>VDFB02000003.1:132805310-132835057 GCA_007258455.2 Sequoia sempervirens
TTACAAGTGTTGTAATTTTTTTTCAAATGAATCTAATATCATATCATAACGGATATCGGATTTGTGCACCATAGAAAAGCTCCATGTGGGTGTTTTGTGCATTCCAATGGACCCTACATTCTATTTGTAGGCGACAAACACACGGTTTCAGACAGGAAGAGACAAAGATCAACTTTTTGGAGCATCTTCTATTGAAATTTGTCATAAGCAATGATTTTTAGCATCTTTTATGAGGTATAATGGGAGCAACAGTCATCAAAATAAAAAATGTAAGAGAAAGCTTAAAAAATAACAAATTGAAGCATATAGACAAAGAGATAGAGAAAGTCATAGGAAGAGAAGAAAAGGTATGTTAAATATTGGTGAACCTAACCCCTATGGTCTTTTAAGTGAAAGGGAAATTGAAGATGTTCAAAGGTGAAAATATTCAAGGTGAAAATGTTGGAATTGATTATATTAAAACATATTCAAATTAAGGTGGAATTATTGAAATTGATAATACTGAAAAATGTTAAAATTATGAAAATGTTGGATTTGAAGATGTTGAAAATGATATTGAAATTGATAATAGAAAATGTTCAAGGTGAAAATGTTGGTTGAAGATGTTGAACATGATATTGAGAATTAAAGATAGAAATTATTCAAATTGATGTGAAAATGTTCAAAATTGAAAATGTTGGAAATGAGGGTGCAACATAATATTGAGCAAGTGTAAATTATGTTTCACCAAATTACATGAAATAAGAACCTTGTATGGAAGAAAAGACATATTCAATTTAAGACCTTAAGAACCCTAATGGTTACTTAATTTCATAGAAAGGAACATTATAAACAATTTTGAAGGCAAGAGGTCAACACGAACTATTCGGTTGTGGGCTAGAAGACTTTTCAATCAATATTTTAGTGATAAGACATTGACCAAGCAATGCCAAATTTTTGTACAATTGCTAAAGATGCAAAAGATGAGACCTTTGCTAGCCAAATTGAAGATTTGTGTGAACAAGAAGACCGAAAAAAAATTCTATTATTGTCAAAAATATTTAATGCTCTCAAGTCTATTGGAAAAAGTAACAAGGAAAATGATAAGAGAGCTGCTCGAAGAGTCATTACAACTGCCATAGTAAGCCATAAATTGAAAAAGGCTCGCTTTATGAGATAAACTTGTATTGATTTTGACATAAATTGTAAAACTTTGGATAGAGCACTTGCAAGAAGAGAAAGAATAGATGTTCCTCTTCAAAATGATACATGGGATTTTATCGGGAGGCTTCCACGTGTTGATAAAAAGCTAACCGATAATGTAAAACAGGTAATTCAACAATTTTGGCATGATAACTCTAGAGTATCACCCGATGCAAAGGATGTTTTAAAGTTAAGAATTGGAAATCAAGACTGTACCATCCCTAAAGATTTCTTGGAATCAAGCCAAACAATGTTGTTCAAATTTTATTAGTAAATAAAAATATGGAAATATCGCAAAGGACTTTTGAGGGTTTGAAGCCATTTTATTATGTGCCTCTTAAGATTCATAATACTTGTTGTTGAAAATACCATGTGGAGTTTTCAATGTACCATGAGCTATTATGCTATATCCATTCTACTTTGTATACTAATGAAATGTTGTAGGAGTGTGGTGCAATACATCTTCTGAAATCATCAAGGGACTTACTAGATCTATTTTTATGTTCTAGAGATGATGGTTGCTTTTTCTATAGAAATGATTGTTTAAATGCAAAGTGCTCACAATGTGGTGGCTTGTCAAAGTTTGTTCAATGTTTTCATGAGAGTTCTGAACATGAATCTGGAAAGAATCTTGTTGAGAAAAAGAGATATGAGATAGTCAAATATACTTTGTAAAGTGGAGGTGAAGGTTCTAGATGTGAGTTGGTTACAAAAGAATGCAGTGTTGCTGATTTTATTTCAGATTTTAAGGACAATATTTTCTACAAGTATGCAAGGCATAGTCATAGGTATCAGTGGTTGGATCAACAATTTAGGATGTGTCAGGACTCTTTTCCAATTGGCACTATTATATCAATGGTTGATTTTGCAGAAAACTACACATTGCAACCACAAAACGAGGTACAATCTTAGTATTACAATTCCATTCAGATTGATATTTTTGTCCACATAACGTTTAGAAATGCACCTGATAGTACAAAGGAGGAACGAAATATAGTCAGACAGTATCATTTTGATATGAGTGATGATAGATCTCACTCGTCTAAGTATGTCCAACATTGTTTTGAGAATTTTTTTGAGTTCTTGCAGGAGCATGATATAGCATTGGGCCGACATCTAATTTGGTTAGATAATTGCATAGGTCAATTTAAGAATGCTTGTATGTTTTATTGGTTGAGTAGAATGCATGTAGAGAGGGATCTACCTCATGTTTGGAGTTTTTTTGAAGCTGTACATGGGAAAGGGGAGCATGATCAAGCAGGTGCATGCGTAAAGAGAGCTCTAGTTAAGGAGCAATTGAAGATTTTAGGAGCAAAATTCAGCGATGCACGTTCTATAGTTGATTGGTGTAGTTCAACATTGTCACAGGGAGGGACACTTGATTCAATAGTGTGCAAATTCTCTTGGTTCGTTGAGGAGGGTATAGTGGGAGGAAGATTTGATTGTCATACAATCAAAGATTCTTCAAAGATGCATTCATTTCAAAGCTCAGATGCAGACACATGGACCATTTGGACACGAGAGTTGGCTTATTTTTTTCATAGTTGTATTCAGTGCGAGTGGGATCAATGCGAGTCAAGTGAGTGGGTGGATGCATGGGTACCACAATATCTAACTCCTTTATCTCAAACATTATCCATGACAAATGACACAATGGAAAGTTTAGTTGATTACGACCTGCTTTCAAATCTACTACAGCTAGGACATATTTTTGCGGTTGTTGCACCGTAGGTGAATGAAGAGAGATCAGACTATTGGTTGGCTTAATGTGTGCGGGTAAAGCATAAGCTAACACAACTGATGGAAGATGATGATGTTTTATAAATATCTTGTATTTTTATAATGAGTACTTGAATGATCATGAGGTGTTGAGGGAAATATTGTTTTCATTAGTATTCTTTGGAATGCTTGGGATATTGTTGTAATGGAATTGAATAAAGAAGGTCATCAATGGGAGTCACACAATCATTTCCATCAATGAAATTGACCATCTCTCACATGTAATGGTTGGGAATTACATTGGGAGAAGTGGATCATCTTTCCATAATGTTATGGGTTCCTACTTAGTTGATATGTTCATAGTGGAGGGCTAGTTTTGGGAATTTGTGCTCTTGATGAGTTATTGGTCAAATACATTATCTATTCATGGATTCTATCTTGAGTGCTATCATAATTGCATGTTGGGGTGGTTTGTGGTTTTAAACTATCAAGAATGGTTTTGGTGGCAATTAGTTTGGGGAAACCACTCACATGGTTTTATCTTCCCATTGCTTTGTAAATTGGAGGAATTATATGAAGGTTTCATGGGTTATGCAGGTGTACTTAAGGCCTTCAAGGGCTCGAGACAGGTTTGGTTGAAGGATTTTTTTTCTTTGAATCAACAAAGTTTCAATTGCTCAGTTCATATTTTACTATTTTTCTTGTGTTTTTTGCCTATGCACAAGCCATTCAAGCATTTTTGTATTAAAAATTTATTTAGAAACTTTATTACATGTATTGACATTATTTCAAGAGTGGAAGGTGTTGAGAATTGGATTTTGAAATAAAATGAAGAGTTAAAGGTCTAAAAATGGTGGTTTTTTTTCACTTGAAAATAGAGTTTTTGCCCTAGGGTTTGCAAAAATCTCTAAGATACCAGGAGTTTCTTTGTTTTCTAAGCATATTGGGGCCTAAATAAAGGTGTCTAAGGTGGTGGAAGATTTTGAAAGGCTCTAGAAGTGCTACATCCAATAAACCCTCGAGAATTACACTAAAAACATGGGTTTTTTGATTTGACGGTTACAGGTCCATAAAAATGGAATCCAATTGTAGAATATTTGTTTTCTTGGCAATTTATTTGCTACCCCAAGGTTTTAGGGGTCTGTGTGGTGTTTGAAGGTATGTTTCTTTGCATTTTTGGGCTAATTGAGTAGCTTGTTAAAGGGTGAATGTATAGTAAGTCAACACTAGTCCAAAGGAGTCTATGTTTTTTCTCATATATGTTGTGTAACTTGGATATGGGTGTTTGAATCAGTCATGTGTTTGTCTAGTGTTTTGGAAGATTGTGGAGTAATTGGACAAAAACTAGTTTCTCACTATTACAAGGGTTTAAGGGGGTTAAAGAGGGAAATGTGTATTTGGGTGCAAGAGAGGACCATCCTTAGCTTAAACATACCCATCCGAATGTGTTGGAATAGTCTGTTTGGTTGTACGAGTTGCGGAATGAAAGTTGCACCACTTTGCAACTTTTCCCTCCACTAAAAAGTCGTCACCATAGGAAAATGCCTTTGAGATAGCAAAAACTGAGAGAGGTTTTTGTAGATGGTCCCAACACGATCCCATACCCTCAGATGAAGAGTCTATAAGAATCACAGTCTCTTAGAAATATACCTTCAAAGATTGTTGCCTTTTAGCACTTTGGACTTTTAAGGGAAATCACTGGTCCAATGTAGCTCGGAGTGATTTGACATATTTGGGTGTAAGAGAGGACCATCCCTAGCATAAAAATACCCATACGAACGTGTTGGAACAATCCATTTGGTCGTATGAGTTGTGGAATGAAAGTTGCACCACTTTGCAACTTTACACTGCTTGAATATGGCAACTTTTCCCTCCATTGAAAAGTCATCACCACAGGAAAAATTCTTCAAGATAGCAAAAACCGAGAGAGGTTTTTGTAGATTGTCCCAACATGATCCCATAGCATCAGAAGGAGAGTCTGTAAGCATCACAATCTCCAAGAAATAGACCTTCAAAGATTGTTTCCTTTTAGCACTTTGGACTCTTAAGGGAAATCGTCGATCCAATGTAGCTCGGAGTGATTCAGCATATTTGGGTGCAAGAGAGGACCATCCCTAGCATAAACATTCCCATACAAATGTGTTGGAACAACTCATTTGGTCGTACGAGTTGCAGAATGAAAGTTGCACCACTTTACAACTTTACACTGCTTGAATTTGGCAACTTTTCCCTCCACTAAAAAGTCATCACCATAGGAAAATGCCTTCGAGATAGAAAAAATTGAGAGAGTTTTTTGTATATTGTCCCAACACAATCCCATATCCTTGGACAGAGAGTTTGTAAGCATCACAGTCTCTAAGAAATAGACCTTCAAAGATTGCTGCCTTTTAGCACTTTGGACTCTTAAGGGAAATCGATGGTCCAATGTAGCTCAGAGTAATTCAGAATATTTGGGTGCAACAGATGACCATCCCTAGCATAAAAGTACCCATCCAGATGTGTTGGAACAGTATGTTTGGTCATACGAGTTGCGGAATGAAAGTTGCACCACTTTGCAAGTTTACACTACTTGAATCTGGCAACTTTTCCCTCCACTGAAAAGTCATCACCATAGGAAAATACCTTTGAGATAGCAAAAATTGAGAGAGGTTTTTGTAGATGGTCACAACATGATCCCATAGCCTCAGATGGAGAGTCTGTAAGCATCAAAGTCTCTAAGAAATAGACCTTCAAAGATTGTTTCCTTTTAGCACTTTGGACTCTTAAGGGAAATCGCTGATCCAATGTAGCTCGGAGTGATTCGGCGTATTTTTGTGCAAGAGAGGACCATCTATAAGCGTGCCCATCCGGATGTTTTGGGCGGTCCGGTTTGTGGTGCGTCACAGTTGTGGAATGAAAGTTGCACCACTTTGCAACTTTACCTTTATGAATCTCGACAACACCCTCCTTTGAAGAGTCATCACCAGGAAAACACCTTGAGATAGGAAAAATTGAGAGGGTTTTGTAGATGGTCTAACACAATCGTAGCCTCGAATGAAGAGTTTTTAAGCATCATGGTCTCCAAAAAATAGACCTTCAAAGATTGCTGCCTTTTAGCACTTTGGACTCTTAAGGGAAATCGCCGGTCCAATGTAGCTCAGAGTGATTCGGCGTATTTGGGTGCAAGAGATGACCATCCCTAACATATTATACCATCGAGCGTGTTGGAACATTCCATTTAATTACGTCTGATTGCGGATGAAAGTTGCACCGCACAGCTTTACAACATGAATAAGCAACTTTTCCCTCACTAAAGTCATCACACACAGGGAAAAGCGCCTTGAGATGGCAAAAATAAAGAAGGTTTTTTATAGATGTTCATGATCCCTTAGCCTTGGGCAGATCGTAAGCATCATGGTATCCAAGAAATAGACCTTCAAAGATTGCTTCCTTTTTAACACTTTGGACTCTTAAGAAATCACAGGTCAATGTGGCTCGGAGTGATTCGTATTTGGGTACAAGGGGACCATACCTAGTGTAAATGTGCCCTTCTAGATGTGTTGGAATGAAAATGCATTTAGTGCGATGCAGTTGCGGAGATGAAAGTTGCACCACTTTGCAACTTTGCTATGGTCGACAACTTTTCCCTCCAATCATCACAGGAGGAAAATGCCTTCGAGATAGCAAAAGAAAAACCAGAGAGAGGTTATTGTTGAGGGTCCAAACACAATCCCATAGCCTCAAATGGAGAGTCTGTAAACATCACGATTTTTGAGAAATAGCCCTTCAAATATTGTTTTCTTTTAGCACTTTGGACTCTTAAGGGAAATCGTTGGTCCAATGTGGCTCAGAGTGATTCGGCATATTTGGGTGCAAAAGAGGACCATCACTAATTAATAAATGTACCCATCCAAACATGTTGGAATATCTATTTGTAGTACGTCGGTTGCGGAGATAGAAAGTTAACACCCACTTTACGCAGCTTTAACAACTTTTCCTCACTAAAAATCATCTCAGGAAAACTACCTGCGAGATAGAAAAAAATGAGAGGTTTTTTGTAGATGGTCAACATACAGTCATAGCCTCATACGGAATGAAATCACGGTCTCGAAATAGACACTTCAAAGATTGTTGCACCCAACTTGGACTCTTAAAGAAACTAGTAGGCAACCTGGTTAACTTCTTCCTGAACTTGGTTTGAAGTAATTTCATTCTTTTTTGTGCATTTAAAATGGATTTTTAAGCCTTCCACCCTAAAAGTGAGCTCTAAATAACTTCAAACACCTTAACTACCTCATTCTTATTCATTTATTTTGCAAACAAGCATTTTCATTCCAAGAGGCTAAGCTTTCATTTTTGCTTGTTGGATTGAATGCGGACTGTGACACAACTTTCTTTTTTCAAAAATTGTTCAACATCATTGAACTAAGAATTTATCATATCTGCTGAGAAACAAAGGAGTACCACAAACTAAAACACATTACACTTCGGTTCTGATTAACTTGATGTACTCTTCAACATTTCTCTTCTCTAAAAGTGACCTCTAAATCACTTCAAATACCTTAACTACCCTAAAAGTGACCCTACAAGTGACCTCTAAATCACTTCAAACACCTTAACTACCTCATTCTTATTCATTTGTTTTGGAAACAAGCATTTTTATTCCAAGAGGCTGAGCTTTCATTTTTGCTTTCAAAGAAAAATCTTCCTATGCCACTGTTACACTGCACAGGTAAACCAGGTTTTGTATTGTGGACCTATATTAAGCTACCACTCTCAAGTACCAATGTAACAATGATACAAAATAACTTTTGAGACTACAAGAAGACATATGATAAATCTTGAGTGTACTAAAAGAATTCTTATGATTTTTGAAGAATGTTGATAACTCTACTCAGTTGTCTTATTTTTTCAATATCATACAAATTGAACCCTGGCATCAATGAACTTTGTTAAATAAGCTACCACAATTCAAGTTTCAATGATGAATATTTATCAACCATCTTTAAAATAAACATTCAAGTTTATATTGGTTTTGTTTATATAGAGTATTTATGTGATGTTTCAATACGTAATTCATGCTTCGACTGCACACATCTATATATATATATATTATTTTACATTTTGCTCCCCATTACGGCCCCTACACTACAAGTAAATGGTTGCATAGCGTGTGGAATGAGGGGGCAGCAGGCCTGAGACCCCTTTAAAGTTTGTTTGAGTGCTTTCTTTTCATTTTTTGTGAGTTTTGTGCCAAGTTTCCTCAAAGAAATATGGTCTCATAGAATTCCATGACAAGCTAATGCAATTGATAGTTGCTCCTAGTTATTAGTTGTGTAGTGTGAAGTAATTGCATAACTACTTGATTGACATAAAAACTATATTGTTATTGAAATTTTCATCTATCGACATCTGATTTGTTACTTATACAGTATGGTAATGCTTTGAGTTTGAAAGATGTGCAATGCAATGTAATCAACAATATGAATATAAACTACATAATATTTAACCATTGCTTTCTTGATTAAATTTCAAAGAGCTTAATCATACATGAGGAGGAAATTAATTTTGATTTTCAACTATATATATCAAATTATCCAATAATCAAGTGTATGTCCATATACAAAAATGGCATCAACACCAACTCAAACAGAGTTTTACAATGTGGCATATGCCATCTTGGTATCTATTCAAAATTTACATGCCAAAATGTCTATCTCATCCTAAACTACTGGTGGATAATCAAAATGGAGCATCTTTGAAGCACTCGTTGGCTCTGAAGGTAGCTACACAGGAAAAATTCAAACCACAATTGAGATTAGTTATACTATATAATTTAAAATCAAATAATTAATATAAAAATCAATACACATTGAATTATAATTGAACTCTAAAATTGAAATCTTGATTACCTGAAATATACGTCTCTTCAAAGGGTCAGGAGTCCTAGAATATACCCTTCTCAAAGAACTAACCAAACCAAATTTTGTAACGTCAATCTATATATGTGAACAAAAACATGAAATTGATCCAAGTTAGCATAGAATTGTTAGTAATAAGAACATATTTACCAAGCACAAAATAAAATAAACACATACCTCTATAGGCTGATCTTTTTCTGTATCTCCTTTAGGTGTTTCAACACTTCCTCCTTTAGGTGTTAAAATACCTACTCCTTAAGGTGTTGTGGCACTTATCAACAATGATGTATAGCTCACAACCGCCTATACATAAAAATTACAAGTACATATGAAACTACGAATCTATGTCAATGTATGCATAATCAATAAAATATCTTCTAAATCTTAATTCAATCAAATTTGAGTTCAATTACCTTTCCCTTATCTAAAATTGTGTGTCCATAGTCTGGAGAGCGTCACACCTCACTCACACTAGGTGTTTCCTACAAGAGAATAAGATAAAAATATAAGTTAATATATAATTTCATTAATGACAATTCAAATGACAAGCAAGTATACAGTAAAAAAATGTAAATGAGTGAGTGCGAAAATACATACTATGTGCATCTTGAGGCCAAATGAAATGACCCTAAGGGTGCTATTAGTCACCCGTGTGAGCTCTTCCTCATACATTAACTGTTAAATAGACCATGTAAATAAATATTAGTACTTGATACTATCTCTTACTAATATTCATTTTTAAAAAAATGCAAGTTATGAATTTACACCTTAAATGTTACTTGTGTAACTACTCCAATGTCCACCTCTCTAGCGTGAGAGGACTACGGCAGGTGTGCTCCACACCCTGCGTGTGATATACTATAATCTCCACATCACCGGATGTCCTTAATCGGAAGTGTCTAAATGCGTACTTAGAGTTTGTACAATGGGGCTAACATGTTGTTAGCCGCGGCTATTGCAAATATACAGCACACAAATATCATAAGACTGAGATCTTCTTTGCAGTGTACACTGGATCCATCGTCAAGATCACGAGACTATGACTGAGCTACTGAAAAACCATGGGAAACCAAAAGACCACTCAAAGAGTGAATGGCCTGGATAGTTTGTGTGGCTGCATCCTCCGTAGTATCTGGATGTTGTACTAGAGGTGGCGGAGGAAAGGGAGGATGGGGAACATGTGGGCGCTTGACTACTCTAGTTGCCCTTGGCCTATCCTCGGGCATACCTCCACCAACACCTTGGAAGGGTTTAATGTCAAAGTAATTGACATGATTCCCTAACAAAAACTCAACATATAACTTTTTAATAAAGTAAAAAGGTACATCAAGATTATTGTTGGGTGGTTTATCAAAAACCATACACCAATGATCCCAAAATTTATCTACTATGCCCCTATGTGTGCACCATTTTATAGAAAGTTTTTGTTTGTTAACATTAACTAGCAAACTAGTGTTGGGGTTAAAAAATAAAGAGGGTATTTGGGCTTTTGTTATTTGGAGATCTTTCACATCATCATAAGACAATCCACATGCATAATATTGCCTCATGGTTTCTCGCCACGAATGAAAGGCATTATGTTGGCTGGAGAGGGTTTCTACATTTGTAATTATTCTTGTCAATGTGGTTGACATATGGGATAATCAAGGGATTTTCTTATAAACATCACAAATTCCCCTCAATTGCTCCAATTTTTCATGAATTAAGTCTTCAATTGATGGCTATGGAGGTGGTGGAGCATTTGGCATTTCTGCATTTTGATTCTCAACTGGTAGATTTTCATTTCAACTGGTGGAATTTGTGCATTCTCATTCTTGACAACCATAATGCACTGATTAAAGTTAAAATAATTAATCAATTAAAATTGAACAATATAAATAAATGTTATAAAAATACCTAGTTTTTAAAAAATCCAAAAGACCCTACTTTTTAACAAAAAATATAAAAATTCTCTAGTTTTAATACAAATACATAAAAACACTATTTTTAAATCCAAAATCCATTATTAAACATTCATTTTTAAATCAAAATCCATTCTAAACTCAATTGTTTTCATAAAAATTCAATCAAAACCCTATTTGAAAAAATCCACAAAACATTCTTTTTAAGTAAAATCCATTCTAAACTCAAATTTTTCATAAAAATTCAATCAAAAACCCTATTTTAAAAGAAAATCCACAAAAAACCATATGAAATCATTGAAATCTAAATCAAAATTGAATCAAATCAAATTAAAAAAAAGAACTTACCTTTCCAAATCAGATATTCGTTATGCGAAGAAGCAATTCACTATGTGCCTGTAGGTTCTTCACTGTCAAATAACTTGAAAACAACGATTGAGTTTTTTATATATGCTTTTTGCAAATCAGATATCCGATCCAAATAGGATATCCGATTTGTAAAACTAGGTTTGGTGTTTGGTATGGTAACACTAGAGCCTAAAAAATGTCAACATGTTATTTTCGCATTTTTTGGTCGATGAAAGACGTGTTTTTTTCCCCATTTCCACTTTTTGGCCCACCATGATCTTGCACATACCCAAAATATGAATTTCTATTCTATTTTGTCACAAATTCATCACAATCACACCCTTCTTTAAGATAATATTTAATTTTTTTGAAATTTACCTTGGTTCCATTCACTACTGCAACTTCAAGCTTGTCTTCAACATGATGTCACTAAAATATTCTCATCTATCACCTTGTCCATGGTAGATGATGATATCACAATAAAATCAAGTACATGCCCAATCAAAGAAGAAGGTGACAAACCAAGACTATGTAGAAACCAATGTTGAACAATATTCAAAGACAATGATGGTTTGACAATAGTTGTGCAATGAATATAATCAAAGAGGAGAGATAACCCCCCAAATGTGTCCTCCAAGTCTAAAATATGAGACTCCACAAACAAGGATGAAATGTTTGATAAAGAAGAATCCCAATTAGGAAGATAATTAGATACCTATTGCAATGAATCATTGGAAGTTCTCAATGAATCACCAACTAAAGATAAATGGTCCTATTGAACATGAACGATAGGAGCCCCAATCAATGACTCTACACAAGGAATCATTGAAGGTGAAGGATCAAAAACTATATTTGAAGGAGAAAAGGAGCATCTGAATATACCTCATCATCGCCATTTAAAGATTCAAAGTAATCCAAATCTTCAAACTCTCAAATAGTATCATAATAATAGGGCATCCATTCTAAAAAATGAAGAGGCACAAGACAATCTAAAAATGGATCATCTAGGAATGGATGAGTATTAGAATCTCCATCTATCTCCAAAATTTTAGTCCAAAGTGTATGAAGACACTCAAAATGAGTAATCAAATTCAAAATTTCATCATTGATATGCATAGCAATAACTCCTAAGACATGATCCATTTTGCAATTCCAATAAAATTTCTTACTAGTTGTATCTAGAGGGGGAACTAGACCTTACAAATGTGGCAAAAAATGAAGCCAACAAAGATGTTTTATGATTCCATCTCTTTATTGTTTGTAATTTCCCCTCTTCAACATAACTAGAGAAGAATGAAATAAAAACCCCATAATAAACTACGAGAATTATCCAAAAATAAAAATATGGAATCCTTCAACAACAATTAGAAACCCACAAATATGATATATGCTACAAATGAAGACTTCCCAAAAAGACATAACATCTCCAAGAGACAAGATGTCAGGTAGCAATCAATCATAATGCCAAATGTGAAAAATATTGAATAAAATATACTTGGGCTAAATCTAGAAAAATTGCATGGGTGTAATTATAGAGCTCCTACATACCTTTCAATTGCCACTAGAATCACAAAAAATGGATAAATTGGAAAAATATTATGAGCTCGAAGGTCCTAAAGGGAGATCTAAATTTAAACAAAAATAAAAACTCTAGTAGAAAAATCTAACAGTAATACTTGCATCACTATAAAGTTCTCAAAACCATCTTTCCAATGATATCTCATTTTTGAAAATCCAATACCCGAATCAAAAGTTATGGAAATTTTAAGAAAACTACCCAATTAAGACTTGAGGGGCCAGAATCAAGGCCCCTGAGGGCTGGCTAGTGGTCCCCATGTGACCAAAAGATGACAGACTAGGCTGAGTACTAGTATGACAACCGTTTAACCATCAAATTTAATAGTCTTTTGTGATGGTCATTTGGTTGTCAAAAATATTTTTTCTTCAAAATATGAATTTTTATATGAAAATGAGGGTTTTTGAGTCTTCTAGATGCAATGGTAGGGTCAATTTTGGCCCAATATGCTCCAAAAAGCCAACTATCTCCCAAATTTGGTAACCACCTCTTAACTTTAAACCCTCATAAATCTAGCAAAATATGTCATATCTTGAAAGAGAAAAAGCTAATATTGATGTTTTGTGACACCCTTGACTCAATGGTGAGCTCAAATTTCTTCCAACATGTGCCAAAATTAACTAAAAAAGAGGAAACCCAAAAACTAGTATTTTTGCAAGTTTTTCTAATTCCCCAAATCACCATAGGGTGCAAGGGAAGGGCATACTCAACCTTACTAAAATTTACCAAGATCTCTCACTGGAAATAGCTCTACCCTTAAATTTGCATTCAAGGAATTTGCAAGGTCATGCTTTGATACCATGCAGGAGCTGAAAATTAGCTCTATCCTAAGATCACCTACAAAAACAATGAAAACCTTCTATAAGAGAGTATGCAAGAAATGAACTTGTTTGATATTAAGATCTATCAAATATGATGATGAGATATATTACAAAAGTTTACAATGACCTTGCTTATATAGATAAGGTGTGATGAAGTACCAAACATTAAATGACCATGTCATAATAAAATGACATGAGCCAACGTTAAATGACCTATGACTCTAATATTTAATAAAAGCTAAAAATATATAATCTTATCTAAAAAACTTAAATTTTCCTAGGACCTAAGTGGAATTAACATATAAATAGGACCCCACTAATAACTAGTTAAGAAAATTACCTATTTACACCAACAAAGAGAACATGTTTAGACTCTCAAAATATTTTTCTTTCCTTTACAAATAATTCTAGTTTTAGATTTGTTCAAGTAACAACCCTATACCTATATGTATTAAACATCATCATAACCTATTGATCTCTACTCACTAGTTTGTATCTACTTATATTTTTCATCTTATGTTTTTTCAATTTTCCTTTCCTATGTTCATGAGAATTTTAAAAAATAAAATCATTTGAGCATTTAGGATTTAGGAAAAAATTTCATGAATATTGCAAACCAATTTTGGGTAACATGCAAAGTTGCATAAGTTTATTTTTATTTATTGAGTCTATAATTAATATTTACATGTGTTGTCTCAAGAAATTTTTCAATATTATAATCCTCATGTTGTGCCCCTCATAGACTTCTTATATTTTAATTCAAGATGATGAGGAAGTTGAAAAATTTGTTAAATAATATCTAGAGTAATGTGCAAGAAAACTTCATGCACAAGGCCTATGATCTTTCTAGTTCTAGGTGGAATTTGAACTACCTCCTCTTTTGTTTCTCCTCTTTCTCTTGTTGTAGCTCAACAGTGTAAGGTTTCATCTCTCTAAAAATTATACTCATGCTATAAAGAACCTTTTGGGCCTCTAGATCCCAAAGCTTGTAACACCATAGCCAATGAAGGTACACTTAACTCCCTTGTTCTCCAACTTAAACCTCTTCTCAATTAGAACATGAGTGTAAGCTTCACAACCAAATACCCTGAGATGTCTCAATGGAGCATTTTTACCAAACCATGCCTCCATGGGTGTCTTCTCAACAATCATTGATGTGGGAGATTTATTGATCAAATAACATGCAGTGGCTACCGCTTCAACCTAGAACTTCTACTCAAGGCTAGCACCACTCAACATACTCCTAGCCCTCTCCATCAATGTCATGTTCATCCTCTCTGCAACTCCATTTTTTATGGGGTGTATGGTGTTGTCTTATGTCTCTTAATCCCATTCTCTTTATTAAACTTATCAAATTCTATTGAAAAAAACTCACCACCATTATCATTGCTCAAACATTTAATCTTTCTACTAGTTTTATTTTCTACCAAGGCTTTAAACTCCTTGAATTGACTAAAGACTTCATCTTTACTTTTGAGAAAATAGATGAATTTCCTACTATAATCATCTATGAAAGAAATAAAATACATAGATTTTGTCAATGAAGGAACATTTACAAGACCAAACAAATCTGCATGAACATAGTCCAAAACCCCAAAATACTTATGAGAACTAGAGTAAAAAGAAACACAATGTTGTTTTCCATA
Source organism: Sequoia sempervirens (assembly GCA_007258455.2). Taxonomy (NCBI): domain Eukaryota; kingdom Viridiplantae; phylum Streptophyta; class Pinopsida; order Cupressales; family Cupressaceae; genus Sequoia; species Sequoia sempervirens. The sequence continues at coordinate 132,820,404 of VDFB02000003.1, forward strand.
AACACAATGTTCACAAGAGCCAAACTTGGTATTAAAATCATCAAGGCCTTCAATAAGGCTCTTATTTTTCAGGGTTCTAAGACCCTTCTCACTAATGTGACCAAGTTGTTGGTGTCATAATGTTGTCTTCTCTACAAGAAACTTCATTTTCATGGAATGAGCACCCTTAGGTACCCAAAATGCATGAACATCAAATGTAGCTACAACAAACTTATTCTCTACATGATTTGATGGTGAGGATGAAGATTCCAAAGGTCTCTTCTTTAGTGTATCAAAAGAACTATTACACTAAATTGTGCATGCATCCAACTTGTACAAGGTGCCAATATAAACACCCTTAGCCAACATGATAGCTCCTCTCATCATCTTGAATCATCCACCAAAGAAAACAAATTACACTCCTAAATCATTCAATTTGCTCATAGAAAGCAAGTTTCATGCAAAACCCAAGATATTCAAGACGCCATCCATCCCCTTCACTCTTCCATCAAGAAATTTAATTTTGACTCTTCCATATCCAATGATCTTCAAGTGAGAGTCATCACCCAGGTACACCTTACAATCATTGTGATATTCACACTTCAAAACCATCCTCTATGAGAGGTCATGTGGAAGGAATCACTTAAGTCTATCAACCACACATCTTCCAATGCATGGGTTTCCAATGCTATGACAAATGCATCTGTGTCATCCTAAGAGGAATTGTTAGAGTTAGAATTTGAGAAATGCTTCTTTCCATTCTTATTCTTCTCTTGCACTCTTTTATGAAATGACCAGTTTGTCATAGTTCCAACACTTCACCTTGGACTTGCCAAGAGACTTAAATCTCCCTAGAGATTTTGACTTTGATTTATTTTCCTTCCTCTTGTCTTTCTCCTTCAATCTACCATGAACAACAAGGGAATCCTTAGCAATTTGAGAAGAATTTATCCACATATCTTTAAATAATAGTGAAGACACCACCTCATTCATCTTGAAACTAGTGGTTGTGCTTCCAATAGCTATTATCAAGTGATCCCTTGAGTCTGGCAACAAACACAATATGAGCATGCAATTATCTTGTTCATCAATCTTATCTCTAACGAAACCCAACTGAGCTATCAACATGTTAAATGTGTTCAAGTGATCTGCCATGGATCCTCCATTTTCCATCTTTAAATAGTATAGTTTCTTTCTCAAAAATAACTTGTTTACCATGGATTTAGCTTGATAAACATCTCCAAGTTTCATCTAAAGGTATTTTACAATTTTCTCTTAATGGATGTTCAAGAGGATGAAATCAACAAAAATAGAGTCTTATTAGACCCTTGCATTTCTAATCCATTAGATCCCAATCTTCCTAGGTTGTTGTAGATGTTATGGTTCTAGATATTGCAACCCATAGATCTCTGTCTATGAGCATATCCTCCACTTTCATTTTCCAAAGTTCAAAGTTTCCTCTGTTAAACATCTCCATCTTGATTCTTATGGATATTATTTCCATCTCTTTCTTGCAACATGTTCACAAAACACCCTTATGCAAAACTCCCACTGAAACAAAGATCAACTCAAAAAACCCTTCAAACTTAACAACAAAATAAAAGTTGGCCAATCTTTGATACCAACTGAAAGGAATTTGGGTAAGTAGAAGCAACTTCCTACACTACTCTAAGTAGGGGAGAGTTATAAAAAATTTCCTTTTAACACCTTTAACTAGGTTAGAGAATCAAGAGATGCACATTCAAAAATTAAACAATATAAACTATAACACGGTGTTTACATGGGAAAACCCTTTTGGGAAAAAGACACACTCCAAATCATATTGCTTAACTTGTATTATCAACAATAATATTAGTTACAATACAATCTCAAGAGAAATGCTCGAGATTCTTCATAGTATAAAAATAATATAGATAAATTTTGACATCATAACATGTAAGTGATTAAGTGGAAAATAGAAGGTTCATCAAAATGAATTGATCAAAATGATGAGCCACTAAGTTTTTCCACACAAATCAATAAAATTATGAGGGCTAAAACATGCAAATAATAATTAGAAACTAACCCTAACTGTTATAGAAAATATGAAGGGAGTTTTTAGAGCTTAAAATGTTGTGTACCTTGCTATAAGAAGCCTATTTTTAGGGCACAAAGGACTCATTCGCCTTTAGTGGTGAATGGGTCCCTATTAGGGTTTCTGAAACTAAGATCTAGGTTATTTTCCTTGATTTCTACACTCTCAGATCCTCGGTTGTTAGCTCCTGAAAATTAGTGATAAATTCTATAGCTTCAATTATTTGTTCTTGCACTATAAAGATCAATCTTGCATCTTGACAACTTTGACAATTTTCCTCTAAACTTCTTCTCCACTTGACCTTCAACCTATAAATCTGCAAACACAAACTCAAGATGAGAAAAACTTGTTGATTTTTAGTGAATAGGGGTTTGTCTAAGTCAAACCCCTTGTAGGTAATTAAACCAAATGATGAAAAAATGAAATTGAAGCATGAACACGAAATGATGCAATGTTGATACATTGGAAGTTGTCTTGGAAGATAAATCTACAATCTAACATGTAGTGGCCATGAAGAGCGTAGATCTTAATCTCAAATAAGATGTGTAAAAATGCTTGCAAGTGGATCTTCAATGCTACATTTGCTATATTATCTCATCAACATACATGAATGCACTAAACCCTTGTCATGATGAAATGATCTTGAATTGCTGCAATAAAACCTTGATAATCTTCCTTGAAATGTCTTTGAAAATGCTCTTGAAGTGCTCTATAATTCTCTTGTAAAGTATTATGATGCTCTCTCAAAGTTGCTAAGATGTCTTGTAAACTTGCTAGGAGAAACTATGTGAATTAACTCCATATTTATACTAAATCAAGAGATTAAACCAAAAATTCAAACAATTCAAGCCAACACCGGATCTAGAAACAAACATTAATAAAATCTTGCCAAAATAAAATTCAAAAAGGGGGTCCTCATTAAGGGAGTACCCATTCGCCACCTAGGGTGAATGGGTCTTGGCACTATTTTCCAGGACCTTTCCTTTGGGGAATGAAAGTGCATCAAAAACCCATGTAGAATCTGCAAAGAAAGGGAGTTCCTATAGAGGGAGGACTCATTTGTCACCTAGGGTGAATTAGTCCTAGCACCAATTTCTAGGAGGGTATGTGCAGGATCATGATGGGCCAAAAAGTGGCGATATGATGGTATGTATAGGGTATGTGGTTGATGACCTTTTTTTTACCCAAAATTGATGAAACAAAAAGGGTTTTTAAAGGAGACTCTCAACTTTCCACTAATATAAATTATGCTTCACTTTGAATTTAATAAATGATTATTATTCATTTTCTATTTGAATTATGACTAAAGTCATGATTGATAGGTTGATTGAAAAACATCTATAGCTTTCAAACGGTATCTTATTTTTTGAATCCAAAACATGCATCACATTCTATGCTTCTCATACTATAGGATTAAAAAAAATTGAATTTCATGAATTTTTTACCAAGTCAAGGTGGTCACACATACGAGTTTTTATATTTTTAAAAGTATGAAATAATCATAATTAATTGTTACTTGAGAGGAAAAAATTATAAGAAATATATCACATTGGGACATGGGTCCTCTACTTTTCATCCCAAATCTTATAAAAATATTATCATTTTATTGTGGTTAGGGTGGTGGACAAACACCTACTTCTTATTTTTTCCTTGAAATTTAAAGTACTCTGCATTAATTCCAAATTTTCACTAAATAGATTTTTTATAAATAAACTAAATGGTTGAAACTACATTCAATTTTCTACAGATTCTATTCTTACATATTTTTGAAATAATATAGATAACTTATTCAAATTTTTCTGTCAAGTTTCCTAAATCAGATTTTTCTAAATTTTTTGCCACTTAAGGGCTTGTTTTTTCCATGATGATCCTACACATACCAAGGACATAATATTTTCCCAATTAAATGTTATACAATTGAATTATGGGTTTTGGGATAGATCTTCAGGGGTGTCACAATAAGGCTTAAATTTGAATTAAAGGGGCTGATTAACTCTAATTGTTAGAATTGGCTATGGATGCCAAGATCTATGGACCAAATGGAAAGCACAAAAAGAGAGAAAGAATGTGACAAGAATAAATTGTATTCAATGTCAATGATATGAGATGATTGTGATTGATTACAATGAGAGATACCCCTTGGTTATATAGCCAAGGTGAGATGCAAGATGTCATAGGATTATGACAATTGTCTTAATCATTTGACATGAGACAACTAATCACACTTACCTAGGTTCACATGTAGTAGTTTTCAAAGGATAAGATAACAACTAATGACAACTAACATCTTCTAGAAAGATTCCTTCCTATGACCTGAGTAAACTTAACTAAGATGTAAATAAGTCCTGTAGTAATGAATGAACTAGGTACAAGACTTTATTGACACCAACACCCCCCGTTAAGTGCAACTTAGGGAGTAGAAAATTATTATGCAAATGACACAAAGATGCAAGAATGGGTCTTGGCTACTAGGCCATGTTAGGTACCCATGTACATGCAATGCAATCAATGCAATCTCTCACAAAAAGAGAAAAGGAGAAAACCAAGTGGAAAAAAACTCGCCCCCAAAAGAGAGATGAAATACAAAATAGAAATGCTCTCAATGATGCATAAGAAAGTGAAAACCCCATGTGAAGAAAAAGACCCCCCATAAGAGAGAAGTAGAAGAGAGACAAGGTATCCCCCCCTCAATGTTGAGTCTCCTGCAATGATGGTAGAAGCTTGACATTGAATGCTAAAGATGATCCAATCTCACCGAACAATGTTCCTCCCCTTAGGAAGAAACAAAACCATGGATCTATGCAGGATATCAGGAAGATAGATGATGTGTGATGATGTCTCTGAAGCATGCTCAAGTGTCTCCATGTCGATGCTGAAAGTTGACACACTCCAAATAGGCATTCTAGGCCACACTGCTGAAGAGGAAAATTCAACATCAAGTAGAGATGAATGTAGAACATGATCCAAAGATAAAGATATCCCCTCTAAAGACAAAGAAGCCTCCTCCAAATGTTGTCCAAAAGTATCCACACTCACACCAAACTGTGAAGAATGATCATGTAGAGAATCAACAAGAGGGTCAAGGTGTTCCCTCACAACAACTAAAGAAGGTGCATCTTCATCAAAGAGAAGATGAATGTCATCAATGGTGTCCTCCAAATCTGCAAGATGAGACTCCACAAACAAGTCTGAAATACCTATTAGGAAGCCATCCAAAGTAGTCATATCTGGAAGACAATGAGGATCCTGCTGCACTAATTCACTAGGAGCCAAAACTATAGCAACACAAGCATCATCAAGTACAACAGTAGATGGAGGAGATGAAATGCATGGCTCAAGTACTAGATCTGATGTGAGAACTCCCAAGGTCAAGAATCCAAATGTCTCCTCTAAATCATGGTGTATGTGATCAACAGTTGAAGGAACAATGTCATTATTAGAAGCAAACTATGCAAAGGTATACAACCGAGATGAATGATCAACCACCCCAGTAGCAATGATCTCTCAAGTCTCCAAGTATCGAATGATAACCAAATCAGGAGTGAACTCCACAGTTCTCCCATCTCCACCATGTGTAATCTGATAAATGGAAAGAAGATTGTTCATCAAATGAGGAACACACAAGACATCCTGAAAAGTGTTGTCCTGAATGCTAATAGATCCCTTCCCTGTTACACTCATGTATGTATTGTTTCTCATCAAGATAAGAGACATAGTACAAGGCTGAAATGAAGAGAAGATAGTCTGTGATGATGCCATATGATGTGATGCTCCTGAATCTAGAAGCCATCTCCCTAATCTTGGACCTGAAAGAGCACAAAGAGCTTGACCTTTATATCCCGATGTTTGACCTTTGTCCTTTTTAGACTATTTTGAAATAGAAGGAGAAGAAGATTCAGACATTCTAGAAGGAAAATCAATGTGATTCTTTTTGAGAAGATTCTTCAACTCATCAATATCCTTCTTATAACAATAGTGTTCTTCATGTCCATCCTTCTTGCAATATGCACAAAAATTTCTCTCCTTAGATGATTCTCCTTTTGATGATGAGAATTTTGATTCTTTATGTGGCTTATTCTTTTTCTTCTTTGGCTTCTTATCAAGATTCCCTGATTCTTTCTGTACCCTAAACTCATTAGCCACTAATGCTTGTGACTTGGAAGACTTGATTAGACCCATGTTCATTAACTTAGCTTCTTCTTGAATTAGGAGATTTGCAAAGTCATCAAACTTAGGATCAACATATGATGCTCCCATAGAAAGTCGATCGGTATGAAATCCAGAAACAAATACTAAATACTTAGGACCAAGCTTGGATAACACATTCAAAATCAAATGTAAATCTTCTTTTTCAATGTTGCATTCTTTCAACTGTGTTCTTAGTTGCTTTATTTTGGAGATGTAGTCGTGGATGTGGTTAAAAATTTTAGGATCAAGATTCATCAAATCATTATCAATCTGATAGCCTCTAATCTTATCTGTTTTACCATACAATTTTTTAAAAGTCTCTCATGCTTCTTTAGGTGTATTACATGATTCAATATGAAATTTCAAACAATATGAGAGTAATGAACATATGCATCCAAGTGTTTTCTCATTATCAATCTCCCACTTTGCCAATTCTTTAGCATCAGTAGGTTTTTGAATAGTATCCTTTAGATGACCTATTATACCTTTCATTATGAGATAGTTCCATACTGATTTTCTCCATGTAGCATAATTATGTGGATTTAGGGGTTCAATTTGAGATTTCTCCATTGCAAGAACACAAACCAAGCAAAAGAATGCAAGCAATCACTACAAGATTACCCCCCCAAATCACTCAGTCAAGAAACCCCCTAAGAAATATATGATTTGGCACTTTATATTTAGTGCGTTTACAATTGCCACTTGCCAAAAACAACAAAGTGGTCTTTGATCTTCATACATGAAAATGCCAACATAGGCCACAGAATTAAGTACAATTTTTGGTACAAAATGAGATCAATATGATCATACCATTGAGAAGTACACAAAAAATCATGCACTTTAAAAAAAACTGCACACAAAAATGTTACCGTAGGAGCAAGATATGAGCTCCCAAAGTTCCCAAAATGAGGACAAAGCAACAACACCTATAAGAATCTGCAATTTATAGAAAAACCAGGCACCAAAACCAAATTCTGATTGTACCACTATGTAGAGCATGAAAACTTAGCCCAAATAAAAAAAAATTGCTTAAAAAAGAGTTAAAATGGTATTTGAATATTAAACTTCAAATTCCTTTTAAAATTGAAAATACAATTGGAGAGAATTTTTTGAAGAATACGACACCACGATGTGTCAATCACTATCTTAAAATTGATACTTTGGCCTGTCCACGTGCTGAGCTAATTAGTAGTTGAGCAGCCGTCACTGCCTTGGTCGGCCCATATCCGGAATCGCCTATTATGATGAATGATACAGATCCTCGGTATTTAAATGCCATGGATTACAAAAGGCTGTCGTTAATTCTCTTGGTGGTATGACCATTAATGAAATAAATGGCGTCGGATATATGAAAGAAAATTAGGTAGGAGTTTGGATGGAGCACAATGGATGGAGGGCAGTATGGAAATGAGTTGTAGGTCTTGTAGATACACAGCCCTTTCACAGGACTCATTTACATCTTACAAGTCGCCAATTTCTTTTCCCTTTTATTTTTATTTTTGAACTTTTAAGAAAAATTGATAATCTCGTTAGCTAAATCATTTTGTTTTTCAAAATCTTAGTGGAATAAAATATATTTAAATTTTGTCGCTGTAATAATGATGCCAATTTGATTAAATCTAGAGCTCTATAGGGGCCTCCAGATGCAACATCAATTGGTAGTGATCTAGGGTTTTGTATGAACTTTGATGGCGGTGGTTGTTAGGCCTTGAGTCTACTTTTGGATCCGCAACCCGCTAACTGAGCCTCATAGGTGGCTCAAATGTGGCTGTTTGGATGAAACAAAGGAAAAATTGTGGCTTTCTACTCCGGGACCATTGGTGGCCGTTGCGCAATAGCTTCAATACTGAACAAAGAAAATGGAACTCCCCGTCTGAGATCTCTCCCAGAAATTCTCAATAGCACCAAATCTACTACATTCCATGGGTGGCTGTGCCAGATCTATAGCCCAAATAAACTGAAAGCGTAGCAAAACCATTCGGCCTTAATGTCAATGATATGATATGATTGTGTACAATGAGAGAGGCCCCTTGGTTAGATAGCCAAGGTGAGGTGTAAAATGCCATAGGGTTATGACAAGTGTCTTAATCATATGACATGAGACAACTAATCACACTTTGGACATCAAAAGTTGTCAAGGATAGGAATAACAACTAATGACAACTAGCATCTGAAGATTCCCCTGACCTTTAAATGACTTCTTCTAAGATGTAAATAAGTCCCCTAGTAATGAATGACCTAGGTACAAGACTTTATTTACACGAACACTAATTAACCACAATTAATTAAGGAGACCCTAGATAAATGTGAAAGTGTGTTACAACACTTTACAACACCTAGAATAGGGTACAAATTAAGTGCATTTTATTAAAAGGGGACCAAGATCAATGTGAATGTGTACAACACATTACAACATTAAACCTAGGAAAAAATTAGGTTAATCCAATGACAATTATTCCCAAATGAAGGAAAAAGGGATACTTTTTCCATTACTACATTTTCCTCACTTGGGCGGGGATGACCCATGTCAGAAACTCACACTAAATTCAAACTAGAAGTAACACAACAATAAAAGATGCAAATCATACACTAAGGGCTAAAATAGCAAAACAGTTAAGGCAACCCATTTCTTTATGTGGAATGGGGTTGTTTCATAAAATATGCTCTCACTTAGGGTGGTGGAACCTCAGATACATCCACCAGGTGGGTGCTCAATAGGGTGGAAAATGAGAGAATCATATTGGTCTACCATACACCATACCAAACTTATCCTCCACCTTGACTTGATAAGGAACCACAATGTAATTCTTTTTGTAAATGCTTTTTGTAATATCATGTAAAATTTTGTTAAAGGGGATTTTTCTTTTTTTGTGTAAGTTGTTCCTCTTAGCGAGCATTGTTCCTAATGTCTCCAAAAGAGGACAAGTCAAGGGTGTTAGATTATCACTCATGGGATGCCTCATTTGCATCATGCCATGAAGGGGGATTGTATGCTCTTGGAGGACATCAAACCCAATGACACCACCAAGAAGAGGACACTTCACAAGAAAAAATAAAATTCATGCCATGAAATTTGTTGAAATATATCATCAATGTATGCCCCCACTTTAAAGTGGTTGCTATTGTTAGCACAAAGGATTGCGCCCTTTAGCTAAGTGTGAAACTTCATTAATCCTGTACAACATAGGATCAAACTCAGGCTGCAGGTGACCTACTATGAGAATGAACCTCCAAAGTATAGGCTGGTTCCCCTTAGATCTCCTAGAAACTAATGAACTTGATGGGAAAAATGATAGAAAGATAACTGATAAATTGGAAAAACTAATTTTAGGAGGAAATGCACCGAAATGTAATTAATCTACAACTTGATTCACAACTATTTATCAAAAAAAAATATTTACACAACTTAGTTTGGGCAATTTGAACAGATAAATATTTCATAAACAGGCTTGAGTAATCTATCTCCTTTGAAGGAAAATTGGATTTTCACAACTTGGAATATAAGACAAAACAATAGCACAACCTATGACATGTGATTTATTAACTACTTTTGCATACATACAACCATGAATAAGACATAAATTTAAAGGTTTTACTATGAAAACACATCAAATATTCATCAAAATTATTCATAAGACATACAATGCCTGAAAATAAGAAGGTAAACACTTGATTCTATTGAATAATGGAATGAATCTATGCAAAACACTGATAAAAATAATCTAAAATAATTGTTGTTGTATCAAATCTATAAAATGTCTAAGTTACAAATCTAAGTCTCTTTGCAACATGCAAGAGAAGACCAAAAGTAAGAACTAAGGAAAAAAGCATAAGATTTTTATCCTTTAATAAAAAACTATCTCAAAGTTCCAAGAGGTGGCACTTGTAATCAATTGCATTCCAAAATATCCATCTTGATATCCCTCACGAGCAAAAGAGAAAAGCCTAAAAATGAGGGCTCATAACTAATCCAAATTGAGCTAAAATATCTCCAAACTCCCCCTCTCAAATTGTTTAACCAAAGGGAACTCCAAAATCACCTCAGTTCCACCTCCTTTCTATTTTTGCATGATTTTGGGACAAGGATAAACTATTTGAACAAATATCAAAGACAATCAGTTATGATTTACTTTAATATTTGTTATGTGATTGTTTTTTTTTGCATTTACATGACAAATATTAAGGTAATTTATAAAAAATTACCCTTAATATTTGTTTACATATTCATTTTTGCGTTAACATCATGCAAAAGTATAATGGAGTAGATTTAATCCATGACCTAAGTATTAGTCATGATGCAATTTTATAAAATAAAGTGATAAAAATCATTTGGGCAGCAAAATTTTAGGGTTTTCATGAGAAACCTAAAAGACTTCAAACCTAGCCACGAGCTTATTTGTATTTTCACTATCCTATTTGTGTACCCAATTGATGCTGCCAAGGGTTTTCAAGATTTTGAGACCTTCCTTTGTATATTTGAACTAGGACAACATTGGTAAGTTATTTTTTCATGCTAAAATGTTGAAATTTTTTATTTTTCTGAAGAAAAAAACTTTTCAGGTTCTCTATATGTGACAGAAAGATGAAGAAATCTGCTTTTTCTTGTGGTATCTTCTTTTTTATTCAATCTCACAGTCTCTCTATCTCTAATATTTTTAAATGTTTCTAGAAAAAAATTATGAAAAATTCTTTATTCTTTGTGTTTCATGAAAAAAACCTCATAGGCTTCCATTCACTCTTTTCTGTGTATGACAAGATCTAGGGTTTCACTAAGACCTCTACTAGGCCATGGTTCTTCTTGATTTACTTTATTGTATTACTGGTGTTTGAGAAAACTCACCCATATGTACATGCTTTCTTTTGCAATGGTTGTTATTTTCCTTTTAGAGAATCTAGTGATTGCGATGCTCTCTTTATGACAGTAGGTCGTCTTCTTATATGATGACTTCCTTTCGTAGGGTTTTATGACCTGGGTAGTTTGAAACCTCTTTGGTGACTATTATGCAAAAGGCATTGAAACCAATGTGAACCTCCTTTGAAATGATCCATTTAAAGCTTAAATCTCATGAAATACTTTCCAGTGTAATAATAACAGATCCACATAGGTAGCACCATAATCATCACAATTGCAAAGTTATAATGTTCAATTATATTTTCCAGTAGAGACCAAATTGTCATTCCTAGATTTTGTGCTTTACCTCATCATGATCTTCATAAATTGTCTTTGGAATAAAGACTGTCACTAAACCTCATCTTTACTTCAAACAAAAAGTCCTTGGTTTTCACTATCTTGTGACCTTTAACAAACTATGCATTTCAATTACCTAGCAACAATGCTTTCACCCCTTCACTGCCACTCACTGGCACTATCACATTTTTTCTTCTTTCTTCAGTTCAGTGCTTTCAAACACCTAAGTGATTTCCCCTCTTTATGGGAGGTTTTCCCTTCATTGTATACTTTAACTATCCTTAAAACCTTCTCAAATACTTTCTTTCATTATCCATGTGCTTCATATTCATAATGAATGTGTTATGGGTTTCTTGTCTTCCAACATTAAAACTAATTGACACCATTCATGTGAATGTCACTGTCCTTGACAAGGTCACTTTCCTATATGTTATAGCACTATCCTTACCATTTATAGGGCTTCCCTAACATTTATAGCATTGGCATGTATCTTTTATGATCTTTGACATATAATGTTTGGACATGAATTTGTTGGTCCTTTGTTCCTTTTCTATCTATTATTTCCTTTTTTCACTTGAGACATTTATGTATTGATAGTCCTAATACTAGTAGAAAAACAACAATAAATGACTAAAAAAACTACTAAAAATTGGTAAAATGACCATTAGTTTGGTCGCATGACCATTAGTAGTTTATTGCTAGTCATTTATAATGCGACCAAATTCATGACTAAACCATTTTTAGTCATCTATTGGTTGTTTTGATTGATCAATTTGGTAGTATTTGTAGTCATTAATTTAGTCATTGATTGTTATTAACTGGTCATTTATTTAGTCGTGATATTTGTTTATTTATTCATATTAGTCATTTATTTAGTCATGGTACTCATTTATTTAGTCACTGTAGTTATTTATTTTAGTCATGGTAGTCATATATGTAGTGCCCTTCATGTTGTTTAATGTTAGACTGGTAGTTGTTTGCTTTAGACCAAACATTATGACACTTTGTTTGATGCTAGACTTGTGTATGATGATACTTGATGATACTTCTATTATTTGAGTTTATGCACATGTTATGATTGTTATATGGACTTATTTGATTATGTGGATTAACCTTATTATGAGGATTATATGACTATCTGATCATGGTTGTTATGTGACTATTTGGTGATTGTTCTTATCTTGTTGTTGTGTAATTGATTGTTATGCATTGATGTGGTTACTTGTTTGATGTGTTTTGGGTGAAAGGGATAGTGTCGCATTACTCATTTGTGAGTACCTTGCTACACTGCAATTTCCTTTCACGGTGTGCCTAATTGTATGATTATGTATATGCTCGACCATTTTGTGTGTTGCAGGATGCAGGTACTAGGCATCAAATCCACCTAACTCAATTTATTTCTGCATTGAGTCTTTTGTAGATTATTAACCTCTTTATTCTTTTTTGAATGGGTGCACTTCCCATGTTTATGCCTATATTTGATTCCATGTATGATAGGCGAATTGGGTAAATGTATATTTGTGAGTTTCTTCCTAATGTATTTTCCAAACTATATGTACTTCAAATCCCTATCGATTTCTACCTAGTGCAATTTGATTTGCTTGAGGGTTATCTCCCAATCATATTGAATGTTTATATTTTACAATTTCTAGAAAGTTTCTTTAGCCAAATTGGTAGCCACCCAGAGCAGCCTATTTTCCTAATAGTCAAATGCCACTCCTTCCTTTTGGTCATTTCTTGTAGCTTTCTATTTGCTTATGCTTATGAATTGTTTTATATTTCATATAAAATTTGTTTTCGATTCTTATCAATGTTCAATTTCATTGTCAAAGGGGTTCATTTAAATCTGAAACTCAATTTATTTATAATCATTGGTTTAACTCTTTACTGAGTTTGATACACATTTATTGTTTGGTGATTTGTTGCATATATGTTGATTGAGGTTCGATGTGTTTTCATTTTAATGAAATTTAATGGAAGTTTAATTCATTTATAGTTTGATGTAATGTCCATTCATTGTATTTGGTATTGGTTGAATCTACTGTATATATAGTGAATTCAATAAAATCTATTTTATCTTGTATTCGATATAGTTCATTGAGGATATACTTAACGATTGATTTTCAATTTTATAATATATATATATATATATAGATATGTATGTATGTATGTAGATATATAAACAAATATATATTTTTATCATAATACAAACTAAAATAAAGAGTTACAAAAGACATTGTCTTTTTTAATACACACACACACACACACATATATATATATATGTATATGTATGCATGTGTATATTAAGGTTATAGTTAAAGAAAATTTCTGCCTTTAGGAATTAATTGATTATAAAAGTTAAATGAATTTGAAAATTAAATAGAAAGAAATAAAATTGATTTAATTATATTTGGATAATTGAAGGATTAAATTAAGTGAATGAGTTAGTTGATCTATTTAATGGTTGATTTCTTTTGTATTCATTAATAGTTGAATTCATGGCTACATTGATCATTTGTTTACTTGTATAGAAAAATGTGTTTAATTAGTGGAATTGGGGAGTTTTTTATTATTGTTTTAAGTGGAATTATTTTATGCAAAGTGGTTAATGGTAGTCTTCTAGAGGTTTAGGGGGAGTATCTTGTATGTGGGGTTTTATGATTGTTTCATTTTGAAGTGGTTGGTAATGTGCTTGAGGTGTGTGTAAAAGGGTCTATGCCTTGCTCTATGTGTAGGTTTCATGTGATATTGTAAGTGTGCAAGATGGTTTTACCTTGCTTGTTGAGTAGGGTCTAATAGTTGCAAGTAGGGGAGTGGCTCTCAATACAATAAATGGTACAACTGATATGCAAGTCTTTATGTATATGTATTGGACTTGCATATCAGTTGTACCATTTATTGTAATACTGATGTATTCTTCCCAATTGTATTTAGAGAAGAATTATTGTAAACAAGGTAATGATGTAACAAATTGTGATGTACTCTCATGTAATGTAATTTGTATTTATACTTGCTAGTTATTTATAAATGATCTTTCATGCTATTTAATGGATGACATGTTATGGAAATGTATTTTGTAGAATTATGTAATGTGATGATTTAAAATGAACTCTTGATTGTTAGATAAATCATGATTAATGAATTGATTCTAGTTCTTGTTAATAGTTGTGTTAGTAGCGTAGTCATTGAACCTTAGAGGACCTAGATTAGATTATATGCTATATT
>VDFB02000003.1:132835157-132905590 GCA_007258455.2 Sequoia sempervirens
ACCCTTAAACCCTAAACCATTATAACCCTCTACCCTAAACCCTTAACCCTAAACCCTTAAACCTTAAAACCCCCTAAACCCTTAACCAAAGAGATGACAAAACAACTATGGACACTTAGTAATGTTGATCATGAAGCAATATTGGAAACTCTTAAGCAAAGAGATGACAATTTAGGCACACTTGAATAAAATTTTCAAGAATGGAAGGTACAATGCTTACGTTCATTATGCTTGAGTTCATTAGTGTTCTATATTTAATATTGATATTTTGTATACTATTGCAATGTAGGTGTCTTTAATAGTGATATTTTGTATGTCCTTTTGCAAAATTTTTGGCACGATTGATTATGGACCTGCTACAATAGTAGCCAACTCCGATCCTTTCAGAGAGTTATGTGACTAATTACAATAATATAGATTGGTTATTCTAAGCATCTTTTATAGTTTGCATTACCATCTCATCATCAATTAGGTCATTTAGAATAATATAGATTGGTTATTCTAAGAATCTTTTATAGTTTGCATTACCAATTCATCATCATTCAGGTTATTTAGATTAATATATATTTGTTAATCTAAGCATCTTTTCTATTGTGACAATATAGATTTCTCATTTGACAACTTTTGTGATATTCCTGGCACGATTGTCCATGGACCTACTACAACAATAGCCACCTCTGATCCTGTCAGAGAGGTATGCAGAAAATTATAATAATATAGATTGGTTATTCTAAGCATTTTTAATAGTTTTCATTACTATTTGATCATTAATTAGGTCATTTAGAATAATATAGATTGATTATTCTAAGCATCTTTTCTATTGTGACAAAATATATTTCTCATTTGACAACTTTTGTGATATTCCTGGCACATGATCATGGACCTGCTGCAACAATAGTCAACTTTGATCCTTTTAGAGAGGTATGTGATAGATTACAATAATATAGATTGGTTATTGGTTATTCTAAGTGTCTTTTATAGTTTGCATTATCATCTCATCATCAATTAAGTCATTTAGAATAATATAGATTGCTTATTATAAGCATCTTTTATAGTTTGCATTACCAATTCATCATCATTCAGGTTGTTTAGATTAATATAGATTTGTTAGTCTAAGCATCTTTTCTATTGTGACAATATAGATTTCTCATTTGAAAAATTTTGTGATATTCTTGGCACAATTGATCATGGACCTACTGCAACAATATCCAGCTCAGGTCCTTTCGGAGAGGTATGCAACATATTACAATAATATAGATTGGTTATTCTAAGTGTATTTTATTCTAATCATCTTTTCTATTGTATGTAGTTTAACTGCTACCTTGATGGTTTGTATAGGTGCTTGTTAGTCCAGAACGTGAACATGTAAGGAAATCAATGGAGCACATCTAATGAAAACTCCAAGCAATAGTGCCTTTGGTAACTTTAATTTCAATTAGGTTGCCTCAAAGACACATACAACTATGTCCTAAAGTGGAAACATACACAGTTCATTTCCCACATTGATCTTTCTAAGAGAAACACATGTAAATTCAACAACATGCATTAAAAAATTCTCTAACAGAACCAATACAGACATGAAAGATGAGACAAAAAATAGAACACAAAGATTTTACGTGGGGAAAACCCTTTCGGATGAAAACCCCACTCTCCAAAGTTTGAGCCATTGTATTATTCAGCAACAGAAAGTTACTGTATATATCTAAAAATGGTCACATCACAATAGTCTGGTAATTAGTTAAATATTTTTAATATTTAATTAAATCTCTGAATTCAATCTGTGTATAAATAATTTTAAATAATTTATTTATATTGTTCATTCTTTCATCTCAATTAAATAAATAAGTTTATTTAATCACTTTTCTTATCCATTTCTTAATTAATTAAATAAACACTATGATTTATTTATATTAATATTAGCTTGAATATTTTATTCAAATAAAGATTAAATATTCCTCTCTTCTATAAATCCTCACTATTCCATTCACAATTAAATATTTCAAAAATTTAATTAAAAATTCTATAGTCCTAAAATAAAAAATCAAACTCACATGAAATTAAATAAATTTATTTATTTAATATTGGATTATCTTCAACAACCATGAAACAAACTTCCAAAATAGAAAAATTAATTTCTTTGTTCTTGTGCAAGCTTGTTCCCGTGGGTTGAAGACAAGCCTTCATTCTTCTCTCCAACCCCCCAACATCTTCCATCTTCGTCTCAACCTCTCCATCTCTCACCATTCAAGATTACCAGACAATCTCACAGCCATTGATCTTTGCCAGCCAGGTTCTTGCCTACAAAAATCTATAAAAGGGACTGTCGGGTCTTTGAAAAACATAGAAGCTTTCATACAGGAAAACTATTGTCAAATAGATTTCAAGCATCCATAGCATAGTATTTTAGCATTCATAGCATTTCAAGTTTTTATAGCATATCATTTCTTATCATCCTCATTTCATAGTTTTAGATGCATGCAAAATTTGCAGCCCCTGTGCATATCCGTATCAGCATTTCACTTCACCAGCATATAGGATAGAGAAGTACTATCATTTTGCATACTTGTTCTATAGATTTCCATTCTAAGAAGCTTTTCTTACACAATCTGAGAGCAGTAACTTCAAGAGAATCACTGGAGATAGAGAACAATGGAACGGTTCTGAAGAAGCTTTGTTTGTTTTCTTTGAATTCATTTTAGTTATTTTTCTTTGGTTTAATGTTTCATTGGTGTGTTTTATTTGTTTCACTTTGATACTAACATTTCCCACACACATTTTTGGGGCCCACCATGGGGCTCTTGCCCCAATTCTAACATCTTTTTGTAGGTTTTTTCTGATGGGTCACTACTAAAATAGCGTTTTAGTGCAATAAACATGCCTCAGCGCAAATCACACCTAGTTTAGTGCACTTTAACACTGTTATAGCACCCATCATAAGTTTCTCAGCACCCATAAGAAGTTTCTCAGTGCCCATAAGAGATTTCAGAGCACCCACAAGAAGTTTCTCAGCGCCCATCATAAGTTTCTCAATGCCCATAAGAAGTTTCTCAGCACCCATAAGAGGTTTCATAGTGCCCACTAGAGGCTTCTCAGCACCCATAAGAGATTTCTTAGCGCCCATAAGAGATTTCATAGTGCCCATAAGTGGTTTCATAGCACCCATGATGTTTTTTTTAGCGCAATTTTTAGCATAGATTTTTCAAAACATGCATTTGTAATCTGTAACTTAAATACAATTTGACTGGATCCAACGTGACCGCGGCCAGTAAGAACTTTAAAAGAATGAAGCAATCCTAGGATAGTTACATAATTTGGAATTAAGCAATTCTAGGATAGACACTTCATTTTCTGTTTTGGGCTAAAAAGAATCTCATGTTTTTGTGAAGCAATATCTTCACCTAGCATAGCAAATTGTTTATTTGGGCTTAAAATTGAACTCTTGTTTTCTTTGATTTAAAACAATGATAGACCTATGCTCTCCCCTTAACTGGGTGACCAAAATTCCAAACTCATCTACTTCATTTCATGCAATTTCAAGTTTTGTTAAAACCTTTTAGAGAGCCTGCTCTTGTGGGAAAAAGTACTCACCCAAGAGGAACGACTCAAGTGGGTTCAAGCCAAAGCCAGGCTATTCCACCCCACTATAAAATTTAAAGAAAATTTGGTGAAACCCTCTTTTGACAGTAGTGTGCATTGATAACCATCCCCAAAGCATTTGTTCTAAAGGTTGGGAGGTCTCTCGAGGGAGTCTATCATTTTCCGCACTGAACGGAAACCCTTACTACAAACTTAGTGTAGTGGCTAACTTGTCAGTTTTTGAACATCCTATTAATCATAGTGCAGGGGAGGGAAGAATCTACCCCCAAGATACTCACCATATAACTACCAAGGACTATTTGCTTAGGGGATCTGGTATCCACTTCTATCACTCTAAGTACACACCTAGAAAAGACAAAAATACAGGCACCCTTTTGAGGGTGACACGGCTCTGTGAGTCGATGCAGTTCTAAGATGTGGGTTGTTGATTATTATGATGACCTACTTTAGAAATAAGAGTGAGTTTATTTGATCTATCTATCATGTGTGAAACCTGTGAAAATAATTTTTGAACAACATTTCAATCATACACTTCATGTTTAGTATAGGGCTTAACACAACTATTCTACAACTTGTTTGATGTATTTTCAATACATTAATTCAGTAAAGATCATCCAAAACTCACAACCACATTGATTACTCTCATGTTATGAGATTGGAAATCCACAACCTTTGTAAAGAAGTCCATTCTCAAATGAGTCAAAAAGCCAAAGAAACCACTTAGTTACAGGAAACTATTGAAGAAAATATGATTCTTGTACTAAAGTTGAAAGGTTTTAATTAAATATAGAACCTTTCTCCATAGGTATCATGACTGTGTTAGAGGTTTCGTTGATGATTATGCTATAGAACCATTATACTCATGAGCTTTCTTTCAAAGAAGATCTCTTTCTCAAAGGCACAACCATAGTCAACGTATTCATTTTTGTTATATTCCCCAACCTGCAATTGAATATTCAACTCGTCAAAATCAATTTATGTAATAGATAACTCAATCACATTAGGCATTTATCACAAAATCCATCCTTTTACAAAGCTATGATCAAAACTTCATAAAGTACAAAATCATCCTCTTCTTGATCTTTTGCTTAAATTCCCGCCAATAGGATTTTCATCCTTTCAACTTGGGAAAAACACAAGCTAAAAGGCTAGAAATCTTTCAAGTCATAGAATCTTCATTCTATCCTGACTTTTATATACATCACAAATTGCACTATTCCATTCTTTTGATCAAAAGTTAGTAGAATTTGGAACAAAGCTTATGCCTATTTTCATGAGATCTCAAAAACACATGGAAAAAGATGAAGGAGAAACTACCACAAGTAAAATGGGTGATGATAATGAAAAAGAAGAGGAAACATTTAATATTGATGAATTAACAGAAGAAAATCTTCAAGAAGCAGAGCAAGATCATCGATTCCATACTCTTATGGAAAGGATTTTAGAATGAAACAAAGAAAGATATTTTCTTTCATTAGTTAATCAAGGAGCTAAGTTACCTTCCAATTTCGATATAGAAGGGATTAAATAGAATCTTGAAACTCCTCTTAATGATTTTAGTGCCCTTACTCAACAGATAAAAGAATTATAAGGGAAAATAAAGGAGATGCAAGGGGGCAAAATAAAGAAGTATGTTTTGGATGACATATCTCCTTATCCATTCGATAGGAGTCTTCAAATGATCCCTTTTTGAAAACATTGTGAAATCCCTAAATTTGATAAGTACAATGGAAAAACTGACCCATTGAACATGTGAGGGATTTCAGAAATATGAGTGTAGAATTTGCTTATGACGATACCTACTTAATGTGATTGTTTCCATGAAGTCTGGGTGGACAATCCATGGAGTGGCTTTCCAAGATCACCCCCCCATCAAAACCTTTGAGGAGTTAATAAATCAGTTTATATCATAATATGCCTACAACATTCAACACCAGATAACAATGCTTGATCTTTGTAAAGTGAAACAAAAAGTAGGAGAATCCTTCACTACATTTTTGCAAAGGTGGAGAAGGTTGTTTGCGCAATATTCCTATCCTATTCCCGAAAAGGAAAAAATGGATATCTTAATTAATAGCCTAGATCAAGAATTAAGCTACAAGGTTAATCTTCATTGTCCTCCTAACTTTGAAAAACTGATTGAAAACACAATCACCATTGAAGGGGCCTTGGGTAAAAGAGGAGTGATAAAACTTGATAATCCAAGTTCATCCAACCAAAATGACAATGATAAAACAAG
Source organism: Sequoia sempervirens (assembly GCA_007258455.2). Lineage (NCBI taxonomy): Eukaryota > Viridiplantae > Streptophyta > Pinopsida > Cupressales > Cupressaceae > Sequoia > Sequoia sempervirens. Next base: position 132,840,994 of record VDFB02000003.1, read on the forward strand.
GTTTTGGAATAGAAATAAAAATGTGGTCAATGATGGTATAGTGGATGCAAACAATCTATGAACACAAGACCATCTATCTTCAACCTATCAAGTGGTCCATGAAATACCAACCAACAAGGGAATACCAACCAACAAGGGAATAACAACCAACAAGGAAACAACAAACAACAAGGAAAAAACTCCAATCAAGAAAGCATGACCAATCAAAATACGAATCAAAATCATGGTAATTTGAATAACAATCTTGGCAATACCCAAACATCAAATCCGTCCAGACCTCCATTCTTTTCAAATCGATGAAATTTTACAACATTGGGTCAATTTCTTGAGTTTTCTCTCAAAGAGCTTCTTGATAATAAGGTCATCACCTTACCACCGCAAAGAGATTATGAGCCACAAGTCAAACCACCATCATGGAATGACTCTTATTATTGCAATTATCATCAATGTAAAGGTCATAAAACGAATAATTGTCAAGCCTTGCAAAATCTAGTACAAGATTTAATTGACAATGGAACTATCAAGATTGAAGGACATCATACCAATGATGATCATCAAGCATTCAAGGATCCTTTACCAAACTATCAAAAGGGGGAAACATCAAATACCAAAGCAAAAAGCATAAATAATGTTGAAGACAACATAATCCACCATATCTATATAGATGATCAATACGTTAATGTTATCAAAATCAAGGAAAAACAAGAATATCAATAGGTTAATGTGACTACAAGAGGACAAGAAAAGGTTGTTCTAAAAGGGAGTTCATCTAAGATAGCTATTCCTTCTCCAAGTCATTATAATCTAGTTGATCAATTGAGAAAAACATCAGCTCAAATCTCCATCCCTGAACTTCTCAAAATATCTCCCATACACAAGAATATTTTGTAAGAAGCTCTTGTAAATACAACCGTTGACACAGATTTGGATGCAAATAAATTTCAAGCCATGGTGGGACATTTGTCTTCCCCCACTTGTCTTTCATTCTCCGAAAAATATGATGCTTCCATGACACATCCACATAATTCATCACTTTATCTTGAAGTCATGATCCATAAACATAGAATTAGATGTGTCTTGATAGATGGAGGAGCTGGTTTAAACATTTGTACCTTAAAACTTATACATGCCTTAGGAATATCAGAAAATTCCATTGATCCACAAAGGAAAATAACTATCAAGGCATATGATGATGAAGAAAGAGCTTCCAAAGGACTAATAATGCTACCTATCATAGTGGGACCTATTGTGAAAAATACATTTTGTCAGGCTCTAGATCGAGATCTTTCCTATAACATACTTTTGGGTCATCCATGGATTCATGATATGCAAGTACTACCATCAATGCCTCAAGTTTCCATATGATGGAAAAGAAATAACTATACAAGCTGATTACAATAGCACTCAAACTTGTTCAAATCTCTGAGCAACTGAAGACGCCCTTGTGCCACATAATAGGGAGGCTCTTACTATTTCTTCTTCCAATCTACAAGGGAAATTTCAAGAATTGACAAAGAATCTTGACACCAAGCTACATTTTAAAAATAAAGGAATAGGCGAATATTTGCTATCCCTTTCTAGTTTACCTCCTTCTCCGAGGTCACATGGTCATCCAAGCTTATCAAATCAAAATATCGCAACAACCTCCACATCCCAAGCTTTTGTGCCAATCACAAAGTTTGATGGACAATTCATTAAGGCTAACACCACCGAAGAAGAAGCCGAAGATAGGGACATCCTAAGCTAGCTATACAAAGAGGAAGATGAATCTCTCTTGCACATCAAGTTACCTACTAAGCAATATGGCAAAGGGTATACTATCATGCAAAAAATGGGCTATGAAAGAAGTTGTCCTATAGGAAAAAGAAAAGAAGGAATCATTGAGCCAATTCAACCTATTTCAATACATCCAAATGATAAAACAGGACTTGGATATGGTAAAGATACAGAAGAGTCAATTTCATAGCAAGCACAACAAGATCATGAAGAAGAACCAATTCCAAATAAACCCCATGAAGATGTCGCTCTACAAAAATTTTATGGGTTAGTGTTTCAATTCAAAACAGTTCAGACACTGATTCTAATGAATATGAATGGGATGATGTCTCTGATGATACATTCTTAACTAAGAAAAGGGTGGATGTCATACACAAATTTGCACCCACTTTCTTACAAGGAGAAGGCTCAAGGCCTCCACTTGATTATGTTTTACAAAGCGATCATGACTCAAGTGAGGACGACTCAAATTTTAATGAGATTGACAATCAATAGGAGAATACCATCATAGACCTTGCCTATCATGAAAATGACAACCATGTCATGACTTTGACAGTTCAAGACCTTACCCAACCTAATGATCCCATGCCTTTAGTTTATCCGGAACTTATTGATTGGGACAATGACGTACCTATCCATATCCCTACATTCCATGATGATGAAGATATTATAAATTTCCTTTGTTCATCTAGTCAAGAAAACAATTGTTCCATCAGAGAATCTCATACTCAATTTTTTGATAGGGAAGGTGTCAAGTCTCTTAGCTACAAAATAAATGAAATAAAAGATAGATCTATCAGTGAAAACCAAAAAATGACAGTGGCAGATCACAACAAGAGAAATATAAAGAGTGATTCTGATAGTGAAAACCTTTTTGAGGCACTAAAGGATGAGAAACTTGACACTCTTCCTAAACATTATCACAAAAGATCTTCTATTTTGATTGAGCCAACAAAATCCCTCAACATAAGTACAAAAGAGCAACCAAAAGTCTTGCAACTTGCAGCATCATTAACAGTGGAAGAAGTACTAAAATTTACAGAGTTCCTGAAGGAGAATCAATCAACTTCGCTTGGTCATATGCCAATATGCTAGGGTTAGATCCTAATCTGATAATGTATCATGTATCTATAAACACCGGGGCAAAACCTATGAAGCAAAAACTCAGAAAAATGCATCCACATGTTGTGTTATTGGTTAAAGAAGAGTTAAAGAAGCTTTTAGATGTTGGATTCATTCGGTCTATTGACTATGCAGAATGGATCTCCAATATTGTACCTATTTCAAAGCCAAATGGAAGGATTATAATTTGCATAGACTTCAGGGATTTGAACAAAGCATGTCCTAAGGATGACTTCCCTTTGCCAAACATAGATATGATTGTTGATTTAATTGCTGGTCATGCTATGTATTCATTAATGGATGGGTTTTTCGGATATAACCAAATAAAGATTGCACCAGAGGATCAAGATAAAATAGTGTTCACATGCCCTTAGGGTACCTATTGCTGGAACGTAATGCCATTTGGGTTAAAGAATGTAGGAGCGACTTATCAAAGAGCAATGACAACCATTTTCCATGACATGATGCACACCTTCATGGAATATTACGTCGATGATCTCCTTGCCAAATCTCACACAAGAGAGGGACATCTAGAAATTTTGTCAAAGATCTTTATCAGAATGGAGAAGTTTAATGTTTGACTCAATCCAAAGAAATGTGTCTTCGGTGTTAAATGTGGAAAACTACTGGGATATATTGTTTGAGAAAAAGGCATAGAGGTTGATCCATAAAAATTAAAAGCTATAATGGACATGTCACCACCACAAAATATCAAATCAACTTTGATCACTACAAGGACACCTACAATCCATCAAAAGGTTTATAGCTCAACTGGCAGACAAAAGTTTAACATTTACACATCTATTGCATAAAAATATTCAATTCAAATGGGAAGAAAAATGTGAAGCAGCAGTCAATCAAATAAAGCAATATCTTATAAATCCACTAGTTCTAATTCCACCCATTCCAGGAAAGCCACTCATACTATATATTTCAGCAACAGAAGTGTCTTTGGGAGCATTGCTAGCACACGAGGATTCTACACGCAAAGAAAGAGCCATATACTATATCAGTAAAACTTTAACAAGTCATGAACTAAACTATACTTTCATTGAAAAAGCTTGTCTAGTAGTAGTGTTTGCTTCTCAAAAGTTACGACACTATATGTTGGCTCATACAGTCAAGCTGATAACCAAAATTGATCCACTAAAATACCTCTTAAGCAAAGCTACTTTAACAGGAAGACTTGAAAAATGGGTAATGATCTTAAGTGAGTTTGACATTCACTATGCGGATCAAAGAGCTATCAAAGGACAAGTCATCGCAGATCAGTTGGCTGAAGCACCTTTACAAGAAGAACACCCAATGCACATAGAATTTCCTGATGCAAATGTCTTCATAGCAATGATTAAGAAATCGTGGACATTGTACTTTGATGGATCTTACATGCAATATGGCTCGGGGGCAGGGATTCTTTTTGTCACACTTGAAGGACATACCATTCCGAAATCATATCAGTTGATGTCTCCTTGTACAAATAACATGGCTGAGTATGAAGCATTGCTCACAAGAATGAAGATAGAATTGGATTAGCAGATTATAGAGTTACAAGTCTATGGTGATTCACAACTTATCATTAATCAAATCAATGATGATTATTAGACTAAAGATGATAAGTTGCTACCTTACAAAAACATGGTGGATGATTACAAAAAGTATTTTGTAGAAATCAAGTTTCACAAATCCCATAGATTGATAATAAAGATGTTGATGCAATGGATACAATTGCTTCCTTGTTACAATTGTTAGAAAATCAAAGACGGTACAAATTCTTAGTGGAACAATTATTTTCTCCCGCCTATGATAGTCCTGAGACCCAAGTTATATGCCATTTAACCAGTTCTGATTCACCCTTATATGGTAAGACTTATACTTACCTAAAAGATAACATCTTACCTCCAGATTTATCCCAAAATAAAAAAAGGAATTTCATATGCCAATCATCTTGTTATACCTTGATCACCGATATCCTTTATCGATGTGGTCTTGATGGTACACTCCTTTGATGTCTTGAACATGACAAATTTGAAAAAGCCTTATAAGAGGTTCATGGTGGTATTTGTGGAACTCATTCAAGTGGTTTAACCTTAGCCAAGAAACTTGTTAGAATGGGATATTATTGGACTACCATGGAGAGATAATATTTTACTTTTTTTAATAAGTGTTCTAAATGCCATATTCATGGGAATCTTATTCACGCACCTACATAGGAACTGCAGCCTTTCACTCTGACATGGCCCTTTTCTCAATGGGGACTAGATCTTGTTGGCAAAATTCATCCTTCATCATCAAATGGGCATAAATTCATCATCACGGCTATAGAATATTTTACAAAATCGATTGAAGCTATTTCTTTGATGACCGTGACCGGTAAACAAATATCTTCATTTATCTTGAATTACATCATCTGTTGATATGGAATTCCTAATTCTATAATCACTGATAATGGGAGGCCTTTCAAGAATCAGGATGTTGAAAAACTTTGTGAAAGATTTCACATCCAACACAGGTTCTCTACACCTTATTATCCACAAGGAAATGGTCAAGTTGAAGCTTCCAACAAAACAATTTTGAAAATCTTGAAGAAGACAGTAAATGATGTTGGTCATGATTGGCATGTCCAGTTAAACCTAGCTTTGTGGGCATATAGAACCAGCATTTGCACACCAACAGGAGCTACCCCATATGCCTTGGTATATGGAGCAGAAGGAATCTTACCACTAGAGGTGGAAATACCTTCACTTAGGGTCTCACTCAAGGGATTGATAAATGATGAAGACTATAGAGTATCTTGTCTGCAAGAGCTAGAACTGTTAGATGAGCGACATCAACATGCAGCCAATCATTTGAAGGGTTATCAATAGATTATGTCCCACAACTACAATCACAAAGTTAAACCATGGAAATTTCAAGTGGGTGACTTGGTCTTGAGAGAAAATCCATGTAATTAGCAAGACAAAGAAAAGAAAGGAAAATTTGAACCCAACTAGCTTGGTCCATTTGTTATCATTGCAGCATACGGTTCTGGAGCATATCAGTTATCCATGTCAGAAGGGGACCTATTTGAAGAGCTAATCAACAACATTCATTTGAAGAAGTTCTATGTTTGAATCAATCTCAAAAATCCATAAAAATCATATAAAGTCCTAAAAAAATCCAAAAAAATTAGAAAAAGTCCTGAAAAATCCATCAAAATCATATAAAGTCCTAAAAAAATCCATAAAAATCAGAAAAAGTACTAAAAAAATCCATAAAAATTAGAAAAGTCTTGAAAAAGTGCAATAAAAACAAGTGGTGAAAACCTGGCAAACAGGTGCTACTTGTGATCAAAATCTACTCCTCTATCTATTAGATTATGTCTTGCATCTGCTTTTCGCCATCATCTATACATATCTATCATTTGTACATATCTGTTATATACATATCATGCAACAAGAATCCTTGTGTTTCATCATGGCTTGATGAAATTTGTACAAATCCATCATATTTAGGTTATGTTTACACTGGGGGAAAAAACAAAATACAGACTTGACAAGCAAGGGGCAACACACCTTTTTGAACATCACAAATGAAAAAATGATGGTTTTCAAAAACACAACATATATTTACACATAAAATCAACCACAACAACAACATGATCACTCAATGCCAATGACATCAAACAACATGGTCAAAACAAGGTTCATCAAATCACAAACATCAATGTTGATAACCAAGTTGGATGATCTTAATCTAAATAATGTTTGGAATACTTTAAGCAAAATTTGAATTGTTGGTTGATTTTCTATCATATCTCTGAAGCAATTTGATGATGTACTGAACTAGAAAAGAAAGGAAGGAGTATGATTTTTCTTTATCTGTTGTTTGTGAGCGAATCATTAGTACTATGCAAATTGGTCGCGATACATGCTCTACTATGTATCATTGATGACATTTTGGAATTTGCATAGGAAATGGGTTAACTCTTGTCTATTTATGCAAGCGATACTCAGGTCATCTCAATTCAATTATACCTAGATGCTTGTATTAACTTGCTACATCAAAAATCATGAAAGCAATACTCAGGTCATCACTGGTGCTAACATACCCTTTGATGCTTGTATTAACTTTCAACATTTCAATGGTCTATGATGACACAAAAAGCACAAATAAGCTCTTAGAATGGCAATGTTGTATAGATACCCTGCATGGTTAGTGTAGATTACATTCATTTTAGAATTTGCATTTTACATTTATAGATTTTCCCAAAAGCTGGCAAAGTATCAAATGTTTCATGTCTTTCCAATAAAATGACTGAGTACATTTTGACATTCACAAAAGAAATCATTCATCCATATTTTCATCAGAAAATCATTAAAAAAAAGCATGCATCATAATCAAAATGTTCATAAGCATTCATAAATTGTATCATCCATCATTTCACATTCATTCATCTCATAACTTTACATTCACATCATAAATCATGCATATATATACATCATGAACATAACAGTGCACTTTCATAAATCATATCATAAACATCATGCATATAGACCATAGACACATGCATCACATAAATCATCGCTACATATCATATATCTCAAAAATGAATGTCAAAATGTACAAAGATGTCAACTATACATGATGTAACATCATAAAAAATGGGATCATATCAGTGTGTATACAAATGTCTCAACAGAGTATCAATAACACATCATATACAAAAAAGCACTATGCAGTGTTATCCTCTAATGATGTTGGTCTAGGACCTGTCCCACCTACACCTGATGGACCTACTCCACCTGCCCTTGGTAACCCTCCTAGAGGTAATGGCTGTGATACACCCCTATTGGTAGCCTAAGAATGACTATGTGTAGACCGAGACTATGTATAACTCACTCTCTGCTAGGGTGGCACTCCATCATGATGTATAATCCTATAGAACTCCACCTCTTGGACAGCTTTGGTCAACTCTCTCATCATGCTATCACCTACTACTGCTCTCTGAAGACTCTCAACTAAAGCCATGGCCTCCTCACCCTGTCGTCGAGCTGTATCTCTCTCGGCAGTCACTGTTGTCAGCTGTCCCTGTAACTGTGTAGCTAAGGCCTGTGCCTGTAATAACTGACTCTACAAACTCTACACCATACCCTGCAAGGTCACTATTTGAATCGATGATGCTAGATCTATAGAAGATGATAGAACTGTGTGTCTCATTTGTGGTCCACCTCTACCACTCCTGCCACCTCTGCCACCCCTACCACCCCTGCCACCTCTGCCACCTCTGCCACCACTACTGTCACCCTCACTCTCCTCATCACTACTATCTCCATCATCATCTAACTCATCATCATCCTCCTCAGATTCATCATCCTCTACAACCGCCTCTTGCTATCGTCTATGACCACCTATCTGTGATCTCTCCTCTGTAATAGGGATAGGTTCATCAGGATCAAATAGTCATGGCATAGGATGCTCCAACACATACTGACCATACTCTTTTGTCATCCCTTTGTCAAGAATATTAGGTCTATAGTCCCACATCTGAGCTCACAAACTGGTGAACTCTGCCACCACTACATCATATGAAATATGTGGACACCACACTGTGATCTCCAGCTGTCGGCGTGCATAAATAGCAGAACCATAATGTGTTGGCCGTTGATGTCATCGGATGCCCTCGAATCAGTGCTGGTGGATAGGAAGTGCCATCTTTCTCACTCCAGAGCTCAAAAATTACAATTTTTACTAGGTTAAAATGGGAAAATGACATGGAAAATGACATTTTTAACCTATTTAAAGGCAAAATTGGGGCATTTTATCAAATTTTATCACAGCAGGGGCAATTTTGATCATCAATTTCTCATTTCACACCTTTCCACATCAATTTCTTCATATCATAATTTTCAAATGATGAATTGACATTTTCAAAATCATCAAAATCAAAAAATTGCAAAAAATCTAAAAATTCACAAAAATCACAATCTTATCGATTCATCGCCCGAGGGGGCATACACCTATCAACATTCGATAATCAGCATCTGGGGAAAATTTCTGGGGAAAATTTCAAAATTCTTTGAAGTAATGCGTAAAACACATCACTTCAAAGAGGGGAAAAATGTATACATATAAAAATGGTCACATCACAATAGTTTGGTAATTAATTAAATATTTTTAATATTTAATTAAATCTCTGAATTCAATCTGCGTATAAATAAATTTAAATAATTTATTTATATTGTTCATTCTTTCATCTTGATTAAATAAATAAGTTTATTTAATCACTTTTCTTATCCATTTCTTAATTAATTAAATAAACACTATGATTTATTTATATTAATATTGGCTTGAATATTTTATTCAAATAAAGATTAAATATTCCTCTCTTCTAAAAATCCTCACTATTCTATTCACAATTAAATATTTCAAATATTTAACTAAAACTTCTATAGTCCTAAAATAAAAAATCAAACTCACATGAAATTAAATAAATTTATTTATTTAATATTGAATTATCTTCAACAACTATGAAACAAACTTCCAAAATAGAAAAATTAATTTCTCTGTTCCTGTGCAAGCTTGTTCCCATGGGTTGAAGACAAGCCTCCATTCTTCTCTCCAACCTCCCAATATCTTCCATCTTCCTCTCAACCTCTCCATCTCTCACCATTCAAGATTACCAGACAATCTCACAGCCGTTGATCTATTCCAGCCAGGCTCTTGCCTGCAAAAATCTATAAAAGGGACTACTAGGTCTCTGAAAAACATAGAAGCTTTCATACAAGAGAACTATAGTCAAATAACTTTCAAGCATCCATAGCATAGTATTTTAGCATTCATAGCATTTCAAATTTTTATAGCATAGCATTCCTTATCATCCTCATTTCATAGGTTTAGGTGCATTCAAAATTTGCAGCCCCTGTGCATATTCGTATCAGCATTTCACTTCACTAGCATATAGGATAGAGAAGTACTATCATTTTGCATACTCGTTCTGCAGATTGCCATTCTAAGAAGCTTTGCTTATACAATCTAAGAGCAGCAGCTTCAAGAGAATCAATGGAGATAGAGAACAATGGAACAGTTCTGAAGAAGCTTTATTTGTTTTCTTTGAATTCATTTTAGCTAGTTTTCTTTGGTTTAATGTTTCATTGGTGTGTTTTATTTGTTTCACTTTGATGCTAACATTTCCCACACAGTTACAATACAGTTTCAGGCTCTTAGCATTTTAGAGATTACATCTTGTTCATTCTGGATACAACTGGTAGCAACAAATATCCCTGTATAGTTTCTTATCACCCTCTCAAACTAAAAAATCTTCGCACTGTTATGATACCATCACATATACAGTGCAGATCAACATAAGAGAAATCAGAAAACACGCTTCATGATCAGGAGCTCTTTGTTCTCCTCTATTTAGGCCTCAAGGCCCTTGGCCATCTGGCAAGCCTCTCGGCCCTCACATCTGTTAGCTCTCTCTTTTTTTTATCTCTTCGGCTTCGACTCTATGAATCGGTTTGTTTCCAACTATTAGATCACAACTGTTGAATCATCCAGCTCAACAACGTAGATGTTTCCACTTCCTTGCATGGAATATAATACATCTAGGTCACACCACATGGGATAGTCATCCAAATGGTCAACAAATGATCAACTTGTGTCGCATGTCAGTGAGACACTAACCATGTCTCCCTGATGCCACAAGTCCTAACTATTGATATCACCAAGATTTCACTATCGGCAAGAGGTTACATCGAGTCTAGAGAGATATCGCTAAGACTTTGCCATGTTCCCAAGACCTCACACCGAAGATCACAAGGTATTTTGAAGAGTTCATCAGTCAGCAAGACTATCGCTTTTCGCCTAGACATTAGACCAAAGTCTTGAAGACACATCGACCTTAGTATTCTCATCGGCGAGACAATCGCCATTTGATGAGACATTAGACCAAGCTCACAAGTCATTCTCCAGTGTTCCTTAGTCGCCAAGACTTTAGTTATTCACTGAGAGATCATATCGAGCCCTTTATGTTATACCGATGTCACTGTCGGCAAGACTTAGGCAAAGGTCATACCGAGCACCGAACAGTCACCAAGAGTCATACCGACAACAAACTACCTCATTGGCGAGACAATCACACTTCGCCAAGACATCATATCAATGCCTTTAAGTCAAACCAAACCTACCATTGGCCAGACATTCCACATTCGCTAGGAGATCATACCAAGGTTCCAAAGTCATACCAAAACTTCTGACATCCATTACATTCCTATCGGCATCCATTTAACAATCGGAAAGACTTACCTCTATCGCCAAGAGGTTATAGTGATGTTCACACCTATTGATGAGAGAACCCATCGTCAGTAAGACTTCTTACCAAGACTTCCAAGTTACCCCAATCAGTGAGACAAACATAAGTCGCCAAGACTTCATGCTGAAGCCTCCACTGTCGGTGAGATCTTCATCAATCACTAGGACATCATACCGAAACAAAATGTTATTTCTAAGTCACCTTTCACGATGAGTCATACTGACCATCCCATAGCATCGATGAGACAAATGCCCATCGCCAAGAGTTCATAGTGAACCCTTATGTCACTCTGAAGACTCCTAGTGTATAACCGTCAGTGAGACCAACCCACTCAATAGAGGGTTACACTGAACACACCAAGTCACTCTGATGATTCATATCCTATCAGTGAGACTCGCTTCAGTCATTGGGACTTCATACCGAGTGTTCAAGTCACTCTGAAGACCCTGGTCACTATGAGTCTCCCTGACACCCGACAAGAGAAATCTGTTAGCCAGAGGTCTTCACTTGTCACAAAGTCATATTGAACACAAGAGGTCACAGCAATAGACTTCATTCAACAAGACATCAACTTTGTCTCAACGACATGAGCTTAAATTGCCAGTCAGCCAGATAATAGGAATGTCATAGCGACCATGCTTTCTCAGAGGTTTTAGCCTGTGAGATTGAGGCAATAATTCCAACAATCTCCCACTTGATGAAGATCACACAGGAACCTCCAAAGCAACAAGGAACAAGATCACACTATCTCCACTAGTTCAAACCCTGCAATACTCAAGTCACCCGAACAACATGATTCCACAGATAACAGTCGACCCAAAAATCTACAACAAAGACTAGGCATCCAATAGCAACTCACTATCAACAAAGAAACTGACCATAGCCTTCCAAGAAACCACATAGACCTCAAACATGCTCTGATGCTCCATCAAGAATTCAACTCCAACATCCAAGATGTCCACCATTCAAGCAACAATCCTGTCATCTTCCATGTGTGGAAGAAAGATACATCGCCAAGGTGAATAAGCACCATTCCAACAGACATAAGCAAAAGATCCTAGTGATATCACCAACAAGATACTGCTACCACTTCACTGTGCTCAAACGCTATACAGAAGTAATATCAACTTCAAACCTCAAATAGAACACAACCATGAAGTCATTCTCCAGGAACAAGATAAATAACACTGGTTAGAACAACAATTAGAATGACTGCTCCTATCCAACTAATAAACCCACACAACTAAAAAATAGCACCCACAGCTCATGCTATTCCATCCAATCTGACATACCTCTAAGGTATCAGTATTAGTAAACTCATTCCAAAGCATAACCAACTCATTGACAACAACTACAAGCTCCAAGTGCCAACCAGTCGAAGAAGACAAAACATAATAGGAAATCTCATTGTCTGGGTAACAAAAAGACATCACAAGTCTACCAATACCAGGGCATAGAAAATGTATCCTTGTAGTACCAAAGAAAAATCCACAATGATATGCACAACCTGCAACAACCTGCCACAAGAAACATTTCTCTCACCAGAAACCTTCACGACCACAAAGAGAAACTCTGCACATTATCTTCCTATAGAGCATCCTCCTACATACACTTCTAATAGCCAACTGTGTCAAGAATGTTCTTCTTCATAACCCAAAAGAGAAACCTTAATAACATCCATCCATTCAATCACCAAGATCAAACCAATTTAACAAACATGGATGTAAGCATCTCTAAGAATATCAAACTACATCAATTCCCATTTCAGGAAATCAGCCCATACATTATCTCCCACCAATTCTCATCAGTAAATAAGGAGATAAAAAAAGAGAGTACAACTTCCACTATGAATCCTTCAGAACCATTAGACTACAATTCAAGATCCATATCATGAAAGTAAACATAAAACACATCTAAAAGATATAAAGGGCAAATACCTCTCAGATTAAACTATCGAGCAGACCAAGAGTGGGAATGAGAATACTCCTTCAAGATATACAAGTCATCATGACTAATCCAAGAGCAATCTCCTCATAGGTCTCTTATTGAACTCATGTTCAACCAAGGTGAAGGCTTCTCAGACTTTCTGCTAAAAAAATTTAACAAGAGTAACAAGTAGCAGCACTTCTCTTATAAGAGAAAAACAACCTCACCTTATTCTTCATGTATCCATGAGTACTAGCAATCGATCATCTCATGCTAAAATTCAACTACATTACTCCACTATCATTAAGTATCAAGCAAATAATCAAAACACTCAATACACAAATAATTACCAGATCACTATTAAAACTCTAATCAGAAAGAGGTTACATCAAGTCCAGAGAGCTATTGCTAAGACTTCGCCATATCGCCTAGACCTCACACCAAAGATCACAAGGTATTTTGAAGAGTTCATTAGTTGGCAAGACTATCGCTCTTTGCCTAGGCATTACACTGAAGTCTTCAAGACACATCAACCTTAGCATTCTCATCAAAGACAATTGCCATTCGATGAGACATTACACTGAGCTCACAAGTCATTCTAAAGTGTTCCTTAGTTTCCAAGACTTTAGTCATTCACTGAGAGATCATATCGAGCCCTTTATGTTATATCGATGTCATTGTCAACAAGACTTAGGCAAAGGTCATACCAAGCCCTCAAGTCATACCAAGCACCGAACAGTCACCAGGAGTCATACCGACAATAGACTACCTCATCAGTGAGACAATCACACTTCGCCAAGACATCATATCGATGCCTTTAAGTCATACCAAAGACCTACCATTGGCCAGACATTCCACATTTGCCAAGAGATCATACCAAGGTTCCAAAGTCATAGCAAAACTTCTGACATCCATCGCATTCCTATCGACATCCATTTAACAGTCGGCAAGACTTCCCTCTATCGCCAAGAAGTTACAGCGATGTTCACACCTATCGGTGAGAGAACCCACCATCGTAAGACTTCTTATCGAGACTTCCAAGTTACCCTGATGAGTGAGACAAACATAAGTTTCCAAGACTTCATGCCGAAGCCTCCACTATTGGCAAGATCTTCATCGATCACTGGGACATTGTACCAAAAAAAAAGTGTTACTCCGAAGTCACCTTTCACCATGAGTCATATCGACCATCCCATAGCATCGATGAGACAAACACTCATCTCCAAGAGTTCATAGCAAACCCTTATGTCACTCTGAAGACTCCTAGTGTATAACCATTAGTGAGACCAACCCACTTGACAAAGGGTTACACCAAACACACCAAGTCACTCTAATGATTCATATCCTATTGGTGAGACTTGCTTCGGTTGTTGGGACTTCATATCGATTGTTCAAGTCACTCCAAAGACCCCAATCGCTATGAGTCTCCCCGACACCCTATAAGAGCAATTTGTCAGCCAGAGGTCTTCACTTGTCACAAGGTCATACCGAACACAAGAGGTCACAATGATAGACTTCATTTGGCAAGACATCAACTTTTTCTTAGTGACATGAGCTTAAACTACAAGTCAGCCGAACAACAAGAATGTCACAGTGACCATGCTTTCTTAGTGGTTTTAGCCTGTGAGATTGAGGCAATAATTCCAATAGAACATACTACTATTGTAAAATTTGAATTTTCAAATGTCAAACAATGTAGAAACAATGTAGAAAGGTTATAACTGTGTATGGGCATAATCTATATCTAGTGATGTTTTTTGAAATAGGGTTCAAATGTCTGTCATTGTATAAAGGGTATGTTTAAAATGTAAAGGGGTCTGTATTTTGGAAACTCATGGGTTGAATTAGTCATATAGGTGTATGCTTTGTTATTGTTATTGGGACAATTTTGTAATAACCTTTTATACTTAATCGAGCTATAACCAAAGGTTTTCTTCCTGGTTCTTCCTTGTCGGTATTCTCATTTGAACTAGGTTTTGTAATATCTCCTATTTATATATAATAAATTACAGTGGCTTGCCACTTTTTCCAAAAAAAAATGTAGAAAGGTCATGTGAAGGTCATTTCCAATGTAATTGAGTCTTTGATCTAGCAAATTGGAATCAAGGTATTTGGGTGTGCATGATGTTCAAGTTGATTCGGTAAGAGTTTTTTGATGCAAGAGCTAGGTGGCTTTAAACAACACAATTACAATTAAAGATGATTCAAACTCCAATTTGGTCCTCAAACCCAAACTTGGGTGCAACTTCACTAAAATAATCCCATTTTATAAAGAGAATCATATTTAAACACTTCCCAAAGCTGAAATTTCAATAGGGAAGCATTAAAAACCCTACCAAACTACCAAAATCACAATAGTTTTTGGTGAGATATGCTTTCTAAAGCTCTATTGCAACAAACCCTCATTTTTAGCAACTTTCATGAGGTTTTTAAGGAAATCAATGTTTCCAACCCTTCCACACCCTATAAACTCATCAAACATGTCTATTAGGACTTACAAAAGCTTGATCCAACCTTAAATATTGCTTCCCCCACATTTCATTGACATTAGCAAGTTGTAGCCACCATTTTTCACCTAATTTAACTCATTTTTGCCATGCACAATACCTCACCAACTCAACTATAGACCTTTCCAGCTCTTTAAATCAACATAGTCACCTTATAAAATCCTAATAACATCTACCATGGCCATACCATCTAGCTACAGACTGTTCAATAGATGGTATGGTTTTTTAACACTTTGGACTCTTAAGGGAAATCACTGGTCCAATGTAGCTCAGAGTGATTTAGTGTATTTGGGTACAAAAGAGGACCATCCCTAGCATAAACGTATGCATCCAGACATGTTGGAACAATCCATTTGGTCGTACGAGTTGCAGAATGAAAGTTGCACCACTTTGCAACTTTACACTGCTTGCATCTAACAACTTTTCCCTCAACTGAAAACTTGCCACCACAGGAAAATGCCTCCAAGATAGAAAAAACCAAGAGAGGTTATTTTATATTGGCCCAACATGATCCCATAGCCTTAGAAGGATAGTTTGTAAATATCAAGGTTTTTGAGAAATATCCCTTCAAAGATTGCTACCTTTTAGCACTTTGGACTCTTAAGGGAAATCACCAGTCCAATGTAGCTCGGAGTGATTTAGCATATTTGGGTGCAAAAGATGGCTGTCCCTATCGTAAACATACCCATCCGGATGTGTTGGAATAGTCCATTTGGTCATACAAGTTGCAAAATGAATTTTGCACCACTTTGCAACTTTACACTACTTGCATCTAACAACTTTTCCCTCAACTGAAAACTTGCCACCATGAGAAAATGCCTCTAAGATAGAAAAAAATGAGAGAGATTATTGTAGATGGGCCCTAAATGATCCCATAGCCTCAGACAAAGAGTCTGTAAATATCATAGTTTTGGAGAAATATCCCTTCAAAGATTGTTGTCTCTTAGCACTTTAGACTCTTAACGCAAATCACTAGTCCAATGTAGCTCGAAGTGATTCAGCATATTTGGATGCAATAGAGGACCATCTCTAGCATAAAAATACCCATCTAGATGTGTTGGAATAGTTTTTTTATTCATATGAGTTGTAGAATGAAAGTTGCACCACTTTGCAACTTTACACTGCTTGCATCTGACAATTTTTCCCTCAACTAAAAACTTGTCACCATAGGAAAATTCCTTTGAGACAGAAAAAAATGAGAGGTTATTGTAGAGGGGCCCAACATGATCTTGTAGCCTCAAACAAAAATTTTGTAAGCATCACGGTTTCTGAGAAACAGTTTGTCAAAGTTTGTTGCCCTTTTCCACTTTGGACTCTTAAGGGATTTCACCGATTGAACGTAGCTCGAATTGCTTCGGCTTGTTTGGGTGTGAAAGGGGACCATAACTAACCTAAATGTAAGCATCCAAATGTGATGGAACAGTCAGTTTGATCATACAAGTTGTAGAACAAGATTTATGTATGCCCTTACAAGTAGTTTTCAACCTCCAACTGAACTCCAACATTGATTTTCGTGTGATAAGAAGCCAGGAGACCATAGCTTTTTGCTTTCTTTTTAATGGAAAATAGTGGGCATCAGTATTAACTTCATCACAAACTTGGTTTGAAGTAATTTCATTCATTTTTGTGAAAGTGGACTGTGACACAACTTTCTTTGTTCAAAAATTGTTCTACATCATTAAACTAAGAATTTATCACACGTCTGTAGAGAAACAGAGGAGTACTACAAACTAAAACACATCACACTTTTGTTTTCACTGATTTGATGTACTCTCCAACATCTCTCTTCTCTCATGTGGAGAGTTAGAACTACTTGGCCATGCCTTTGCATCATTAGGGAAGTTTTCCTCTTTTTGACAATGTCAATAGCATGGTTGCATAACGATTAGGAAAAAGACCTTTCCTTTTAGATTAGCAATGCATGGAAGATTCAAAAAGTATCCTTGATATTAAAAAATTATATGTGTATATAAACCTCAATTGTGCAATCACCCTTTGGTTCTTTCAAAGAAAAATCTGCCTATGCCATTGTTACACTGAACAGGTAAACCAGATTTTGTATTATGGAGCTATATTAAGCTACCATTCTCAAGACCAATGTAACAATGATACAAAATAACGTTTAAGACTGCAAGAAGACATCAAAATGGCTAGTGTACTAAACAAATTCTTATGATTTCTGTAGAATGCTGATAACTCTACTCAGTTAGCTTATTTTTTCAAAATCATACAAATTGAACCTTGGCATCAATAGACTTTGTATATCAAGTTACCACAATTCAAGTTTCAACGATGAATACTTATCATGCATGTTGGCATTCAAGTTTATGGTGGCTTTTTGTTTATATGATGTTATGTGATATTCTAATCCCAATTCATGCTACTAGGCTGCATACATATATATTTTATTTTTACATGTTTTTTTTAACTAACGAACACAAAACAAACCGAACCCCCCCCCCAAAACAAATAAATTTAGTCGAACCGACGAACCAAACCCCCGAACCCAAACCCAAACCCAAACTAGTAAGCTAGTTTGTAAGTTAGTTATTACGAGTTGGCTAGTTGTTTTGTGTGGTGGAGAGTCTTAAAAAAGGTTGAGGAACTCATTTTGGGGATTGATGAATGTAATTTTGTGAAGAATCAATAAGATCATATTGAGTTACCTTGCAAAAATTATGGTTTCTATAGAAAAAAATATGTGTTTTCTCCATTGTTCAACCCCTAAGAGCAAGTAAATGGCTGCATAGTGTGAGGAATGAGGGGGCAGCAAGCCTAATACCCCATTAAAGTTGGTTTGAGTGCTTTCTTTTCATTTTTTGTGAGTTTTGTGCCAATTTTTCTCAAGGTGAGTAGTGAACCCAAATTTTGCATTTTGAGTACAAATTATGAGTTATTGAAGCCCTCCATCTATTGTACCTTTCTTGTGGCTTGGTGGAGAGGCTATGTACAATTTGATTTGAATGTGTGTAGGTCCATTTAAGGCAGGGGAAATGATTTGTGAGTCTTGGAGTTGCTTTCCTAAGCAAATCATTGCTTAAATTACATGAAAATGGAGCTTTTAGCCTAGGGTTTGTTAAAATAAATGAGAGTGGGGGAGTATCTTTAACATTTAAGCATATTGGGGTCATAATAGAGGTGTCTAAGTCAGTGGCATGGTTATGGGAGTTGTGCAAGTGGGACTTCAATAAACCCTATGCATTTACATGGTAAATGAAGGGTTTCATGGGACAACCTGCTAAAGGACCTATAGGTGCAAAATAATCTTAGAATATTTTGTTTTATGACACAACTCAAGACTGTTTGTGGTGTTCTTGTAAATATCAATTGTTTAAAGGGCACTCACTTTTCAAAATAAGGCTAATTCACTAGCCTAGGACAAGGGTATGCTATTGGTTCTCAAATTTGGTCCAAAGTTGTCAAGGGTAGTTTTCACATATGTTGCATAACTATGAAAGGGGTGTCTAATTCACTAATTTTTTTCTGTGGTGTCTTGGAATCCCTTAAACCAGGTTGTGAGTGCTACAAGGGAAAGCATAGTAAGGTTTGGAGTTTTGAGTAGATCATCTGATTTTATTTTGAAATTTTGATTGATACTCATTGGTTTGGTAGATTGAATGGTTCCACCCAACTTTGCATCAATCCATAGATTGTTTGAAAGAACTTGTTTTAGGATTTTAGCCATAGCAACAAGCTAGTGAAATGTTTGATAAAAAGCTTTGGTACACATGTATGAAAAATGTGGTAGCATATACAAGGCAGTGAACTATTTGAAAAAATTCCTTAAAGAAATGTGGTGTCATAGAATTCTATGACAAGTAGATGCAATTGACAACTACTCCTAGTTATTAGTTATGTAATGTGAAGTAATTTCATAATTGCTTAAGTTGACTTTGTCAAAACTATATTTTAATTGAAATTGTTTCATCTATCAACATCTAGTTGTTAGTTATGCAATGTGAAGTAATGCTTTCCTATGAATATAAACTACATAATATAACCATTCTTTTTTATGATATTGTGCATTGATATTTAACCATTGCTCACTTGATTAAATTTTCAAAGAGTTTAATCATGCACATGAGGATGAAATTAAATTTCAATTTTCAACTTCTACATATCAAATTATCTAATAATCAAGTGTATGTCCATATACAAAAATGGCATCAACGCCAACTCAAACAATTTTTTACAAAATGTCGCATACGCCATCTCGATATCTATTCAAAATTTATATACCAAAATGTCTATCTCATCCTAAACTACTGGTGGATCATCAAAATGGAGCCTCTTTGAAGCACTTGTTAGATCTAAAAGTAGCTACGCAAGAAAAATTCAAACCACAATTGAGATTAGTTATACTATATAATTTAAAATAAAATAATTAACATCAAAATCAAAATACATTGAATTATAATTGAACTCTAAAATTGAAATATTGATTACCTGAAATATATGTCTCTTCAAAGGGTCAGGAGTCCTAGAATATGCTCCTCTCAAAGAACCAACCAAACCAGCTTTTGTAATGTCAATCTATATATGTGAACAAAAACATAAAATTGATCCAAGTTAGCATACAATTGTTCATAATAGGAACATATTTACCAAACACAAAATAAAATAAACACATACCTCTTTAGGTTGATCTTTGTCTTTATCTCCTTTAGGTGTTTCGACACCTCCTCCTTGAGGTGTTTGAACACCTACTCGTTGAGGTGCTCCAATACCTACTCCTTCAGGCATTGCGACACTTGTCAAAAATATGTATAGCTCATAACTTCCTATACATAAAAGTGACAAGTACACATGAAACTACCAATCTATGTTGATGTATGTATAATCAATAAAAGATCTTAAAAATCTTAATTAAATTGAATTTGAGTTCAATTACCTTTCCCTTATCTAACATTGCACCTCCATAGTCTAGACAGTGCAGCACCTTGCTTGCACTAGGTGTTTCCTACAAGAGGAAAATATGATAAACATATAAGCTATTATATAATTTCATTAATGGAAATTCAAATGACAAGCAAGTATATAATAAAATAATGTAAATGAGTGAGTACGAAAATATATACTATGTGCATGTCAAGGCCAAATGAAATGGCCCTAAGGGTGCTATCAATCACCTGTGTGAGCTCCTCCTCAGACATCAACTTTTAAATAGAACATGTAAATAAATATTAGTACTTTATACTATCTCTTATTAATATTCATTTAAAAAAAATGCAAGTTATGAATTTACAACTTAAATCTTACACGTGTCACTATTCCAACATCCCCCTCTCTAGAAGGAGAGGACTTTGTAGGGTGCACTCCACTCCCCTGCATCTGATTTATAATGTGCACAACATGGAGGTCATAATCAAAAGTGTCCAAGGGATGCTCAACATGCTATACAAGGGGACCCAAGCATATCTAGTGGCACATAGAGCAAGTGTGTGGCACAAAAATATGTGGACCTAAGGAGGATGATGCAGTAGCACTCGATCCATCGCCAACATCACCAGAATGTGGCTAAGCTACTGTAGAAGCATGTGAAACCAAAAAACCACTCAAAGAGTGAATAGCCTAGATAGTCTGTGTGGTTGCATCCTGCATAGTATCTGGATGATATACTGGAGGTGACAGAGGAAGGGGAGGAGGGGGAACATATGGGTGCGAGACTACTCTAATTACCCCTAGTCTATCTTGGGGCATACCTCCATTGATGCCTTGGAAGGGTTTAATGTCAATGTAATTGACATAATTCCCTAACACAAACTGAGTGTATAATTTTTTAATAAAGTAAAATGGTATATCACAATTTTTTTTTAGTGGTTTATCAAAAACCATACACCAATGATCCCAAAAGTTATCTACAATGTCCCTATTCGTGCACCATTTTATAGAAAGTTGTGGTTTATTAACATTAACTAACAAACTGGTGTGAGGGTTAACAAATAAAGAGGTTATTTGGGCTTTGGTTATTTGGAGATCTTTCACACCATCGTAAGACAATCCACATGCATAATATTCCCTCATATTTTCTCGCCATGAATGAAAGACATTATGTTGGGTGGAGAGGGTTTCTATATTTTTAATTATTTCCTTCAATGTGTTTGTCATCTCGAATAATCGAGGGATTGTCTTATAAACATCACAAATTCCCCTCAATTGCTCCAATTTTTCACTAATTAAGTCTTCAATTGATGGCTACAGAGGTGGTGGAGCATTTGGCATTTATGCATTTTCATTCTTAGTTGGTGGATCATTTGGAATTTGTGCATTTTTATTCTCAGCAACCATAATACCTGATTAAAGTTAAAAACTAATTAATCTAATTGAAATTACATAATATAAATGAAATTATTATAAAAATACTATAAAAAAACCCTAATTTTTAACAAAATCTATAACAAACTCTAGTTTTTAATTAAAATACATAAACAACACTATTTTTTAATCAAAATCCATAAAAAAAATTAATTTTTAATAAAAATCCATTGTAAACTCCAGTTTTTAATAAAAATCAATAAAAAACCCTACTTCTGATAAAAATCCATAAAAAACTACATAAAATTATATAAATCTAATTGAAAAATTGATTAAAACAAAAAAAATCCAAAAACTTACCTTTGAATTATATTCACAACTCGTTCTCACTGTGTGCCCGCAACCTCTTCAAAATGAGTGAAATGATTTTGAAAGCCCGCAGTTTTGTATGTATAGGCACCTCAAATCGGATATCCGATTTGGATCAGATATTCAATTTGTAAATCTTGGTTTGGGAATTGCTTTGGAGCAATGCAATGACACCCAAGCCAAAAAAAAGTCAACTCATGATTTTTGCATTTTTAGGTCCATGAAAAACATATTTTTTTTCTCATTGCCACTTTTTTGCCCATCATGATCCTACACATACCCATGAAATAAATAATAACTTTTCATTTTAAATAATTTTTTTGGTAGAACACGGGTCTTCCAGAAGATCAAGATGATCCTCAACATGATATAGATCCACAAAATGTTGGTTCTGCTGGTATAGATCACATGGAAGAGGATGATGATGATGTAGATATAGAAGACACTGATGCCGATGAAAATGATGATGATGACAGCTACAATGATAATGATGGTGATGATGATGATGAGAAACTTGGTGATAGTAACCAGTGACATTCATGATCATATAGACTACATCATGGATCATTGCTGATATATCGTTATGATGACTCTTTTCATGGTTACTATTATATGTATCATTTTCACAGCCTACACTACTATATTGTTGAGTTGTATCATATTGACATGTATCATTTTAACTATATCATTTGGACATGTATCATCTTGACTTGTATCAATTTGAGTTACATAATTTATCAATTTTATTTATATCATTTGTACATGTATCATTTTCACTTATGTCGATTGTTCGACATGTTTTATTTTGACATGTTTTTGATGTACTAGCATATTTGACTTTCAGTTGTTTTAGTTTGTATATGATGATGATCTTAAATCAGTATTGACTTGTCAATTTATATATATTAAAAGTGGTCGATGATTTTTGGATGAATATTTATTAAGTGTGATGATTTTAATTTACTGCTCGGGATGGATATTATCAAATTCAATTAAATTATAGATATTTGACTCACTCTTTTTAATTATAGATGATGATCATATTACAATAATTATATTTTTATTTAATCATATGAGTTAAATAATTAAATTACTTACTCTATAATAATATGTGTTATTTAAGAGGTACTATATATTTAACTAATTAAATTGAAATAAAACATATTAAATTAATAAATGGAAGCAAAACAAGAAGCATTTTTAGAAGCAAAAAAGGAAGCAACAATGGAAGCCAAACTAGAAGAAAACTAGAAGCAATCTTGGAAGAAAAACCAGAAGCAAACCTAGAAGCAAAACTTGAAGCAAATCTAGAAAAAAACTAGAAGCAAACCTAAAAGCAAAACTAGAAGCAAACCTGGAAGTAAAATTGAAAGAAAAACCAGAAATAAAACTGGAAGCGAAACCGAAATTAAACCTAGAAGCAAAATTGGAAGCAAAACTAGAAGAAAAACCAGAAGCAAACTTGGAAGCAAAACCAGAAGCAAAACTAGAAGCAAAACCAAAACCAAAACTGAAAGCAAAACTGAAAGAAAACTTGGAAGCAATACCAAAAGCAAAATTGGAAGGGAAACCAAAAGTAAAACCCGAAGCAAAACTAGAAGCAAAACCTGAAGCAAACCTGGAAGCAAAATTGGAAGCAAACTTGGAAACAAAATTGGAAGCAAACTTGGAGGCAAAACTAGAAGCAAAACTAGATGCAAAATTAGAAGCAAAACTAGAAGCAAAAATGGGAGTATACATAGAAGCAAACCTGAAAGCCAAATTGGGCACCAATTTCTACACAATTTCCATTGTTACTTCCCAATGCTATTTTAGGCCTTAATGGAGGCGCTATGATTCTCTGGTGCTAAAACTAGTGCTAAATCTGACACCAAATCTAGTGGTAAAGTTGGTGCAAAATCTGATGCCGAGCTGACCATGCCTGTTTGCACTGAGTTTAGGACCAGTGAAATTGTTCAATTCATGTACTCAAAATACACTAAAATCTGACACAAAATTCAGCGCTAATTTCCTATTGTGTTGTTATGAATGTAGTTTACCAAATTTCATCTTCTAAAATTCTTATCTGATGATACCGCTATACAAGTCTAATTTAGTGAAATAAACTGCATGTTTTAATTGATCAAGTAAATCATCTATTCGGGGAAGAGGGTACCTGTTCTTTACCATTATCTTGTTCAGAGCTTGATAATCGATGCACATTCTCCAAGATCCATCCTTCTTTGGAACCAACACAATTGGAGAACCACAAGGAGATGTACTAGGATGAATGACTCCTTTTTCAACCAACTCCGGAACTTGCTTTTTGATTTCCTCATTCTGCAAATTTGATAAACAATACATGTCAATGTTTGGAAGAGACACATCCTACTGCAACTAGATTTCATGTTGTATCTCTCTCTTAGGTGGCAACCCCTTTGGATCCTAAAATAATTCATCATAAGCAAAAACTATTTTGACCATCTGAATTTTATGCTCTGGATCACACCCCTTAAATGCTTCAGCTTTTTCATCCTCTTTGGTTCTTACAAGCATTAATACAAAGTTCTTACTAGAATTGACCAGCCTTTTCATTTGACCAGCATTGACTAGTGCAAGATTAGTCTTAACTTTGTGTGCACATACAATGTATTCTATCCCATCCTTAAAAAAGATGATACTTATTCTCACCCTATAAAAGATTTCTTTTATGTCATACAGATAAGGACTCCTTAACACAAGCCCATAAATATCCAAAGGGACAACATCTACCTCTACCTCATCAACAAAGTTTGTAGTAATAGAAAATCTCAATTTATATTGTTTCGTTACCTGTAGTTGAGCATCATTGCAAACCCATCCAAGCGGATATGGTTTTGGATGAGGTGTTGTAGCTAGATTAAGTTTCTTTACCACCTCTTCAGATATTAAGTTGACTTGAGAACTTGTATTAAACAATGTGTCAATCTTAGTGTCCTTGGTTACAACTTAAATATGAAACAATTCATTTCGTTGTTTATCAGCTTTTGGAGGAGTAGATACTTTACAAGTACTTGCATTGGAAACATTTGCATTAGAAGAGAGAATTATACCTTTCCCTTTACCTTGGACCCTGTAAGACGCCACTTCACATGTGATTATTATAACCCTAATTTGTTTCATGTTTTTCCTAAATAGATGGTAAGATGTATTACAGATGATAAACAATGTGATTGTGTAACCATATTCTTACATTTCATTCTAACATTTTGTTTAATTGCCACTGCTATGGTGTTAGCAACTCATAAATGATGGAATATGAATTGAAGTTTTAAATGGGATTGTTGCATAGTTAAATCTTAGGAATTTAAGCTTGCATTTATTAATGTTGTATGTGATTATTTCTTATTATTGCATTGGCAATGTGCAGGAAAGTAAGGGTGCCAGTACAAGAAGGGAAAATCTTTGAGAGAAAATCAAAAGACATCTTACTATGGATACGAGTTTGAACCTTTTGGGGTTTAAAAATGAATAAAGTTAATATGTTGATAAATTAAGCTGGTGAGGGTTTGAGCTTGAAGCCCCTATATATTTTGGGGAGGAAGAATGAGTGGGTGTTAACCACTTCTCCTTTTGGAAAACTTGAGGGAAGATGGAGGAAGAATGAGAAGAGGAGAGGAGTCATGTTGGGGAAACAGTGATCAAGAGGGCTTGGTTGGAAGGGAGAGAAGGATAAAAAAGTTGAAGTCCAACATCTAAAGAAAAGAGATAAGTTTTGTTGTTTCCATTTTTTCCTTGTTTATTTGTTGTAAGAGAGTAATATGTTTGTGTGGATCTTTGTTGAATATGGGGAGTGAAGAGTCAATATGTATGTGATCTAAATGTTGTGCTATTATCATCCTTTTCATAGAAGCTTGAGAAGACTCCATTCGTCAACTTGGGGTTGAAATATCTCTTGCTCGGGGGTATGGCTAGAGCCCATGAGGCTCCATGATGCCATTACAGTAGGGTGGAGAGCAAGCCTAGTTTAATTGTATGTCATTCATTGTATCCCATAACGTGAAAGAAGATCGAAAAAGAGCAGGTCTCATTCTTGATGTTTTGCTCAATGTGTTCTTAGAAATTATGTATATTATTGAAGGTCTCATATTTGTTACAATGAAAAAAAAAGCAATAATGTGTGATCTGTTCTCACAAATAAGGAAGGAAAAAAAAACCCATTCTTTGTTTTAATCGTTTTCTGTGAAATAGGCTAGGAATAAAAGTCCTAAATATTACACTAATTGTAGGGATGTAAGCAAAAAGGTATCATGTAAACAACATATATGGAGATTGTGGGTAGTTAAGTATTCTTTTCAGGAAGCAATATTATGCTTGGTTTTTTGGTTGAGATGGGTAGTATTGTAAGTAGAGAAACAATAAAAAAATAATCACCGTTTGGAACATTTCCTTTGTGAGATATAGTGAAGCCAGTTTGATGGATTGATTCTGTAGTCTTGAAAATATTTCTGCATTTTTCTGAAGGATATCGATGCCTGTCTTGAAGAGATATGTATTTTAATATTTGCATCTTAATACGCATAACCTTCAGATCTTGATGCATCACATGCATAATGTCTCCAGTTCGATTCCTAGTACAAATCTGAAACAAACCACCAGGGAAAATAAGTAGCTTTATCTTAAATACAAATATTAGTACAAATATCCCAACACAACCTGTAGTAAAAATACCACTCCTTGTAAATAACAGCCTACATATGAAGATGGTAAATACAATGGACGATAATATATTTTTAGAAATAGATACCTTGGGCACCCTAGCATTGGCCATGACGGGGAGAATTTTGGGAACGGCTATGAAATTTGGCTTTACCAGTTAACATTCATAAAACCTAGTGTCTTCAAATATTTATCTGTTCTACTCTTCTCCTATGCAATAATCTTTGATCAAACTAATCATTTATGTGTGTTAAGTCCCTTCCAATGTCTCAGAAGCGTACTAATGTAAATAAATCATGAATTCCCTAATCCCTTGCGCTGCTTGACTGAATTTGCTAATGTAATAAAATATTGAGTTTAGTATGACATATTCCAAATTAAAAGTCCTTGCATTGTAGTCTAGTTTCTAGAGCTTGCCATCCAAAATATTGTGTTCCATGAGTTAAAATCAAATATACACGATTAAATCCACCAGACAGTACATTCTCTAGGAAACGTTCACAAGCAAGGTGCCCAACCCGTTTCTCTCAGCCTTGAGGGAATATTAAATGTTTTATTGCATAATTAGTTGGCATGCATGGCGCCCTGGTAGGGTCGGTATGTCCCACTTAGAAAGCGTGTTAATAGTTTTCTTTGAGGCTGTAGAAATGGTCATATCAATCAAATCACCCCCACTTAGTGCTTGGCCAATGTTTGGTTGGGAGAGAGATTTAGGAGATCCATTATCTTCAAACTGAGGCGAAGAAATATGGACTTAGTATGAGGGCCAGCCAACGAATTTGCTTCCCCACCAACCAATCTCTTTTCAATCTCGTCAGATCTTATTGTAAGTGATGGAAGTTGCAGTCGGTTTTATGGTCGTTGGTGAGTCCTTTTATCATAGGCATTGATACCAGTACTATTACTTGTAATAACAGTAATGGTAATATTAATGGTGAACACCTTACGTGTAGTAGAAGCGACTGGACCATTAAACAAATCTCATATGTTCATCCATATTCGCCATTTTTTTGGTTGCTTCTGCCGTTTCCTCGTTGCTTTCCTTGCCGCTCCTCTAGACTCCTCCTCGCTGGTATTACCTCTCACTTCTCCAATTTGGCGAGTTGCAGCCTGGAAATGAGGTTTTATCGAGGGTTTTAGAGTATGATTATTAGAATGAAAATTACAGCTAAGATCCTAATACTGAACACATTCAGGTTTTACATTTACGACATCCCTTATTCTACGTAGATATTTAATATATGATGATTGTGTTCACTGTGCTTTGGCTAATTAAATTAACAGCCAAGACGCAAAACCAAAGGATAAAACATCAGAACTGCGTAATTGCATATCCCATTCTGCAGTTGGTACCATGAAACTTAGAAGAAAGCAATAGTATATGTAAAATAATATTAATCTTGTGAAGCACGTTATTATTATTGGCAACATCGATGTAGGTGATAATTCTAAGAATATAAATTTTGCCATGTCGGGTGCACCTATAGGAATCGGAACAAACCAATTCCCAAATCCACCTATCACCGCCGGCATCACCATAAAAGAGTTCATGGGAAAAGCGTGAGCCGTTATTAAAACATTATGGAGTTGATGATTCCCACCAAGAATTTGATCGCCGGGTTGTGCTAATTCCATACGAATTGATACTGAAAAGCATGTTCCCATCACTCCAGCAACGACACCGAAGATTGAATGTATAGTCCCTATATCCTTGTGGTTAGTGGAGAATAGCCATCGAACCCAATTCTTAAAAAACATCAACATCTTCATGGCAATAATCTTCTTTCTAAGTTCCATTCCTTATCAAAGCTGCAAGTCGAAGTATCAGATGTTTTTGATGGTTGACTAATATTCCTTCCCTATCGGCAAAATATGAGAGTTCCTCCCGATGCACCGCGAGGGAGTGTTGCATTCGCGCGGTGGAATCCACAACAACCTTTAGCATCTCCGGGGACAATCAATTAAACTGCCATGCCAAGGAGTTTGACCAATAATCACACATTGCGGTGTGGGACACTATTTCCTCCTGAACTGCGTAAATAGCCCCCAAATTTTCCCATAACTCAACCACAAGATTAAGAAGGTTTTTTTCTAAGTTCCATTCCTTATTAGAGCAGAGTTCATCGGTCGGGTATAGAAGTTTCATTGAACCGACTCATTCTGATACTGTAGGCATTGAACCGATTGAACCGTAGGGATAGGGCTCTATAATTGGAGGGAGGGTGATTAGAATTCACTATAGTCCACTCTCGAACTTTCTTCTATAGTTGGTTCTATACTCCAGATTCTATACGTAACATGCCCCCGCCGACTTTCTATAGTTGTTGTCGTTTCGCGACTATAAAGTTTGTTTGGAATGTTACGTATAGAATAGTGGAATGTTCAAGCCTGAGTTGGCCTAATGGTGGAGAACTTGTACTCTTGAAAGAGAGGTCACAAGTTCAAATCCTGCAGGGGGTAAGGTATGTACACCTCGTATTGTGGAGCACGAGTTAGGTGCCTCCCTTAATATTGGGAGTACGAGGAGTCCCATATTGTTGTAGGCCGTTTGTAGACCCAAAAACAGATTGCCGGGTATCGTGGACTATAAAATAATATATATATTTTTTTTTTTATTAAGCCCTCCCGCTTTTTTAGAAGCTTCACAGTATGCACTAAGGTGTCGTCACCCTCATACTGAAAGCATTATTATTAGTTCCTGCCGACAGGCAGGATACTTATGCATTCATTCAATTCAATTTTTTTGTCTTGACATTGACAACCTCACCAATGAAAAACTGGTATTTAAATGTTGACCACTGAATCTATATAGTCTATATTAAATTGTTAGGTTTTCAATAAATACAATATGCTTTTATCTTTTTTCCTACTAGTTGGTGCTGTGAATAGTAAGTGATAAAAATAGAGTTTTAATTTTACAAATTACAAAAAATTTAAAGCTTATTATTAATTACATGACAATAAATCAAGCCCTTTTAATATCCATATGACAATAAATCAAGCCCTTTTCAACAAATTTTAAGACAAAGTTTTGGATTTTATTCTCATCAAATTTTCAACCCAAATTACCAATCAGCAGGAACGTGACGCAACTGCGTCTCTTGTTATAAATGTTTAAATCTTCTAAAAAATGGTGTGAATAGTGGGGAGGCTCCAAGTTCGTTTCCTTGTGAAGCCCTTTATTTTAAACATGGTTCCCTTAATATCCTTACAAGAAAAGACAAACTACTTTTTCCTAGGGAGAGTATTAATTTTAAATGAAAATAAATTAGATATTTAGTAATTCCATATTTTTAAAAGGGGAGGCATTTTTTATTTATTTGGGTTCTTTTATTAAAAGTAAATAAATGCGATCTATATCAATGAATATATGTTTATTCATTTAATGATTATTTTTAATAGATATTTATATAAGAATTAAATAAATGAATTATAAATTAATAAAAATAATAATAAATAGTGATATTATTATGTAGGGTAATATTAATTGGAGCAATAATAATATTATTGATGCTAATAATATGATTATACTTCTAATCACATTAACAATATTAAGGTCACTATAGTAATGTTGTTTGTGGACATTGATAATATAAGAATATTATAACAAAATATTATGTAATGCCCTGTTGTGCAAACCCCAAAGGATAATTGAAAAACAACAATTACTGTACATTTTTTATTTATTTTTTAAATATCTAAACATACATGAGATACACATAGCTCAGTCATAAGTCAAAAAAACTCAATTAAACAAATCCATTAACACTTATGTCCCTTGGGGTACACAAGGAGTCATCACGAAACTTAAATCCAAACAATGATGAAAAACAATGAATGCCAAAGATATAATCCATAACAAAGTACCCATTTACAAATATAACACATACATGAAAACATTAATAAGAAAACCATCCATGTACATCAATACATCATATACATGATTAACTCAAAACACATAAAGATAAACTCTCTAACATCATACAGACTCAAGGGACATATTGGCACAAATACAACATATTGAATAACATCTGTCATGGATCAATATTTACACAACGTTTATCAAGGATAGAATTATACATTGCATCCTTCTCAACATAATACAATGTTAAAAAGGTGTTCCCCAACATGAATGAGAACCATATAACAAGATAGAATAATACAACTAAGTAGCGAAATACGAGATATCATAACAAGCTCCAAGACAGATGCTCTCAAGAGTCGCTGCAACTAGTATCAATTTGCACCTCTCGATCCTCGGCTGGGGACCCAATGGGGTGCTTAGCATGTTCCAACCGACCATGTGGGTCTGAAAACCCACCCCCCGTGCTAGGAGCTAACAAGAAAGAGACCTCGACCAAGAACATCTAAACAAGGAACCACAAGACTCAACATCATACAAGAGTAATAGGAAACTCAAGGAGTCACAACATCAATAAACCATGACCAAAAGACATGACATCTAATCATGACGACAATAAACCATATCGCAACAATGATAAACCACTTCAGAAACATAGAACAATAAATCGCCCAAAATATATCAATAAACCACTTCTAAGAACGCCATAAGACCAACCCAGTAAGGAAAATCATAGTAACAATAACTTCCATAGCAACACTAGAAGATTCCATATATCAAAAATGACAACAACCTAGATCCAATCATAGTAAACACAAGACTGTAAAAATACATCATAGATAAATCAAAAGAAACAATCATAATCACTTGCAAAGTAAATCCAAGACCACAATCATAACACACTTTCAGAGGCAACCAAGGAAACAAAGCATAAGGGCAACTAGTGGAGAGTGCCATCGCATAGCTCTCACGGGATCTCCTGGCCCTTCCTCCAACTTGAGGTGCCGGCACCCATCTATGGATCTCCTAGCCCTTCCTCCTACTTGAGGCGCCGACACCATAGGGTAGCTCATGCGGAGTTGATAACCTCTCATGAAGACGAGATTATGACTTTGCCGACCATAGCCTTCACAGCCTATTATTAGTCTATGATAGCCCTAATGCATAGACAAGGTATCCAATATTTATTATCTTGTGTGTTTTACTACCCATCCCCCTAAATTCTATTTTTAGGTTATCACTTGTTATACTACTCTTACGTGGGTTATCCTGTGCACTTCCTCCTAACTGAGGTGTCGGCCCCCACGAAGAGCCACTCTCCTTAGAGACCCAACAAACATCAAAACCAAGGGTTGTACCATCATAATTTGAACAAAGAATCACAACATAAAAGCATGCAAGCCATTACCCATCTGGCTAACAAGTACATAATCAGAGTCCCACAAAGTTTCGTACAACCCTTTCAAATTAATGATACCAATATCTTGCCATGACAAGAGCACATAAAATGAGGAACATTGACCAACAATAAAATCAAGCTTCTGGAAGACTAAGAAAAGAACGGCTACTCACAAAGCCCTCAACAAGAGTAAGTCAATGATACGGGGTTTCAAGCCAATTTCAACACCAATCAATGAATAAAAGCTCCTCAAATCAAGATGAACTAAGGTCATACACATCAGAACGTTCAAGACTTCGAGATATAAAAAAGGATCCCAAACAAAAATCAACTCAAGGGGAAGTCACGTTAAGATGAAAAAATCAAATCATATATTAACCACACGGACAAGCAATTACAGCTTCCATGAACTTCACTTTTCCAAGCAACCTCCCATTATCAACCAAATAGTAAGACATTTCTTCCACATATAAACTACTAAGTAATCTCCAATAACTCAAAGTGTTTTAAGTTAAATAATCTATCAATTTCTTATTGACTTACTCATATAAAAGACTATATCTAATAATTAACAGACTACCTTTTTATAATCCAGATAAGGTGATAACATTAAACTAGCATTTAAGGCTTCAATTATTGAGACATCATCTAAAACAATTAAAGAAAACGTAGAGACATATTTTAATCATAGATAATTCAAATATTGCCTTAATAATAATCTCTCATTAATTTTGCATATTAGGAGATTATCATATCATAATACTTGAAAGAATTATTGTTAAAGAGAACTCAAAATCCAAGTGTGTCAAAAATTAGCACCTACTAGAAACTTCTAAAGTACTCCCCTATGATCTAAAACATAACCAATTAAGACTAGAAATCCTATGACAATTTGATCTCGAGTTTTCTATCGGCAATAAGAAATTTAGCATTGAATTGTGCATATATCTTTTCGATCATTTAATTACCTAATTAACTATTCCTTAGCTACAACTTTGATATACTGTGTAACCTATATATAGACGATTTTCTTTCTTCCAAATTAAAAGATTCCACAACCTATATATCCAAGTAAAAATTTTGAATTTCAAATGCAGATCTTAGATAAAAGCCAGAAGCAAGTATCTATGTACAAAAATAAATATATATATTCCTATCAACAAATAACCTTAAATATTAAGCTATAACTGTTATATGAACCATTCAAATTCCCACACACTACAAAATCTAGAAGTGCGAATTGTAGGGAAGGATGCCATGTACAGGTATGAATATCCATGAGAGAGGAGAGTCATCGACTTCAGTAAGGAACTTAGTCAATCACACAAGAGATCTATGCAAAGAGGAGAGATCGACTTGACAGTTGAGGGTGACAGAGTAACGCAAGGGGTCTAGGAATGGAGTAACACAAGATCAGCACAAATTGAATTTAGCAAGGAGGCTCTCAACATCACCGAGTTAATGAGCATGCTGGAGCACATTCAAACATTGTAACCTTTGCTAGCAATCAATAAGCATTTAGTCAGCAAGATGAAGGGATTTCTTACCTAAGGATAATCTTCAGATTACAACAGATTGTTCAATAAAACAGGGGAATGTATGAAGAGGAGAAATATTGAAAAGCACCGTAGCTTAGATAGGTTGACAATGAAATCAGAGAGGTTATTTAATTTAATACACCCTTGCAAGTCTAAAAGTTGCAGCTATGATAAGTTACTAAAGGTTTCAGGGAGGCTACCTAATTTTGTACAATACTTCAACTCTAAATGCTGTAACAGTGACAGGTTGCCAAGTATATTAGAAAGTGAATATTGGAATTTGGAAATATCGTCATCTTCTTCCATTATTGTCAAATCCCAAATGTTATCCCCAAGACTGAAGGGAAGGAGAGAGGTGAAGTGCAAATACATGACTAAGAGCAGGAGAAATAATGTACAACCTTTCCTTTTTGAACTAGACGCAAATCTGTTTGGCAACAAGTTTTTAGAGACACGCTCAGATTTGAATTTTGGGAGTTAAACTTCACCACGATCAAAGGTAAGCTCTCTATTATGTTAGTATATTGACAATATTAATTTTCAAGTGCTGCAACTATGATAGATTGTCAGTAGAATCAAGTAGGCTATTTAAACCTTTAAACTCCCTATTAAGTTTAAGTGCTATGGCTGAGACTAGATGACAATAAAATCAGAGGGATTATTTCAAACCTTTAAACTTCCTATTATGCTCAAGTGCACAGCTGAGACATGTTGACAGGGAAATTAGAGAGATTATCTAAACCTTTAATCTTCCTATTAGTGTCTTGGATGATTTCAGAACATGCATAAAGTATTTGAAGACAAGACAGAAAACTCTGTTCCTAAACCTTTGCCAACTTCCATGCAAGAGATGTCAAAATAGTATTAAGAAAGAATAACAATGCTTTATCCCTTACCTTAGCATCGTCCTTATTCCATCTGGTGGCACAAAATGCACTACCCAAGCAATAGTAGTTAGGATCGAATTTGCAAGCATACATTTCCTATTCGAACGAAATAAGTAGACCAGGTATATAAAGTCAAACCACAATGATTTCTCTCCTAATTTCCATTCCAACCTCTAGAGATGAAGGGAATCCAGGGAATCGGCGCATTCTAACATTTTTGAGTCCCTATTGCATGTTGAGCATCCACTAGCATGAGGTTTTTCCCCACGGCCTCTCCAGCTATCCGTCCAAGAAGAGGAACAACCCATATTTCCTATCTTTAGAAGTAACTAATTTCCATAATGAAAATCTAACGCCTCTTCTAATTTTAGAATTTGTAACTGAATAGACCTGACTACTTCTTTTCCCACAAATTTTGCTATTTATTACTTATAACTGTCCACATGCAAATTAATTTTATAAGGCATACCCCAATTTAATAATCAAATTCATGACTCAACTTTTATAATACTATTTATTAATTACTACGCTGTAAAATAATTTATTTATTATCATTTATTACTCCCATTATCATTTTATTTTGTTTTATTCATATCACAGTGTTTATTTAATTTTCATTGCATTAACTTATAATGGTTATTTCCATTAGTTCTTGTACTAGCATATATATATATATATAATAATATATATAAAATACGCCGAGAGATATCCTTTTCGAGGCACCTTTTAAAGATTTGTCTATTCAAAATTTCACATAAAGGGCACCTCGAGAAGGATATCTCTCGGCATATTTTATATATATATATATATATATATATATATATATGCTAGTAGCAATCATGACGCAACATGTAATACCTTAAATAAATTATTTTTTATATTTATATATTTTATATTATATTATTTTAATAATTAATATATTATAATTTGATAGTATAATATTTGTAATATATACTTAAAAAATAAAATATATAATTTAATACTTAAATGTTAGGGTTAGGGTTAATATTAGGATGAGAGATAGGGCCTACATCAAAATTAGGGTTAGGGTTGTGATTTAAAGCATGGTTATGGTTATTCTTAGGGTTAGGTTTTGAGTTAGAGATATAGTTAGGTTTAATGTCACTATGTGGTTAGGTTTAGGGTTAAACAATGACTTAGGAATAGGGTTAAGGCTAGAGATATAGTTAGGGTTAGGGTAAAGAGATATACTTAGGATTAGGGTTAGGTTAAGTTTGATTTTCAAATATCTTTTAAATAATTTCTTAAAAGTATAAATATAAATCTTAAACTTTAATTTATATAAAGTATGTGGAGATTTATCAAGGAATTCAATTTTTTCATATATATAGATCAAAATAAAATTTCATATATATATTTAATTAGTATTATCATTTATAAAAAAAATTTAAGCATTTGCTTAAAAATATTACATTTATTAATATTTCATATAGATTTGAAACACATCCACTTAAAAAGTATATTTAATACTACGCATTTAAAAAAACCACATACATTACAAATAATGAGTAGCACAAAATATGTTATCAAAATAAAAAAACTAGAAATGGAAGTCTTATATGTTGTCAAACATTATAATTTGATAGTATAATATTTGTAATATATACTTAAAAAATAAAATATATAACTTAATACTTAAATGTTAAGGTTAGGGTTAGGTCTAGAGATATAGTTAGGGTTAGGGTTAGAGTTAATATATAGTTTTGGTTAGGGTTAGGGTTAATATTAGGATGAGAGATAGGGCCTACATCAAAATTAAGGTTAGGGTTGCAATTTAAAGCATGGTTATGGTTATTCTTAGGGTTAGGTTTTGGGTTAGAGATGTAGTTAGGTTTATTGTCACTATGTGGTTAGGTTTAGGGTTAAACAATGACTTAGGAATAGGGTTAGGGTTAAGATTAGGGTTAGGGCTAGAGATATAGTTAGGGTTAGGGTAAAGAGATATACTTAGGATTAGGGTTAGGTTAAGTTTGATTTTCAAATATCTTTTAAATAATTTCTTAAAAGTATAAATATAAATCTTAAACTTTAATTTATATAAAGTATATGGAGATTTATCAAGGAATTCAAATTTTTCATATATATATATCAAAATAAATTTACATCTATATATTTAATTGGTATTATCATTTGTAAAAAAAATTTAAGCATTTGCTTAAAATTATTTAACTTATATTTGAGGAACATTTATTAATATTTCATATAGATTTGAAAGAAATCCACTTAAAAAGTATATTTAATACCATGCATTTTAAAAAACCACATACATTACAAATAATGAGTAGCACAAAATATGTTATCAAAACAAAAAATATTAGAAATGGAAGTCTTATATGTTGTCACACATCCTCTTCAATTTTTTTCTAAAAGTATAATTTTTTTATATTATAATATAAGCTAAACAAAATTAATAAACCTTTCTTGCAATGTGTTCAAAGTTTGTAAATATAAGAAGTATTGGAGGTCAAATAAGAAGTGATTATACTAATACATCTCATTGTAATGGTGCAAATACATTACAAATTCTTCAGCAATGTGATCAGTATTATGACCTTTATTTTTATAGTGATCTTCATATACTTCTTTGAGCATATTTGGAAATGCAGCTACTATAGTATATGCCTCTTAAACTTTTTTTGCAACAGCTTCCATTGTCATTATTTCTAGTTCCTTGACATTATCATCGACCATTAAGCTTGTATTTTCAATTTCTTTGACGATCTTATTGCAACACTCTAAAATTGTTCTTGCACATTTGTCAATAGGGGTTTCAATCAAATCATTTGACCTTACAGAGGCAGTTGGACTTTCAACTATGATTTCTGATTCGTTCTGTGAATCTCCCATTTTAAATTAGATTATTTGCTGAAAATAAAAGAATAATAAAATTAAGGTTAGCATTTGAGAATGATAAGAACAAAAGTATCCATAATTTTTCATAAAAATATAATTAAAAAAAATTAGTAATACAAATTGTGCATAAAATAAATAATGAAAAAACTTTAAGGTGATAAATAATTTTATCTAAACTTTTACAAGATTTCATGCAATTGGTTGATTATTTGATGTCATGCAAATAGATTTTTGAATATAAAATTTAAATATGTCAATAACATATTAAATGGCTTAGTATGTTGGGATATCACCAAAATCATTTGAAATACCACCAAACCACCAAAAAAATATAATTTCATAAGAGAGAATTAAACTTTATATTTGATTGAATTCAGGCATAAAAACCATATTTAAAGATTGATTTTGCAAAAAATTGTTGAATAAAGATTTAAAAATATTTCCACTTAACTAAAAATTTATGCATGAGTAATAAATGTAATACATTTTTTTAAAATGTTAAAAAAAATGATTTTTTTTTTTAGTAAAAGTGGCAACCCACTATAATTTATTATATTATAATAATAAAATATTACATAATCCTAGTTCAAAAGAGCATATCAGTAGGAAAGAACCGGGAAGAAAACCTCTGGTTATAGCTCAAATAAATACATCAAAATTGAATATACTCATAGATACAATGCTTATTTAGTTTGGGAACATTTGTCACATAATTTTTGTACAATCATTTCATCTAATTAACCATGGGTGCACTGGTAATAACTCTCCATCTTCAGTATCATCAAGATTAGTTCAAATTTTTATTGTCAAGTTGGACTTCACAGCAAACAAGGTAGGTATACCATAGTTTTCATGTAACAACCTAAATGATGGCATTACCTGATGCACCATGAATCTAATCGAGTACCTGAACTTAAGAGTTCTGAGAATCCATTCCTCAGGTGGGCCCATGTGATTACTAATTTTGGATGATCCCTTAAGAAATATCATGAACTTCATACTTGTTTCATTAGGAAGAGTGTGTCTATTGATTTTTATTGTTGGTTGAATTGTAATCTTCCATATGCATCCAGCTAGGTAAAGATCTCGAATCTCACGGTAAAAAGCAACTGACCAATCACAAAAGTCTATAATCTCAATTTGTAGATGATGAAATTTGACATCTAAGCTCATTTTGATCTTTGATTCATATAGGGAATTAAAGTAGACAGCATAATTGGGAAATTTTATTTGAGAAATCCTTGGTCCATTGTTATTTATTCTTTTCACCATCATGTCTCTCACCCAATATCAAACACTCAGTTCCTCTATATGAAGGAGGACATTGGGTGAAGATATGGCTGATACTTTGACAACCAATTGTATGCCCATGCTGCATGGATTTGATCTGACATTTTGCTGTTCTGAATGAAAATTATTATTAGCTATTACATTACTATTAAATAGGAAAATAAATATAATTTCTAAACTAATTTGAATAATGCATAAAGGATAGTACAAACATAAAGAAAATGCATGCTATCAAAGTAACTCAGTTTACATTTGCTCGAATTGATATATAGAGACATAATTTATATAAGAAAATGATATTATTATTATATTTGTAGTCTAAATCATATGCCATTTAAGGTTGCAAACATTGCAATTTATTTTAAAATATTACATGGAGGAATATCACACCAAATTGGTGGACAGTGTTAATCCATGCTTTATTACACATGTAACAGCTGCCGTGCAAACCCCAAAGAACAATCCTTATTTCATTTGTTGCTACAGAAAGAAAATAATTAAAAAGGAGAAGGAGAACCTGGTGCCTTGTGCCTGAAGAAAAACTAAGGAAGCTTTATCCTTTTTGCAGAGCAAATCCTTTGCTGCCGATAGTCTCCAGTAATAGATCCAAATCCCCCCTCAGACTGAACCTTCTTCTTCAATAATTTCTCCAAAAAACAGAAAAAGAATGCAATGACAGAAAATGGGTGAATACAAAATTTCTCCAGAATCCCCAAGAAAAGAGAATGCAACCCCCATACAAAGAAAAATCCCCTAAATAAAATCAATACTCAGAAAGTCTCTTCCATTTC
This sequence comes from Sequoia sempervirens, assembly GCA_007258455.2. Taxonomy (NCBI): domain Eukaryota; kingdom Viridiplantae; phylum Streptophyta; class Pinopsida; order Cupressales; family Cupressaceae; genus Sequoia; species Sequoia sempervirens. The sequence continues at coordinate 132,880,557 of VDFB02000003.1, forward strand.
CTCTTCCCATGAATACCAAAAGTCACTTCTCCAAAAATAAAATTTAAATATATTGAAATCCACAAAATTTATCTTTTTATTTATTTATTTATTTATCACCTCCACAAACACTTTATTAAATAATCACATGCCCATTAAAATAATTGAAATCAACCATTTGCAAGATTTTCTCAAAATAAATTTAATATTTTCACAAACTACTACTAACATTTATTTATTTATTAATTATTTTATGCTTTATTTTATTAATTGTTTAGTTATTTAAATCACAATACAAAACCATACACCACATTAGATAAGTCATAAAATCACAATAACATACAAAGACTAACGTAACAACAAAGTGGCTATGACCAAGATGCACAAAACCAAGAAGGTACAAGACAGTCGACATCTTGGAATGGGTTACTTCCATGTCACCTTTATTCAACTTCCTACCATTGGGTTGGTACAATTCTCACCTAGACCTATTGAAATAGGTGGAATCGAGTCTTATTCCTGCAAAGCCTGTATCCAAAAAGGTGACACACAACATATATACATATAATCAATTACAAAGCATCATGAGAAGGATTTGCAGTGTACCAGGGTGCTCGTGAATGAGTCATGCTACCTGTCCCCTCACCAAATCATATCATCATCTAATGCATTACAAAATTACATTAATTTGCATCAACATCATCAATTACTATTCTCTAGTCTACTGCATTCCAATTAACTCCATCAAAACAATCGTAAATAAAAATATCATTATAATATCCATGACATCATAAGAGTAATATAATCAGTAACAATCTAAGCTACCACAACATAATATCAACAGTATCATCAAAACCACAGAGAATGTCAAGAACAAGCAGTAACATGAGAGGTATTACATCCTCCCCCCCAAGAATTCGGCTTACTCCTGGAAGCCAATAAAAAGATAAGGATAAGAATCCCTGATACGAGAGGCATCCTCCCATGTAGCTAAAGCCTCGTCATTCAGGTCCCACTGAACCCGTTCCTAATCAATTTCTCTACCTCTGAGGGTAAGTCGCTGATGCTGAAGCACGGCCACGGGCTCAAGAGCCAGCTTCCCATCCTCGACCTGAAGAGCATTCCAATCAAGAACATGAGTAACATTAGGAAAATATGGCCTAAGAACAGAAACATGAAATACATCGTGAATCCGCGATAAACTGGGTGGCAAAGCTAAGCAGTAAGCAATAGGTCCAATCCGCTCTAACACCTCGAAGGGTCCAACAAAGAGAGGCACAAGCTTCGAACCATTTCCATAACGAATAGGGCTCTTTCGTAGGCGCACTCGAAGGAACACCCGATCACCTACTGCAAACTACCGATCAACTCTATGAGCATCAACATACTTCTTCTGTCTATCCTGAGTAGCTACAAGATGCTCCCGAATGCGAGCCACCTACTGCTCCATATCCCTAAGCATTTCGGGTCCAAGAAGAACTCTGTCCTCCAACTGATCCCAACTCAAAGGAGTATGACAAGGACGACCGTACAAAGCCTGAAAAGGAGCCATACCAATGGAACTATGGTACCCATTGTTATATGTAAACTCGACCAAGTACAGATAGTCCTCCCAATGTGATTGCTGGTCCATGACATACATGCGAAGCATATCCTCTAGCACCTGATTAACTCGCTCAGTTTGACCATCAGTCTTAGGATGGTAGGCAGAACTGAAATTCAACTTAGTTCCTAAAGACTGCTACAAAGATGTCCACAACGTAGACGTGAATACCGAATCTCTGTCAGAAATGATCCTTTATGGTATCCCATGCAGTCTAACTATATCATTCATGAACACCTTAGCAACATAAGATGTCGTATACGAAGATCAAACAGGAGAAAAATGAGCTACCTTAGTCAATTTGTCTACAGTGACCATAATAGCGTCATGTCGTCTAGATGACATAGGCAACCCAACAATGGAATCCATAGAAATAACATCCCACTTCCATTCTGGAACAAGATGAGGTTGTAGCAACCCTATTGGATGATGATGTTCAGCCTTTACTCTCTGACATTCAAGACATCGAGCCACAAAGTTGGCGATATCCCGCTTCATTCCTGACCAAAAATAAAGTGAACACATATCCGCATACATTTTCTTAAATCCAGGATGTGCTGCATAAGGTGCCCAATGACCTTCTGTCAAAATTAGGGTACGAAGACCCTTTGAAGGAGGTACATACAACCTTCCAGAGAAATGCAAAGCACCATCTGAATCCAACGAATAACCAACAAATTTTCCTTCCAAAGCTCTGCCTAACTCCACCTCAGCTTTCACCTCTGAATACCAACTATCTGAAGAAAGGGCTGTGAGAATCTGACTCTTCAAATCCACCTCAAGAGTCATAGCAGAAACCTCATGCCTATGTTGACTCAAATCGTTGGCCACCACATTTTCCTTACCCTAAATATACTTCACCTCAAAATCATATTCACACAAAAATTCCATCCACCTCCTCTTTCTTGCATTCAAATTCGGCTGCGTGAAGATGTATTGTAAACTTTGATGATCTGTATGCAACTCGAACCGGTGCCCTAACAAGAAGTGCCTCCATCTCACAAGAGCATGAACAACTATGGCCAACTCAAGATCATGTGTGGGATAATTGAGTTCATGATCTTTTAGTTTCCGAGATTCATAGGCAATCACTCTCCCATCCTGCATCAACACAGCTCAAGACCCTCCAAAGAGGCATCAATACAAACCACGAAATCACCTATAGGATATGGCACTGCCAAAATTGGAGCACTATTTAGTTTTTCCTTAAGAGTTTGGAAAGATAACTAGCACTGCTCTATCCAAAGAAATTTATTTCCTTTCCTCTGAAGTGATGTGATAGGATGCACAATCCTCGAAAAGCCCTGCACAAACCGACGATAATACCCAGCTAGCCCCATGAAACTATGAATTTCTGAGACATTAGTGGGCATGGGCCAATCTATGATAGCCTAGATCTTAGCAGGATCCACAAAAATTCCCTCACCAGAAATCACATGGCCCAAATACTGAACTTCAGTCTTATAAAAGTCACACTTTGCCAGGTTGGCATATAATTGGTTTTCCCTTAAGCACTGCAAAACCTGCTTCAGGTGCACCTCATGTTCCTCCATAGACTTAGAATAGATCAAAATATCATCAAGAAACACGAGGAAAAACCTATCCAAGTAAGTTTGAAACACCCCATTCATTAGACTCATAAAGACTGAAGGTGCATTCGTTAACCCGAACGGCATCACTGTGAACTCGTAGTGTCTGTACTGAGTGCGAAATGTAGTTTTATGAATGTCGGCCTCTGTTATCCGCAACTAATGATACCCTGATTTGAGGTCGATCTTGGAAAATACCTTTGCCCCTTTTATCTGATCAAAGAGATCGTCAATCCTGGGAAGGGGATAACGATTCTTTACTGTTACCTTGTTCAATTGCCGGTAATCAATACAAAGACGGAGAGAACCATCCTTCTTTTTGACAAAGATCACTGGTGCTCCCCAAGGAGAAACACTAGGGTGGATAAACCCCTTAGCCAACAATTCCTCCAATTGTAGATGAAGTTCTTGGAGTTCCTACGTGGTCATCCTGTATGGAGCCTGAGAGATAGGCTCAGCTCCAGGCACGAGATCTATCCTAAAATCCACCTCCCGCTTAGGAGGCATACCTAGAATCTCACTAGGAAAAACATCAGAAAACTCTGCAAGGAGAGGGTAATCATTCAATGACACCTCATGGCTAACCTCAGACTCAAGATCACTAATTGATACTGCAAAGAGCTGACAACCCTGATGAAAACACTTTTTTAACTACATGGTTGAGATCATTCTTAAAGAAACAAGCCTCTAAACACCCACTATTTCCACCTCTTTTCCAAAATCATCCACACACCGCACTACTTTATGACGACAATCTATCAAAGCATGATGTGAGCTTAACCAATCCATGCCCAAGACTACATCATAAGAACCAAGTGGAAGAATTCTGAGGTCCACTTTAGTTGACATTGCCCCTAACTCTAACCTACAACCTTGCACAAGCTTCTCGACCATAACCTGATATCCTAAAGCTAATTCAACCTGCCACTTTTCACTTTGCTTTATTGCCCCCAGTTTACATCACTTAACAACTAAAGGAGATATAAAAGAATTAGATGCACCAGAATCAAAGAGTACTGAAATGTTAGACTTATGTAATAAACCCATAGTCTCAACAATGGTGCTCTGATGATCTGCCTGACGATTATCTACTGTTGTGAAGACTCGGTGAGATCTCCCTGCGTCTCCCACTGTCGGCTCGGACATAGCTGGTTTCTAACTAAACTCTGAAGCACTCTTCTGAGGACACATCCTAGCAATATGCCCCTACTGCCCACACGAGAAATATCTAGAACCTCGACCAAATCCTCTTCCCCCGGATGGAGCATTCGATTTTTGGAAGCTCCCACGACTAGGTGGAGACTAAAAATTCAATGCAGGCTGCTCCTGACGTGCACAGTTTTGGTTCCGATCCCTATGAAACTGAAAGTGGCCACCCTGCTGAGAAGTAGCATTCTTGTGCTTCAGTTGAGATTGCTACTGCTGAACCCCTTTTGAAGGCACAAAATGGCTCTTAGAAGGTCCTGCTGCCTATGTCTAACCCCCTTGAGAACCAGCTCTAGGAGTGGGAACACTACTAATCTGCACTCCTACATGACCACCTAATGCCATAGCCAAGTTTTCTTTCACCAAGCAAGCCTTTTCGACAACAACTTCCATTGTCTTCAGTTCGAAGACTCTTACACCACCACTGATGCGAGCATTCAAGCCTCAAACAAAATGCTATACCAACATCCCTTCATCATGACTAATCCCTGCATACTGTTTCAGTTCATAGAAACGTCGTTCATACTGTTCTACTGACATTGCCATTTACTTAAGATCGTGGAATTCATCTGCCCTGTGCTGCCTCCAATGATCTAAGAGAGCGAGCCCTGAACCTTTCCAAGAAAAACTCCCAAGTGACTATACTGATATCCATATGCAACTTTTATTCCTCTAGCTACCACCAAGTGGATGCGAAACCTCACAAATTCATAACAACACATCGAGCCTTGGTATTACTACCATAGGGGTGCATTGCAAAGCATCAACCCAAATCAATTAACCATGTCTCGGCTTCCAACCCTCCTCCAGAGCCATCGAAGGTAGGTGGATGAGCTCTCATCAAATCCCTCATATGGCTTGCTAGTAAAGCATCCTAGTCAATTGAAGGTCCCCTATGCCTTGGATACCTTTCTCTTTCTCTTTCAACCCACTGATCCCCATCAGGTCTAGGACCCAATATATCAAGAAACTCATCCAAAAAATGCTGCAATTGACCATCCAACCCCGTCTATTCTGGGTTTTTTCCACCACCCAATAGATTGTTCTGAGAATTCTGTTGCTCCTCAGACTCAGGACCATGAGAACTTGGTGGTGAAGGACTCAGTTGGTTGGCTCCATGGCGACCATATCCGCCTCTTCCTCGGCCTCTACCTCTACCTCTACCTCTACCTCTACCTCTAGGAATGCTTCTGCACAACAAGACAAAGGTACATATGAGCTCAAGAGCTGAAACACAAAGGTTGCCTAATGGACATAACTACACAGAGACCCCAACATTTGTAACCTTGGCTCTGATACCAAGTTGTAACGCCCACCGTGCAAACCCCAAAGAATAATCCTTATTTCATTTGTTGCTATAGAAAGAAAATAATTAAAAAGGAGAAGGAGAACCTGGTGTCCTGTGCCTGAAGAAAAACTATGGAAGCTTTATCCTTTTTGCAGAGAAAATCCTTCACTGCCGATAGTCTCCAGCAACAGATCCAAATCCCCCCCTCAGACTAAACCTTCTTCTTCAATAATTTCTCCAAAAAACAGAAAAAGAATGCAATGACAGAAAATGGGTGAATACAAAATTTCTCCAGAATCCCCAAGAAAAGAGAATGCAACCCCCATACAAAGAAAAATCCCCTAAATAAAATCAATACTCAGAAAGTCTCTTCCATTTCCTCTTCCCGTGAATACCAGAAGTCACTTCTCCAAAAATAAAATTTAAATATATTCAAATCCACAAAATTTATCTTTTTATTTATTTATTTATTTATTTATCACCTCCACAAACACTTTATTAAATAATCACATGCCAATTAAAATAATTGAAATCAACCATTTGCAATATTTTCTCAAAATAAATTTAATATTTTCACAAACTACTACTAACATTTATTTATTATTTTATGCTTTATTTTATTAATTGTTTAATTATTTAAATCACAATACAAAACCATACACCACTTTAGATAAGTCATAAAATCACAATAACATACAAAGACTAACGTAACAACAAAGTGGCTATGACCAAGATGCACAAAACCAAGAAGGTACAAGACAGTTGACATCTTGGAACGGGTTACTTCCATGTCACCTTTATTCAACTTCCTGCCATTGGGTTGGTACAATGCTCGCCCAGACCTATCGAAATAGGTGGAATCAAGTCTTATTCCTGCAAAGCCTACATCCAACAAGGTGACACACAACATATATACATATAATCAATTACAAAGCATCGTGAGAAGGATTTGCAGTGTAGCAGGGCGCTCGCGAATGAGTGATGCTACTTGTCCCCTCACCAAATCATATCATCATCTATTTCATTACAAAATTACATTAATTTGCATGAACATCATCAATTACTATTCTCTAGTCTATCGCATTCCAATTAACTCCATCAAAACAATCGTAAATAAAAATATCATTATAATATCCATGACATCATAAGAGTAATATAATCAGTAACAATCTAAGCTACCACAACATAATATCAATAGTATCATCAAAACCACAATGTGCCAAACAAAACCACAGAGAATGTCAGAACAAGCAGTAACATGAGAGGTATTACAACACACAAATCTAATTATATAGAAACTAATGATTCACAAAGTTGTGATATTCTTCTAAGCATTATCCCCATAAATAATCTACCATCTACCAAAATCAGCTATAAGATGGATCCCAGGTTGTCTATAGGTATTTTCAAAGTTGAATAGGTAGTGGTATGAATAATGATGTTTTATCATTTTAGATGTGAACATTCCTGTATCATTATCATTCCATTCTCCAAGAATTTTTGTACTATCATGTTTTATAATCCATTCAAGTGCAAGATGTGGAAAATGGACCATAAGATTCAATATGAACATGAGAGTATGCTCATCAGTAGAAGCTTGGAAAAGTGTTAGATGGCATAACAAATCTTTGTAGGGTGGACTGAATATACTAATGAGTTCTTCTATTCTATGTTGTCCTAAGGGGAAAAATGGAAAAATGGATTGGCAAGGGAAAATGATGTGAGCTTCTTTATATTTCCTTACAAGATGTTTTAGAATAATCAATTGTCCTCTTGTCACGAATGAAGATAGAATATGAATTTGTTTTCTTTGTGGAATTGGCTCAATATCTCCCCATCCAAAATATCAAAATATAGGAACAGGATTATGAAAGAAATAATCTTCCAAAATCTTTCTCTAGATATCTTTTGGAAGCTCTTTAAGTCTTTGTATTGCTAAATATTGTGAATCAACATGAATTTGACTCTCATTTGCATGAAATCTCTTAACTATCCTATGAAAATCCATTCTATAAAAAAATGGATGAATTAAAAGTAAATATTAGGCATGTTAATTTGGATACATTAACCTATCCAAAGAAATACCAAATCAAAAGAAAAAGATATAGCAATTTATAGTCTTAGATATAAGCATAAAATTAATTAGTTTAATTCACACACATATGATTAATATTTATATTATATTAATATAGACACAAAAATACTAATAAATTAAAAAAGTGAGCAATCTTAATTAATAAAATAATATATTAAACAACTTAAATTTTCAAGATTTAGAAATGCATGCATGGAAATCTTGAAAAAAAAAAGATAAAATGTTAGATATCTTGAATATAAACAATCTATTGGTGAATTTTTTTATTAAAAAAATTATCATTATAATATTTCAATAAAAGTATTCCTATTATTTATTTATTTTAATATAAAAGAGTTTGTACTTTTCAAATAAAATTATCTTGTTTTTTTTTTTAAAGTAAAGAAAAAAAATTTCTATACTATCTTTAGTGCTATAAGATCATAAGATTATATTTAAACCTTTTAAATATAGCACTAAATTTTAAAAAGAAAATACTTTTTACAATTCAATAATAATAGCTTAATCCTCTAAAAAATAACAATTCTTTAATGAGACACATTTTTATTCTTACCCTATAATCTACATATATATTTAAACTAAGAAATGTAAATTATTAAAAAATGATAAAATTAATTATTCTTACCCTATAATCCACACATATATCTAAACTAAGAAATGTAAACTATTAAATTATGATAAAATTAATAATTTAATGATAGGGGAGAAGACCCAATATCCATCAGGGCTAACTTCATGCAATCGTAGAATTCAAACCATATGTCGAATTGGAAAAAAAAATTATGGGTTTTTTTTGCACATGAGTTAAGATCTTATAACTAAGGTTTTGGCTTCTGGGCAATTCGGTAGAGTGCGGTAGCATCCGATATGTGCGCGGAGGTCAAAAAGACCCCTTTTAGAGGTGCCATCTGCTTGACGTCACCTAACATCCCAGTACCCACTAAATATAACCACCAAAAAAAAATTTAAAAACACCTAAATGTGTCACTTTTAATATCTAATTAAAACTCTTTTATCATTCAAATCCGCGCAAAAGTCAATGGGTCTAATTCACGTTAGCACCTTATAGAATCATTTTGGCACCCATTAAAAATCACTCCTACATATTAATCTCCTTACTAAAGCACCGAACACCAAACACATTACACCCCAATTAATCTTTATTTCGGGTCCGATTCACGCATATGACTATTTTTTTTTTGTGGGTATCCCATCCCTTATTCATTCGCTTTACCGCGCGCTGTCTGGAAGCTTCCCAGTGATGGAGAAGGCTGCAGATGGTGACGGCTCTCCACAGCTCCTACACGTGTGCACGGCTCCAGGTAACATCTAATATCTTTCACTTTTGAATATGCAGACAATGGTACTGGTTAATCATTTTCTTCTGCATCTTTCATGACCCGTGAAGGGTTTATTCAATGATTAAGACCCGTGAAGGGTTTGTTCGATGATTTATAAATTATTACTGCTTGTCTATGAAATAAATCATGCATCTTACACGCTTCTTGCCATGTGCTATTTTATTTTTCTAATGTCATGGTACTGGTGTTATACACACGGGTTTTTTTTGGGTAAAATAATTTCATGTCCTCATTTTACCACACGCTCACAACGTGGTAAAGTCGACTGTATCATGATTTTGTCTATAGAAATGATAACAAATTTCGTGGGTTTGTGAAAACCCTTGCTTTGTTTTTCCAAATACAACTTTTATTGTGCTTAAATTATTAAATACAACCTGGTAAACTCGATTGTCTCATGATTTTGTCTCCAGAAATGATCAGGAATTTCGTGGATTTGAACACATGTCTATAAATAACCCATGTCACTTTGGGCATAAATCGACAAACCCATTAAAAATAAATATGTATTTGTCAAAACCCTTGAATATATTTCCAAATTCGTGTGCTTAATGAATTAATCTCATGAAACCCTTGTTTGGAATATTCTGCATCTATCTCAAAATGAATTCACGAAAACCCTTGGTTGGATTTTTCCAAATTTGTTTGCTTAAGGAATTAATCTCATGAAACCCTTTCCTGGAATATTCTGTATCTATCTGAAAATGCACTTCTGCATTCCTAGCTTGGCTTTTTCCAAACTCATGTGCTTAAGGAATTAATCTCATGAAACCCTTGCCTAGAATATTCTATATCTATCTGAAAACGCACTTCTGTATTCCTATGAGTGAGGAATTATTATTATGAAACCCTTGGTTAATTTCTTGTGCACATTTTTGAAAAACTGAATACATACATACATACATATATGTATGTATGTATGTATGTGTACATACATACATACCATACATACATACATATATGCATATATGTATGTATGTATGTGTACATACATACCATACATATGTATGTACACATATAGACATACATATATACATACATGTATGTATGTATATATGTATGGTATGTATGTATGTACACATACATACATACCATACTTTCCATTGCACATACAGTAGGCCTCAGGTAACATCTAACATCTTTCTCCTTTGAATATGCAAACAATGGTACTGGTTAATCATTTTCTTCTGCATCTTTCATATTACAAAAATGTATGTATGTATGTATGTGTACATACATACATACATACATATATGTATGTATGTGCACATACATACATACATGTATATATGTATGTATGTATTGAAAGCAATGAGAAGCATCCTCTGCACATTCATCTAATATCCCAAGTCTTCGATAGGTACTTATAGTTATTTTCATTTATGTAGTGTCTTCTTACTTTATACATTCTAGCATTTGTTTATATTTTTCTACTTTCCATTACGCATACAGTAGGCTACCATACATATATTTGTCATTTTACATTATGTGTCTCTTGTTCATTCAGCAAATCGATGTATATGTGTGTATCCTTTGCCTATCCTTTCAAAATGCAAACAATGGTACTGGTTATTCATTTTCTTCTGCATCTTTCACGACCCATTAAGGGTTTATTCGATGATGTCAAAATTATTATTGCTTCTTTATGAAATAAATCATTCCTCTTACACTCCTTTTCACCATGTGTTGTATATATTTATGCATTTATCTATGTGTGTATGCACATACATACATACATACATTTATATATATATGTATATATGTATGTATGTACATACATACATGTATGTTTGTATGTATGTATGCACATACATACATACATACATATATGTATGTGTGTATGTATGTATGTACATATATACATATATACATATATATATGTATACATGTATGTATGTACATGCATACATACAAACATACATACATACATATATATACACATACATACATATATGTATGTACGTATGTATGTATGTATGTATGTATGTATGCACATACATACATATATAGATACATATGTGTGTGTGTGTGTGTGTGTGTATGTATGTATGTATGTACAGCTACAAAGAGAGTGCACGGTAAAATGAGTGAACAGAATGGGATACACACAAAAAAACATTAGTCATATGCATCAATCGGACCCCAAATGAAGATTAATTGGGGTCTAATGTGTTTGGTGTTTGATGCTTTAGTAAGGAGATTAATATGTAGTAGTGATTTTTAATGGGTGCCAAAATGATTCTATAAGGTGCTAACGTGAATTAGACCCATTGACTTTTGAGCAGATTTGAATGATAAAAGAGTTTTAATTAGATGTTAAAAGTGACACATTTAGGTGTTTTTCCTACTTTCCAATGTATATTACTTATTTTCTGCAATTTATATGTATGCATATGTTTATATGAATACATGCATGTATGCTTATGTTTCTATGAATGTTTGCATGCAAACCTGCAAAAAATCACAGATATATAAGGCTTCCCAAATGAACATCAAATCCAAATATAGTGCAAAATTGAGTCATACCATCTCTAAAAACCTATGTAACTGGAAGCTACAAATTCAAATGCTATAACAAATTCATATTTGAAACACAACAATCAAATTGAATGCATTCAATTTTCAATTTCAAATTTCTAAATAAGAGGGATAGCAGCCAGTGGCATTCACAATTGAACTTGATTAATTATGTGTTGTTGTACATGCATTATTTCAAAGGTCATATGATGTTTGTATGTTACTAGCCTCGGTTGTGACTACCCGTGGTTGTAAATCTTTTCTTGCAGGCATGGGAGAACAAGGAGAGGTGGTGCAACAATGTTCATGGTGGGCAGTTTGGTAATTGTGTTTATCAACACACCAAATAATTAAGGATTTTTTGTTCAAATTGTTCTAAGTTTCAATTATTGTTCTATATTTTTTACTAACTAGTATATCTTTTTATTTATTTCAATAACTATTGTCCATGTTTGTTTGTTGTATTATATTTGTTTGTTGTGGTAGGCATGTCAAATGGCTAGGAGGTTGTGAAGAGCATGTCAATTGTAAGATTACATTTCAGGTAAAGTCTTTCAAGACTTTACTTTGGCTGTGACCCGATAGACATTGTGTTCATTTATAATGTTCATTTTTATTATTCATTGTAAACTTACATTTACAATTTACAATTAGATTAATTTCCAAGTGTATGTGTTCAAAAATTTATAATTTCAAATAGATTAATTTATGGATATGTTGCATATAGATGTATAGTTATATGTATGTATCTATCTATGTATATATGTACATACATATATATATATATATATATATATATATATATATATATATATATATATGGGTGATCCCATAATAGTGGTTTACAATTTTTGGCCAAACTGGACACTGAAATTATTATTTTTAACTAAATCTTCACATTCGGGCACCTATAGCGGCTAAACTGTGAGGAATTTGAAGATGGTGCAAACTAGAGTCTCATCAAAATTTGTCTGTATATTCTAAAAATATTTTTTTCAAAATTTTTTGAATCAAATTGCACTTCTTTTTCCATCGCCCACGAAAATTAAATTTTTTCAGAAAATGAAATTTTTAAAAAGTGACGCACACCGTATAACGCATAACTTTTTCTCCATGAAGGATAAAATTCTAATTTTTTCAAATTTAGATTTGTAACTTTAATATCTAGTTTTTCCACTTGGTTAGATAGTTTTTTATTAAATATCTTTTCCTTAATCAAGTTTCAAAGTCAAACAAATTACAATTCAAACACAGCGCGACCGTATAACGTGTAACTTTTTTTGTATATGCCAAAATTTAATTTTTTTTTTTTGTTGGATCAAGGACTTCAATATCTAGTGCACTTATATTTTTCAATTTTTTTTTGATAATATTCTATTTTTCCACATTTGAAGAACAAAGAAATTCATTTTCGATGAAAAACCTATGTTTAATAAAACTTAAAAAATAAATACATAACAAAACCAAAACATATTAAAATTATATTCATTGGATAGCTTGTTCTGAGGAATACCATAATCATTTGAAATAAATTTTAAATGAATTCATTTGATCCCAAAAGCTAAATAAAAGTGATTTTTTATCAGCATTTTGATAGGTGTAAAGGAGACGCATTTATAGGTATGGTTAAAACTAGTGAGGTTCTATCCAAGGGGTTTGATCTAAGGTGATTTGATCAAACCCTCTTCAATTGGAATCCTTAAAATGGAACTTTTTAAGGCTTAAATCATTATATTTTCTAAAAATATGTGATTTCAGCTAAAATTCGTTCCTCTCAGGAATTGTAAACCACTATTATGACAGCACCCATATGTATGCATGTATACACAACTAGGGAGGTTGTAAAGAGCAAGTCAATTTGCATGATGACATTTTAGGTCAAGTCTTTCAAGAGTTTACTTTGGCTATGACTTGGTAGACATTGTGTTCATTTATGATGTTCTTTTTTCTTATGATGTTCATTCATGAACCTGAACAATGGGATTTGATTTATGGTGGGATTTACTTATTCATTATAAACTTACAATTTAGAATTAGATTGATGTCCACTTACACTTACAGTTACAATTTATTGATATGCTACATATAGATGTATAGTTATATATATATATATCTATGCAACAAAAAAACACATATGTGAAATTAGAATTTTCAAAATAAATTGATGTGAGAAAATACATAGAAACTTATTGAATTTTCAAAAAGTGTGATGTCAGGAAAAATACAAAGTTTGAATTATAATGTTTTCAACTTTTACCAAATGCATTATTTAGAAAACATAGAACTTGAATAGACTAGCGAGTCATATTTTTAAATCACATCAATGATAGATGAATACAACAAACACAAAACTAATTTCGAATCACAAAAGCATAGATCATTAACTTGGAAAGAAGACAAGGAGTCTTCATATATACAAAAAACACATTGGAACACATCGAATTAGATAAGTTGAGAACAGACTACCATTTAGTTCTACAAAATTAGACACTAGTATCCTTTGGCTATCCAATACAAGAAACTAGTATCCTTTGGTTGTCCAATACAATAGACTAGCATTCACTTTTACAAAAAACACTCTAGCACACTTCGAGGTCAAAAAGTTGACAACAAAAAATCCTAATTAGACATCCATAGATCTGATTATGAAGTGGTGTGTCCTTGGGGATCAACTGACTCTGCATCAACTAGAGAAGATGTTAAGGACTACGGATTGTTCTGTATGACACTTGCTATACAAGCAAGCAATGCATGATTTGCCTCTGGAGTTAGCTGTAACTGTGGAGAGCAGCCTTCAGAAGACCCATTTTGTAGGCTGCTAAGAGCTGTAAAGGCTGGAGACAAAATGTTAATCATGTCCCTTAAAATTAGATGTTGACTTGGAAGAGGAGTTGTAGGAGTACTCTTACTTTTGTTTCTTTCTGCTCTTTCCCCCTACTTTTGGTTTTCCTTCAACTGTCTAGCAATCTTTGCTTGCTCCCTTTGAAGCTCCTTTTCATGTCGCTGCCTCAGTTTCCCCTTTGCAATTTTTTTTTTGCAGCACGCTCCAATCTATTTGCCTCCCTCTGTGCGAGGATTGCTCCTCTTTCTGCCTTCCTTTCAGCCATTTGCTCCCTTTTCCTTTGCTGCAATTCTTGGTTTCTTTGCTTATGTTCCTATTGTTCATTCAGCAAATTGAAGAAATCATCCAATGTCAAAATTTGAGACTGCCTACTAAGGTGTAGGACCCCATTGCAACCTCAGTTAGATGATTGGTGCACTCATTGCATTGGGAGTTACAAAAAAGTGCTTATGCTGCCTGCTGGTTGCTGATCATTAACTTGTGTGCATGGCACATAGTCAGCCTCTTCATCACTTGAGTCATTACCATCGAGTCCATCCTCTTCATCATTTTTCAGCCTCCCAATTTCTCCCAGTTGTGAAGTAATGGATGACATCTTCAGGATCAACATTCGGTGGTGATGGCATGGACAAGCCTTCATCTTGTTGAGTGAAATTGAGATGCACCCCTAGGTTCAAAGCTGCATCTTGAAATTCAGATGGCAGATTCAAACTCTCTTCATTTTCAGCTGCCTAATTACATGATCGAACTGCTGGTTCTTGTTGAATTTCTGTTGCTTCAATATTTTCTAGATTTGGGGAAATGTTTGCAGAAAAGGTGTCCACAAACTGTCCAATCCGTTCCTCATTCCAACCTGCTATCCTCAAACAAGTCTCCACTTCCATGAACTATGCCTCTTCATCAGTTGTATCACCCTCAATTTCTTCTCCCAATGTCGTTCCTTCCTCTTCAACCACGAAATCTTGGCTTGGCCCCATATCCAAGTCAAGTGCATGTCGATCTAATGGCCAAATTCTTGTTTTTCTAAAACCACTTGCAATGTTATTAGGAGTCAAAGCTTGTCCAAAAGATTTGCTGGCAAGTGTTGCCAACTCTTCCCTTCCAATGTCAAGTTGAGGATTTTCAGAGAGCCATATAGTCCTTTGCTGTTTGAAGTAGTTCTTAAATGGTCAGAACACACTAACATCAAGGGGCTACAATTTGTGGCTGTAATGTGCTGGAAGTGTGAGCAAATATATTCCCATAGTCTTTGCTTCTTCGACCATTTTGAATGCCACATGGCTACCATGACTGTTAAAGATTATAAGCTTTCTGTTGGTTGGTGACACACCTCCTGGGACATTTTTTGTGAAGTGTTTTAACCATTCCACAAATAATTCTTTGGTCATCCAAGCATTCTCTTGGATTGCCATGCATGCCCTTGGCTCACAATTAACAATATAGTTTCTAATGTTCCTTTTGGACTTGAACAAATAGTAACCAGGTATAGCTTGACCTGCTGTACTAACACAAGCTAGAAAAGTGATCCATTCTCTACTTTTAGCAATTAATTGTGGAACACATTTCATCCCTATTTTTGCAATAATTCTCATTGCACAATTTCTACCAGCTTGCACACCTGTTTCATCGCAGTTCCATATATTGTTGGTCCCATAATTATGTTTATTGTATAACTCTTCCAAGTTATCATAGAATGAAGAAACTATTTTGAGCCACAACATTATAGCTCGATCTGTGTCAACTCCTTCGGGTGTTCAAATTGTCAAATCAGGATGCCTTTGATGAAATCCTACCCACCATGACCTCCCTGGTATCCCATTTGTGAATGGGTTAGGCCTCACTCCAACCATGTGGGCCACCATTGACTTAAGCTGTGACACTTGAAGGCCATGGCCAATATTAGCCATATCTTTACACCATTGCACAATTTCAGCTTCTTCTTCATTAGTCAGGATTGTTGGTGGCCCCCTCATTTTTGTGGATGTCACACCATTGAGCCATGATCGTAAACTGCTAGGCTTGATTCCCCATTTGATCGCTGAACCTCTGATTGACATTCAATGGTCCTCAACATCTGCAATGGCTTTTTCCATGTCATGCATAGACCAAATTTTCATGCACCGATCTGGGGTTGTCACTTGGTTAGCAGATGGCGGTTCCATTTCTATGTCAGTATTATGAACAGTAGGTTCAAAACCATCATTTTCATTGGTTTGTTCTACATTTTCAAAAATAACTTCCTTGTCCATGTTCATTGGTAGCTCTTCATCAACATCTGGAACATTGAATGTCACTCCATGAGGTACTCTATTCAAGTGCCTCCCATCCGATCTTTTCCTCTTGTGCCTTGGTGCCATGATTTTCAATGATATTGCACATTGTAAGTGATCAAGTGTCAGAAAAATAATGTATAAACATTGCAAAACACAAATATAAGTACAAAACAAAGGTATAAACTTTGCAAAATAGAAAATAGACCTATTTTATCATTCAAATCTGCTCAAAATTCAATGGGTCTAATTCAGGTTAGCACTTTATAAAATTATTTTGGTGCCCATTAAAAATCACTCCTACATATTAATCTCCTTACTAAAGCACCAGACACCAAACACATTACACCCTAATTAGGGTTTGATTAAAGCATATGACTAGTGTTTTTTTTGTTGGGTATCCGATTCTTTTGCATCATTTAATTTGGGTTTACATATATATATGTAGATATAGATGTATTTATATGTATTTGTATAAATATATGTATACATGTATCTATGGATACATATAATTACATAGTTACATGTATGCATATATCTGTACATATACATATATATATCTATATATAAATAGATATATGTATGTATATATATCAATGTTCAAAGCACATTGTATAGACTTGGGTTTTCAAAAAAAAGCACAAGAAATTAACCAAGGGTTTAATAATAATAATTCCTCACTCACAGGAATACAAAAGTGCATTTTCAGATAGATGCAGAATATTCCAGGCAAGGGTTTCATGAGATTAATTCATTAAGCACATGAATTTGGAAAAAACCATGCAAGGGTTTTGACAAATACATATTTATTTTTAATGGGTATGTCGATTTATGCCCAAAGTGGCATGGGTTTTTTATAGACATGTGTTCAAACCCACGAAATTCTTGATCATTTATGGAGACAAAATCATGAGACAATCGACTTTACTAGGTTGTATTTAATAATTTAAGCACAAAAGAAAACCAAATTCACATTTTTTTAGGGTATGTATGTATGTATGTATGTATACAACTTCATACACACACATATATATATATATATATATGTATGTATGTATGCAGCTTCATACATACATACATATATACATACATATGTATATATGTATGTATGTATGTGCATACATACATACATATATACATATATATGTATGTATGTATGTATGAAGCTGCATACATACATACATACATACATACATAAATTCAATGTGGGAAAAGGAGTGTAAGAGGAATGATTTATTTCATAAACAAGCAATAATAATTTTTCAATCATGGAATAAATCCTTCATGGGTTGTGAAAGATGCAGAAGAAAATGATTAACCAGTACCATTGTTTGCATTTTAAAAGGATAGGCAAAGGATAGACATATACATCGATTTCCTGAATGAACAAGAGACACAAAATGTAAAATGACAAATATATGTATGCTATCCTACTGTATCTGCAATGGGAAGTAGAAAAATATAAACAAATGCTAGGCTATTGTATTGGTCAGCCAAATGAAACGTATTTAACTAGAGCAATAGACGTATATATGTGTGTTTGTCTATGTATATACATACATATATACATGTATATATGTATTTGTATATATGTGTATATGTTTTTAAATACATAATACACATATTAAATGCATGTATATATATATACACACATATACATATTAAACCCTGATAAATGACCAACCCTAAAAAATGACCAAAAATAAACAAATATAAATAGGTACACATATAAGAATAAATAAATAACTATAAACCCTAATATAAACATGATATAAACACTAAAGTAAATGAAAAATGAGCAAAAACACACTTTCTATAAATATAGGTACCATTGTTTGCATTTTCAATGGATAGGAAAAGGATACACACATATACATCGATTTGCTGAATGAACAAGAGACACGTAATGTAAAATGACAAATATATGTATGCTAGCCTACTATATGTGCAATGGAAAGTAAAATTTTTTTAACAAATGGTAGAATGTATAAAGTAAGAAGACACTGCATAAATGAAAATAACTATAAGTACCTACCTGAGACTTGGGATAGCAGAGGAATGTGTAGAGGAATATGCATAAAATCTTTGTCGTTGATTTCAACTTTGCAAAGAATAACATGCAATTGCGAATGCCGCTAGCTACTTTCCTGCTCTTATTTAGGAATTTGAATCTGGTAATTGAATGCATTCAATTTGGTTGTTGTGTTTGAAATTTGAATTTGTTTGAGCATTTGAATTTCAAGCTGCAAGTTACATAGGTTTTTAAAGATGATATGATTGAATTCTGCATTACATTTGGATTTGATGTTTATTTGGGGAGCCTTACACCTATATTTAATTGTGTAGGTACCTATAGGAAATGAAATAAATACATATAGCTGCCAGGGAGTGTGTGAAAGATTGTGCATTTCAAATCCCATATAGTTAAAAGGAGATTGTGATTATGTCATCTAAAGCACCATTAGTTGTGCATGTATACTTGTAAATATAAAATGTAGTGAGGGACAAACATTTACAAATGGGGGTAATTGTAACAGTAAATGAGTCTTTTTATGTGCAAGTTGACTTATTTTATAAATGCAAAGGAATGTTTAGCTATGTAATATGATTGGTGAGTGACTCATTCTATTATGAGCAGCTATTGGTGTTGTTGTAATTTTCTATTTGTTCATAAAAAGTTTTTTAGTGGATCAAAGTTTAAATTTTTTTGGGGGGGTGGAGTGAGCATGGAGGTGGCAGTTATTCAATGGGTGGTAGCTACTCGGTCTTTTCCATAGCTACCACCCATTGAATAACCGCCACCTCCATGCTCACTCCACCCCCCAAAAAAATTTAGACATTGATCCACTAAAAAACTTTTTATGAACAAATAGAAAATTACAACAACACCAATAGCTGCTCATAACAGAATGAGTCACTCACCAATCATAGTACATAGCTAAACATGCCTTTGCATTTATAAAAGAAGTCAACTTGCACATAAAAAGGCTCATTTACAATTTCATTTAAATCATTTACTGTTACAATTACCCCCACTTGCAAATGTTTGTCCCTCACTATATTTTATATTTACAAGTATACATGCACAGCTAATGGTGCTTTAGATGACATAATCACAATCTCCTTTTAACTATATGGGATTTGAAATGCACAGTCTTTCACACACTCCCTGGCAGCTATATGTATTTATTTCATTTCCTGTAGGTACCTGTATAATTAAATATAGGTGTAAGGCTCCCCAAATAAACATCAAATCCAAATGTAATGCAGAATCCAATCATATCATCTTTAAAAACCTACGTAACTTGCAACTTCAAATTCAAATGCTCAAACAAATTCAAATTTCAAACACAACAACCAAATTGAATGCATTCAATTACCAGATTCAAATTCCTAAATAAGAGCGGGAAAGTAGCTAGCGACATTCACAATTGCATGTTATTCTCTGCAAAGTTGAAAGCAATGACAAAGATTTTCTGCATATTCCTCTACACATTCCTCTGATATCCCAAGTCTCAGGTAGGTACTTATAGTTATTTTCATTTATGCAGTGTCTTCTTACTTTATACATTCTACCATTTGTTAAAATTTTTTTACTCTCCATTGCACATACAGTAGGCTAGCATACATATATTTGTCATTTTACATTACATGTCTCTTGTTCATTCAACAAATCGATGTATATGTGTGTATCCTTTGCCTATCCATTGAAAATGCAAACAATGGTACCTATATTTATAGAAAGTGTGTTTTTGCTCATTTGTCATTTACTTCAGTGTTTATATCGTGTTTATATGAGTGTTTATAGTTGTCATTTATTTTTTCTTATATGTGTACCTATTTATATTTGTTTATTTTTGGTCATTTTTTAGGGTTGGTCATTTATCAGGGTTTAATATGTATATGTGTATATATATAAATGCATTTAATATGTGTATTATGTATTTAAAAACATATACACATATATACGAATACATATATACATGTACATATGTACGTATATACATAGAAAAACACACATATACGTCTATTACTCTATTTAAATATGTTTGATTTGGCTGTCCAATACAATAGCCTAGCATTTGTTTATATTTTTCTACTTCCCATTGCAGATACAGCAAGCTAGCATACATATATTTGTCATTTTACATTATGTGTCTCTTGTTCATTCAACAAATCGATGTATATGTCTATCCTTTGCCTATCCTTTTAAAATGCAAACAATGGTACTGGTTAATCATTTTCTTCTGCATCTTTCACGACCCATGAAGGATTTATTCCATGATTGAAAAATTATTACTGCTTGTTTATGAAATAAATCATTCCTCTTACACTCCTTTTCCCACATTGAATTTATGTATGTATGTATGTATGTATGTATGTATGTATGTATGTATGAAGTTGCATACATACATACATAAATACCCTAAAAAATTGTGAATTTGGTTTTCTTTTGTGCTTAAATTATTAAATACAACCTGGTAAAGTCGATTGTCTCATGATTTTGTCTCTAGAAATGATCAAGAATTTCGTGGGTTTGAACACATGTCTATAAAAAACCCATGTCACTTTGGGCATAAATCGACATACCCATTAAAAATAAATATGTATTTTTCAAAACCCTTGCATGGTTTTTTCCAAATTCGTGTGCTTAATGAATTAATCTCATGAAACTCTTGCCTGGAATATTCTGCATCTATCTGAAAATGCACTTGTGTATTCTTGTGAGTGAGGAATTATTATTATGAAACCTTTGGTTAATTTCTTGTGCTCTTTTTTGAAAACCCAAGTCTATACAATGTGCTTTGAACATTGATATATATACATACATATATCTATGTATATATATATATGTATATGTATATGTACAGATATATGCATACATGTAACTATGTAATTATATGTATCCACAGATACATGTATACATATATTTATACAAATACATATAAATACATCTATATCTACATATATATATGTAAACCCAAATTAAATGATGCAAAATAATTAGATACCCAACAAAAAAAACATTAGTCATATGCTTTAATCAGACCCTAATTGGGGTGTAATGTGTTTGGTGTTCGGTGCTTTAGTAAGGAGATTAATATGTAGGAGTGATTTTTAATGGGCACCAAAATGATTTTATAAGGTGCTAACCTGAATTAGGCCCATTTACTTTTGAGTAGATTTGAATGATAAAATAGATCTTTTTTCTATTTTGCAAAGTTTATACTTGTGTTTTGTACTTATATTTGTGTTTTGCAATGTTTATACATTATTTTTCTGACACTTGATCACTTACAATGTACAAGATCATTGACAATCATGGCACCAAGGCACAAGAGGAAAAGATCAAGTGGGAGGTGCTTGAATAGAGTACCTCATGGAGTGACATTCAATGTTCTAGATGTTAATGAAGAGCCAACAGTGAACATGGACGAGGAAGTTATTTCTGAAAATGCAAAACAAACCAATGAAAATGATGGTTTTGAACCTACTATTCATAATACTGACGTAGAAATGGAACCACCATCTGCTGACCAAGTGACAACCCTAGATCGGTGCATGAAAAGTTGGTCTATGCATGACATGGAAAAATCCATTGCAGATGTTGAGGACCATCGAATGTCAATCAGAGGTTCAACGATCAAATGGGGAATCTCGCCTAGTAGTTTGCAGTCATGGCTCAATGGTGTGACATCCACACAAAAGAGGGGGCCACCAACAATCCTGACTGACGAAGAAGATAAAATTGTGCAATGGTGTAAAGATATGGCTAATATTGGCCATGGCCTTCAAGTGTCACAGCTTAAGTCAAAGGTGGCCCACATGGTTGGAGTGAGGCCTAACCCATTCACAAATGGGATACCAGGGAGGTCATAGTGGGTTGGATTTCATCAAAGGCATCTTGATCTGACAATTCGAACACCCGAAGGAGTGGACACAGATCGAGCTATAATGTTGCGGCCCGAAATAGTTTCTTCATTCTATGATAACTTGGAGGAGTTGTACAACAAACATAATTATGGGCCCAACAATATATGGAACTATGATGAAATAGGTGTGCAAGCTGGCAGAAATTGTGCAATGAGAGTTATTGCAAAAACAGGGATGAAATGTGTTCCACAATTAATTGCTAAAAGTAGAGAATGGATCAGTGTTCTAGCTTGTGTTAGTACAGTAGGTCAAGCTATACCTGGTTACTATTTGTTCAAGTCCAAAAGGAACATTAGAAACTATATTGTTACCTGTGAGCCAAGGGCATGCATGGCAATCCAAGAGCATTCTTGGATGACCAAATAATTATTTGTGGAATGGTTAAAACACTTTGCAAAAAATGTCCTAGGAGGTGTGTCACCAACCAACAAAAAGCTTCTAATCTTTGACGGTCATGGCAGCCATGTGGCATTCAAAACAATCAAAGAAGCAAAGACTATGGGAATAGATCTACTCACACTACCAGCACATTACAGCCATAAATTGCAGCCCCTTGATGTTAGTGTGTTCTCACCATTTAAGAACTACTTCAAACAGTAAAGGACTATATGGCTCTCTGAAAATCCTCAACTTGACATTGGAAGGGAAGAGTTGGCAACACTTACCAGCAAAGCTTTTGGACAAGCTTTGACTCCTAATAACATTGCAAGTGGTTTTAGAAAAATAGGAATTTGGCCATTAGATCGACATGCACTTGACTTGGATATAGGGCCAAGCCAAGCTTTTGTGGTTCAAGAGGAAGGAACGACATTGGGAGCAGAAACTGAGGGTGATACAGCTGATGAAGAGGCACAGTTCATGGCAGCAGAGACTTATTTGAGGATAGCATGTTGGAATTAGGAACAGATTAAATAGATTGTGGACACCTTTTCTGTAAACATTCCCCCAAATCCATAAAACACTGAGGCAATAGAAATTCAACAAGAACCAGCAGTTCGATCATGTAATCAGGAAGCTAAAAATGAAGATAGTCTGAATCTACCATCTAAATTTTAAGATGCAGCTTTGAACCTAGGGGTGCATCTCAATTTCACTCAACAAGATGAAGGCTTTTCCATGCCATCACCACCGAATGTTGATCCTGAAGATGTCATCCATTACTTCACAACTGGGAGAAATTGGGAGGCTAAAAATGATGAAGAAGATGGACTCGATGGTAATGACTCAAGTGAGGAAGAGGCTGACTATGTTCCATGCACACAAATCAATGATCAGCAACCAACAGGCAGTAGAAGCACTTTTTTGCAAATCCCAATGCAACGAGTGTGCCAATCATCTAACAGAGGTCGCAATGGGGTCCTACACCTTAGTAGGCAGTCTCAAATTTTGACATCGGATGATTTCTTCAATTTGCTGAATGAACAAGAGGCACAAAAGCAAAGAAACCAAGAATTATAGCAAAGGAAAAGGGAGCAAATGGCTGAAAGGAAGGAAGAAAGAGAAGCAATCCTCGCACAGAGGGAGGCAAATAGATTGGAGCGTGCTGCAAAAAAACAAAAAATTGCAGAGGAGAAATTGAGGCAGTGACATGAAAAGGAGCTTCAAAGGGAGCAAGCAAAGATTGCTAGACAGTTGAAGGAAAACCAAAAGTAGGTGGAAAGAGCAGAAAGAAACAGAAGTAAGAGTACTCCTACAACTCCTCTTCCAAGTCAACATCTAATTTTAAGGGACATGATTAACATTTTGTCTCCAGCCTTTACAACTCTTAGCAGCCTACAAAATGGGTATTCTGAAGGCTGCTCTCCACAGTTATAGCTAACTCCACAGGAAAATCATGCATTGCTTGCTTGTATAGCAAGTGCCATAGAGAACAATCCACAGTCCTTAACATCTTCTCTAGTTGACGCAGAGTCAGTTGACTCCAAGGACACACCACTTCATAATCAGATCTATGGATGTCTGATTAGGATTTTTTGTTGTCAAATTTTTGACCTCAAAGTGTGCTAGAGTGTTTTTTGTAAAACTGAATGCTAGTCTATTGTATTGGACAACCAAAGGATACTAGTTTATTGTATTGGATAGCCAAAGGATACTAGTGTCTAATTTTGTAGAACTAAATGGTGGTATGTTCTCAACTTATCTAATTCGATGTGTTCCAATGTGTTTTTTGTATATATGAAGACTCCTTGTCTTCTTTCCAAGTTAATGATCTATGCTTTTGTGATTCGAAATCAGTTTTGTGTTTGTTGTATTCATCTATCATTGATGTGATTTAAAAATATGACTCACTAGTCTATTCAAGTTCTATGTTGTCTAAATAATGCATTTGGTAAAAGTTGAAAACATTATA
>VDFB02000003.1:132905690-132916954 GCA_007258455.2 Sequoia sempervirens
AATCTTTTAACACCTTGTTTATGAAAAAACCTTGGGGTGCAAGAAAATTAATATCTTCTCTATCACTTTAGATTCACATAAAACATTGATTAGATAGAAATTGCAGCTACCAAAAAAATCTAGGTAATTGATGATGGTTAGCAAATCCTATTAAATTTCATGATTGAACATAATATAAACATATATTATAATAAGGCTGATGTGTGTCATAATATGCCTTGATTGTATGGAGTAAATAATTTACATGTACATTTATTATAGATAAAAAAACTTGCCAAACTATTAATCTTTGTGGAATTAAGCTTTTCACGATAAAAATTACTCAACATTGTTAAGTAAATATCATCAAGAAAGGAAAGCATACATATATGTCTAAATGAATTCCAAGATAGTCATTATTTCCTTCTAATATGTAAAATTCATAAATAGTTGTACTACATTTCTTCAATATGAGGAACACTTTTTTCAAAAGATCAATAGGAATAGAACTTATACAATAATATGCTTCTCTTGGTGATTTAATACAAAATATACAGTGTCAAAATTAATCAAAGTAGCCATTCATTTTTAGACTATTTTTTTTTCATAAAATTACAAAAATAAAAATAAATTCAATATCCATAATTGAAGAGTTGGCAAGGAATCAAACTTGCAAAAAAAGAAGTTATATAAGAAATTCATTTAAAGAAGACAATACAAAATCACAATAAAAACAAAATCCAAATCTTTTAATTTTATTTTTTATGGTGCAAGTTTACCAAAATTACCTTTGAAAATACAAAATTTATAGCATGCATTTCAAATTTTATCATTGAATTCTAGTAATTTTTAAAATTTTTGAAGTGACCTAAAAGCTTTTCCAATAATTTTTTTGGGTCAAACTTGACATTTCTTATCGATTTGTAGAGTGGAACTATTTTTTATGTAGTAATTTATAGAGGAGAAAAATTAGACTTCAAGAATAAAAAATTGGTCTTTCATATTTGTGACAAAAACTAGTTGTGTGAATTTTCCCTATTGTAAATTTCTTAAACTCTTCAGTCAAAAATGGATTTCTATTTTTTTATTTTAGTTTTGATTATTTTCCAAGTTCCTTATCTTATTGATTATCATAAATCATAAATTTTTTCCACACTACTAAATTCTTTATGGAAGAGGGCCACTATGAAACTGAAATTTTATTACTTCATAAAGCAATCACTTAATATTGCTCAAAAGAAATATAATTTCACTATTCCTTTCCTTGAATCTTTCGATATCCTATTTTCAATGATGGTAGACTTGGGGAAAATACATTGACCCTGTATATCATAAACCATCTTTCTAGAGTTCCATTAGACTCTCATTGTGATAGGAATAGTATGTTATAGGGAAATGATATATAATTTGTAGGATCTTAAAATTAGCTCACACCCTAGAATCACCTGCAAAATTAAACAATAACCTTCCACAAGAGAGTATGACAAGATAATAGCTTGCTTGATATCATATGATACAAATTTATAAGAACCTTGCTTAAATGGACAAGGTGAGAGATAAGATTAGACAATATCATGCCATGTATCTTAATCCTACAACAAGAGACAATTAATTCAAAAAATATTAAATGAACTAGGACTCAAGAATTAAATCTCAAAAGATAAGATAAGATCGAAGTGACAACTAAGACTTCTAGAAGGATTTCTAGGGCCGAAGTAAACTTAACATGTGATTAAGACCTACTAGTGAACTAGATAGGTAAAATACCACATTCACACCAACATAATCAAGATCTAAACAATATCTACAAAAGTATAGCTCTCTAACCCATACATTGTGTTAAACTGTTTGATTCCAATGAATTTATCCAATGATTGTTTATCTTTTAAACATAGAAATAATAAGTAGAAGTGCAACATTTTCCCAAGATGTTTAGATAATATGAAAATTAAATTTAACTATTAATTTGCTATAAATGTCATATATTTGAAATTTATTTATTTATATAATTTGAATGGATATTTACTAAACAATAATGTTTGCATGTAGCCTAAGGAAATATGTACTACTAGTGAAGCTATGGATCACATTCATTGTTTCATTTTAAGAAAATTGTTTTTACTTCAAAAATGGTGGGATAAATTTTGATGAATTGTATTGGTAATTTAACTATATAAAGATATCAAGTATAAGCTCATAAAACATGATATTAGAAAACAATTAGAAAAGTGTTATTATCTACAAAAAGTATTAGTATCCCTTTTCACTATTACACTTTTTTTTTCTTGCAGCCTACTTAGCCATGGTCATGTTGCCATCAAATTTGAATAGAAATTTAAAGTCATTGCTCATGTAGAGTAAAATAAAATAAAAACATGTAAAGTAGTAATTTGCAACAACAAAGAGTTATGAATATATTATTAAATACTTCATAGGTAGCCTCTTCTAACAAACAATTAGTTTAAAATGTAAGAATTGATAGTGAACACAATATAATATAATTTTTATCTTACATGACCACTATTTCCTTTATACAAAATTTATAACCTTTTCCTTGATAGAATACCTATATACAAAAAATAAAGGTACAATTCATATCTAATGATTTTGGTAAACACATTTCATAAATAGAGAACCTTCTAAGGATATGGTGAATATGAATTCAATTTGTTTTACATAAAATCAGCAAGGCTATGTTCAAGATAGGTTGATAGACAAATAAATTATTAGATGTACTACCACAATCTTAAAGATCATATTTGAAAAATACTACAACATTAATAATTCCTTTGTAATCAAGAATGAAGATAAAGTTGAGACAAAAAATTCATACTCCTTTTATTTGGCTTTTCTTTCTACTTCTTAGCATATATAAATCAATAACTATGTTTGCCTTATAAATGGCTAAAAATTATACACCATATTTAAATATCTGGATTTTGGCCAAACATTGTATATTTTCTCCTAGAATGTCATGAGACATGTCCACTTTCTCCAAAGTTTGACATCTCCTTGAATTAGAGGTATTTTCCTCACTAGCACATTGTGATCGGGAGCAATATGTCTTGGTTGTGGGAGATCATCAAGATTATCTAAAACTGCCTTGAAAGCATCTATTCACTTAGAGAGACTTTTTGCCTAACCCAAAATTTATGGAACAACTCCACATAAATTATATTTTCCTGGAAACAATTAGAGAGGGAGCTTAGGATTTTCCATGTAAGTTCATTTTGCTTTAAATTCAATTTTTGTAACTTTGGAAGTTAGCCAAACTCAAATGGAATCACTCCTGTCAACCTATTGTATGAAAGATTAAGATTTTCAAGTTGAGTAAGCATACCCAATTCAATAGGAATACTACCATGCAATCTATTGGCATTCATTTTCAAGTAAGTTAAAGAGGATAGGTTTCCTAGGGAGGGCGGGATTGTGCCTATGAGGTTGTTATCATGAAGAGAAAGTATTTTGAGTTGAGAAAGCATACACAATTCAATAGGAATACTACCATTGAGGTTGTTTATTCCTAAATGCAATTCAATTAAGGACGATAAGTTTCCTAGGGAGGGTGGGATTGTGCCTATGAGGTTGATTTTACGAAGAAAAAGAATTTTGAGTTGAGTAAGCATACCCAATTCAATAGGAATACTACCATGGAGTTTGTTGCTTGACAACTCTAAGTCAGTTAAAGAGGATAGGTTTCCTAGGAAGGGTGGGATTGTGCCTGTGAGGTTGTTTCCCCAAAGATAAAGAATTTTGAGTTGAGTAAGCATACCCAATTCAATAGGAATACTACCATGGAGTCTATTGCTTGACAAGTCTAAGTCAGTTAAAGAGGATAGGTTTCCTAGGAAGGGTGGGATTGTGCCTGTGAGGTTGTTTTCCCAAAGATAAAGAATTTTGAGTTGAGTAAGCATACCCAATTCAATAGGAATACTACCATGGAGTCTATTGCTTGACAACTCTAAGTTGGTTAAAGAGGATAGGTTTCCTAGGAAGGGTGGGATTGTGCCTGTGAGGTTGTTTCCCCAAAGATAAAGAATTTTGAGTTGAGTAAGCATACCCAATTCAATAGGAATACTACCATGGAGTTTGTTGCTTGACAACTCCAAGTTGGTTAAAGATGATAGGTTTCCTAGGGAGGGTGGGATTGTGCCTGTCAATTGATTTACTCCTAAATTAAGGATTTCTAATTGTGACAGAAGGCCAAGCCAGGAAGGGATAGTGTTGCTCAAATAGTTAGAAGACAGTATGAGAACTTGCAAAGAGTGACAAGATGATAGAGTGGTGGGAATGGAGCCTTCCAATTGATTTACGGACAATCTAAGTGTTCTAAGGCATGACAGCCTCCCTAGCTGAGGAGGAATTTGGCCTTGGAAGCTGTTATTCCTGAGAGCAAGTACTCTAAGAAAAGAGAGATTGCCAAGGAAAGGAGAGATTGGTCCAAGTAAAGACATACCAGTAAGATTCAAAGAGAGCACGTGCTGATGGCGAGAATAGCAGACAATCCCGGTCCAGTTGCAGAAGGAGTGACGAGGAGACCAATCAACCAAGGAATTGTGAGGGTCACGGGAGAGAGAATGCTTAAAGGCCAGCAGAGCTTCTTGTTCTTGTTCAGAAGAAGAAGAGGAATAACAAGGCAGTGCAGAGAGAAAGAAGAGTAGGAGGGCAGAAACTACGAAACCCATGATCTTCATCTCTATCCAACTGTGTGTGTTGTCCGCAGGCTCTCCGAAGTCTGATTATAAAGCTGCGAAGGCATGCGCAGTGATCAAAAGTCTCTTGATTTTGCCGGCCACTTGCGGGACAAAGTCTACGGTGGTAAATGGTAAAAAGAAGAAAAAGAGGGAAACAAGAAAGAGTGGGGAAATTAGTTTACAATAAACAGAGATGAGAGATGAGTGGGGAAATTAGTTTACAATAAAATTTCAAACTTTTGTGCGCACTACCGAAGTTTCCAAGGCACGAGCTTTTACTTTCAATGTTCACGGCAGGAAATGATGGGAATATCATCATCATTCCCTTCATTCACGTCATCATCTTTCCCTTCATTCACGGAGATATCTTCGTTCATATGTCAATTCTAAATCACGTCAGCTTTAATTTCTATGTATTGTTGACAAAGTCTCTTGTTTTTGGCCGACAGAGTGTACGCTTGCTAAGAAAGAGTGGGGAAATTAGTTTACAATAAACAGAGACATATTTTGTTGATCCATATTTAAATTTAAAAATAAAATAAAAGTTGCGAAAAGTTAGCCTGCTAACTATTAATTATTAACAATTAAATAGAATTTAAGGTATGATTATTAGTTTTATTTAGAGTGTTTTCAAATGCGATGGGTAGTTTTGGTATTTATGAAATATTTTAAATGGTTAGAATATTTTTTGTGTTTTTCATTAAATTATAATATTACTATAAATTATAAATAAATATTTTAGAATATAAATAGGTTTTTTTTATTAAGAATTTGAATTTTAATAATGAAAATAATAAATAAACTATATTTTAGATTTAAATTTAATTAAAAATATTATTCTATTATAATTTATTTATGATTATTAATTAGTGATTGTATTATTTAACTAATATTTGTACTTAAAGAAGGTTTAAGATTACATTGATAGAAAATTATATGTATGAAATGTGTTGCAAGTGGTTGAATTAAATAATTAATAATAAATGTTGAATAATGAAATAAAATAAACTTAGACAAATCTAAATTTTTAAATTATCTATTTTTGAAATATTTGCATGCAAATTTAAAACATGAAGCAATGCAAGAAAAAAGGAAAGCTGCCATCAAATTGGCAAAAAAAAATTGTAAATGAAAATAGAATGTTCTCATCTAATTAAAAAGATAATACTTATTTGGCTTTTACATGATAAGTGATATTTTGGAGGCTTTTACTTGATATTTTGTAGGCTTTTACCATTAAATGACAACTTATTTACCATTTAATTGTTTTTCTAACAACTCAACAACTCTTTCAAACTCAAATCTCACACAATATGTAGCATATCAACCAATTAATTATTTTTATTTTTTAGATTAACATATCATAAAAACATTGAAGATAAACACTGCAATTAATATGTTGATAATGGTAATAATTAACCAAAATCTTATCATATCTAATCTTATTAAAATCAATATTGAAAATGTGAATAGGCATGACATCAAAATTGCTACATTAATGATGTCACTCATTTTGAAACTTGCTTATAATGAATAAATAATTATTACACACTTGTAATGTTATATAAATTTCTTAATTAGTACTTATAAATTCAATTATTGACATATTTTCAAACACATTTTATAAACTAGAACTTGCACCTAAAGGAGGTTCAAGAATTACGCTGATAGAAAACTATATGTAAATATGTTAGAGTATGTATTTGTGCATGGATGCACTGCAAATTATAGTTGCATGTGGTTGGATTAAACAATTAATAATAAGTGCTAAATAATGGAATGAAATAAACTTAGACAAATCTAGAATTTTTCCTTGAAGTTGAAATAAGTATTATCTATTATGAAATATTTGCATACAAATTTAAAACATAAAACAATGCAAACATGAAAAAGAAATTTTCCATCAAATTGACAAAAAATATACTATAAATGGAAATAGAATATTCCCATCCAATTGTCAAATCAATATTTGTCTTGCTTTTATGTGATAAGTGAGATTTTGGAGGCTTTTACCATTAAACGATGGGTGAAACTTGTTTTCCAACAACTCAATAATGGTTTGCAAGCATGAGAAGTGTTTTAGGCTCAAATCTCACACTATATGTAGCCTATCAACTAAATATGTACTAGAAATGTCAATGGGAGTATTTACAAACATCTATAAATTGAAAATGAATTAATATGAGATATTTTAGGTTTTTATGGTGTAATTAAAGTCTTGACACATTGTTTTATATAGGGTGATACAAACATTTGTAAATCATGAGTGAAGTAGACGTGATTTTTGGATCATTTCAATTTATAGCTTTCTCATTGCCCTAATTTCTTGTCTAACACTCCAAAATTAGATAGAAAATGTCTTCAAGTGAGGAAATCTCTTAGATCTTTCTTATATCTCAATTGCACATAAAAAGATTAGTCTCGCAGTATGTTAGCTTTAGGATTAAAGGACGTAGTTGTTTGTTTGTTGTCAAATATTTTATGATACATTGTATTTCTGAATTTATGATTATGACTAATAGTGAGACCTTGTCATGTGATTGCTATTACATTGGAATATTTATTCTAGAACTGTGTATATATTATTTTTTCCCATAGAACAATCCACATGCACCAATTTGGTCTATGCTTATGCATGTTCAACTTATACAGTTTTGGTCACCTACAACTTCTTCACCCGACTTTTTGGAATCTAAATTTACAAAAAAAAAAAAAGAAGCAATGTTAATAAACACCTTGGAGGATTTTGATAGGGAAAGATCCTCTCCTTTGGTCAATCCATGAAGAAATGGTTTAATGGTTTTGAAACAAGGTTTGAAGATATGAAAAGCAATCATGTGTAACGATTGATGTCATTTTAATATAACACTCTAAAGATTGTGTAATTTTTGTAACATAGTTAATGTATAGTATTAACATCATTTCTACAATACCCTTGAGTCTATAATTAGGTGAGAAAAATGCATAGTTAATTTTTGTTGTAATCTCCACTTTCTAACATTGACCACTAACACTCCCTCAATTTGGATCCTAATGATCACAATATCTAAATTTGATTTCAAATAAATCTCTACTAACTTCAATAATTCCATACTCTAAAATGAGCTTATATATAACTATAAAGATACACAACAATTTTTTCTATAAAATTGTGTGCAAAACAAGTCACCACAGATGTAGTGCAGTATTAAATCTTTCCTTTCTATATAGGATGTCTCCCATGTAATATATGTTTTTCTCTAAAATAACACATTAAGCATTTCATCTATATCCTTCTTGAGTATTTAAAACTATGAAAAAAACTAAAAACCCAAGGCAACCCATTGAATGCTTCTAATGTCATTCTCTATTTTAATGCTTACCTAAATTATTTATCTACAAAGTATTTCATTATATTGTGAAAGAATTAAATGAAAGAATTAAACCAAATAATAACTAAGGAATAGAAATAATGATCTCCATGTCAAACAATGTATACATATATTCCTTAATGATTTCTAAGAAGTTTTTTTGCACTATATAGCATGTACTTAAATAGTAATAACTTTGATATTTATATAGGATAATTTGGAATATATATGATTTATCTCACACATGTGTAAATGGTATGAGATATATTAGAACAAGTATATTTTGAGGAAATGATAAGTATATGGAAACTAATTCCAATAATGATGTGAATATGCATAAACTAGTGTGAATAGGATATATCTAGATAAGTTATATGCATAAAAATTTATGGATGAGAGTAAATGAAAAGGGACAAGTATTAGGGAAGGAGACAAAATTAACACAAGTGTGTTCCAAATGTTTCTATAAAATTATATTAGGAAATTATGGACCTCAAAATGGGCCTACAATTGAGAGTTAACATTGGTATGGAGATTTTGGCATTACAATAAACCTTACCAAAATTTCAACCCTATTTATATGCAATAGCAAATATAAATTCCACATTTTATTATATGTGCATATGAATAATTTAATTAAAGGATTATAGATTGATTCTCAAAAAATTATTAAGTACCTCATTTTGAAGA
This sequence comes from Sequoia sempervirens, assembly GCA_007258455.2. Lineage (NCBI taxonomy): Eukaryota > Viridiplantae > Streptophyta > Pinopsida > Cupressales > Cupressaceae > Sequoia > Sequoia sempervirens. The sequence continues at coordinate 132,914,404 of VDFB02000003.1, forward strand.
TATTGTTTAGCTAACTAATATCTTAGTTACATAAAACCATATGAATTTATATCCAAAAAAATAAAATAAAAGGTATTGTGGTTGAATTATATTGCAAGACAAATATTTTTAAGGAGAGCATTTTACAAATTTTATGTAGGCTTTGAATTTTTGAACAACTAATTTTAATTGAATATGGGTATAAATATTTTACCAATGCTATTTGTGAAGCTATTTGGTTAAGGCGCATTATTCAAGGTATGGGAGAAAAAATATAAGGACCGACACTTACTAGTGTGACAAACAAAGCTCAATTTCATTAGCAAACAACCCCAATTTATTACATGAGATTGAAACAAGTTGAAACTTTACATCATTTTGTAAGATAAAATACTTGATCAAGATATATTGAATTCATGTATTTAACATGATTGAGAATATAGCTAATGGTAATGGGCATGGTCATAAGTGTAATTCTGATGCAGGAGCATCCAGTGGTGTAAGGGCAATCTTGCATCACCCAAAAATAGTTAAATTTCAAGTTTATCATTTTTCAGATGTTTTTACATTTTTGGATACCCTTTTCGTCATAATGAAATTCCCAATTTATGGTTTTTATTTCCTATTCCTGGGTTGAAAGATATTGCAATTTTAGTTTCTTAGATTTGCACCTAAAAATCTTTTGAGTTGGATTTGAGGCACTTAGAGCTTCCGGAATGGCCCCAAAACTTGCCAAAATTGGTGTAGCTAACTTTAAATGCGTTCTTGACTTCGAGACCTTTCCAATAGTTCAAACGGTTCGTGAATCAGAGCCCCGAATCAAAAGTTATGGCCCCGGGAAGTTGGTGCACTTTCTAGAAGATACAATTACAAATGTTCTTTTGAAATTTGAACTTCAATTTGTAATTTTTGGCGCCAAACCACCTAAACTCAAATTTTATTGCTGTTTTGGCTCCAAACTAAAGAGGAGCTCTATTTATGGGCCGGTTTCTAGTATTTTTGGGTAACTTTTTGGGGACAAGCTCACATATTGTGAAAGGGTTATTCTATAGCTTTCTGTAGCTTGCATGTGTTGTAGAATTTAGGGATTTGAGATCCTCTGCATGTAAGAAACTCCATTTTCTGAATAATAAAATTATTCTCTTATTTGTGGGTTATTTTCTGTGTCTCGGGTTTCGCCCACATCAAGTGGTATCAGAGTGAGGTTTTCCTGAGTATGTGGACAGATCGCCGATTGTGAGGCAGTTCGCACCAGAACCGTGGTTGTGGGTCGAGGTCAAGAAAGATGCCTCCAAGAGTGATGCCTGGTAGGCATGGCGGTGCCAGAGGTGATCGAGGTGGCAAAGATGCTAGTGGAAGAGATGCACTGGTAGCCCTCTAGAGATAGGTTGATGCATTACAAGAGCAGTTGAGAAGAGGGTTAAACCTAAGGGATGAAAATGAGGATGAAGGAGAGGAAGAAGGTTCAGATGTAGAAGAGGAAGAAGAAGCAATTGATCAAGACCAAATGCGGCTAATAAGGGCCATTTCAAAGATCAGGAAAAGACCCAAAGTAGAAGTCCCTAGTTATTCTGGAAGTCTGAACCCGGAAGAGTTGATCGATTGGATCAACGAGCTAGAAGAATATTTGAGTATGAGGAAATAGAGGACCCAGATCGGGTTAAGTTTGCAAAAATGAAGCTGAAGGGCCATGCCAGTATTTGGTGGAAAGAGGTCCAGTTGGAAAGAAATCGAAGAGGAAAAGTTAAGATCACTAGATGGGATTGCATGGTAGAGAAACTAAAGAAGCAGTTCATACCAGTGGACTACAAGTTAGATCTGTTGAAGAAATTGCATGGGTTGAAGCAAGGAAGCAAATCTGTGAAAGAATATACTGAATATTTTCACAAGATAATCATCAGAACGGGTCACACAGAGGCCAATAAGGAGAAGGTAGCCCGATATCTTAATGGGTTACAACCGAGCATTCAGGAGGAGTTAAGCCTAGTCAGAATGACCACCATTGAGGATGTGTATCAGTTTGCTTTCAAGGTGGAAGAGAAGTTGAAACAAAAGATTTAATGGAAAGTAAAAAGGACAAGGATGTCAAAGAGGAAGGGGCAATGGAAGAACTTCAGGAAGTCGAAATGATGATGAAAATAAAAGGGAAGATGTGGGTACCAGCCAAAGCCAAAGAAATGACAACTTCTACCTCCCTCATGATCAAAACAGTGGTGATCAAAGAGGTAGAGGATGCAGAGGGAGATCTGGAAGAGGTTGTTTCAGAGGAATGTGTTTCCAGTGTGGTGAAGAAGGGCATCAAGCCTATGAATGTCCACAACACCAAGGAAGGGCAGACAAAAGGCTAGAAGGTCGTGGAAGGGTTGCACATGCAGATGAGGAGGCCTAATCTGAACATTCAGATGATGCTAAAGGAGGAGAAGCCCTAGTGATTAGGAGAGCCCTAGTGAATAAGGAAAAGGAACTAGAATAGAGGAAGAATCTATTTCACACAAGGTGCAAGTGTGAAGGAAAATGTTGTGATGTCATTATTGACAGTGGGAGCACCGATAATCTAGTGTCAGAGGAGATG
>VDFB02000003.1:132917054-132995134 GCA_007258455.2 Sequoia sempervirens
GTAGCTACTCGGTCTTTTCCATAGCTACCACCCATTGAATAACCGCCACCTCCATGCTCACTCCACCCCCCAAAAAAATTTAGACATTGATCCACTAAAAAACTTTTTATGAACAAATAGAAAATTACAACAACACCAATAGCTGCTCATAACAGAATGAGTCACTCACCAATCATAGTACATAGCTAAACATGCCTTTGCATTTATAAAAGAAGTCAACTTGCACATAAAAAGGCTCATTTACAATTTCATTTAAATCATTTACTGTTACAATTACCCCCACTTGCAAATGTTTGTCCCTCACTATATTTTATATTTACAAGTATACATGCACAGCTAATGGTGCTTTAGATGACATAATCACAATCTCCTTTTAACTATATGGGATTTGAAATGCACAGTCTTTCACACACTCCCTGGCAGCTATATGTATTTATTTCATTTCCTGTAGGTACCTGCACAATTAAATATAGGTGTAAGGCTCCCCAAATATACATCAAATCCAAATGTAATGCATAATTCAATCATATCATCTTTAAAAACCTACGTAACTTGCAGCTTCAAATTCAAATGCTCAAACAAATTCAAATTTCAAACACAACAACCAAATTGAATGCATTCAATTGTCAGATTCAAATTCCTAAATAAGAGGGGGAAAGTAGCCAGTGGCATTCACAATTGCATGTTATTCTCTGCAAAGTTGAAAGCAATGACAAAGATTTTCTACACATTCCTCTGATATCCCAAGTCTCAGGTAGGTACTTATAGTTATTTTCATTTATGCAGTGTCTTCTTACTTTATACATTCTAGCATTTGTTAAAAATTTTCTACTTTCCATTGCACATACAGTAGGCTAGCATACATATATTTGTCATTTTGCATTACGTGTCTCTTGTTCATTCAACAAATCGATGTATATGTGTGTATCCTTTGCCTATCCATTGAAAATGCAAACAATGGTACCTATATTTATATTTTTGTGTTTTTGCTCATTTGTCATTTACTTCAGTGTTTATATCAGGGTTTATAGTTGTTATTTATTTTTTCTTATATGTGTACCTATTTATATTTGTTTATTTTTGGTCATTTGTCAGGGTTGGTCATTTATCAGGGTTTAATATGTATATGTGTGTGTGTATATATATATATATACATGCATTTATTATGTGTATTATGTATTTAAAAACATATACACATATATACAAATACATATATACATGTATATATGTACGTATATACATAGAAAAACACACATATATACGTCTATTACTCTGTTTAAATACGTTTCATTTGGCTGTCCAATACAATAGCCTAGCATTTGTTTATATTTTTCTACTTCCCATTGCACATACAGCAGGCTACCATACATATTTTTGTCATTTTACATTATGTGTCTCTTGTTCATTCAGCAAATCGATGTATATGTCTATCCTTTGCCTATCCTTTTAAAATGCAAACAATGGTACTGGTTAATCATTTTCTTCTGCATCTTTCACGACCCATGAAGGATTTATTTGATGATTGAAAAATTATTACTGCTTTTTTATGAAATAAATCATTCCTCTTACACTCCTTTTCCCACATTGCATTTATGTATGTATGTATGTATGTATGCAGCTTCATACATACATATGTACATATGTACATATGTATGTATGTATATGCATACATACATACATACATACCCTAAAAAAGTGAATTTGGTTTTCTTTTGTGCTTAAATTATTAAATACGACCTAGTAAAGTCGATTGTCTCATGATTTTGTCTCCAGAAATGATCAGGAATTTCGTGGGTTTGAACACATGTCTATAAAAAACCCATGTCACTTTGGGCATAAATCGACAAACCCATTAAAAATAAATATGTATTTGTCAAAACCCTTGCATGGTTTTTTCCAAATTCATGTGCTTAATGAATTAATCTCATGAAACCCTTGCCTGGAATATTCTGCATCTATCTGAAAACACACTTCTGTATTCCTACGAGTGAGGAATTATTATTATGAAACCCTTGGTTAATTTCTTGTGCTCGTTTTTGAAAACCCAAGTCTATACAATGTGCTTTGAACATTGATATATATACATACATATATCTATGTATATATAGATATATATATATATATATGTATATGTACAGATATATGCATACATGTAACTATGTAATTATATGTATCCACAGATACATGTATACATATATTTATACAAATACATATAAATACATCTATATCTACATATATATATGTAAACCCAAATTAAATGATGCAAAAGAATCGGATACCCAACAAAAAAAACATTAGTCATATGCTTTAATCGGACCCTAATTGGGGTGTAATGTGTTTGGTGTTCGGTGCTTTAGTAAGGAGATTAATATGTAGGAGTGATTTTTAATGGGCACCAAAATGATTTTATAAGGTGCTAACCTGAATTAGGCCCATTTACTTTTGAGTAGATTTGAATGATAAAATAGATCTTTTTTCTATTTTGCAAAGTTTATACTTGTGTTTTGTACTTATATTTGTGTTTTGCAATGTTTATACATTATTTTTCTGACACTTGATCACTTACAATGTACAAGATCATTGACAATCATGGCACCAAGGCACAAGAGGAAAAGATCAAGTGGGAGGTGCTTGAATAGAGTACCTCATGGAGTGACATTCAATGTTCTAGATGTTAATGAAGAGCCAACAGTGAACATGGACGAGGAAGTTATTTCTGAAAATGCAAAACAAACCAATGAAAATGATGGTTTTGAACCTACTATTCATAATACTGACGTAGAAATGGAACCACCATCTGCTGACCAAGTGACAACCCTAGATCGGTGCATGAAAAGTTGGTCTATGCATGACATGGAAAAATCCATTGCAGATGTTGAGGACCATCGAATGTCAATCAGAGGTTCAACGATCAAATGGGGAATCTCGCCTAGTAGTTTGCAGTCATGGCTCAATGGTGTGACATCCACACAAAAGAGGGGGCCACCAACAATCCTGACTGACGAAGAAGATAAAATTGTGCAATGGTGTAAAGATATGGCTAATATTGGCCATGGCCTTCAAGTGTCACAGCTTAAGTCAAAGGTGGCCCACATGGTTGGAGTGAGGCCTAACCCATTCACAAATGGGATACCAGGGAGGTCATAGTGGGTTGGATTTCATCAAAGGCATCTTGATCTGACAATTCGAACACCCGAAGGAGTGGACACAGATCGAGCTATAATGTTGCGGCCCGAAATAGTTTCTTCATTCTATGATAACTTGGAGGAGTTGTACAACAAACATAATTATGGGCCCAACAATATATGGAACTATGATGAAATAGGTGTGCAAGCTGGCAGAAATTGTGCAATGAGAGTTATTGCAAAAACAGGGATGAAATGTGTTCCACAATTAATTGCTAAAAGTAGAGAATGGATCAGTGTTCTAGCTTGTGTTAGTACAGTAGGTCAAGCTATACCTGGTTACTATTTGTTCAAGTCCAAAAGGAACATTAGAAACTATATTGTTACCTGTGAGCCAAGGGCATGCATGGCAATCCAAGAGCATTCTTGGATGACCAAATAATTATTTGTGGAATGGTTAAAACACTTTGCAAAAAATGTCCTAGGAGGTGTGTCACCAACCAACAAAAAGCTTCTAATCTTTGACGGTCATGGCAGCCATGTGGCATTCAAAACAATCAAAGAAGCAAAGACTATGGGAATAGATCTACTCACACTACCAGCACATTACAGCCATAAATTGCAGCCCCTTGATGTTAGTGTGTTCTCACCATTTAAGAACTACTTCAAACAGTAAAGGACTATATGGCTCTCTGAAAATCCTCAACTTGACATTGGAAGGGAAGAGTTGGCAACACTTACCAGCAAAGCTTTTGGACAAGCTTTGACTCCTAATAACATTGCAAGTGGTTTTAGAAAAATAGGAATTTGGCCATTAGATCGACATGCACTTGACTTGGATATAGGGCCAAGCCAAGCTTTTGTGGTTCAAGAGGAAGGAACGACATTGGGAGCAGAAACTGAGGGTGATACAGCTGATGAAGAGGCACAGTTCATGGCAGCAGAGACTTATTTGAGGATAGCATGTTGGAATTAGGAACAGATTAAATAGATTGTGGACACCTTTTCTGTAAACATTCCCCCAAATCCATAAAACACTGAGGCAATAGAAATTCAACAAGAACCAGCAGTTCGATCATGTAATCAGGAAGCTAAAAATGAAGATAGTCTGAATCTACCATCTAAATTTTAAGATGCAGCTTTGAACCTAGGGGTGCATCTCAATTTCACTCAACAAGATGAAGGCTTTTCCATGCCATCACCACCGAATGTTGATCCTGAAGATGTCATCCATTACTTCACAACTGGGAGAAATTGGGAGGCTAAAAATGATGAAGAAGATGGACTCGATGGTAATGACTCAAGTGAGGAAGAGGCTGACTATGTTCCATGCACACAAATCAATGATCAGCAACCAACAGGCAGTAGAAGCACTTTTTTGCAAATCCCAATGCAACGAGTGTGCCAATCATCTAACAGAGGTCGCAATGGGGTCCTACACCTTAGTAGGCAGTCTCAAATTTTGACATCGGATGATTTCTTCAATTTGCTGAATGAACAAGAGGCACAAAAGCAAAGAAACCAAGAATTATAGCAAAGGAAAAGGGAGCAAATGGCTGAAAGGAAGGAAGAAAGAGAAGCAATCCTCGCACAGAGGGAGGCAAATAGATTGGAGCGTGCTGCAAAAAAACAAAAAATTGCAGAGGAGAAATTGAGGCAGTGACATGAAAAGGAGCTTCAAAGGGAGCAAGCAAAGATTGCTAGACAGTTGAAGGAAAACCAAAAGTAGGTGGAAAGAGCAGAAAGAAACAGAAGTAAGAGTACTCCTACAACTCCTCTTCCAAGTCAACATCTAATTTTAAGGGACATGATTAACATTTTGTCTCCAGCCTTTACAACTCTTAGCAGCCTACAAAATGGGTATTCTGAAGGCTGCTCTCCACAGTTATAGCTAACTCCACAGGAAAATCATGCATTGCTTGCTTGTATAGCAAGTGCCATAGAGAACAATCCACAGTCCTTAACATCTTCTCTAGTTGACGCAGAGTCAGTTGACTCCAAGGACACACCACTTCATAATCAGATCTATGGATGTCTGATTAGGATTTTTTGTTGTCAAATTTTTGACCTCAAAGTGTGCTAGAGTGTTTTTTGTAAAACTGAATGCTAGTCTATTGTATTGGACAACCAAAGGATACTAGTTTATTGTATTGGATAGCCAAAGGATACTAGTGTCTAATTTTGTAGAACTAAATGGTGGTATGTTCTCAACTTATCTAATTCGATGTGTTCCAATGTGTTTTTTGTATATATGAAGACTCCTTGTCTTCTTTCCAAGTTAATGATCTATGCTTTTGTGATTCGAAATCAGTTTTGTGTTTGTTGTATTCATCTATCATTGATGTGATTTAAAAATATGACTCACTAGTCTATTCAAGTTCTATGTTGTCTAAATAATGCATTTGGTAAAAGTTGAAAACATTATAATTCAAAATTTGTATTTTTCCTGACATCACACTTTTTGAAAATTCTAACTTAATAATTCAATAAGTTTCTATGTATTTTCTCACATCAATTTATTTTGAAAATTCTAACTTCACATATGTGTTTGTTTGTTGCATAGATATATATATATATATATATATATAACTATACATCTATATGTAGCATATCCATAAATTGTAACTGTAAGTGTAAGTGGACATCAATCTAATTCTAAATTGTAAGTTTACAATGAATAAGTAAATCCCACCATAAATCAAATCCCATTGTTCAGGTTCATGAATGAACATCATAAGAAAAAAGAACATCATAAATGAACACAATGTCTACCACGTCACAGCCAAAGTAACTCTTGAAAGAATTGACCTGAAATGTCATCATGCAAATTGACTTGCTCTTTACAACCTCCCTAGTTGTGTATACATGCATACATATATATAAATATATATATATATATATGTATGTACATATATACGTACATAGATACATACATATATATGTATACACAACTAAGTATATGCATACATATAACTATACATCTATATGCAACATATCCATAAATTAATCTATTTGAAATTATAAATTTTTGAACACATACACTTGGAAATTAATCTAATTGTAAATTGTAAATGTAAGTTTACAATGATTAATAAAAATGAACATTATAAATGAACACAATGTCTATGGGGTCACAGCCAAAGTAAAGTCTTGAAAGACTTTACCTGAAATGTAATCTTACAATTTGACATGCTCTTCACAATCTCCTAGCCATTTGACATGCCTACCACAACAAACAAATATAATACAACAAACAAACATGGACAATAGTTATTGAAATAAATAAAAAGATTTACTAGTTAGTAAAAAATATAGAACAATAATTGAAACTTAGAATAATTTGAACAAAAAATCCTTAATTATTTGATGTGTTGATAAACACAATTACCAAACTGCCCACCATGAACATTGTTGCACCACCTTTCCTTGTTCTCCCATGCCTGTAAGAAAAGATTTACAACCACGGGTAGTCAAAACCGAGGCTAGTAACATACAAACATCATATGACCTTTGAAATAATGCATGTACAACAACACATAATTAATCAAGTTCAATTGTGAATATAGTAGTAGAGGAGAAAAATTGTGAATGCCACTGGCTGCTATCCCTCTTATTTAGAAATTTGAATCTTACAATTGAATGCATTCAATTTGATTTTTGTGTTTCAAATATGAATTTGTTATAGCATTTGAATTTGTAGCTTCCAGTTACGTAGGTTTTTAGAGATGATATGACTGAATTCTACACTATATTTGGATTTGATGTTCATTTGGGAAGCCTTATATATCTGTGATTTTTTGCAGGTTTGCATGCATGCATAGAGTCATACAAACATAAGCATACATGCAAACATTCATAGAAACATAAGCATACATGCATGTATTCATATAAACATATACATACATATAAATTGCAGAAAATTAGTAATATACATTGGAAAGTAGGAAAAACACCTAAATGTGTCACTTTTAACATCTAATTAAAACTCTTTTATCATTCAAATCCGCTCAAAATTCAATGGGTCTAATTCATGTTAGCACCTTATAGAATCATTTTGGTGCCCATTAAAAATCACTCCCACATATTAATCTCCTTACTAAAGCACCGGACACCAAACGCATTACACCCCAATTAATCTTCATTTGGGGTCCGATTGATGCATATGACTAATGTTTTTTTGTGGGTATCCCATCTATTCACTCATTTTACCGTGCACTTTGTAGCTATACATACACACACACACATACACATATATATATATATATATGTATCTATACATGCATGTATGTATGTGCATACATACATACATACATGTATATATGCACATACACACATAATATGTATATGTGTATGTATGTATGTATACATACATACATATATATATATGTATATATGTACATACATTGCATACACACATACATATATGTATGTATGTATGTATGTATGTATGTATGCATGTACATATTACATATATACATATATATATATATATATATATATATATATATATATATATATATATATGCATATATATATATATATATATATATATATATATATATATGTATATAAATGTATGTATGTATGTGCATACACACATGATACATATACATATACAACACATGGCAAAAAGGAGTGTAAGAGGAATGATTTATTTCATAAAGAAGTAGTAATAATTTTGACATCATCGAATAAACCCTTAATGGGTTGTGAAAGATGCAGAAGAAAATGAATAACCAGTACCATTGTTTGCATTTTGAAAGGATAGGCAAAGGATACACACATATACATTGATTTTCTGAATGAACAAGAGACACAAAATGTAAAATGACAAATATATGTATGGTAGCCTGCTGTATGTGCAATGGAAAGTAGAAAAATATAAACAAATGCTAGAATGTATAAAGTAAGAAGACACTGCATAAATGAAAATAACTATAAGTACCTACTTGAGACTTGGGATATTAGAGGAATGTGCAGAAGATGCTTCTTGTTGCTTTCAATACATACATACATATATACATGTATGTATGTATGTGCACATACATACATGTATGTATGTATGTGCACATACATACATGTATGGGTTGTATGCACATTACATATATGTATAGTAGTTTGTATGTATGTATGTGCACACATACATACATACATACATACATACATACATACATTTTTGTAATATGAAAGATGCAGAAGAAAATGATTAACTAGTACCATTGTTTGCATATTCAAAGGAAAGATGTTAGATGTTACCCGAGGCCCACTGTGATTTGCAATGGAAAGTATGGTATGGGATGTATGTGTACATACATACATACCATATATATGAATGGTCTCAGTATATATGTACACATATAGACATACATATATACATACATGTATGTATGTATATATGTATGTGTGTATGTGTGACATACATACAGACCATACATATATGGTATGTATGTATACATATATGTATATGTACACATACATACATACCATACATACATACATATATATATGTATGTATGTATGTACACATACATACATACATACATACATACATATATGCATATATGTATGTATGTATGTATGTACATACATACATACATATATGTATGTATGGTTGGGTTTTTCAGAAATGTGCACAAGAAATTAACCAAGGGTTTCATAATAATAATTCCTCACTTGCAGGAATACAGAAGTGCATTTTTAGATAGATGCAAAATATTCCAGGCAAGGGTTTCATGAGATTAATTCCTTAAGCACACGAGTTTGGAAAAAATCAAGCTAGGAATGCAGAAGTTTGTTTTCAGATAGATGCAGAATATTCCAAGCAAGGGTTTCATGAGATTAATTCCTTAAGCAACTGAATTTGGAAAAAGCCAACCAAGGGTTTTCACAAATTCGTTTTGAGATAGATACAGAATATTCCAAACAAGGGTTTCATGAGATTAATTCATTAAGCACATGAATTTGGAAAAAGCCATGCAATGGTTTTGACAAATACATATTTATTTTTAATGGGTTTGTTGATTTATGCCCAAAGTGACATGGGTTTTTTATAGACATGTGTTCAAACCCACGAAATTCCTGATCATTTCTGGAGACAAAATCATGAGACAATCAACTTTACCAAGTTGTATTTAATAATTTAAGCACAATAAAACCCATATTTGGAAAAAAAAAGTAAGGGTTTTCACAAACCCACAAAATTTGTTATCATTTCTGTAGACAAAATCATGAGACAGTCGACTTTACCACATTGTGAGTGCACGGTAAAATGAGGACAGGAAATTATTTTACCCCAAAAAAAACCCGTGTGTATAACGCCAGTACCATGACATTAGCAAAATAAAATAGCACATGGCGAGAAGCGTGTAAGATGCATGATTTAATTCATAGACAAGCAGTAATAATTTATCAATCGTCGAACAAACCCTTCACGGGTCTTAATCATCGAATAAACCCTTCACGGGTCATGAAAGATGCAGAAGAAAATGATTAACCAATACCATTGTTTTTATATTCAAATGTGAAAGATGTTAGATGTTACCTGGGGCCGTGCGCACGTGCAGGAGCTGTGGAGAGCCGTCGCCATCTGCAACCTTCTCCATCACTAGGAAGCTTCCAGACAGCGCACGGTAATGCGAATGAATAGGGGATGGGATACCCACAAAAAAACATTAGTCATATTTGGGGTGTAATGTGTTTGGTGTCCGGTGCTTTAGTAAGGAGATTAATATGTAGGAGTGATTTTTAATGGGTGCCAAAATGATTCTATAAGGTGCTAACTTGAATTAGACCCATTGACTTTTGAGCGGATTTGAATGATAAAAGAGTTTTAATTAAATATTAAAAGTGACACATTTAGGTGTTTTTAAAAAAAAAATTTGGTGGTTATATTTAGAGGGTATTGGGATGTTAGGTGATGGCAAGTGGACGACACCTCTAAAAGGGGTCTTTTTGACCTCTGCGCGCATATCGGATGCTACCGCACTCTACCAAATTTCCCATAAGCCAAAACCTTAGTTATAAGATCTTAACTCATGTGCAAAAAAAGCCCATAATTTTTTTTTCCGATTCGACATATGGTTTGAATTCTACGGTTGTGCGAAGTTAGCCCTGACGGATACTGGGTCTTCTCCCCTAACATAATATTTTATATAATAAAGAAATTTATCTTTTTAGAAAATCATATTTCTATCTTTGTAGTTAAAATTTTGTTTTAGGTCACTGTTCACTATATTTAAGAAACTTTTTTTTCTTAAGCAGTAGTAGAAAATAAAAATTATTTCAAAACTATACAGTTAAAATGACATAATTCAACCAAAAAAAAACACATAAAAATAATAATAATAAATAAATAGCATGTGAGATCGAGCCTCAAATATAAAATGAGACCTTCAGTCCTACCTGATCCTTTCGCAAAAATCCCACTAAGGATGTTGTGTGGAAGAAGTAATTTGCAGAATCCTCCAGCAAGCCATGCCAAGGTGATGGAAGCCATCTGAAGAAATGGCATAAAAATGGGGATATCATTAATGATTGAAAACTTAATGATATTTCTTCTAATTATTATTACTTGTCCTAAATGACATGAAAATGATTCATCAGTTTGTGCTAACCCTAGTACATTAAATTCATCCATTTATTTTCTATTATTCAAAACTTAGTTCCAGATTAAAATTTACAAATCAATTCAACATAGAAATTGTTTGAGTAATTTAATAAAGTGAACAAAAGTAATTTCTTAATAGAAATAACTAATTCAAAACTACCTGAACTTCTTTAAAAATGAGTTTTCTTTTACTTTTCAAATTTTGGAAATCTCAGACTTATTATTCCTCTTTAGACTTTTTCTTTCATTTTTATTTTTATTATATATGTATTTATATATAGAAAAAAAACTCCCATGACAAAAGTACTAATGAATTAAATGTGGACATCTAGAAATCAATATTTTTAAAGAATTTTATTTTTAAAGGTAACCTAAAAACTGTATCGTTACTGACTCTATTAATAGGTGAAGGCTGCGGATACATAGTGCCAGCTGGTTTGATTAAATCGTTGCAAAGACAAATAAATATTAACTATAACAAAAATTTAGAATTGGCACAAAATATTTAACAAATGATATTGCTGCAAATAAAATATGCATTTATATATAATATAAAATCACTCCATTGAAATTGTCACTAACTTCAAATTGCATTTACATATAGATACAATGGTTATTCCTAAAATTTAATGGAAGTGTATTATATATGCCAAAATCATTATAACAGACCACACTTGCCAACCCTACATGCTAGTGATGGCTTAAACATTTTAAATGTTATATTCAATATCTGAGTGTTGGTGCGATGCCAGAGAAATACATCTAATGTTAAAATAATGCATTTAATAGAAGGAAATAATACATTTAAAAATGTCCCTAAAAATGGAACTATTTAAAATCTATTACAAAGTACGCATTTATCTTAAGGTGCAGTTCTGCAATCTGAAATTGGAAAATCTGAATAACCTGAAATCAAACATCCAAATCAAATCAACTGAATGCAATAAAGAAAGGTGTAGAAGACAAAAATCCGGAGCAGCTATCTATCACGAAGGAGTATATATAAAAGCTTACTTGCATTAAATTTTCTCAGATTTATGAGTTGTGCACCAAACGCGAAAATAAAAAGCAAACCAAAGGACATGCATAGAAATCAAATTGACATATCAGTTTCAAATATATCCCATTTAAATCTCAGAGATAAAACAAAAATACATAGCTATATATATAGCATATTAATCAAACTTACCAATCTCTTCCACCTATAGTAATTCAGCACCAACCCTCCATTTGAAATGCTCTCATTCTTTGCACTACCAAGACCACTTTGCAATTACAAATACCGTATGAAACTCAAATTCTGATTTGGAGTAGCTTCAACTGATCTTACTATTGAAATTAAGTTTCTTTAAATCTCAGAGATAAAAGAAAAAAATGAGAAAACTATATATATAGCATATTAATCAAACTACCAATCTCTTCCACCTATAGTAATTCAGCACTAGCCCTCCATAAGAAATGCTCTCATTCTCCGCATTACCCAGACCACTCTGTAATTGCAAGTCCAGTCTAATTACATCTGTTTGAGAGCTGAAATACATAACTATACTTTAGTTAGTGGCGTTACACTAGCACCGATGATTTTTGAAATAGTTCCCATGCATAAATTCATGGGTCTCTTCAGCTTCCATGCATAATTTCTATTCTAAAATGTTGGCATATTTTAGACATAAATTCATTGATCTCTTCAGCTTCCTCTTTCTGGCATCCACTCCACTGTTTGCACGCACATTCATTTTCTTGGAAAAAGTATACGTTACACTATTAAGACCAACACCGCCAGCACAATAGACAGGCATACACCTGTCAATTTTTTTAAAAAGCCAAAAATGTTAACAAAGATTTGGCTTCCACTGTAGGTCGCCTCTCGGCGAATTAATGCTAATACATTAATTTAAATTATACTAATCAATTTAGTTTAATTAAACTATTTTAATAAGGCCATTTATAATGTTAATTTTTCCAACAAATTTCAATAACACCTTAAACAACATAACAATGTATAACAACGAGCATCACCAATCATCAGGCAAACTTACTTGGTGGAAAGGGCAACCAAAATGGAGGGGCACTACATCCTCCTCCCCAAGGATTCAACTTACTCCAGGAAGTCGAGCTCAAGCATAAACATGGTAACACAACAATATCCATGATCATAATCACATCAACACCATAATTAAAACATCAATTAAACATCATCAAGTAAGAAACAAAAATTAAACAAACCAAAAATAAGAAAATGATACCAAAATGAAAGTGGTGACAAGGTTGCAACCAGACTGATTGGCAAACCACAAGGATGGGGTGGACAAACTAAGTTGGGGAAACTTTCTTGTCAGCTCCTATTTTCAACGTGAAGCCCATTGGGTGTTCATGATGCTCGCCCTGTCCTGACAATGCAGGTAGAATCGAGGCTTAATTCCTGCAATCCTGCATACAAATGAAAGTGGTACACAATATATATCACAAACACACCGTGAAAGGAACTCCCAGTGTAGTAGGGCACTCGTGAGCGAGTGATACCACACTGTCCCTCACACCAAACCACACATAGTAGTCAAAACAATTCTAGTAACTTGTAAACAATTCGTTTCTTATTAGTTAGGTAATATTCGCATAAGGATGCTAACTATAAACCTAATTCATCTACTGTATCAAAATGAATTATTACTTGAAATTATAAGTATCTATACCTACATATTACAATTACATTACCTTCATCACTACATTTTTGAAGCCAACTTCCTGTAAATAAAAAGCTACAGTAGATCATCGCACTTTAGCAACAGTAATTCAAGTTGCATCTTAACCTCAAGATACTATATTCTACTAAAAATCATAGCATAATTATCCACACAACCTCACATCTTTGTTAAAACTCATCATTTTCACACAAAGAGCTCCACTTTAACCATTATTCAACACCAAATCTCACATCAATTTCAATAAAAAGGGAAAAATTTTACACCTTCACAAATCAAGAAAACATAATTCATCATTCAAGGACAACAAAATGGGAGATTCCACACACATAACTCACATCAATAGAAACCACATCACACAAAAACACAAGGGTCTATAGTGCATCCCTGATAGGAAGGATATCGGTGCATTGCACACTACACTGAGGGTCCTATCCTTTCCTATCAGTTTCCTACACCTTCAACCCAACACCAACCAATGGGAAAACTCAAATTACTCAACAATGCCATCAAAAAAGTGAAACTCTAAAATCAAGAGTCTAAACACAAGGTTACATAATGAACACACATAGTGCCCAGTGTATGAACCTATGCTCTGATACCATGTTGTAATGCCTCGTCGTGCAAACCCCAAAGGAAAATTGAAAAACAACAATTACTGTACATTTAAAAAAAATAAAAAATTTAAACATACATGAGACGCATATAGAGTCATAAGTCAAAAAAACTCAATTAAAAAAATCCATTAACACTTACATCCCTTGGGGTACACGAGGAGTCATCATGAAACTTAAATCCAAACAATGATGACAAACAATGAATGCCAAAGATATAATCCATAACAAAGTACCCACTTACAAATATAACACATACATGAAAACATTAATAAGAAAACCATCCATGTACATCAATACATCATATACATGATTAACTCAAAACTCATAAAGATAAACTCTCTAACATCACACAGACTCAAGGGACATATTGGCACAAATACAACATATTGAATAACATCTATCATGGATCAATATTTACACAACATTTATCAAGGATAGAATTATACATTGCATCCTTCTCAACACAATACAATGTTCAAGAATTACAAAGATACAAAGGTGTTCCCCAACAAGAATGGGAACCAGATAACAAGATAGAATAATACAACTAAGTAGTAGAATACAAGATATCATAACTAGCTCCAAGACAAATTTTCTCAAGAGTCACCACAACTAGTATCAATCTGTACCTCTTGATCCTTGGCTGGGGACCCAATGGGGTGCTTAGCACATTCCAGCCGACCATGTGGGTCCGAAGACCCACCCCCCGTGCTAGGAGCTGACAAGAAAGAGACCTCGACCAAGAACATCTAAACAAGGAACCACAAGACTCAACATCATACAAGAGTAATAGGAAACTCAAGAATAGTCACAACATCAATAAACCATGACCAAAAGGCATGACATCTAATCATGATAACAATAAACCATATCGCAACAATGATAAACCACTTCAGAAACATAGAACAATAAATTGCCCAAACCATATCAATAGACCACTTCCAAGAACGCCACAAGACCAACCCATTAAGGAATATCATAGTAACAATAACTTCCACAACAACACTAGAATATTCCATATATTAAAAATTACAACAACCTAGATCCAATCATAGTAAACACAAGACCATAAAAATACATCATTCATAAATCAAAAGCAACAATCATAATCACTTGCAAAGTAAATCCAAGACCACAATCATAACACACTTCCAGAGGCAACCAAGGACACAAAGCATAAGGGCAACTAGTGGAGAGTGTCATCACATAGCTCTCATGGGATCTCCTAGCCTTTCCTCCAACTTGAGGCACCGACACCCATCTATGGATCTCCTGGCCCTTCCTCCTACTTGAGATGTCGACACCATAGGGTAGCTCATGCAGAGTTGATAACCTCTTATGAAGATGAGATTATGACTTTTCCAACCATGGCCTTCTCAGCCTATCATTAGTCTATGATAGCTCTAATGCATAGAAAAGGTATCCAATATTTATTATCTTGTGTGTTTTACTACCCATCCCCCTAAATTCTATTTTTAGGTTATCACTTGTTATACTACTCTTACGTGGGTTATCCTATGCACTTCCTCCTAATCGAGGCGCTGGCCCCCACGAAGAGCCATTCTCCCTAGAGACCCAACAAACATCAAAACCAAGGGTTGTACCATCATAATTTAAACAAAGAATCACAACATAAAAGCATGCGAGGCATTACCAATCTCGCTAACAAGTACATAATCAGAGTCCCACAAAGTTTCGTACAACCCTTTCAAATTAATGATACCAATATCTTGCCATGACAAGAGCACATAAAATGAGGAACATTGACCAACAATAAAATCAAGCCTCTAGAAGACTAAGAAAAGAACGGCTACTCACAAAGCCCTCAACAAGAGTAAGTCAACGATACAGGGTTTCAAGCCAATTTCAACACCAATCAATGAATAAAAGCTCCTCAAATCAAGATGAACTAAGAAGGTCATACACATCAGAACATTCAAGACTTTGAGATATACAAAAGGATCCCAAACAAAAATCAACTCAAGGGGAAGTCATGTCAAGATGAAAACATCAAATCATATATTAACCACATGGACAAGCAATTACAACTTCCATGAACTTCACTTTTCCAAGCAACCTCCCATTATCAACCAAACAATAAGACATTTCTTCCACATATAAACTACTAAGTAATCTCCAATAACTCAAAGTGTTTTAAGTTAAATAATCTATCAATTTCTTATTGACTTACTCATATAAAAGACTATATCTAATAATTAACAGACTACCTTTTTATAATCCAGATAAGGTGATCACATTAAACTAGCATTATGGCTTCAATTATTAAGACATCATCTAAAACAATTAAAGAAAATGTAGAGACATATTTTAATCATAGCTAATTCAGATATTCCCTTAATAATAATCTCTCATTAATTTTGCATATTAGGAGATTATCATATCATAATACTTGAAAGAATTATTGTTAAAGAGAACTTAAAATCCAAGTGTGTCAAAAATTAGCACCTACTAGAAACTTCTAAAGGACTCCCCTATGATCTAAAACATAACCAATTAGGACTAGAAATCCTATGACAATTTGATCTCGAGTTTTCTATCGGCAATAAGAAATTTAGCATTGAATTGTGCATATATCTTTTTGATCATTTAATTACCTAATTAACTATTCCTTAGCTACAACTTTGATATACTTTGTAACCTATATATAGACGAAATTCTTTCTTCCAAATTAAAAGATTCCACAACCTATATATCCAAGTAAAAATTTTGAATTTCAAATGCAGATCTTAGATAAAAGCCAGAAGCGAGTATCTATGTGCAAATATATATATATATATATATATATATATATATATATATATATATATATATATATTCCTATGAACAAATAACCTTAAATATTAAGCTACAACCATTATATGAACCATTCAAATTCCCACACACTACAAAATCTAGAAGTGTGAAATGCAGGGAAGGATGCCATGTACAGGTATGAATATCCATGAGAGAGGAGAGTCATCGACTTCAGTAAGGAACTTAGTCAATCACACAAGAGATCTATGCAAAGAGGAGAGATCGACTTGACAGCTGAGGGCGACAGAGTAATGCAAGGGGTCTAGGAATGCAGTAACACAAGATCAACACAAATTGAATTTAGCAAGGAGGCTCTCAACATCACCGAGTTAATGAGCATGCTGGAGCACATTCAAACATTGTAACCTTTGCTGGCAATCAACAAGCACTTAGTCAGCAAGATGAAGGGATTTCTTACATAAGGATAATCTTTAGATTACGACATATTGTTCAATAAAACTGAGGAATGTATGAAGAGGAGAAATATTGAAAAGTGCCGTAGCTTAGATAGGTTGACAATGAAATCAAAGAGGCTATTTAATTTAATACACCCTTGCATGTCTAAAAGTTGCAGTTGTGATAAGTTACTAAAGGTTTCAGGGAGGCTATCTAATTATGTACAATACCTCAGCTCTAAACGTTGTAATAGTGACAAGTTGCCAAGTATATTAGAAAGTGAATATTGGAATTTTGAAATATCGTCATCTTCTTGCATTATTGTCAAATCCCAAATGTTATCCCCAAGACTGAAGGGAAGGAGAGAGGTGAGGTGCAAATACGTGACTTAAGAGCAGGAGAAATAATGTACAACCTTTCCTTTTTGAACTAGACACATTTCTGTTTGGCAGCGAGTTTCCAGAGACGTGCTCAGATTTGAAGTTTGGGAGTTAAGCTTCACCATGATCAAAGGTAAGCTCTCTATTATGTTAGTATATTGACAATATTTATTTTCAAGTGCTGCAACTATGATAGATTGTCAGTAGAATCAAGCAGGCTATTTAAACCTTTAAACTCCCTATTAAGTTTAAGTGCTACGGCTGAGACTAGATGACAATAAAATCAGAGGGATCATTTCAAACCTTTAAACTTCCTATTATGCTCAAGTGCGCAACTGAGACAGGTTGATAGGGAAATCAGAGAGATTATCTAAACCTTTCAACTTCCTATTAGTGTCTTGGATGATTTTAGAACATGCATAAAGTATTTGAAGACAAGACAGAAAACTCTATTCCTAAACCTTTGCCAACTTCCATGCAAGAGATGTCAAAACAGTATTAAGAAAGAATAACAATGCTTCATCCCTTACCTTAGCCGTGTCCTTATTCCATTTGGTGGCACAAGATGCACTACCCAAGCAATAACACTTAGGATTGAATTCGCAAGCATACATTGCCTATTCGAATGAAATAAGTAGACCAGGTAATATGAAGTCAGGCCACAGTGATTTCTCTCCTCATTTCCATTCCAACCTCCAGAGATGAAGGGAATCTAGGGGATCGACTCATTCTAACATTTTTGAGTCCCTGTTGCATGTTGAGCATCCGCTAGCATGAGGTTTTTCCCCACGGCCTCTCCAACTATCCATCCAAGAAGAGGAACCACCCATTTTCCTATCTTTAGAAGTAACTAATTTCCATAATGAAAATCTGACACCTCTTCTAATTTTAGAATTTGTAACTGAATAGACCTGACTACTTCTTTTCCCACAAATTTTGCTGTTTATTACTTATAACTGTCCACATGCAAATTAATTTTATAAGGCATACCCCAATTTAATAATTAAATTCATGACTCAACTTTTATAATACTATTTATTAATTACTACACTGTAAAATAATTTATTTATTATCATTTATTACTCCCATTATCATTTTATTTTATTTTATTCATATCACGGTGTTTATTTAATTTTCATTGCATTAACTTATAATGGTTATTTCCATTAGTTCTTGTATTAATGCTAATACATTAATTTAAATTATACTAATCAATTTAGTTTAATTAAACTATTTTAATAAGGCCATTTATAATGTTAATTTTTCCAATAAATTTCAATAACACCTTAAACAACATAACAATGTATAACAACGAGCATCACCAATCATCAAGCAAACTTACTTGGTGGAAAGGGCGACCAAAATGGAGAGGCACTACATATTATCTTTGATATAATTTAAAGTTCAGAAATAATAATATTATCACAAAGTTGTTCTACTAATCATAGTGTATTGTGATTTTTGTTGGATATCCAAAAGCGATGGTGTGATGGTATCACATTAATGGGTATATAGAGAAGATTTATTTAATTTTTAGATATTTCTAATATTGATAACTAGGGTCAATGTAGAGCTCTACAATAATAATAACCTATAATGTAAATGCATATGTATATTGAGAACCATATAGAAATACTATCATTATTATTAATATTAGTACTAATCCTCATGTCCTTAATGTTAGTATTAAAACAATGCTGGTATTGGAATCAAAGTTAATTGTGGAAAATATTATAAAAAGATTGTAATTGCATGAATAATTATTATTCTGACAGCATCATCAAAAGAATATATTTTTAAAGTTAGCCTAGATAATTTCAAATAATAATATTTTGGTGGTCATATGTTGCATTGTTGATTGGAGGTTATTCTAGATGTGAAATGTTAGGCACAACCTTAAAGGTATTAAGGCAACAATAACATTAATCTTGATTTTTATATAGTAAAAGTTAGTATCCTTGGACTCAACATTGATAATGTATTTAACATCACGATTAACACATTTAACCCTAATACTAATGTTATGAAGAGATGAAAATAAAAACCAATATAAACATTACTACTACCTCAAGGAAATCTTTCAATTGTAGAAGTTAGATTTTGACTTGTGTAACAGAAAAACAATTGTGGGGTCAATTGAACAACTTTACTAGCAAATATTATAGTCAATTAGCTAGAAATTTCATTTGGGAAGTAATTAATATCAGGTGGTCGTTAAGGGTTAGAATTGTAGCTAAATAATAATTTCATTCTTGGGCTATTAAACAATAATGACTATTAAGTCATGGGTTAAGACATAACAACTTATATACTCTAATATGATTCAACACTTCTCAAAGAGTATGGTTAATTAATCAAGGCAACATCTTGTTACTGATTGGGCCATCATGTGTATATGTATACAGTGGAGTTGTTTGGTGCAAATGATGCACTTGTAATGGATTAAAGATTAATATATTGATCTTTTGAAGTCGCAAAAAAAAAAATAGTCAGATTTTTTTGATGAAAAATTATGGGTATGACAGACCCCAACAACAACATTCTATGTTTCATCTCCAGAGTCGGATCCAAGATCTTGTTAAATCACTACAACAGTCTTTTGCTTGCCTTTATTTCCTCCATATATTTTTGGCCTTAATTTGGGATGTACCTTCAAACACTTTGAATCATCATGCCCCTCTTTCTTGCAATGGAAGCATGTGGGCTTATCACCCTCCTTCTTAACTATAGTTGTCTTCTTCCCTTTTCCTTTATCTTTGTCTTCATCTTTACCCTTAGAATTCCCCTCAGAATTAGATGGTTTCTTTGAGAAATTATCACTGAAAGTGTTCTTATCCCTTGACTCTAAATGAGTGGCATGGACTGACAATTCAACTAGATTACTAGGGCTCAACATTAGAATAGTATGTCTTAGGTAAGAATGCAAATTGCCTATGTACTTAAGTAATGTATCCTGATTATACAATGGAACATTTAAAGCAATAGCCCATTTTCTAAACTCATGGGTGTAATCTTGGACAGATTGACCCTTACCTTGCCTAAAGGTTTGCCAATTCATTGTTAGTAGTTGCATATAACCTAAAGGGTAAAACTGCTTTTTAAGGGCATAAAAAAATTCCATCCAAGTCATATTAACCTTACCATGGTGAGCAATTTCATCTCGAGCCCTACTCTCCCACTAAGGGAGAGTTATAACTCCCAATCAGAGAGTGGCTAACTGGATCCTAGAAGCATCTTCTGTTAGGCCTTGAATCCTACAATACACTTCTATCTACTGGATCCAATCATCTAACTTTTTGACATTTAACTCCCCACATTATTTATTCAATTCAAATTTTACATCTAGTTTAATAATAGGCTTAGACTTTCTCTTGAAAGGATTAACAGTAGTATTAGAAGAAGAAGAATGGGAAGATGAAGAAGGGGAAGATGAAGGACATGGAGTTTTTGGAGGTTTTCCTTTTTTGTCATTTTGATCTTCCTTCTTTTCTCACTTCGAAGAATCTCCCTTTTCACACTTCTTATTTTCCACATAAAGCTCTTCCACCATAGCCTCCATGTAGAGAAAGGCTCACTAAAAAGACTTATCATCAACCTCAGGCTCAGTACATTTCCCAGCTTCAGTTTCTTCCATTGTTGGCAAAGTCCTTCATTTGTCGATCTCAGGATTGTATTCTTCTAGCTCCCCTTCACCTTACTATTTCCTAGAATGTGTTAGCATCCACTTCTGCAATACTAGTCACACAAAGCTCTTATACCAAACTTGATTTGTTTTAAGATCTATGAAAATTGCTAATGAATGCTTAACTATTACAATGATTGATTAAAGCTTTACAAATGAAATTAACATAACAAAAATACTTAAACATCATAGCATAACAAGGTGATAACAAAATGAAAGAGAGAAAGAGATAGAAGGAAAAATGCAATTGATAGCGAAGTTTGCCAAAAGGCTACATCTCTGGGTCCCTCTCCAATATAGTGACTGATCCTATTATTCTCCAAGAACAAGATTACAATTGCAAAATAGATCCATTCCCTTCCAGCACTTCAAAAACATAGTGTTCCTCCGACATATAGGAATGGCTTCAAGTATTCAATGTAATTCTCCTAGTGTCATCACCTACTTTATTTTTGAATGTCCCTCTAAGGCCTAATTCCTCCTTTTTTATACATAAAATTGGCCTAATTTGGCCTAAAACCAAATTATTTTGGGAAACAAGCATATTCCCTTATTTTACAAATAAAACAATAAAATCTCCCCCTTAAAACCATAAAAATAATGAAATTTGCTTAACCCCCTTCAATTTTCTATTCTCAAGCTTCTTTTAATTGTTTTTGGTTTTTATAGTTAAGGGGTTAATTTGTTATTTAACTAAAGGGGTTAAATCTTTTGTTTTTAATAGATTTCAGGCTTTTAATAGTGATAAAAAAATGAGCTACACGGTGGCAAGCTATATTGGGGGCAGGGAGGTCAGGTGGTTGACCTCTGCCCCCTTCCATTTTTAAACAAACGACACATTTATTTGAACAAAACAAACTTGTCGCCTTATATGGTAAAAGCAGGTGCGTGGGTGTAATGGCATGGTGGTTGTCTTGTATTCCTGAGGTAGGGGGATTGAATCCTCGCACCTATAATTTTGTTGATTTTAGTGAGATATTCTCGTGACCGGAGGAAGGATGGGGGTGCCATGTGGCACCCTATGATAGGGCCACGTAGTGCCCTCTGATTTGCTAGTACTACTTCATCAGCCACCTCATCAAGCCTCATCAATGCCACATCATTGCTTCATTAGCTATGTTGGATTCACACTTGCCATGTGTCGTGTTCAAATGGATCCACCTCAACATATGGATTGTACGGATTTCCATGTCACTTGCTATGTCAATTGTACAGAAAGACACATGTCAGCCCAAGATTGGTCCACTTCATCATTTGTAGCGTATAGATTGCTGAGTCATTATGTTGATGTCATGCTGACATCATCAATCATACCACTGGTCCACCCTAGTCAACTGGAACTTTGACTCCCAATATCTCTAGTGTATGAACTCAGAATTCGATGAAATGAATGTTGTTGGAAAGGCCTCAATGAGCTCTTCGACTTGATGCCAATTTCAAAAGTTTTTGAGTCGACCATTTTTTTCTTTTCTAATGGCCTTAGGTACAAGTTTGACAGTAGTTTGACCAGACGTAACTTGAGCATACAGGGTCCTTTTGACTTTGTTCAAGTTGTGTTGGAATTAGGATTCTAAGCTCTTTTTTATGGTGTTGAATTTTGGTGTGTTGGGGACACTTCAATTTTCACTAAAAAAGTATCCCCCTAGATTAGGCACAATCCCACCATCCCTAGGAAACCTATCATTTTTAACTGAATTGTATTTGAATGATAACATACTCCATTGTAGTATTCCTATTGAATTAGGTATGCTTACTCAACTCAAAGTACTTTATTTTTGTAGAAACAACCGCATAGGTACAATCTCACCCTCCCTAGGAAACCTATCCTCTTTAACATACTTGGAATAGTCAAACAACATACTCCATGGTAGTATTCCTATTGAATTGGGTATGGTTTCTCAACTCAAAAGAATTCCTCTTGAACAAAACAACCTGATATGCACAATCCCACCCGTCCTAGGAAACCTATCCTCTTTAATTTACTTTGTAATGAATGACAATAGATTTCATGGTAGTATTCCTATTGAATTGGGTATGTTTACTCAACTCAAAAATCTTTATCTTTCAAACAATAGGTTGATAAGAGTGATTCCATTTGAGTTTGGCTAACTTTTAAAGTTACAAAAATTGAATTTAAAGAAAAACCAATTCACTAGAAAAATCCTAAGCTCCCTCTCTAATTGTAGCTGGGAAAAAGTAATTTATATGGAGTTATTCTATAAATTTTAGGTTAGGCAAAAAGTCTCACTAAGTGAATAGTTGCTTTCAAGGCAGTTTTCAAATAGTCTTGATGATCTCCCACAACCAAGACATATTGCTCTTGATCATAATGTGTTATTGAGGAAAATACATCTCAATTCAAGGAGATGTCAAACTTTGGAGTACATGGACTTATCTCACGACATTCTAAGAGGAATATATAATGTTTGGCCAAAATCTAGAGATTTAAATATGGTGTATAATTTTTATTCATTTATATGGAAAACATAAATATTGATTTATATGTGCTGAAAAATAGAAAGAAAAGCCAAATAAAATGAGTATGGGTTTTTTGTCTCAACATTAGCTTCACTCTTTTTTACAAAGGATTATTAAGGTTGTGATATTTTTCAAATATGATCTCTAAGATTGTGGTAGCACATCTACTAATTGATTTTCTATCAACCTATCTTGAACATAGCCTTGATGATTTTATGTAAGATGAATTGAATTCATATTCAGCATAGCCTTAGAAAGTCCTCTATTTATGAAATATGTTTATCAAAATCATTAGATATGAATTGTACCTTTATTTCTTTTTCATATAGGTTTTCTATCAAAAGAAATGGTTATAATTTTTTTATAAAGGAAATACTGGTCATGTAAAATAAAAATGTTTATGTTGTGTTCACTATCAATTCTTACAATTTAAACTAATTGTTTGAACTAGAAGAGGCTACCTATGAAGTATTTAATACTATATTCATAAGTCTTTGTTTCTACAAATCATTGATTTACATGCTTTTATTTTATGGTTTACTCTACATGAGCAAAGGGATCTTTAATTTTTTATTCAAATTTGATAGAAACATGACCATGGCTAAGTAGGGTGCAAGAGAAAATAAGTGCAATAGTGAAAAGGGATACTAACACTTTGTGTCTAATATGACTTTTCTAATTTATTTCAATATCATGTTTTATAAGCTTATACTTGATATATTTATATACTTAAATTTCCAATACAATCCATCAAATTTTATCCAACATCATTTTTGAAGTAAAATAATTTTCTTAAAATGAAATATGGATGTGATTCACAACTACACTAGAAATGCATTTTTTTTAGGCTACATGCAAACATTATTATTCAGTAAATAACTCATTCAAATTATATAAATAAATGAATTTCAAATATACAACCTTTATAGTAAATTAATATTTAAATCTAATTTTCATATTATCTAAACATCTTGGAAAAATGTTGCACTTATACTTACTAGCACTTGCACCTCAATGAGGTGCACTGGTTATGCCGATAGCAAGATATACTTCAACTTAGTAAAATGAAGATGATACAGACAAGACATCAGTCAAGCTTTAACATGTATGTTCTAAGCATCCAAGGTAACATAAGTACTCAGCTGCCCCAATTAATTATATGCAATGCAAAAAAACCAAAATAAAGATGTAGGTGCAATAAAATGAACCTAATATTAGTGGTAACTTATGCACATGCCATAGCTGGCTTACCAATTTCTAGATATCAGAAATCATATACCCAATAGAATGGGAAAGAATCACTCAGGAAAAGCGATTGATGCTAATGGGTCAATAGACAAACACAACATAAAGGCATAGGATGGTGCTTAAAAAAAGAAACTATTTAGCTTCCATACATTCTTTGACAATGAATCTGCCCTGATTGCACAATTACGAACATGGCCAATGCAACAAGTATGAAGGTAAATACGTAAAGGTGAGAAATCCACATACTGCCATTGATTTGGAGGATTACAAGTATTTAAGAGCCACAATAAAATTTTATCAGATCAGTTGAATCTCTTTTAAAAAAATAAATAAATTAAATTAGAAAGGGACATCCATAAAGGCTTGAAGGTGTGAACTGTATGATAAAACAACATATCATTCTCATGCTTTCTCCATCTATATTTTCTAAGTTAAATCAACTTAAAAGGGAATGAAATTAAATGCTCAGAATATTAAATTGAGAGATTGTCAGAATCTAGCAGTTTTCAAAAAGGTGTTTCTTTATTTTGCATGAGAACATCAATCAATCTAAAATGTTTCAATAACTATCATTTTCCTTATTTTATTGTTCTTTACAAACAATAACTGTAAAAACACAATAGATGCCACTAAAGAACTACGTTTATAGACCAAAACATCAATCATCATAAATTTGTATGATCCAAGGGACTATAGTGTAATTGTAAAGGACATAGTAATAAGATGATGACTCATTACCAAATCTCTAAACTTTGAAAAGTAGATATATGATCTAGGAATTATGATTTACCATAAGTATCGATTAAATTGCTTATATATTGTTTTCCTCTAACAATGAAGAGGCCATGTTGCAGAACATTTTAAACTATTTGACCAAAATATACTGTAATTTGAAATCATATCAGACAACTCTATAATCCATGCAAAAGAAACTAAAATAAAATAAAATCTATAGGATATAACTACAACCAGTCAAAGACAACTTATGAAAACTGTAATATTTTTGGAATGTTTTCTTCCTATGAATAATGCTCAGAATAAAACAACCAAGATTTTAATGTGAACATATACTATAGGTAACTCGTGACATATTTGATAAAGCCATAAAGATATATTCGTTTAATACTAAAATAATGAATTATAATTTTTAAGTAAAAACTTGACACCTTCAAAAGACGAGAGAGGGGATTGCCTTTACATAGAATTAGGATTAAATTGTGAATGAAGATGAAAAGGTCACATGAGAGAAAAAAATAGCCCTAATACCTAATACATTTGACTAAAATATCTTATCAAGACAAGATAGCTATTCAAGTTTCTCTTTATTTAATTTAAAAAAAGCATCAATAGTACACATTATTCCAAATCCATCCAAACATTTAAAAACACGCCATTTTCCAATAATTTTCTAATAATAGTACTTTTACTTTCTTGGTTCTTCTAATAATTGAATACGTCCTTATCTAATCTTCTGGCTTTGTGGATGACTTCACGCAATTGCAATATAGATCAGTATAAATAAAAAACAAAAGATATTTACCAGTTTTGTCTTAATGGATAAATGTTCATTTACCAGTTTCACCAAAAGAACAAAAAATGTAAATCCTAAAACTGTTTGTCATTTCACTAGAAGAATAGAAAATTTACCCTCTTAAGTGCTTAACGCATTATACTAAACAATATAAAATTTAGTTTTCATTTGAAGTTGACAATATAAATTTATGCATTAACTCATCCTCATCCCTCCAAGGATCGTTATTCAATAATGATGATAAGTTTATTTAATCATATACATTATAGATGCTATCTTAAATATTAAAACAATAAGCCAATAGTACGCTTACTATTTAACCATCATAATTTATAATTATTCTCAAAGCTCAATTTAACATTAATACAATTCTTTTAGTTTAACAACAATATTTACTCATGAATTATAATAGTAATTTTATTATTATTCTATCAATTAACAATAATATTATTTATTTATAAAATAATATTACTAAATATATTACTACACCACCCTTTTAGTATTTTATAATTTACAAATTTTACCACTACTATTATTATTAATTCTTTATAAAAATACTATTTATTTTCTCAAATCCAACAATTCCTTATTATCAATTGGAGATTAGTTTAATATTACTCCATACCAATATTTTACTAAAAAAAAAAATTTATACATGGGGTAAACCCCTTTGAATATTCACATTTCCACCCTACATTATTATTATTATTATTATTATTATTATTATTATTATTATTATTATTATTATTATCATTAACCATAATTTAAACATAAATGATATCATTCTCCTTCCCAACATATAACTCATGACCATCATATTGTCTTTTAAATCACTAATCTAATCATTTGTAATATTATTAATTATCTCATATAAACATTATAACTAAATCAATAAGCTTATAATGATCATCATGTTTAACCTAGCTTAAACCATTTAATCTTAAACAACAATTTAACCCATTTAATCATTACCATTGTCACATAAATAGATTCACTTTTAACAACCTTTTTATTTTAATTTTATTTTTAATCTCAATTTACCTCACTAAAATTACTTCCATCTAAATAAAAATAATAATATCAAATAACTAACCCGTGAATAATGATATTAACATTTACTCTCAAAATAACCTCTTAATACTAACAATAATATTTACTCTTATTACAATAGTAATTTTATTACTACTAAATCAACCACAATAACCTTATTCATAGCACTGAATGGAAATTCTTTGTTCTGTAAATATTATATCACTTTAATTTAATACTACAATATAATATTGTTCTCCAAAATAATATTATAATTACAAATTATATTGTATATATAATTTAATTATTGTGATAAATATATTACTATAGTAAAACTCTTTAATATAAATATTACTTATTATTTTTATCACATTACTCTTATTATTATTTGAAATACGTTTAAGCCTAACAATAATATTATTACCCCAAATTAAGCAATATAATAACCATTCAACTACCATTATAGCCATTGCTATTATTTTATAATAAGAAGAGTGCTATTTATTTTCAATTGCTAATAATAATATTTACAATATTTACAATATTATTACTATGTTATTTGACAATAACTTAATTTCATCCAATAACAAATAAACTTACTTAAAACAATTTAAAAATTGAATTTTTAATCTTCTATTTTTCTATTAAATAAAGGAAAGTAATAAAAAAACAAACTTACACCTCCCGTAATAAATTCTAAGAGATCTCATCACAATCTGCTGCACCAATTATGGGGAGGGTGAAGATATCTATTTCAACGTCTAAGAATAAACAAAGGTACAATTGCATCTGCCAGAATTTAATACTCACCGTAGAGGGATAAAGGCAGTGATGGAGGTGAACACTGCAAGATGTAGATATGCATTAATGTCAATTTCAGGTCTGACTGAATCGAATAGTCCATCAGCACACCCTAACTCACCTCCTCATAACAATGGGGTACTATATTTTTTTATTTATTTTTTGTTAATGTCAGACCGACCTAATGTGGTTAGCCTCCCATTATTGCTATGGCTAGATATTCAAAATTGGCAGATGAAGATTGCAAATAGATCTCTTTAGTGAATGAATTAATAACTTGCAACAACAACAACTTGGATATAAGGTTGATAAAATAAATGTTGAACAAGTTTTCCAAATGATAGGCAAGGTAAATATGGTCTGATGTCAGTCATCAAGAATTAATGGCTCACTTACTGAGCAATGCCACCATTCCTCTACACATGTTTTCTTGTTTGCATTTCAAATAACGATAAAAAGGAAGTGATACGATTTAGGAATCGATGTTACGGTTGATGGACTCAGGCTTCTTTGCATAGGTTTCAGATTACTTCCATCCATTCTCTTGCTCACTACTAATCCTAGTGAATATGGAAATTTATAATCTCTTAATTAAATACGATCCAAATTTTCCTCTTGAATAGAGATTCCATTGCAACAATATGTAGCTAAAATCATGTCAAGTTAGGTGACATTATATTGTGTCAAATCTAGAGGTCATTTCAAGAGGTTACTGAGTGATGCATCCTAGTAGTGAAAGGAGTGTAAATATGGTTCACTGCCAGCTGTTGAGAATTAATGGCTCACCCACAAAACATTTTGACCATCGCAATGCCCTATACATGGCCTCCAAGCTTTTGAATATTTACAATCACTACATAGAATTCTTTATCTTTTAGAAGACTTAACTGTGCCAGGTGAAATCTTACCTGGTTTCCCTGCATTGCATGAACAAACAATACATTTTAGTGTAAAGAATGGATCAAAGTCTTGTAAACTATAAAGGCCTGAAATCTTTAAGAGATAAAAGGCGAGATTATGTCTAGAGTGAATTTAGTTAAATAGATCCTTCTCAAACTGTAACTCTAAATCTAAGAAGGAAATAACTTTACATGAGATATCAGTTTGCAAAGATAATATTATTGTCACATTCCATAAATAATCAAGAATGCTTCTGATGATAACTATGCGAGAGATCTTTTAAAAACTTATTATGGATCGTATTATCAAAATGATGAATGATGCAAAAAAATTCTCTCAAAATAGTTATAACCATAATTATTAATTATTACCTGAAAGAAAACAGAATACAAGAAATTACCTGTGCCTTGTGACAAGTTTCAAGACTGCTCCCTAGTGCAAGTTTCCATGGAAGGATGCTTTGTTTTGGCTCCTCCTCTTCAATATCTGTCTTTTGAGCCTGCTCTAAGCACGTCTGGAGGATTTTCTCTACAGTCTCAGACCTATCTTGGCTTTCGGCCATCATTTAATCAAGCTAAGCTCTGGTGAGATGAACTTTAAGCTGAAGGCCTCAATTCAACAAGCTTAATGTAGGGGCATCGAATATATTGAACATGATTAATGCATTCTATAGCCAATGCATATGGCAAATGTAAAATTCCTCCATTAGTTTATGAAACCATGAGGCTGAGAGAGATTACAGTGGATTACACCCCTAAGGTCTGCCATCACAAGCCTAAGGAAGAAGAAATCACCATCACATTTGATGAGAGAGGAGGAGCAAGATGGAGAACATTGAGGAAATATAGATACAATAATTTCAACACAAGAATTAAGTTCCCAGATGGAGACACCAGTGCCTCTCAACACCCTCCCTCTCTTTTCTCCCCTCTCCACCTCTACCGGCCACCTCCTCTCATAAAAGATCATATTAGACTGCCTAAGAATGTGTGTTTATAGAGGTTGTGTGTCAAACTTCCTCTGTGAACTCTCATTTCTATCCCAACATATGGGTCACCATGCCATATTAATGGCACGAGCATCCCTTTTCTCTGTAGGCAGGTGTGACAAATGGCCCTCATAGCAAATGGGTCACCATGCCATATTAATGGCATGAGCATCCATTTTTTCTACAGGCAGGTGTGATGAATGGTCCCTGTCAACTCCAATATTTATGAGAAATAGGATACGAGGATAGGGAGTACCTACCACAATCTAGCAATGGTAAACTATAAAAAATTCTTAGAGTACTTACCAAATCTGGCATCAGATAGTAAGACTTTTCTAGTGGAATTCTCACCTATAATAGCCTATTGGCTAATTACTTCTATGTTTAAAAGATAAATAATCATTGGATAAATTCATTGAAATCAAATGATTTAACACAATGTATGGGTTAGAGAGCTATACTTTTATAGATATCGTTTAGATCTTGATTATGTTGATGTGAATATGGTATTTTACCTATCTAGTTCACTAGTAGGTTCTATTCACATGCTACATTTACTTAGGTAACAGGAATCCTTCTAAAAGTCTTAGTTGTTATTTAGATCTTATCTTATATTTTAACATTTAATTCTTGAGTCCTAAGTCATTTAATATTTTTTGAGTTAGTTGTCTCATGTTATAGAATAAAACACATGTTATGATCTTATCTAATCCTATCTCCAACCTTGTCTATTTAAGCAAGGCTCTTGTATATTTTTATCATATTATATCTCTAAAAAATATTTTTACTGAATATTAGTATATTTGAAAAATTATAAATAAAATGATCAAAGTAACAAATTTTCCATAAGTGAAAATAAATAATAAGAAAATCATTAAATAATATCTCCCTAAATATCTTTTTACCATAAACTCTAATTTATTTGACATGACACAATTAATTTAAAAATATAATTATTATTTCTTATAGGTCACAAAAAAGAATGGTATTATAACTTGTTAGAAGTCATCAAGATTTTTTTTTATAAACAAAAATAGAAGTGAACCAAAAATTGTGTAAGACTAATGTTGTTAAGATTTTCATGTTTAAGGAAAAAAAATTTGATAATTAAATAGGGTAAGTGGATACTTTCTTTGTGATGTGAACATTCTATTATTAAAAATGTTGGGTCTTTGAATCATTGCTCACAATCTTAGAGAAATTAATGTATTTCAGGATTAGGAAATGTCCTATTAATGAGATTATCAAAAAAAATATGAGTGATTTCAAGTGAAATTTTGAGAATAGATTAAATATAATTGTTAATAAAAGATGACAAATTTAAATACCTATGTATTTGGTGTGTGTGTTTTTACATTGCATATATGCATAATCTTTCTTGGCTTGTTGGGTTGTTGGTCCAATAGTGTTGAGCGTTACTTGTGATAATTTGATAGTTTAGTTTTTTTTTTTTTATAGCTTATTTATTGCATGTTCTTGCTAGTGAGATTAGTTTAAGCACTTTTTAATGTATCAATTTCATCTCTAATGATTAGGAATTAAATAGGTAACTTGGAAGGGTAAGTTAAATTAAAATTGATTCACCACCTTCGATGCATCTCTAGTATTTAAACTTATTAGTGGATTATAAAAGTTTAACTCAACTTTTCATAATGTTGGAAGAAATTGAATCAAATCTTACGTCTATTCGAATCTTGGATTGTCTGTCACTAATCACTTTAGCTGCATTATTTTATTTTATATTCTAATTTAATGGGATAGAGAAATAATTAGGTATCAATTACATCTTTTGAGATTACAATCACCAAACTTGTTGTCATGAAATCTTTCTAAAGATTTGAACAATTTTCCTTAAATAATGGCTACATTTGAATACATGGATAATATACCTATATAGAATTCTTATGGCCTAATTAGCATGATTTTAGTGCTATTGATTGAGAAGATGTCAAATAGAGTAATGGGCACTATATCAACTGATGATGTTATTGTTGTGATTTTCAATCACAAAATATCTTCATTAGTTGGAATTTACGTGATATGAATATTAGCAATACTAACTTTATGGGTAAGATTAATATTGTATTGTTAGTTAGTGGTGAAATCTATACTTGGCTAAGTAGCATTAATAGTAGATTTATATGTTGCTATGAATCATGATGTTAAGTAATTTTAGAGTTTATTATGAAGGTTAATATTGAATATAGATATGTGGATGGCATTAATATTTAACTCGGTACTTATGAGGAGGGTGATGAGGAATAAATATTAGTATTGAGTGTTAAAGGTAAGATTATTATGCTTATTACTTATCAAGAAATTAGTAGTGTCGATGTTAGTAATGTTACTAGATATAGATATGAGAAGGGGGTGATAAGACTAAAGGGAGGTATGATACTAATATAAGTGTTATCAATTGTTGTGATTAGGAGGTATTTAATATTCATCTTCTCATTAGCGTGGGGCTATGTTCTTGTATGTTTGATGTCTATCAATGTTTACACGTGGTTATTCAAAAAATATATAATTGTGTATTGTTTAGGTGAATTTTTTTTGGGCATGACACATTGGGTTTGATAGCCTCCAAGAGTGTGATATTTCTTAGCGTACAACTTTCCTCTTAAGTGGTGATGTGACACTCTACATTCCCTAAGTTGCAAATCTTTTACTCTTGACGTGTCCTCTCTTGGAGAAATTAGACATGATGTTCCCTAAGAAGAAGACCTTACATGAACTAAGAAAAAACCCTTTGAACAAAAACTTTACTAGCATTATTGTTCATAAGTGTTTGGCATAACAAAACTTGCTAACCTTGTGAAGCTCAAACCCTAAATTCAAGGCCGCCTAGAATAACACACCTTGTTTGCTTGTGGATCCTTTCCCTTGTTCATAGGTGCTTGGCATAATGCAACTTGTTAAGCTCTATGGAGCCTAAAACCCATTCAAGGCCACCAAGCATAATACACCTTGCCTTGTGGTGCCCTATTGAAGTTATCAGATGGATAGCTTTGGTATGGTTAGTATGATGAGAGCCAATACAAAGTCATTTCTCATTGTGTAGCAAGGGCTTGTAGACCTGGCATGACTTTATCACTAAGCCACTTTATTGGGAGACTCACCTATTGGACAATCTAAAGTTTCACTACCTCAAACTAAGTGCAAAACTGAAGGATTAGATGTGTTCCATATCGATCAGACAGTCTAGGCTTGATCTTCCTGGTCTTTGATGTTGTATGATTGTGTATCTTTGTCATTTCTATATACATAAGTGTCTTGAATGTCTACTTTAGTGTGAGTTTGACATGGGGTTATACTCTCACTAAAGTGGGGGCAAAATGTAGTGTAGGAAAAAGTATCCCTTTTTCACACTTAATTTGGAAATAATTAATAATAAAATGAGCTTAATTATGCCTTAATTTAGTGTTGCAATATGTTTTACATATTCACATTAAGTTTAGGGCCCTTTTAAATAAAATGGACTTAATTGTGCCATTTTTTTGTGTTGTAAAGTGTACCTTTACACTTCACCCTAACCTAGAGCATTATTAATTGATTAAGGTTCATTTTCCTTAATTGGCCCCTTTAATTCAAATCCAAGCCTAATTAAATGCAAATTTTGAGGGATAAAACCCAATATTCATAAATTCCATTACAAAACACTTAACATTGGAAGTTATGTGTCCTAGGTAAGTGACCTAGGACCCATTTTCTAGAGGGTGAATGGGTCATTAGTTAGACCTAGAACCCATTTGCCATAGGGTGAATGGGTCCTCAGTTTGACCTAAGACCCATTCACCATAGGGTAAATTGGTCCTTAGTTAGATCTAGGACCCTAATTTAACATAATGTTTAACATTGAATATTGTGTGTCCTAGGTAAGTGGCCTAGGACCCATTCGCCATAGGATGAATGGGTCCTCACTTATACCTAGGACCCCCCTTCAAAATATGTTCTTGGTGGTATTTTAATGATTTCAAATCCACAATATAATGTCGGCTTGTGATATTTGAATTTTGAGAATTAATGTTAAGATATGTATAAATAAGAGGTCATTTCACTATGTTTCACCTAAGATTTTCAAGTGTTCAAATCCTAGAGCTATGTTTATGATCAAGAGAGCTTTCAATAGCATTTCCAAGGCATTCAAGGGTAGATTTGTAGAACATTATTGCATAAATCAAGATTCCTTTCATCATGTCAAATATTTATTGCATCATGCATGTTGTTTGAGCTAATATGGTGATGTAGTGTTCAAGATCCATTCAAGTATTCAAAGAAATTGTTTCACATCAAGTTTTATGATCAAGATCCACATCTATTGAAGCCACTTCATGCTAATTGTAGATCTACAATCCAATGTTGCATTAAAGGTTTGGTGAATTGTTACATTGAAATGAAATGAAACATGAAAGAATGAATGATGAACAAACAAAACTATGTTACATAGTTTTGTTTGTTCATCATTCATTCTTTCATGTTTCATTTCATTTCAAGGTTTAATTACCAAAATGAGGTTTGACCAAGGAAAATCTCCATTCACCTAATAAACAACATTTTTCTCTCTTTGATGTGTGATTGGAAATTTTTGGTTGAAGATCCCTTGAAGAATAAAATTGAAGAAAGATGTCAAGTTATCAAATATGCAAGAAAATTTGTCATATCATGGAGAAGACCTAAAAAATTTATTTCCAGCTTTCTAATAATGAACATCTAGAATCTGGAAGTGCAGACCAAGCAGAAGAGAACCCAGAAAGCATTTTTCAGGAACCCTAGCCAGGACCCATTCGCCATAGGGCGAATGAGTCCTTAGTGAGCTTCAAAAGGTGACTTTTTGTGAAAGGTACACATTGTTTTCCCCTTTCTAGATCTGCCTTTTGATTACTATTTATGTCAGATTTGATTAATGTTCTTCATTTGCATTTTATAGCTTAGATTTTGGAGTTTGTTTAATGGTATTAAACTTTCTCGTACCCAAAGTTTTGTTTGACCTAGACCCCCATCCTAGCAAAAAAAGGAAATTTGTAGATTCACATCTTGAAGTGACTCACCTAAGGGTTGATAGTCAATTCTTTGTGTGGATCTCATTTCCTAATAAAAATAGAAGAATAGGACCCCTTTTCCCTCTTTAAATTCACTTTTCCATTTTGAGAAATTCCCCTACCCTATTTTTTGATTTTTCAAAAAAGTTATTAAAAATTATATATTATATGCTTTCTTTTAAGAATATCCCATTTGAAATAATTATAGTAAAATAACTATTAGATGATTAATTATTTATGAATGGTTATTTTGAATAGGTGTGACTAATGCCCCTTAAGGTATTATGCCACCCTTTATCATATATTTAAGGGGTCCCTTCTCAATTGAGAGGTGGAGAATTTGGAGATTTTATAGTGAATTATATCAATATGTAGATGACTTATTATTAGCCATGTGAAAGTATAACCATTTTAATAAAATGATGCTTTATGTTTTTTTACCTTATTTTTTTCCCCATGTATATCTTGTGTAACATGTAAAATCTATGCTTGTATATTTATTATTTTATTTATTTTATATTTTGTTATAATGATTAGTATCTTAAGATCCCAATTTCTAATATTGCATCAGAACATGTAAGGCTATACTAATCATTTTTATAGGTTATGCTAGAAGATATGTAGAACTTGATGAGAAACATCTTTATGCTCAACCAACACATATGCAAGGCCATTTTTGTAATAAATCTAGTGTATCTTTTCTATTATTTTAAAATTAATTCATAAGCGCTAAGTTAGGAAATGTTACCTTTTTAGTGTGATATTTGAGATTTTTTTTTTTTTTCCTAACATAGTCATGTACTTCCCTTTAATGGGGCTTCTTTCTTTTGCTAAGATATTTTATAATTTCTTTAAGGTGCCACTAGACTTGTGACATTTAAGATATATTGACAAATAGATAGATAAATGTAAGGCAATACTAAAAGGTATAAAATAGGTTCACATTTTTTCCCTCTCTCTTTCTTGAAAAGTTTCAACATTATATATCACTACTCTTAAAATTAGACAATCCACTTAATCATTTCTTTACTCCATAACATGCAATTTCATTGCTTATAATAATATTTAAAATTTACCAATTATCAACATTACATAATATATTTTTTATACTTTTCAAATTTGATAATAATACTCAAAATTTCTTAGGAACCAGAAAAAAATTGGTTGACTTCAAATTTCTTTATGTTCTTAAACCTTCTTCGAGCAATCTCATGTGTTCCCATCAATAATTCGTTGATGAAACTATGCTTATGGGTAAAGCCATAGTGGCTGAAGGTAAAACCATAAAACAGTTTCTAGACAAGTATGGGAGAGTTTCTAGATAGCTGATCAATAATAAAAAAAGTTTGATGTTCTTCTTCAACACTCTGGATCATAGACAGGCTAAAATCACTATAATCCTGGGTTGTAGAGTGGATTCCTTTCCTGCCACCTACCTTGGTCTACCCTTAAGTTTGAAACCTCCAGAGTCATTCTGGCTCTCATTGGTTGAAAGATTCAGTAAAAAGCTCATAAGCTAGAAAAGAGCCATGCTAAGTCAAGCCGGAAAACTTCAACTACTCAAAGCCTCTCTCCATAATTTTCCTATCTATGCCCTTAGTCTTTTTAAGATTCCAGCTAAATTTGTTGATGCTATTGAAAAAATCCAAAAAAGATTTCTATGGTCAGGTGTTGAAGAAAAAAAAAGACTTCCCTTAATTGGTTGGAATCTGGTTTGTAGACCTAAAAAGGCCTAAGGACTTGGTTTAAGAAGAATCATAACAGTTAACAAAATTCTTCTTGCTAAACAAATTTAGAGAATCTCCTCTTCTTCTAGGGAGTGGATTGATATCCTGGCTAGCAAATACTTAGAAAACAACTAATCTTCCATAATTAAGAAGGACCTCCACCTTCTTCCTAGAGGGTCAACATGCTGGAATAATATAATCATTGGAAAAAAAATTGTGGATGAAGGTATTGGTTGGCAAGTTAGAAATGGTCATCATACTATATTTTGGGAAGATAAATGGCTTTTAAGGAACCCATTATAAAATCAACTCCTTCAGCGAATGGGCAGAGACCTATAAGGAATGGTTTGGAAATTATGTGAAAGATTACAGAGTGAATGGTAAGTGGGTGGACTTGTGCAGTGTAAGTCAGGCTTTGGCTCCTATCCAGTCTTCTCTGATGGCTATTAGACATAATTCAGAGCAGCTAAATGATCGTGTGGTTTGCGTTGATGACCCCTTTGGCAATTTTTCCGTGTCTTCTACTTTTTCCAGGATTACTTCTTCTCTGCACTGTCCCCCGTTCTGGTCTAAAGCCTGGTTTAAAATTTTGATTCCTAAAATCAATATATTTTTCTGGATCCTTCTCCAAAACAAAGTGCTTACGATTGATAACCTATGTAAGCATGGATTTCAAATTCCTAATAGATGCTTTCTATGTAAGATGGGGGTTGAATCTGTGCATCACTTATTTCTTCATTGTTCTTTTACTACTTCTATCTAGGGAAAAATCTTCAAGTTATGGCACCTCCCTTGGGTCTTCCCTTCATCCATTGAAGACTTCTTCTCCCAATGGAAAGCTCTGACAAGAAATCCTATGCTTAGATCTTTTTGGGATTTAACATTTCCTCATGTTGCTTGGGGCCTCTGGGAAGAACACAACAATAGAATTTATAGAGGTAAAGAAGCCTCTGAGGATATTGTCTTTGACCAAATTGTCATATTTCTGAAGGAAAATTTCAATGCAGTGGTTCAGAAGGACAACATGTCCTTGAAAGCGGAGCACTCGCTCTATGACCTTACTATTGCTAAGCAGTGTCCAACATAAATATTGTCACGTACAGAACCTCTATGAGAGCCAAGAAGGATAGAGAGGGTGTTTGTTGGTCTTTTCTGCCAAACGGTTGGATCAAAGCTAACTTTGATGGTGCAACTAAAGGTAATTCGGGGGCGACAGGCTATGGTAGAGTCATAAGGGATTCCTTTGGAAATTTCATTGGAGCAAAGGCTTCTCCTCTCGGCTCCCAAATTAATCATTTGGTAGAGGTTGCTGGAGCTTTTTACATCATAAATTTAGCCAAAAGTCTTAACATTAAACACCCCTGGCTTGAAGGAGACTCCAAAAACATAATTGACTGCCTTACGAACAAGTCTCCCCATTCGTGGACCATCAAGTCTTGGATTGAGGAAGCCAAGTTGACTTTGGCTAAATTTGATAAAGTTAAAATATCACATGCTTATAGAGAAGCCAATGATGTAGTAGATTTTTTCACTAACGAAGGAGTTAAGAGTAAAGATGTGCCTACTTGGCTTAATACAAATGATCTAAACTCTAATGTTTGTGCCCTATTAAATTATGATAAATCACATGGAAAAGTGATGTGTTATCCCTTTAATGAAGATAGATAAGACCTTTCACATCACAATCATTAGATTGTATGGGACCGATCCTAGTGGCTTAATTTGCAAGAAAGGCCCACATGCTTTGTGGGTGCTAAGTTGTGCCAGGGCCAATTTTAGTAAATATTTTGTTTGGGTCTACCCCACTATGTCGGTTGAGATGGGAGGAGACAGAAAGCGTATTGAGCCAGACATCTATGAAACTTGCATGAAAAATGTCAAGGCCTAGGAAAAAGTTAAAAGTAGAGGGGTGCTTCCTTTTTTGGAGAAGCTCCATGGCTCCAGCCAAGAGGCTATGGACCTCTATGCTAAAAACTAGAATAATGACAATTTGACCCTATTTGGCAGGAATGTTGAGCTTAGTGAAAAATTTAATCGCAAAAGTTATAGTATAGGCTTATCTACTGATGGTAAGAAGTTTTTCAGGGACAGGGCTTTTTCTGATGAAGCCGTGATTAGATTTCCTAAAAAATACAAAGAAAGGTTAAGCCTGATCAAAATTGCTAGTAGCCACTTTGATGCTAATTCTATAAAGACCATCCAGTGGAAGGTTCTGCAGGTCATCATGGAGTACATTACGGTGGATGGGCGCTTTACCAGAGTTTATGGCTACCACTTTGCTCTTCTCAACTACTTTCGCCACAAGGTTAGGATATCTCTTCCCTATTATCTTTTCTGTTCCTTGAAGAAAAGCTTGGAGGATAATAAGAAAAACCCCAATAGATTTCCTATCTTGCATACG
Organism: Sequoia sempervirens; assembly: GCA_007258455.2. Lineage (NCBI taxonomy): Eukaryota > Viridiplantae > Streptophyta > Pinopsida > Cupressales > Cupressaceae > Sequoia > Sequoia sempervirens. The sequence goes on from VDFB02000003.1 coordinate 132,956,519, forward strand.
GGGTTAATAAGATTGATTGTCAAGCATTTCCAAAACATGCCTGACCCACTATTTTGGATACCACTCCCGACTCTGAGAGATGATATGGAGCCCAATGGCTCGAAGTATCTTCCTAACCCTAGTTCGGCTAGAAAAGTCCTTAGCTTGCATGCTAGCCCTTCTGGGAAAAAAAACCCCACTCCCCTTTCTGGTAAAGTCCATGCTGAGCTTGAGCTTGATAGCCCCTCCCTTTTGAACAGCCCCATTCATAAGAAACCCCATGCTAAATATCTTGTTGCCTATTCTGAAGATTCCTTTGATTCGGAGGAGTCCACAGCCAACAAAACTGAGGCTAATTCTGAACCTATGTCAGAAAAACATGCTGAAGATGATTCCCATGTTAATCCTAACACTGAGAAAACTGTTCCTAATATTGATGATGTGCCCTCTCTAGATTTTCTAAAGCTTGCCAAAGTCAATTTTGAGTCCCACTCCAAACTCCTGGATTGGACTTTCACTAAAATCAATGAGTTGAAAATAAAAAACTGGGCCCTTCAAAGCAAAATCGAAGATCTGGTTGCTAAAATTGCTGAGATTGAAAAGAAAGATACGGACAGGGGGTCCAAGGTAATAGTAATAGAGACATTGATTCCAAGGTTGATTATATAATGAACACCATCAAGACCGTCGTTGAGCAAAACAACTAAATGGCTAGACATAATGTCGTTATCATTAACGCTATGGGTGAGAAGCTCGATAAAACCCAACAGGGTTCTTTGGTGGTGGACTTGGAGGAAACAGAGGACAAAATCCAGGACACGGACGTGGGCATCTCCAAAAGAACAAGAGCCAACCTGAAGTGCAAGGTCCCCCCTACTTCTAGTATTATCAAAACTTTTAAAAAGGGTGTCAATGATATGCAAAAGTTGGAGGAGGAGATGGAGTCTATCCTCAAGATTCTGAAGTAATGGCTGGGGTTTATGTGTCCTCTGTTTCATCCTTTTTGGTTTAGTTTGGGTGGTTGCTACTGATCTTTTCTTGGGCAGCTAGTTTTTGTGGTTGGACTTCTTGGTCCTCTCCTCTGTTTTGTAAACTTTGTGGTTTCGGGTTCCTGTAAATCCCATTTTATCCTTTTATCAAAAACATTTAATAATATTTATTTGATATTTACAATATTTATGTCATACTTGGTATTTTTCAATGATTTGAAAATTATCAAAATTTAAGGTATGCTCTATTACACTCATTATTAGAAGGTATCAAGCATTCGACAATAGTCTATAGAATACTTTATATTGATCAAATCAACTTAACTAATAATAATAAATTTCAATGAATCCTCAAAACTTGTGATATCTCTATATAATAAAATTGAACATCTCTCTAACATATAAAAATAAATCAAGATATGAAAAGGTATGTCTTGAAACATCAAAAGTCGTGACTAATAAAAAAGTTGCAAGCAAAAGCATCATTAAATTGTTAAGTAATGCGTCGTCCCACAAAAGCTTCTTTCTTCACAAACCCATTTTTCTTAAGCCTTTTTTTTCAAATATTTTTTTTCAACTTATCACATTCACAACTACAATGTTTTTTTTTTTTTTTAAATTTTCATTCTTCATTCTTTGATATATGTCCCTACCCAATCCAAACACCATTTCTTGTAAAGTTACACTCATTTAATTTGTATCTCATGTAAAAATCATGTCTTGTATTATATAATCCCAACGCATGAAGATACAGAATACAATTTATAGCAAACTGTGTTTAATGTTGTGTAATATCATGGGCCAGTTAAAAGAAATTGATATTCTACATAGATCATAACCTAAGACCAATAGGAACAAAAATATTTTAAAGAATAAACCAAATCTAATGAATCTCAGAGGACTTAAAGTCTAAAGAGAAAATCATGTGAAATTGTCTTCCATAATAACAATGCTCATCATATTAATACCTAACTTGTGAATTCGTAAGTATTTTACTCCCAAGTTTTTATAAAATAAGCAATTCATTGCAATATAGAAACAACTAGTTCTACTTTTTTGTTATCATAATTACCTTGCACCTAAACTATCATCTTAATCACTCAAGAAATATAAATTCAAAAGGCAATATAAACCCATCTCAATCATGGTAAGTGGATTTTCATTAACACTTTTTAAAAGAGAAGCATACAAATATGCATCATACAAACTACAAAATTAACAAACATAGAAAATATGTGCAGTACTACAAATAGTAACTTCAATAGTGCTTTAGATTTGTCATTTCTCTTGAATCTTTTTTTTTATCTCCTATTCTTCAATTTTGTGTTCGTCAATCAATTGTTCTTTAACTGATTATGTTGGCTCACCTCATGTTAACATGACAATCACTATTATGTGGGGGATTCTAGTAGGAAGCAACTTTGGAGCCTATTCCAATTTAGTTGGTAAGGGTGATAAGCTTATTATGATAATCAATGAGGTCATCATTATGGTCAAGGTTTCTAATATTGACAAGTTCATTCCATATTAGATTAGTTGTTGAATAAAAAAAGACTCATAACTTCTTTGATCGAGTGATGGAAAAAATAGACCAACATGTGTAGCAAAATGAAAATTTCTTAATGTTGTACTTGATTGAGAAAGAGAAGCCTAAATGTGAAAATAACACCAAGAACATGGTGGAATTGAATCAACAAGTATGACATTAGAATAGGATAAAGTTATTTCGACTACTTCAAATAATTTCTTACAATAGATAAGATTGAATCTCTTGTTGATGCAATTTTTATTTATAAATGACATTTGTTGCATAACATTCCTTACAAAAAGAGACATAATTCTTTGTAAGGAAAATATGACCATTTTTTAAAATTGGTTATGATAGTGTAAGTACATGGTGATTAACATTAGATATTTAGATCATTCTGATCAATAATCTCATGACAATTATAGCATCCACTATTTGAAGTAATTTAGTTCTAATATCAATGTAGGGATGAAATTGACTTTGAGTTGAACATTATAGTGCAAAAATGTATTTGGGATGCCTCTATGACCTTACCATTAGTGTAATCCTTTTATTCAATTTGATTAAATCATAAGTATACCCACATGGTCAACATATTTATTCTTTGTACATTTGAATTAGGCTTATAATTTTTAAACTATGTATATACCAAATTATTCAATAGATCACAAGATGATTGGGCTGAGATCTGAGATAACACCTACAAGAAAATCTCTACAAGCTTATAAATCTCAATTTTGATTATATCAACTTAGGCGTCATGTCCCTTGTAACCTATTGGGGGACTCTATATTCAAGCCTATTAAAAATTTAATTTCAACTTCATGCTATTAAATATTGGTCCTAAATTACTTTCAAGGAAATAGTAGTATTTTTGTATATACTTGACAAACATTCATTTTTTACATGGTGAATATGAAATTATATACTTGCAATGTATAGAAAAGGAAACACTGTAATTACATTATGGTAATTTTTATTTTTTTTCCCCTCGTTATAAATTAATCCTCTAAAATTTCTTGGTTATAAAGCACGTACTTATAATGTGTGGTTATTACCCTAATAAACTGTTCAAGGAGTAACCTGGAAAGAATAACTAACCCATTAAATTTTTATGGATAATTGCTATATGGTTAATAGCATGACTATTTTTTCCTTGAAAGAAAAATTATTCATACTTATGTTCATGAAAATATCTTATGATATCATTGCTAATGATCATTAGACTATTTCTAGATTTATGTGCAATACTATATGCTCATTAGCAATTGAAAACTACATATTAATAATATTTTTCTACACAAAAAATTAAATTTATTTGATTGTTGTGTTACTAACTATTCTTGTGATTCAATTTATATGAAACCTACCATAGATTATGTCTTCAAAATAAATGGTGCAAGTGCTCTTACATGGATGGTTTAATACTCTTAAAAAATCTATCTTCTATGTTTTTTAATCAAATACCAAAATACAAAAATAGCTCTTTGAAGAATCAACCTAGATTTGAAGATTTGTGGAAGAGCACCTTACTATATGATAACTGGAGTTATTTTACTCTTACCATAGAATCTCATTTCTAGAGAGAGAGAAAAGAACATTGAAGATCATGACCACCTCATTCAAGAAAAAATATTTCATCATAAAATTTCTCTCCAATTCTATTCATCTAAATATCCAATATATTCTACGATCAAGTAGAAATAGATTAGAATATTTACCATCACTTATCAAAATATTTGTGCAATGGCCTTAGGTGATGCCATTGAGGGGGAGTGTGCATAACATCACCTCGTGGATAAATCGTACATGTAAAACCTAATAGGCATAATATAAGACCTCTAGGAATTATATGCTCCAAATTCAAATAAATTCTTGGCCTTAGGTGATGCCATTGGGGGGGAGTGTTATAGATGAGATTTGAGAATAAGCAAGCAAGGGAAAAATAAGGAGTTAAAAGGAAGATCATGCAAGAGTTTGAAGAAGAGGTGGAAAATCCAAGGAAGGGAACTACCTAGAGAAATGAACAAGATCCAATCTAATTAGAATCTCTAGAGAAATCTAAGAAAGATGATACCATGAACATGGACCTCCTTAGTGGTAGCCTCCATGATAAAAGCATCTCGAAAAAGATGGTACAAATATATGAGGAAACAAGGTTAGTGAATAAGAGACTGATATAAGAGGCCCTAGTATGATACATAAAAGTATCCTCAGATACTTTGGATAAAATATGTCATGCCTATAATTTTTGCTAGAAAAAACCCAACATTTTTTTTTAACCTATTAATCAAGCTAACTAACACTCTAAGTGTCTGAGGTGTGATGCTAAATATGAGTTGAGTACCCTTTTGAAATCACTTCTTAACTTGGGTGCAAAAGTTAAATATATAGAAATTGTATACAAAGGTCATAATAGTATCAATGTGTTATTGATACAGGTGCAAGGTGATAGTAACTGAAATATTTGATTTAATGCTACCTAGAATCAATCTAGTTATTACTCATAACATTGTTATTATCCATAGATGTTATATGTGGTTCATTAATCTAATATTCCATCAAGGAGAATGACAATAATCATGCTTAATATTGATTAGTTAAAGGTACTATATAACGAGAGTGGAATAACAAAGATACAAATTACTTGAGGGTTAGACAATAATGTTATTATTTAAGTGAGTAAACAATAGCGATATTGGTATTAAATATATATTATCAATTTATAAAACTTAAATTGGTGTTTAATAGTCAATAACAATATTTTTGGCTAATGATTAAATCACATTTAAACAAATTTTACTACTGGAAGGTTGAATAATAATGAAAGTATAACTATCAAGTCATTAAGTTGACTTAGTTGTCACTTAAAATGTTATTATTTATTTATGGATCATTATTTTCTAATTAAGAGTTGGCTCTCCATTTATTTTAAATCAACTTTAATAATAATAGGCGGTATCATTTAGTAAATAAATAAATAATAAAAGAATTTTTATTTACATTCTAATTAATATTTTAACAATATTTCCAACATATAATCCATTAATAGTAACAATATTTAATTACAATTTAACATTTGATTCATTGGTAATAAAATTATTATTATTATTATTATTAACTCAACATTAATCATATGAATCTCTATTAGTCATTTGATTTTTTTATATTATTAATAAGTCTATTATTAAATCAATTATTTGAATGCCAACATTACTTTCACCTAAAATAATGTGTTGTTCATTTAGAAACCAATCTTACTAAATTTATAGGTTAAACAATATTTTTAACATAAACCAAAACTACCATTATCCTTCAGTAATGCTCAATGAAAATTTGATTTTATTTGATTTCTTTCTTTTTAAATGAACAATTATATTTTAATAATTTTTTTACTAGTCAGCATTAATGCCGTGACAAACTAAGATAGGGGGTGACTGATCTTACCAAAATAAAACTAGCAATTGCACCTTGGTGTGCAATGGGTACGCCGAAGAGGTGTGTAAGATCAATATGGAAAAAAAGTCTATTTTTTTGGTACATTTGTGCAGTAGATGAGGTCAATCCAAGAGTAAAGTAAAATAAGGAGAACTTTGACCTTTTATTGTTGATGTGGAGAGCACATTATATAGAGTTGCATAAGTGGAAAAGAAAGATTTTCTTTCTCTTTCTCACATTTACCTCCAATCGTCATTCTCTACATCACCTTGGTCATTTTGTACATGAGGATTAGATTTGGTGGAAATTATTTCCCTAGGCTCTTGTGAGGGACATACATTTATCATTAATGCTACTATTTAATTTACAAAATGGGTTGAGGCCATGTCTTTGAAGTCTATTATGATGGCTAATATTTATGATAATTGGTGATCCAAAATCAAATCTGGAAAATAATATGAATGAAGAATATCAAAACTTTAAAGGCCAATCAGTCCTTATCTCTGTTAGCCAAGAGAATGCAGGAAATTTCTCTGTTATAGTACAAAAGGGAGGTAGAAAACCACTTGGTGTACTTTGAGACACAGTCATGTAATATATAAGAATATTCACTGCTGCAATGTCAAAGAACTTAACACAGGATGAATAATAGAATATGAAATAGAAAGATAAGCAGCAACTAGATTCACTGAGCACTAAGCAAACAAAAATACACATTGCTCACTATCCAACAAACAATACAGAGACTAACTAACACTTCACAAGGTACTCACTCAAATTGACCATGGATGTTAAGATTGCTAATAAAAGGAATAGTCTTGACTTATAAACTGCAAAGAAAAAGCCTGCATTTGAAAACATTTGTGAAGTTATCTAATGAGGCATTTTTTCAAAACAAATGCAAGGTCACCCCTGTAGAGTAGTTTGGAGGAGGTTTATGAAATACTTTCCATTAGAGATTTAAAATCATCCATAGTCCAAAATTATTGACAAAAATAAATTTATGAAATACTTTCCATTGGAGTAACTTGGCACTGGATTAATAACAGATTTTGGAACATAAGATTAGTCAACATCTACTTTTACTGACAACTTGTTGATCAGATATCTTGATTTCTCTCAATCCAACAAGAAATGTAAAATGCTAGTAACATTCCATAAAGTGCTCACTTCGACTATAGATGTTAAGAGTAAAAGCAAAAAGGAATAGCCAACTATCTAAGGATAACAAAAAACCTTGTTTTTTGAGGCATTTTAGAAGTAATCCAATGAAGCAATTATTTAAAAATTTTAATAAATAATGGAAGATTGAATGGAATAAGCTCAAATAACAAAAGATTAAAGCATTGAGGCTTAACGAATGGATCCCCTGATTCAAAACCCTAGAGAGCTTAATAAAGCATTGAAATTGAGTAAGTACACCGAATAGGTGTGGAAGATCATTTAGGAAATAAATGTTCTATTTTTTAGTATATTTATGTAGTACATGAGGTCAATTGATAGGTCATTTAACAAATGACATTATCTGTAACGAAGGTCTCAATAGAGAAGTGATTGCTTCAAATCAACTATGTATTCACTTACACTAATTTTATATATTATTTATTTAAATTTAATCTCGTAAATGTGACATCATTGACTTGAACAAAAATAAATAAAGATGTTATTTAATATATAATTTTTTATGTATATTATAATGTGTAGACCATTTGATTGTACTTTAAAGTGCAAGCTTCATGTTTTCATGTCTTCCTGCCTAAAAATTGATGAGAAAAGTCTATAGTGTATGACATTCAGAGTTTGTAAGAATAGTAGTATATCCATGTGGAGATGTGTGGACCAATTAGTAGTCATTACATGAAGAAGGACGTTGACATAGGTTGACACCTAGTATGGTGGCTATATCTTTGATAAATCTTTGACCAATGATAATAGTTTTTAATGGAAGATTGAATTATTTGTAAAAGGAAAAAAATTGGTCTATTTTTTGCATACATTTTGTAGTATATGAGATCAATTGGTAGGTCATTTAGCAAATGATGTTTTTCAACAAAGGTTTCAATGAAGAAGTGGTAACTTCAAATCACCTATGCATCCTCTTACAAGAATCCAAACACAACTGAAATAAAACTTCTTAATAAGGAAGATAATCATGGTTAATTGCCAATAGGCTCATGTTATGTTTACAATAGAGAGAGGAGAGATTAATAGTTAAAATTGCATCTATAACATATACAAAAATCCCCTTCTATTATGTTGTAATAAATGCCATATCCTATTATAGAGCTCATATTCAGACAAAATTAAGGAGAAGGTAGGCAATGGTTTATGAGACCGACTTTATATACATTTGCTTCAAAGTATCCAAGGACTTCTCAACACCATGGACTGTGTAATTTGTCTCCAAGTAGTATAGGTTGCATGTTACAAAGCTTCTTTAGTCGACACTGTGGGTTGTATAATTTGTCTCCAAGTAGTATAGGTTACGTGTTAGAAAGCTTCATTACTTTTTACCCAAAAAATGATGGGTGAGGTTCTTTCTAGTCAATGCATTGACAAAAACATCATTTTAGGCTGATATGTAGGTATATGGATACCATATAGCATAGAATTAATTTTCCCAAATATTTTTTAGTGATAAGCTATGTTGAACATTTTAACTTGATACAAATACAATTTTGTGATGGTAGAAATGGGCCCTTTTTTGTAATGAGATGAAATTTTATACCTTTTAGTATGCTAAATTCTAGTTCATTGGTTCATTGATACATATGTATAGGAAGAATTATTACTATCAAGATTGAAATTAGTTATATGAAAGCAACACTTAAGAAAGCAATAGCCATGAAAGTAGATCCAACTTATTATTTTTTGTTTGATGAGGTATTTGTTTTAACTTATTTTAACAATACAATAATCATAAGTCATACTTCTAGAGTGATGACCATAAATTTTGAGGCATTTGGTCCCTTGCTTATGGTTTTACATTTTGCATTAAAATGTCCACTATTTTGCTAGATGTGCATGCCCTATTGTGGAGATTGGTTTAAATGTGCCAATTGCATCTGGGTTTAAATGTGCCAATTGCATTTGCTTGAAAGATTTCAAAGTCCTTCCACAAGCCCATTTGTGCATATCCTACAATAATTCCTTTGCATTGAATTATTATCTATCAAGATTGAAATTAGTTATATGAAAGCAATTCTTAGAAAAGAAATCGTCATGAAAGTAGATCCAACTTATTCTTTTTTCTTTGATAAAGTATTTGTTTTAACTTATTTTAACAATACAATAATCATAGGCATACTTGTAGAGTGATGACCATAAACTTTGAGGCATTTTGTCCCTTGCATATGCTTTTACATTTTGCATTAATGTCCACTATTTGATTATGCTCTGCTAGATGTGCATGCCTTGTTATGGATGTGCCAAATGCATTTGCTTAAAAGCTTTTCAAAGTCCTTCGACAAGTCCATTTGTGCATATCCTACAATAATTCCTTTGCATTTCTTTGAGGCATTTTGTGTACATGTCTACCAAAGAACCTGCAAGCACATCATTTCAACAAAAACCCATTTTGTGCATATCCTTATATCCTCAACACAAACGCCATTTTGTGCATATCTTGAAGTCATTACAGTAAAGGAAACCAGATTCTTTGAGGCATCACATCTGTGTATACTACCACATTTTGCACAAATATCTAGTAAGGCGTTTGTAACTACATCTGTAAAATGCCCCCTTTCCATTATGATTTGATGGATGCTCATACAATGTTCAAAAGATCTTGTTTTAGTAGTCTGAGAGTATGCTCTCTGTTTTCAAAAGATCTTGTTTTAGCAGGTGATCCGAAATGTTGATGCAAAAAATATTTACGCAATCGAATCCAGAAATCATTTGTATAAAAATGTAAGATATCTAGAATATCACTCCATTAAACTAATGTGTAATAAACTTGTACAAAAAGTTTACAATAACTCAACCATTGGAGATAGAAAATTAATGCCTAAAAAACACTATCCAAGGTTAAAAATTTAAAAATGTGGAAATTTTCTGCATACTCACAGTAGGACACATGATCATCATGTAAAATGGCCAGTAAGTTGTACTATGTTGAGAGAATTATTCATAAAAATGAGGAAGAGGATGGAGGATTTTGGAAATTTCAAGGTAGCTTAATAAGATAACCATAGAAGCAGAAGTTTACAGGACCATACGATGCAGGATGCATTTCTGTTTCATGCAAACTCGTAAAAGACTGTGCAGCTCTAATGCTTCTATTCCAGAAAAACTAATATTTGCAAGCTTGGCTGGATGCTATAGGATTCATGCAGAGAAGGTTAGACAACAAAAATTTGGGACAAGCACCAAAAAATACTTGGTAAGACAGTTTTAAATATATGAGATTAAGTTATAATGATAGGTTATGACTTTTGGCTTTCAAAACCTTGGCTGTAGAACCAATTCACATAGATGGATCTTATCATTGGCATTGAAGTTTTATTTTCTTGATGAAAGTAATCAGGAAGCATTACATCTTGTTTTTTGGTGCCCAGTACTACAAGACTATAATATTAGAACATTCAGTAAGAGCAGGGGATTTTGAGTGTTGGCTCAGGGATAAATACATCCACGGTTTCTGGGCATCTGGTACATGACTCCTAGGCCATCGATAGGTGGTACTTACAATGGACATTGGTCTTATACCCTGTTCTTGGTTGGCATATTGCTTGTGTCTTGATTTTGGAAGAAGATCACCATAGCAATTGGTATTGAAAGTGTCAGTTTCTGTTTGGCACTTCATCAATATCAGTTCACAAAGTTTTCTGATATCATCCGTTTTGGCATAAAAAGAGGTAAATAGTTTTCTCAGGTCATTGTAAATTTTGCTTCTCTAGATGAAGAAACTGTTGTTGAGTATGGGTAAAGGTAGTACAACCAGGGAGAGGTCTCTAAGCAGGGGCAACTACTATCCACACTGCAAGAAAGATGCACAATGCGAGTGCACCATGTGTATGGCAAGCATCAATGGTACATTAGATTTAAGGCCTTCAAACAACCTCTTCAGTTCCATAACTAGTTATACCGAAACACCTTCCAAGGGCTTCAGAAGCCCTCCCTCTGTTGTTAAGGGCAAGGAGAATTAGTGGCCTAATTTTGAGCAATCAAATAATTGGCATTCTATTCTGTCCAGGAAGGACATCAGAAGTTCGACAGCCTTGGGTTCCACAGCCAAATCTGAAGTTCAGTTGTTTCATAGTGATGATTCTGAAGAGTCAATGGAAGAAAAGGAAATTAGGATTTATAAGAAGGAAAATAAAGGACATCAATTTTCAACAAAGTTTGCTGTGATTTTGCTTATTCTCGTGGTGGAGTTTGCAGTCAAGGGCAAGGAGAATCAGTGGCCTAATACTGAGCAGTCAAATAATTGGCATTCTATTCTGTCCAGGAAGGACATCAGAAGTTCGACAGCCTTGGGTTCCACAGCCAAATCTGAAGTTCAGTTGTTTCATAGTGATGATTCTGACTTATTCTCGTGGTGGAGTTTGCAGTACCATGGTGCCTCTCTAGTCTTTTGAAAACAGATTTCAGTGCGGACATGGTGGTAGGCATAGCAGAAGAGTCTATGGCCAGAAATAGGCTTTCTGACAGGTTGGATTTCATAGCTCGTAAAATGGCCAGGGTTGTTTCACGTCAAGTTGACAACTGCACTGGATCTGACTCCACCTGGAAACTGGAACAGGTGACTTCTGTACCCGATTCCCATATTTTATGTTCTAACTTTTTGATCCATTTTGTATGCCCTAAATGTACCCTCCAGATGGAAGCAGTTGGGTTCTTCTGAAGAATTATGTGGCTCTGCATTGCCCCATATTTGCATTGAATTTTTGCTCTATGTTGTCTCATATATTTAAGATAGTCTGCATGATGAATTCATATTCACATGGCTTATTGTTTTGGCTCTGATTTCACTTACTTGAAATGGTGGTTTTGCTGCTCAAAACTGCCAGACCACACTGGAAAATCAGACTTTCTCTTTAAACCTATAACCTCAAAATTCCACACTGGAAAATCCAAATTCCTTGATGGATGCCCATGCCCTGTTCCAAAGCTCCCATTCTGGCACAGGCAGGGAGGAAACTGGCGAAGGTTGTGGAAGTTGGCTTTACACCTGCCAATTGCATATGCTTGAAAGTTTGTAAAGCCTTTTCAACAAATCCATTTTGCACATATCCTGCAATTATTGTAGTCCATGAGATGACATCTATTTTAGGTATTATGTCAAACAGTTCGCGTACCCTGTTAATGCTTCCATTTTTTGCATGCATGTCTACCAGGGCAGTTGCTTTATCTATCCGTTATGCTTCGATGGATGTCCATACTGTTCCAAAGGTCCTGTTTTGGAATTGGGCAGGGAGGAGCAGCTGAGATGAAGGCACGGAGGGAGCTGGAGACAGAACATTCGCAAAGGGGGAGGGGGAGGACGGGGGGAGGGTGAAGGGAAGAAACTTGCAGAGGAGAAGCATCAGGCCGGGGAGTGCTAGAGGAGATTGGCAGGAGATGGCCTATCAAGTGAATGGTTGGAGAAATGCACCTACAACAGACTCCACTCCTGTCCCTGCCATCACTATCACACCTCCAAAAACCCGAGGTTCGAATCTCCTGACAAACAAATAAACCATTCCTAATCTAAAACCCTGAGCATTCCACCACTCCAAATAGAACAAAAAAGTTTCCTAGTAAACCGCGAATGTTCCAGACAGTCCCGCTTTACCTTACTCTGAAACATCCAACAGTGCGATTCGAACCATGCTCCTGCAATTACACCGTGACGCTGGTAAGATCTTTTAAGCGCTTAAACATACGCCTCAATTTTCCTACCAGACAGCACAATCATGTCCTTAGTAGAAAGACCCTGACCGCTAAGAGATTAGATGAGCGCGCTGACGTTTGATGTTAGGTGCAGGAATGTAACCAGTCTGTATCAGTGCATCCGGAACGGGAGTAAAATCAAGTTTCTTCAGCTCTATCCTTCCGTCCGCTGGTGACGTTAAATGCTCCGGAACAGGTTGTAATGGGGTTTTTGGGTGCCATTGCCTTCGGAGTTTCAGACCACTCATGCATTTATCCGGGTGTATGATTTCGTGTGAAGAAGGAGGAAACCAGTCATATTTTTTTTCAGCTCGCAATCAACGGACGAAACGGTTTCAATCGTTGGCAGACGTTCCAGCCGTTGATCGCCAAACTTAGCTTGATCTTGTTCATATAGGATACGCCTTCGGCGTAAAATATGAGAGTGTACCGATGGGAAAGGAAGGATCATTTAATTCAAAATTTAATACTCCCTATTGCTGCACCCAAATGAGAGTTATGTTGTAGTGTTCTTTGTTGAGACATTAATTTCCAATTAAATTCACCTACACGTACCCTTATTTGCAACCGTTGGATCTCCATTTTTTTCTATGGTGGTGATCTGCTCAAGATATTGACTTAGGTTTTTTTTTTCTTTCTTTTTTGTTTGGTTTAAACTTCGTTCTCCTTAAACATTTTTCTAGCAGCCAGGAATAATATTATGTGAAGGCATGGTGCGGCGAATGCAAATTACAAGTCTTTTTTCTTTGTTATATCAGACTCTCCATTTCCAACACTTTTAAAATCCTTTCGTGTCTACCCACTTTGCAGGACAAGGAACCCACGACTTTTGCACAGTCCAGTGTGTGAGCACAATATTGTTGTGCAATAGCCAATGTCAGATTTGGGGGGTGTATTATTGTTATATAGTTTTTGTATTGGATTAAATTTCTTTCTTATTTTTTTTTAATGCATTCTTTGAATATGGCAGATCACATACAACCCCCATTATTGACTGTAGATCTGCCTTTATAAATTTTGTGAATTTATTTTTGTTCCAGTTTAAGTGACCTAAGAATTCTGGGCTGCAATTTAGATCTATGTGTTTATTTTAAAACTGGAGAGAGATTATTCGATTTCATATATAGCTATCTTATTTACTCTTATAAATATTATCTCTACATCCCCTGCTATTACTATGCATTACTAGAACTTCACAATCTCATACATTTCATTTACAATAGACTGCAATTCGATCTTTTGTGTATTTATATATATAGAAGCCTGTTGTTGATCTTTCAAAACTAATATTGCATATACTGCACATATTGATCTGGTTTTCATTTTATATTTTCATTTATTTATGTTTTATTTTAATCCCCACCTCTCTACAGCCTTCACACAACACTGGCTTTGTCAAAAGTATACAGCTCCAAGTTAAATATTTTTAATAAATTTAAGGTAAAATAAAATTAATATAAAATAAATGTCAAATAATTTCATTTTGTTGGCATTGCTGAGGGTCCGCTCATAGAGGAGGCCACGCCCTCCTTACAGGGGAGTGACAACCTCTATAGAGACCATGCCTTCTCAGGAGTAGGGTCACGACCACAGGTTGATCCTCCTCTGTTTTTTTTTTTTCTATTTTATAATTATTTTTATTATTTTAGTTTAATTTTTATTTAAGTAATTATTTTTTTAGAAAATTATATCCAGTTATATATTACATATAATATAATATAAAATATTCTCAGTTCTCTATTTTAATATGTAAAAAGTATATTTGTATTTTTTTATTTTTTTCTTTTAATATATATGTGCATTTATACTAACAAAGTAGATTTAGAAATACATGCTTATAGATTTAATTTCAAAGATGCTCGCTTACATATGTATCATGCAAGGTGTATATACATATTTATATTTCCACAAGAACACATCTGTAGATATATATATATATATATATAAGATTTCACTACATGATCACTAACACATTGTACCCTTACTATTAAAATTTCATTTAAACTTTGCTTTCCATGAAAATCAAATTTCTAAACAAGATCTATTTGATTTGGATATTCTATTATTTGAGAGGATGCAGTAAAAAAAAAAATCTCCTTTTTGTATTGCATATATATAATTTTAGTACACAATATCTACAACACTTTTTCATGGTAATTTGAATAGATAAATTTTTAGATAACATATTTCTTCTCTTACATGAAAATATTTCTCACCTCAAGCATAAGAAATAACAACACTTTGGTTTGATTTAAAAGGTTTCAAATGAATGTATTTTCCATGAAAAATAAAATAAAATAATGTTTTAACAATAAATGAAGATACAATTAAATTTTCATAATATTTCTTTTAAATATCTCTTTTTATCTCAACCCTTCCTTTTAATAAAAGTTCAAATAGCAATTTTATTTTCCATTTACTTAAACTTTCATCGTTACAATAGTACATAGAAATGAAATAAATGACAAATCATTGCATAAAGGTTTGCTCTTTTCATTCTTTCTTCATAACAATATACTAACCTTAAATATTACAAACAATACTTAGGAATGTAATGAATAACACATAAATAAAGAAGGCTTGCTCTATTCCCCATTTCCCCTTTAAAACATAATCCTAACTTTCAATATTACCACAATATTCAAGAATGCTTTTAAATAACACAAATAAATAAAATTTGATCTCCACCCTATCGTAATGGCATCATGAAGCCTCATGGGCTTTAGCCATACCCCTGAGAAAACACATTCATATAGACCCAAAATAATGGAGTCTTTATATATCCTCAAAGAATTTTAGAATAACATACATCAAAATCACTTCTACCAACATGTGCATTCTACTTTAAGACATGAAATCCCATATTCTATTTTCTCACTCAAAGAGAAGTAAATGCATAAATAACAACACACAATGAAATAACCAAGCATTTGTAAGAAGTAAACTTATCATTCTACATTGCTTGTAGGGATGTGTCTTCTTCCCTCCAACATGAGACCAAGCTTGAACTCTTCAACTCCAATATGCAAGAGCTTCCTCATTTCCTTCATATTCCTCTCCCTCTTTCTCTCTTCTTCTTAATACTTAACCAAAAATTCTCCAAAAGGAGAAGTGGTTAACAACCTTCTTTCTTTTCCTCAACAAAATATAAGGGAATTCAACTTGAATCTTCTTGAATGAGTGAGTGACACTTGTCACTCACTCATTCAATCCTCAAGCACAATCTCCCACAAGTGCCCAGACATGTGTGAGAAAATTTGGGGAGATGGGAAAAGAAAGAGTGTACTCCACTCGATCCCAAAAGTCCCCCTTTTAATTAAAAGGGGTATGGAGTACTTGTCCACTCCATCTCCATTGTCTAATTTCATAAATGAGTTTGAAAGACAAGACACCCTTCTCTTGCCCCAAGGTCTTCCAAATCCGTCACTCTCTTAAATAGGCATTAAAAGAGGGTCATATCTTGGATATGGCCCATGATATGGTCATAAGTAGACCTCCAACCCATAGGTGCTTGCCTTAGGGTACTAGAAAAGGTGAAAATACTTAAAATAGGTCTCTTTAAGATCTCTTAAAAGCCCATGAAAGAATAAATTCGAATTTTAACTTAACCAAGGGTCTCCAACTTTAATCCCTCACTCACACATGCTAATAACACTTAATTATCCCCACAAACATGCTTTACATTTAACCCACACATAAATCACCATTACACATTAATTATATACCTTACCTTCAAAATATTTTCTAAATTCTAATGTCTTATTTATGAATTCAAAATAACTAAACCATAACCACGATATTCACTTGACCATTATTGTTAATTCCACATTGACTCGCCTACTTTCCCAAGAGGTGGACTCCTCTCCTTTTCTCATTCTTGCTACCATCTCCACTAAAGTTCTCCAAAAGGAGAAGTGGGTAACACCCTCCTCTTCCTTCCTCTCCAAGATATATAGGATTTTCAACTTGCAACTTTTTTGGATGGGGAAGTGTGGAGTGTACCTACCTCCATCAATTAGAGTCTTTTCCATGTTAAAGAGGAAACATGCAATTGGACAACCCCTCCATCTTTCCATCCCATCCTTTCTTCAAAACTCTTTACTTTCCATTATGAGGGCTTTTCAGGGGTCAAATCATGTCCTTGGGGCACTATTATATGCCCACTTGACCCCTACCACTATGTTATAGACCCTAGGGGGTTTCTTTTTGCGTCCCAACCAAGGAAATTGACCAACAACCCTCTTTAAAGGCCCATTTAAGGACCCATCCGAAATTCAAACTTGGATAAGGGTTCCTAACCCCTAACCCCACTTACACCCACATGAAACATTATAAAATACCCTCTCAACTCCAAAATAAATTATCCCTTTAATATTAACCCTCACCACTTCAACATGAACTAACTTTATTTCTTTCTAAGATCTAAAAGGGGGTCAAATTTAGACCCTCAAGAAGAGTCTTTTAATTTTCTTTCGATGGTTCACCCATCTCATGCTAACACCGTTACCTTCCTGCACAAAACCAACACAATCATAAGTAACAATTTGATCACATAAATTTGTTAATTAAATATTTTATACTTTAGCTATATAATAATCCATTTAAAATTTCAATTAGCTTTTACAATTTATGAGTGCATTCCACCTTCATGGTAGTGATAATAAACAAACTGTCAACATTAAATGCAAGAATATCACCAAAATATCACCTTATTTATCATCCATAATATATCTAATCATCAATTCAAGAAAGGCATATAACAAATTAGGATCGTATTAAGTACCTACAAGGTGGGGTCTTACAAAATCATTGCCAAATTCTTGAAAAAAAATAGCATCTAAACTTAAGAAACAAAGGGATAAGGCTATGTAATTAGATGAATAGCTAAGAAAAAGAGTGCTCAATGTGGTTGAGCATAACCTATCTCCTAATCAAAAGACAAAATTGTGTCAATTGCATGCTAGGAGCTTTGATCCAAGTAGAGGGTAGATATATTAATACATCTAATAGAACAATTTATAAAGCCAAAATTCAAAAGGAGACAAGGGAGGTTACTAAAAAGGTGTATGGACAAATGAAAATGGAAAAAGAAAAGACACAAAAAGAGAAAAATATATCCTTTGTACAATTGGAAGGACAACAAACACCACAAAATTCACTGCCTTCTCTAGTGAGATCATTGTCACCCCCTCTAGCCCCCCTTCTACAATCCATTAAATATTTCTTGGAACAAAAGAAGAAGATCTAGCCAATCCCTACACCACAATTGTTGCAACTTCCAATGTTAGATACATAGTTAGTTCTGACTAAAATATCTCTTCAAAAATTTCAAATAGGGAATACTTTTCACAATCCCCTGAGAGAGGAAATCTTGAGATAAAATATAGAGTATTGAGAAATTGGAAGATGCCATTATGATAATATAAAACATCATTCTAGCAGTTAAAATAGGCTCTTCTCAACCTTTGAGTTGAAAATTGAAATCTTTAGTATAAGGGATACAAAAGGAGATAGATAATTAGGCCACTACCATCTAGAACCAAACAATCACATATGAAAACAAAAATATGATGGAGGAAGGTAGAAATAAATATATAGCGACCCACACCCAATTGGAAGAGCATATCAAAAAATTCCAACAAATAGTTAGGGATGCAAATATCATATATGAATTTTTCCTACAATGGCCAACAACAACCTAGAACCTAAAAGATCATATCTATTAGTTGGAGGAAAATAGTATAGATGGATAAAAATTATGATTTGATACAAGATATGGATGAGACATTTAGAGTGCAAGTAGAGGCACTACATACATAACTCCAACAACTACAAGAATAGAGAGAACAAATAAAATAATTGATTAAAAACTGGTGGAAGTGATTTGAATCCAATTAGCTCATATGATAGGGATACTAGGGGAGGTCAAGAAGGTTACATGGGTATGTGCAAGATCATGATGGGCCAAAAAGTGGCAATATGATGGGTATGTGTAGGGTATGTGGCTGGCGACTTTTTAAAACCCAAATTTGATGAAACGAAAAGGGTTTTTAAAGGATATTCTCAGCTTTCCACTAATATAAATTATGCTAAAACTTTGAATTTAATAAATAATTATTATTAATTTTCTATTTGAATTATGACTAATGTAACGCCCGTTGTGCAAACCCCAGAGAACAAACATTGCAAACATTTTTTTTTTATAACATAAGGTAAACATGCAATTACACATAAAAAACATTTACATTGCACATTAACAACTTAACGTTACATTCTCTGGGGCATGCGAGGTCACATTGCAGCACAACTATTAACAAAAGTAAATGATAATTATTAAACAACTTATGCAATAACATTACAATAATCATTAATAAAAGTACATCCATGAACCAAGAGTGAGATTATCAATACATCACATATTACAATCATAAAGAATCTCTTACAATAATTTTTACAAAGGATCCAAATTATTACATCCTCGTTTGAAGATTACATTACATGTTCTCAAGAATGAGTTACAACAAATTTCCCATAAATGTGGGATGATACAAAGTGCAATAATATCATAATTACAAGTCATCCACTGAAACAAACTCCAACTGAAGGTATGCTGCGAACAAAGAATGATGATGGGGAACCCAATAGGTGTGGAGCATGTTCCACCCAACCATGCGAGTTATAAATAACTCACCCCCTGTGCTCAGAGATGACAAGAAAGAGATCACGACCATGAATTCCAAACGACTCCAACATAACAATATTGTAGAAAACTCAAGTACACATCAAAGATTACAATGACAACCAACAACATTCACGAGTCAACATAATATCTTAAAGTAATAAACCTCATCACATCCAAGCAAGGTAATAACCAAAAACCAAGTAACGAAAGAACATTCATAAAAAATTTACAAATGAAACTGAAACAATGAGCATAATACAATTCCAGAAGAACTGATACAACATCCAAAATACATTTCCAAAGGCAATACACAACAAAGCAAACAGGTGTCTAGTGAAGAGTTTCATTGCATAGCTCTCATGGGATCTCTTGGCCCTTCCTCCAACTTGAGGGTCTGACACGCATCTATGGATCTCCTGGCTCTTCTTCCTACTTGAGGTGCTGACACCATAGGGTAGCTCATGTGGAGTTGATAACCTCTCATGAAGAAGAGATTATGACTTTTATGACCACGACCTTCTCAGTCTATCATTAGTCTATGATAGCCCTAATGCATAGATGAGGTATCCAATATTTATTATCTTGTGTGTTTTACTACCCATCCCCCTAAATTCTATTTTTAGGTTATCACTTGTTTTACTACTCTTACATGGGTTATCCTGAGCTCTTCCTCCTTTCGAGGTATCGATCCCCACGAAGAGCCACTCTCCCAAAACATCCCAAACATAAACCAAAACATGACAAGGGTTGTACCATAAATATTGAAGCATAAAACTCCAACACTAGCATGCAAGGCATTTCCCATCTCACAATAACTCAATATAAAAAGACAACAATCTCATACAGCCCTTTCCAAGATAATACAATAAAACTCAACCTTAAGAATACCACTCCCAACTCTGAGAGTGATGATACGAAGCCCAGTGGCTTGGAGTATCTTCCTAACCCTAATTCGGCTAGAAAAGTCCTTAGCTTGCATGCTGGCCCTTCTAGGAAAAAAAACCCCACTCCCCTTTCTGGTAAAGTCCGTGCTGAGCTTGAGCTTGATAGCCCCTCCCTTTTGAACAACTCCATTCATAAGAAACCCCAGGCTAAAAATCTTGTTGCCTATTCTAAAGATTCCTCTGATTCGGAGGAGTCCAAAGCCAACAAAACTAAGGCTAATTCTAAACCTCTGTTGGACAAACATGTTGAAGATGATTCCCCTATTAATCCTAACACTGAGAAAATTGTTCCTAATATTGATGATGAGCCCTCTCTGGATTTTCTGAACCTTGCCAAAGTTAATTCTGAGTCCCACTCCAAACTCCTAGATTGGACTTTCATTGAAATCAATGAGTTGAAAATCAAAAACTAAGCCCTTCAAAGCAAAATCAAAGATTTGGTTGCTAAAATTGCTGAGATTGAAAAGAAAGATGCGGAAAAGGGGGTCCAAGGTTGATTATATAATGAACACCATCAAGATGGTCACTGAGCAAAACAATAGAATGGCTAGACATAATACCATTATCATTAACGCTATGGGTGAGAAGCTCGATAAAACCTAGCAGGGTTCTTTGGTGGTGAACCTAAAGGAAATAAAGGACAAAAGCCAGGACACGGACGTGGGCATCTCCAAAAGAACAAGAGCCAACCTGAAGTGCAAGGTCCCCCCTACTTCTAGTATGATCCAAACTTTTCAAAAGGGTGTCAATGATATGCAGAAGTTGGAGGAGGAGACGAAGTCTATCCTTAAGATTCTAAAGTAATGGTTGGGGTTTATGTGTCCTCTGTTTCATCCTTTTCGATTTAGTTTGGGTGGTTGTTTCTGATCTTTTCTTGGGCAGTTGGTTTTTGTGGTTGGACTTCTTGGTCCTCTCCTCTATTTTGTAAAGTTTGTGGTTTCGGGTCCCTGTAAAACCCATTTTACCCTTTTATCATAAACAAAATGAGGATCACATATAAATCATGCCTCTGGACTCAAGTTCAAAATTACAATAGGGTTCCCTCATCGAGAGAAAAACCAACAATAATAAAATGGAAAATTAAATAATTCATAAGATCTCATGACTCAAGACACTATTTCAAGCTTTTACACATTGTTTTCGCTACACCCAAAATAGACAACAGGTTTTATTGCATTTATAATTTCTATAACACTTTTACCACCGTATTTAATTTGTTTCATTTAATAAACCAATATTATTCAATGTTTATAATTTCTACCATTAGAACTAAATCAATACACTCTAACATTTACAATCTATATAAATGAATATTTACTTTACTATTTTTCATCAACATTAAACAAATAACCCAACTAGTTAATATTAAATATAATTTGGTTAATACTATGCTTGATCTGAAGATATACTTTATATATATATATAAGAAAATATTCATAACCAAAATAAAATTTATTTCAACTATTATTATAATAAAATAATTATAATATACACATCAAACAAAATTTTAAAAGAAATTAAAATAAAAATAAATAAAGAAATAAACATAAAATAAAATATAATAGCCATGGATTGATAGAGCTATCACGGCTGGTACAGTGGCCCTTACGGCTGTTGTACGCAGCAGTTCGTAAGGACTACTATGGGCAGTCCGTGGCCCACTTGGGACAAGGGTGGGGTATGACCTAATCATCTCCCCTAATCCCCATAACACACATTTTATCATAAAACAAAGGGAACGACCAGTACCAGTTTGGCCTCACACAGATTTTGAAAAATGAAATTTAATATTTAATTAGCATTTAATAAAATACATGACGTTTAAACTAAAACTTTTAAATATTTTAAATACAAATTAATCTAACAATATAATAAAAAATTATTACCACCTTTTAATTAAATAAATCACAACTTATGAAATACCAATGTAAATCACATACGAACAAGACACTACACAAAACACAGTAATAAATTACAAAAATGACAACACAAAATGCACAATACCATTCAATCAGGATGGTTGACAACATGGGACGGGGTGACTTCCTAGTCATCTTTATTTCAAAATTATGGCATTGGGTTATTAGTGATCGGCCTATCTTTCCAAAGAAGGTAGAATTGAGACTTTGTACCTGCAATCCTTGCATCCAAAAAAAGTCATATACATGTATATATATATAAAATCAAAGCATTACATTGTGAGAAGGAATTGCAGCGTAGCAGGGCACTCACGAAGGAGCAATGCTACACTGTCCTTTCATCACATCTATTCTAACAATTATAATATAAATGATGAAATAGCATTTCTAAACTAATAGATCATATCATAACCTAATTTACTAAATCATTGCATCATAATATTACTAAAGTCAAACTAATATCACCAACCATAATATCATATCAATAACCATGTCCTCAAATGTATAAGCATAAACAACAAAGTCTACTAACCAAACCAAACAATAACAGTCTCATCACAGTATCAAAGTACCAAATCAAAACATAGAAAACAAATATAAACAGTAACAGGAGGGGTATTACAACTAAAGTCCTGATAGATAGGTTGATTGAAACACATCTATAGCTTTTAAATGGTATCACATTTTTTGAATCCAAAACATGCGTCACATTCTATGCTTCGTATACTATAACATTAAAAAAAAAAAATTAAAAAATTTCTTGAAGTTTTGACCAAGCTAAGGTGGTCAGACATACGGGTTTTTTATATTTTTTAAAAGTTGTAATAAAAAATTCATAATTAATTATTTACATAGAAAAAAATTACAAAAAAATATGCATCACATTGGGACATGATTCCTCTACTTATATATAAAATATTATCATTTTATTGTGGTTAGGGTGGTGCACACCTACTTTTATTTTTCCCTAAAATTTAAGTACTGCATTGAATTGAAATTTTCACCAAATAGATTTTTATTTTTTAAATAAACCTAGTATTTTAGAAACTACATTCAATTTTCTATAGATTCTATTCTTACATATTTTTTAAATAATATAGATAACTTATTAAAATTTTTATGTCATGTTTCCTAACTCTAATTTTTTTGAATTTTTCACCACTTAAGGGCCTATTTTTTCCATGATGATCCTGCACATACCCACATAGAAAATACATATCCTTAGTAGTGTAAATGAAACATAAATAACACTAGGAAAAATTCGAGGACGTACAATTAATTCTGCAAAAATCCACTTAATGGGATGCAATGCTTATGTAGCAAGACATATATAAGAACATTCTTCCATCTAAATAGTCTTGAGGAAAAACCACAATTTTGAAAGGGAGGATGACGTTAGAAAGGAAAGTGATAGACGAGGGTTGGATTGAGATAGTCACAATCTCAATGCTCTGGGTCTCACTTTAGATAACCCCTGGTGTTGCTGCCTCCACCAAACCTATAGGTTCCCAAAACAATTAGGCACCCCTGGTCTTTGCTGCCAACCTTACTATCAATGTCCCAAAACGTTCATTAAGCCTAAGTCAAGCATTTCTTGATGCTTATTTTCCTCTCTGCTCTAACTAGCCCTTAATCAACTTAAAGACCAGTTCCACTCCATCCACTTTCAAAACTATTTTAGCAGGGTGTGTTCAGACTACAATAGCTTCAAAAAAACATCAGGAAAAGTCTTTGCCTAATCACCATACTCAGGTTTTCCATTACTAGTATAAAGTCACAGTTTCAGATTTTGGGGTAGGGTTACAAGTCTTGGCCCTTTTAGCCCCACACACAAGGAAACTACTTATATTTCCTCTTCCTTTTTTTAAACTGAACTCAGCTCCTTTCTGTCACTCAGAGTCTTTTTCTAATTTCCACCAGGTTCTTAGGGTTTGGGACCCTTCTCTGCTGCACACAAGCACAACTTAGCTTTATTTCATAAAAGAGGGTTTAAGTCATTCCTGGTTTGTTTTGTTTTTTTTTCAGTCTTAAATACACTGGTAAAAGCTCTGCCCACACTCCTACACCTGTTCCATGGCTTCATGTACTCGCCACCCACCTTGATCTGCAACAAAATGAACACCCTTGCCACACAAACATAAGTTACTACTGTCTTTTCCCAATCGGGCCTTCTAGCTCGCCTAGGGACAGCTTTCCATCAAGGAAACTGAACTTCTATGCTTTCCTACAACTAACCTATTTATAGAAAAGGATCTTGGCCACCTTCCCAATGTGCCCATGTTGCTGGCACAGAAAAAAATGTGGCCTAAGACCCCATTTTCACTACTTTCAGCCAAAACAGAAAATAAGAAACAAAAAGCAAAAAATGTACAAGAATAAAGAAAGCGATGGATTTCCTGACTAATACGCCACTAGACTGATATAAAGAGCTTCTTCACAAACTGGACAAGTCAATGAAATCTTAACATAAATCCTATGTTTGTTGTTTCCAACGCAATAATAGAAAATCTATAGTTTTCACATCAAGAAAAGAAAGAAAAACGTGGTTCCTCTTCTTTTTCACAAAAACTGCCAATACAAATTAACATCCAGCCTCTCAACAAGTCGAGAGCTTCCTTTTGCATCATGAGAAAATGGTTAGGTTTTCTGTTTCAGGCTGAAAAATGATAAAATGGTTCATGTTTGAAAACACGCTGTGTTTTGCAAACAGAACCAAAACCTAAGGAAACGACTACAAAACGAGTTCCCAATTTATTTTAAATTTACCAAAGTAGTAAAAAGGTCCCCTTACACCTTATCAATGGATTTTTAGACCTTTACAAAACAAAACAAAAAGATTAAAAGCAATACATTAAAATTTTCTTGTTTTTAAGGTAGGTGCTCCTGCACCATTCTCCCCCTCTTAGCATAAAGATGAAGAACTGGAAGGTGGTATTAGTTTTAGGTCAATTCCAAGCTTCTTTAATTGATCCTCTTGTACCCATGTAGCCTCTGAGTCAGGTTTGCTCTTCCACTTGATAAGGTGCTCCATGTATACCTTATTCCTTGTTGCTTTTTTCACCCTGGACTCCAAGACCTTCTCTGCCTGAGCTTTCTCTTGACTTGGAAGGGGTATATTACTGATATCTTTAAAGATTTCCTAACTGTTCTGAACTTCATCATTGACTGTCCCTTTGTATCTGATCAAATCAGCAACGTTGAAGACTGGAGATATGCCCAAATCCGATGGAAGTTCCACCTTATATGCGTTCTTTCCATACTTAGCTATCACCTTGCATGGTCCTACCCATTTCATTTGCAATTTGGTGGACATCCCCTTCTACAATCTAGATTTTTTGAGGTGAACCATCACATAATCACCCACTTGAAATTGCACATCTCTCCTTGACTCATCAACTTTGTCCTTCAACTTTTGTGTTGCTGCTGTGATTGTTTTCTTAACCTACTCATGAATCTCCTTCATGGTTTGAGTGAAGTCTTCTGCATGTCCACTCCTATTTTCCATTGTTCCTAGGTCTCTGAGCTCACAAACTCCTCTTGGATGCATTCCATACACCACTTCAAATGGGATTTTTCCTGTATTTCTGTTCACACTATCATTATATGCATATTCAGCTTGGGAAATCACCATATCCCAGGTCTGCCCATATTCCTTTGTCAAGCACCTCAATAGGTTACCTAACACTCTGTTAACTACCTCGGTTTGACCATCGGTCTGAGGATGGTAAGCCGATCCAAATGATAAATTAGTTCCCAATCTGCTCCATAGTGTTTTCCAGAAATGACTCGTGAATTTTACATCCCTATCTGAGACAATGCTCAATGGCAATCCATGGATTCTCACAACTTCCCTAAAAAATAGATGGGAAATATAGCTTGCATCATGTGTAGTCTTGCAAGGAATAAAGTGGCTCATCTTGCTAAATCTGTCCACAACTACAAAAACACTGTCAAAACCAAATTTAGTCTTGGGAAGACCCACCACAAAATCCATGCTCACACACTCCCATGGTCTGTTCAGAATAGGAAAAGGCTGATATAACCTAGCATTGCTAGCTCCCCCTTTGGCTCTCATACAAACAACACACTGTTCAACATACTTTCTGACATCTCGTGCTAACTTAGGCCAATAGTAAAACCTTTGTACCAGCTCTAAAGTTTTGTTAATACCAAAATGCCCACTAAGACTGCCATTGTATTTTTCTTGGATCAGATTTTCTCTCATTGATCCTCGTGGGACACATAACAGATTGCCCTTGAATAATAACCCATTTTGCAATGTATACTCAGCATATTGACTGTGAAAATTATTTGCAAAGTCTAAACATACCTTATAGGCTTCAGAAAAGTCTTCATCATCACCATAGAGATCTTTAAAACTTTCCAATCCAATGCTTTTCAGCTGTATCTCTTGGACTGTCAACATCCTCCTGCTTAATGCATCTGCCACTTTTTTTTTCTGCCCCTTCTTGTGCTTAATGGTAAATTTGAAGGCTTGAATGTACTCAATCCATTTCAAGTGTCTATTGCTTAACTTCTCCTGAGTGTTGATATAACAGAGTGCCTGGTTATCTGTGAAGACCACAAACTCTTTGGGCAGCAAATAATGCCTCCATTTCCTAAGGGACTACACTAAAGCATAAAGTTCCAGATCATAGGTGGAGTATTTTTGCTTAGCTTCATTAATTTTTTCACTAAAGAAGGCTACAGGTCTACCTTCTTGACTAAGGACTCCTCCTACTGCTACTCTACTTGCATCACACTCAACTGTAAACAATTTATCAAAACTAGGCAATAACAAGATAGGTTGTGTTGCCACTTATTTTTTCAACTTTTCAAACCCTTTATCAGCCTCTAAATTCCACTTAAACTTTGTTTTCTGACCACCCTTGATTGTATCTAATACTAGTGCACATATACCACTAAAATTCCTTATAAACTTCCGATAAAACTGAGCCAAACCATGAAAACTCCTTACCTCAGTTGATGTGGTTGGTGTAGGCCAGTTTAGGATAGCTTCTACCTTACTTGGATCCATCTTAAACATTTCTTGAGATACCACAAAGCCTAGATACACAAGCTCTTGTTTGAAGAACTCACACTTCTCAAGGTTGATTGCCAATTGTTCTTCTTGCAACCTTTTGAGCACCATCTCTACATGCTTCAAATGTTCTTCTGCATGTTCTTTAAGCACCTCATTCATTAGTCTCATGAACGTGCTAGGGGCATTTGAGAGGCCAAATGGCATCACTTTCCACTCATATAAACCATCGTTTGTCTTAAAAGTTGTCTTCCATTCATCACCTTCCTTAATTCTGATTTGGTGATACCCGCTCTTAAGATCTATCTTAGTGTAAAATTTTGCACCTCCAAGGCAATCCAATAAATGTTCAATCCTAGGTATTGGAAATCTATACCTAATTGTGATTCTATTTATTGCTCTAGAATCAGTACAAAGTCTCCATTTACCTCCTTTTTTTGTTGCCAAAACAACTAGGACTGCACATAGACTAATACTCTTTTGAATTAGACCTTGATTCAGCAACTCTTCCACTTGTCTTGCCACCTCTTGGTTCTACTCAGCGGTCAGTTTGTATGCTGCTTTGTTAGGAAATGAGGCTCCAAGTATGAAGTCAATTTGATGACTTATTGCTCTCTTGGGTGGTAGAGTTGATGGTGTTCCATCACTCACTATGCTCTTGTATTTGTCAAGCAAGTTTTGGACTGTTGTTGGTAACACTGTCCTTTCAGCCTTTTCCTCTTCTTTGGGCTGCATCATAATCACTTACCCTTCATTCCCTTGATGTAGATCCTTGATGACCTCCTTACCACTGCTCAACATAATGTTTGGTGCCTTGGACTGTCCTTCATCTTCCTCAATCAATGATTGCAGCTTGAAGGTTTTTCCATCCTTCGTGAATTCTATGGTATTCTCCTTTCCATGATATACAACACCTCTATCATATTGCCATGGCCTGCCAAGAAGAAGATGGCATGCATCCATGGGTAGTACATCACAAATCAGCTTGTCTTTATAGCCTCCAATCAAAAATTCCACTATAACCTGCTCATTCACTAAGACACTCTGCCCTTTATTTAGCCATGTGACTTTGTAGGGATTGGCATGAGGTACATTCTGCAATTTTAACTTATTTACTGCCTCCTCAGATATTATATTGTCTGTAGAACTAGAATCTACAATGACCTTGCATACCTTTCCCAATATCTTGCACCTTGCTCAGAACAAAGCTCTCCTTTGCTTGGGTTCTTCCTTGACCGGTTGTCTGATCAACACTCTATTAACCATCAGATTTTCACCTACTTCTGATTCTATGTGACTGATCTCAGGTGTCTTTGCACTCACGGTGTGCTCTTGTGCATAAACTACTCTTTTCTCGTTGCTAGATGAAGCTTTCTCTGGGCATCTATAAGCTGGATGACCTAGCTAATTGCAATTATAACATTTCATGGTGGCAAAGTAAGAGCTACTTCTGCCTGCTCCTCTACCTCTATTTGAACCCCCTTGAGGTCCTCTTCCTCTATTAAATCCTCCTCTTGATGAGGTTTCACGTCCATGCTCGGTAAGCTTTGATTCACCTTGGCTTCTTTAGTCACCACCTCTTCCTTGGTAACCTCCATGCTATCCTTTTTGATCTCTGCCTCTTCCTCTGCCCTTAGAGGATTGATTATGCTTCCTTTCATTCCTCTCTTCAATCTTGATAGCTAGCTGATAGCATTGGTGGACTGTCTTGGGGCTGAGCAAATCCATCTCTTCCTGTATATTCCACTTCAATCCATTGAGGTATCTAGCCACTTTCAGGCTCTCATCTTCTGCCACATTTGATCTCAAGCAAAGCTTCTAAAACTCTTCCGTGTAGGTGTTTACATCTTGGTCTTTTTTTCTTAAACTCTGCCTCTTCTTGTGGAGCTGAATTTCATAATCATCTGGCATATAGGCTTCTTTCACTTTAGCAACCATTCCTTTCCATGTTGATATGGGCTGCTTACCTTGTTTCTCCCTTTCAGTCTGAATAAACTTCCACCAAGTTAACGCTGATCCTCTCAACCTTGATTTTGCAACCTTCACCTTCTGTGCTTCTGTGACTCCATCACATTCGAAGTGATTCTCCATTCCATCTATCCAGTCCAAGACCAGATCGGGATCCATCTTTCTATGGAATAATGGTACACCCTCAAGTCCTTTTCCACTTACAGCTTTTAATGCCTTCAAGAAAGGCTCCTCCTCCAAGATAGTGCCAGGTTTAGGGACTTTGTCCTCCTCTATAACCTCTTCTTCTTTTGGCACTTTTCCTTCCAGTTTCACCTTGTTTAGTGCTGCTTCAAGCTGTACTATTCTTTCCTTTAAAGATTTGTTATCCTCTTCTTGCTCTTCAACCATCTTGTCCAACTGTGCATTTGTCACCATCTTTAGCGGTTCACTTGATTCAACTTCCTCTGACATATAAGTTGCTGCTTCCCAAATCTTTCACTGCTCTAATACCAATCTGATAGAACGAGGGTTGGATTGAGATAGTCACAATCTCAATGCTTTGGGTTTCACTTTAGATAACCCCTGGTGTTGCTGCCTCCACCAAACCTATAGGTTCCCAAAACAATTAGGCACCCCTGGTCTTTGCTGCCAACCCTGCTATCAATTTCCCAAAACGTTCATTAAGCCTAAATCAAGCATTTCTTGATGCTTCTTTTCCTCTCTGCTCTAACTAGCCCTTAATCAACTTAAAGACCAGTTCCACTCCATCCACTTTCAAAACTAGTTTGGCAGGGTGTATTCAGACTACAATAGCTTCAAAAAAACATCAGGAAAGGTCTTTGCCTAATCACCATACTCAGGTTTTCCATTGCTAGCATAAAGTCACAGTTTCAGATTTTGGGGCAGGGTTACAAGTCTTGGCCCTTTTAGCCCCACACACAAGGAAACTACTTATATTTCCTCTTCCTTTTTAAACTAAACTCAGCTCCCTTCTGTCACTCAGATTCTTTTTCCAATTTCCACCAACTTCTTAGGGTTTGGGACCCTTCTCTGCTGCACACAAGCACAACTTAGCTTTATTTCATAAAAGAGGGTTTAAGTCATTCCTGGTTTGTTTTTTTTTTTTTCCAGTCTTAAATACACTGGTAAAAGCTCTGCCCACACTCCTACACCTGTTCCATGGCTTCATGTACTCGCCACCCACCTTGGTCTACAACAAAATGAACACCCCTGCCACACAAACATAAGTTACTGTTGTCTTTTCCCAACCGGGTCTTCTAGCTCGCCTAGGGACAACTTTCCATCAAGGAAACATAACTTCTATGCTTTCCTACAACTAACCTATTTACAGACAAGGATCTTGGCCACCTTCCCAACATGCCCATGTTGCTGGCACAGAAAAAACGTGGCCTAAGACCCCATTTTCACTACGTTCAGCCAAAATAGAAATAAGAAACAAAAACCAAAAAATATACAAGAATAAAGAAAGCGATGGATTTCCTGACTAATACGCCACTAGACTGATATAAAGAGCTTCTTCACAAACTGGACAAGTCAACAAAATCTTAACATAAATCCACTGTTTGCTGTTTCCAACGCAATAACAGAAAATCTATAGTTTTCACATCAAAAAAAGAAAGAAAAATGTGGTTCCTCTTCTTTTTGACAAAAACTGCCAATACAAATTAACATCCAACCTCTCAACAAGTCGAGAGCTTCCTTTTTCATCATGAGAAAACGGTTAGGTTTTCTGTTTCGGGCTCAAAAATGATAAAACAGTTTGCGTTTGAAAACACGCTGTGTTTTGTAAACAGAACCAAAACCTAAGAAAACGCCTAGAAAACGAGTTCCCAATTTATTTTAAATTTACCAAAGCAGTAAAAAGGTTTCCTTACACCTTATCAATGGTGTTTTAGACCTTTACAAAAGAAAACAAAAAGATTAAAAGCAATACATTAAAATTTTCTTGTTTTTAAGGTAGGTGCTCCTGCACCAAAAAGTATCTACAACTCAACACAACAACAAACAATACCACAAATATTTTCCAATATAATATAGGGCATATAGCCAATTATTATTTGAAGGAGCATGTTGCACTTTGTATGGGACAATTCCCCAAGAAAATATATAGGAATTTATAAGATAGATGAATGTACAAAAAATAAAAAGATAAGTTCAATAGAAGAATATAATAGACATAGTAGAGATATATAGATATAAAAGAAGATATAAAGAATGTATATGAATAAATGTAACAAAGGATATGATATAATGAATAAAATTTGATTGTTGAGTATCGAGAATTATTGTATATATATGATTGATATGAATTCTATGAGTGGATGGTGTTTATATTAGACAATTATTATGATGTTACTCTAGTTTTCCACATTCTAGTCAAGATTTGATTCTTCCCTTATTGCTATCACTGGGGTATAAGTACAATACTATAAGAATAACCTTGGGGACAAAACTTTAATCTATGTATCCTAGATTTTTGTTGCTAAAATTTGCATTTAAGAAAATTCAATTCATCTAGGTGTATTCATTAAAATTGCAAAAATAAAGCTTCTTTCTTTTATTAGCTAATGAGTTCACTTGGAATATTTACTGTTAGAAAATAACAAAAAGAGAGTTAATTAGTTGCTTACATACATTTTAGTATTTAAATCATCAAAAATAAAATTAGATGCAAAGATGATAGGATCATTTGTATTTTTTTTGAAACCTCTCATAGAAAACAAGTCAACATTCAACCAAGCTGAAATTAAATAATGATAACTCAACAAATTAAGAAAATTAAATATCAACCACATCATTTAAAATAAAAAATCTCATTAAAGATACTTTCCTAGCTTTTTCTCTTCTATGTCATATGGAATTTTACACCCATTGTGTCTTTTCATTAGGGAATACTTGATAGAGTTATTTTTAAGTGAGATAAGAGTAATTTTACCAATAGAAGAGACAAAAATTAAAGAAAAATTTCAAGGAAAAGATACAATCCTGACTACTTGATCAGATGATGGCATCATGAGAGAGTTTTTTGGTTGCATAGGGATTGATGGCCCTAGTTGTGTGAATCCTCCTTTTCTTTTTGTAGATAGTGTTGTGGTGTAGGAGTGAGCTAGGTGTGGGTTGGGGTGTTGTTTCAAGGAGAGCTTGGAAGTAATGGGTTTGGTAGGTATTGTACCTACTGCATGTAGTGTGGGGGTTGTGCAAATTGGGTTGGGTTATGAATTCAAGAAGTGGTTTGGGAATCAAGGAATTTTTTTAATTTTTTGAGGCTCTATCGAGGTTTGATCATCCCTTGTCCATCCATGCAAATATGGTAAAATTTTCAAAAAATATTATGAATGGTGAATACTTGTTCTAGATGGGGAGTTAATGGTTGCCTAGAAAGGAGTATTTCTCGACTAGTTTTAGTGATTCATAGGATTCAATAGGAGAGGACATTAGCTATCTAAGTAATCATTCTCTAATCTATAAGTTTGTGGGGGACTCAAGTCTCACTCCCATTCATGGATTCATGGAGTCACTATATGTGGAACTCAAAGGGTAATATGGAGGTGTTATCTATTGGCAATAAATAATTATTTCATGGTAGTGTTTTCTTGTATGGTGAATCACAATAAGGCCTATGGGAGGTATTTTTACAACCAAAAGGGATTATTTATTAAGCCTTGCCATACTAGATCTAATCCTAATAAGGAGCTCCATCAAGGGTTCTTGTATGGGTTTGGCTCTAAACCATCAATTTTAGGGGTGTTTTCTATGTACTTCTCTTGCACTCTTAGGGTTTTTCACCAATAAGGAGAGAGATAGAACCCAAAAATTGAGGTGGTTCACTCAAACTAAGGAATTTATGATGTAATTATGACTAAATGAAATGATCTAAATGCAAAAAAGTGATAAAGTTGATTGATTATGAATGCAAAACTAATAAAAAATGCAATGTTTGAAAACATAGTGTTGTATGCAAAAATGAACTAAAAACATGAGCAAATGCAAATATAAATGAATGAGATTGAATGGAGTGCACCTAGAAGGTTCTAAAAATTGGAAAAATTTACTGTTGATGACTAGTGGGACTCATTCGCCATTGATGGTGAATCAGTCCTACTTCTGGGAAATTGCCCTGAAATTAGTTTCCAACTATTAGGAACTGAATTCTAACAAAATAAACTTTTCCAACCTGTAGGTGGGATTCATTCACCACTAGTGGTGAGTTAGTCCTCCTCCAAAAATCTACAAATTCAGGAGTCAATTCTATAGGTCCAAATATGTACTTGTCTTCTTGTTGGGTTGACAAAGTCAAATATATAGAAAATGGACTAAATGTTGTCTCCAAGCTTGAATTAGGGTTTATTTGACTTGAATTACTTTGATGACTTGTTGAACACCTTTTCACACCTATTTATTTTCCAAATATTCCTACAAGACCTACAAACACACATGAAAAGAAGGGGAAAATGGTTAAGGGTTAGAGTATAGGGATTTGCCTTGGTCAAATCCCACTTTGGTAATCAAACCCTTGATAAAGAAATGAAATGAAATGAGAAATGAATGATGAATAAACAACATGCAAATGTTACCAACTCACCAAACCCTTGTTGCTAAAGTCTAAAGATATGCCAATGGCTACTCCAAGATGCTTGCAAATTGCTTGATTGAATGATTAAGGATGCTAGAATACTTGAATGCTATGATGGATTAAATGAATGAATGAATTAGGAGTAAAATGGATAGAAAAGCACTTATTTATATACACTTATGCCCTAATTACCAAATAATACATCATCACAGGCCAACATAAGGTCTTATTGAATAAAAATCTAAAAGAAATTTTGAATTATTTTGAATTTTGTGCCAAGAGGGACTCATTCACCACCCATGGTGAATGGGTCCCACTCTAGGCTTGCAAGTGGGTGTCGGGAATTAAGTTACATTTAATGTTGTTTTTTAGGTTTACATTAAAAAATATACTTAATTATGACCTGTAAGTGCATAAAGGGGCCAAATAAACTATAAGAAAGGTGTAATTAGTGGCGACAAGCCTAGAAAAGCATGAAATCTTATTACAAGACTTTACAACACTTTAAAATAGGACTTGAGAAGGAATAAAAAGGTGAATTTTTATATGAATTATAATAAGAAGACTCTAGAAAAGTGTAGAAATGTGTTACAACACTTCACAACACCTTCACAAGATGTCATAATTTGAATAATAAGGACCTACTGTGAATTTTTAAGTTACACTACAACATTAAATCCAAGAAAAATAGTTCAAGCATTACAAGAAAAAGACCTAAATAACCATGAAAATGTCAATGATCCATTTTCTATGGTACAGGATCCCATGGCTATCACTGGAGTTTTAGAGAAATGATATCTTACACATGATTTGTTTGTTGTTGGGAAAGACAGTTGGTCTGTAACAAAAAAAATTGCATAAGAGGGAAATTTCCTATGATCATATTTGTATTAAAATTGATTTAAATAACCCCTCGTTGAATTCATTGGAAATTTGGGTTGGAGAAGCTTATGGATTCAACAACTTGACTATGAATCTCTTCCTTTTCAGTGTCAATTTTTTTTATGAGTACAAGCATTTGAAAAGGAAATTCCCTAAGATTAACCTTTGAGGAGGTCAACCAATGGGACTACAACCAAAGCTCCATCCTGCTCAAAGCAAGTGAAGGATAAAGGGAAATTATGATGCCAAAAGGGGAAATAGATAAATAGGGCTTTATTCTTGTAAATACCCATAACAAAAGAAGAGGCCATAAGTGATCTCTCAAATATAGATAGGGAGATGTGGCTTATAACTACTTTGAGGCCCTAGAAGATTTAAATTTTCTTGAGGGGAACCCAAAAAGAATACTCCCAGGGGCAATTAATATTTGACTCAAGAGTCAATGAGATATTAAATTTTTAATCTTATCACATAATATTTGACAATGGAACCTGCAACTAAGTCCCCTAATCTTAGAACTAAGATATTATGAGACCAATATTTTGTATGTAAAATTTAGATATAATCAAGATCTGGTAGATTAACTAAGCTCAAGATGCATTCTATCTCATTTGAGAGTGTTGGACAATAAAATAGGTTAATGAGAAAAAATAAATTGTAATAAAACCAAACCTCACACCTACTCCACTCATGTAGTTTACATATTTTTACATCACATTACATATAGTTATGTCTTTTCCAACACTTTAATCACAACATTGGAAAACTAAAATATCTCACACTAAATTCTTCTTTCATTCTATAGATGTTTGAATTTGATGAGGGTGAAACCCGAACACAGAAAATAACCCACAAACAAGAGAATAATTTTATTATTCAGAAAATGGAGTTTCTTACATGTAGAGGAATTCAAATCCCCAAATTCTACAACACATGCAAGGTACAGAAAGCTATAGAATAACCCTTTCACAATATGCGAGCTTGTCTCCAAAAAGTTACCCAAAAATACTAGAAACCTGCCCATAAATAGAGCTCCTCTTTAGTTTGGAGCCAAAACAACATTAAAATTTGAGTTTAGGTGGTTTGGCGCCAAAAATTACAACTTGAAGTTCAAATTTCAAAAGAACATTTGTAATTGTATCTTCTAGAAAGTGCGCCAACTTCCTGGGGCCATAACTTTTGATCCGGGGTTCCGATTCACGAACCGTTTGAACTGTTGGAAAGGTCTCGAAGTCAAGAAAGCGCTCAAAATTTGCTACGCTGATTTTGGAAAGTTTCAGGGCCATTCCGGAAGCTCTAAGTGCCTCAAATCCAACTCGGAAGATTTTTAGGTGCAAATCTAAGAAACTAAAATTTTAATATATTTCAACCCAGGAATAGGAAATAAAAACCGTAAATTGGGAATTTCATTATGACGAAAAGGGTATCCAAAAATGTAAAAACATCTAAAAAATGATAAACTTGAAATTTAACTATTTTTGGGTGATGCAAGATTGCCCTTACACCACTGGATGCTCCTGCATCAGACACCCAGGGTGATTTTGAGAAGTGACCCCATCATGTCTCAGATGGTTGAGGAGAACCCAACTGGTCAACCATTGCCTTAGATAGCTAGGATGAATCTTCCACAGGCCTTCCTCTCCATTTCACCATATATTCTTCATACTGCCTGTTTCTGGTACTCCTTCCCACACGACTATCCAAGATTTCCTCAATCTCATCCTTTTCTGAAGTAGATGCTAAAATCCCACACTGTTCCATTGTTGGTACTTCCTCTGCGCCACTGACATGATACTCTATCAAATCTGAAATGTTGAACATAGAGGAAATGTTGAATCCATCTGGCAACTGTACCTCATATGCATTCCCTGAATCATGCTTCTTTAAAATTTTATAGGAACCAAACTTCTTCATCTTCAATTTGTTATATGTTCCCACTAGAAACCTTTCTTTCCTCAAGTGGACCATCACTTCATCACCAATCTGAAACTCTTTATACCTCCGCTTCTGATCTGCCTTAACCTTATACTGCATATTCATCTTGTCAATATGTTCTCTTACCTTCTCATGTATATCCTTGATGTGTTCTGCAAAATCTTCAGCTTCAACACTTATTTTCTTCTCTTGGTCCATCTTCCTTAATTCTGGAGCTATTCTAGGGCTACCTCCATACACAATCTGGAATGGTGATCTACCAGTGCTTCTGTTGATAGAATTGTTGTAAGAGAATTCTGCCTAGGGTAAGATCAAGTCTCATCCCTTGGGTTTATCTCTTACCAAACATCTCAGTAGGTTACCTAGACTCCTATTAACAACCTCTGTCTGCCCATTTGTTTGTGGATGGTGTGCAGAACTGAACTTCAACTCTGTCTTCAGCTTCTTCCATAAGGTCCTCCAAAAGTACCCCACAAATTTGGTGTCATGATCTGAAACAATACTCTTTGGCAGACCATGTAGCCTCACCACCTCTTTGAAGAACAAGTCAGCAATGTGGACTACTTTTATGGGTCTTCTGACATGGAATGAAATGTGCCATCTTCAAAAACCTATCAACCACCACAAAACGACCATTCCCTCAAGTGTCCTTGAAAACAAGAACAAAGTCCATACTTATATCCTCCCATGGCCTCTCTGGTACAGGTAAGGGCTGATATAAGCCTGTATTCTGGCTCACTCCTTTAGCCATCTGACATACCCTGCAGCTTTGTACAAAATTCTTCACATCCTATGACAATTGAGGCCAATAATAATGCTCACTGATAATGGCAATGGTCTTATCCCGACCAAAATGTCCCGCCATTCCTCCACTATGCTTCTCCTTTATCAGGTTCTCCCTCATGGAACTCCTCGGGATATACAATTGACTTCCCTTAAATAACATGCTATCCTGGATTATGAAATCCAGCCACCTTGTCCTGTCCATTGTAATAGGTTCCTTGCAAGCTTTCCAAGCCTCTGCAAAATCAGGATCTTCTGCATACAGTGTCTTAAGTTCATTGAACCCAACCACTTCAATCTACATTTTTGTCATCAATGTATGCCTCCTACTTAAGGCATCAGTAACCCTATTTGACTTCCCACTCCTATATTTCAAAACAAAGGTATAACTCTACAAAAACTCTACCCATTTCATATGCCTCTGATTTAATTTTTCCTAACTATTTAGGTACTGCAAGGCCTGATGATCAGTATATAGAACAAATTCCTTCAGCAACAAATTAATGTCTCTATTTCTTTAATGCTTGAACTATTGTATAAAACTCCTGATCATATACAAAATACTTTCTCTTGGCATCATTTAACTTTTCACTGAAATAGGCAATGGGCTTACCTTCTTGGCTCAATACTGCTCCAATGGCACAACCACTAGCATCACAATCCACCTGAAACACTTTGTTGAAATCTAAGAGGGCTAGAACAGGTTGCTCTATCACCTTCTGCTTCAACAGTTCAAAATTTTTTGCCGCTGTCGTGCTCCACTTGAATTATTTTCTATCCCCTCTCATTGTCTCAGTTAGGGGTCCACAAATACTACTGAAGTTTCTAATGAACTTTCTATAAAAACTAGCCAAACCATGGAAAGATCTCACCTCAGTAGCAATTCTTGGGGTAGGCCATTCTAGAATAGCCTTCACCTTCTCTAGGTCCATCTTGAGACCTTCTCACAGACAACAAACCCCAAGCATAATTAACTCCCTTCTTCACAAAACTACACTTCTTTTAGATTAATCACCGCTTCTTCTCTTAACTTCTCAAAGGCTCTCAATATGCATCGATGTCTATCCAACGCCTTAACA
>VDFB02000003.1:132995234-133033212 GCA_007258455.2 Sequoia sempervirens
TTTTTGACTACAAGTATCCACTTGGATCACTGTGGGACCAAGGAGGTATTCCTTCTTGTGTTCACCTGATGTATCAATTCCTCAAGAACACTTCAACACAAATTCATTCCTACTTGAGGAACATATACAAAATTCACCAAGGATTTTGCAGGTCTTTGAGTTAATAAATGTCTATTTGCTAGGAATGTGGACATATTTCAAACTTACATTTTAGAATTGGTATAATTTTAATAAATGTTGTTCTTATTTTGAATCCACATCTACGCATACTCATTATTCACTTAGTTGCATGAATTCTTGATAAACAAGCTAGTGCCTCATCAATTGGGTAAATGGAGTCAAACATGAAACAACCAGTAATACACCGATTATTTAATTATGACATACATGGACTATCTTTGTAATGCCTTGCAATACAAAAAATAAAATTATCCAAAACATCACTTCTTACCAAATCCTTGAAAACTCTCATAGACCCATAACTTTTCTCAAGTATTCTAATTAACCTTTTGTGTTAAAGAAAAAAAATAAAGCCATACATTCAATTAAACCATTGAAGACAAATGAAAAGATCTTTGATAATTTCATTTATGATTTGTGAAAGTGTATAAAAGGAGAGTATATGTTTTGGAATTTATATTTGTTTCAAAATCAGTAGTCTATGTAAAACCATTTAATACTATTAAATATATAGCCTATACCCAAGAAAATTTTCAAGTAGATTCATCAAGCATTCTGCATTTTCATTTTGTTTCATATGCTTGAATCTTGCCTAGAACATACTAGACTCAAAATTTTGATCAAAACCCCTTACATAGAGCCATGAAATCCCTTTTATAATACAAGGGAGCAACAAGCATATGGATAAAATGTAGTTACATTTCATGATAATTTCACAATTCATTTCATTTCATAAGGGGCTATTCCTAGATTATTATATCTTTAATCATTCCATTGCCATAGGAGAGCCAAAAGGAAAAAAGAACACCAGGCCATTTGTTGAAGCTGCCACACACGCCTTCCAAAAGGCATCACCAAAATCAACATGTTCACCAATACCAGAGTAACAACCATCACCATCAACAACATGAACCCATGAACCAACCACCTAGAAATCCAATCACCACAACAACAAAAAACCAAACACCATTAGAAGAGGACATGGGTGTTACCTAGCCTTTTCAACCACTGAGTAAACACCCTCATCGGGCCTTTTTATAGAGAGTGGAGTTGCAATAAAAATCTCATCATCATAGTTGGTATAAGGCACAAGAGAATCAGAGCATTGGTCAAGGCTAGGGATGGATCCTCCCTCTTCACTTGAGGAATTCTCAGAAATTAAAATAGGAGTAGTGGGTTTCTTAGAACAAACCCTAGGACCTACACCAGGCCTCATTAATTATTTTGCAATCGTAGGCCTCTTCTCATCAACTCTGACCATTTCTTGGCATAACACATTCCTATTCCTCAGGGCATAGGTTCTCTTAACAACCTTCTCACTTCTCTTATGTACCCTCCTTTTTCCTTTAGGGATAGTTGGCACCTCTGCTAGGAGAGGTTTGGCTTCAGGTACGTATAAAACCAGATCCTACATACTTAGTCTTCTAGACCTTCAGACTTGTGTGACGAAAGTATTCAACTCACTCATCTTCTAAGGATATCATAACAACCAAGGCCAATTATTCAAAAGGATACAAACCGCAACTTCTAGGATATTCTCATGTATAAGAAATGGAAACCCCCACAAATACTAGACATAGAAAACAATCGAACCGTAACAACAATGCAATAAGCACATACACTTACACACTAGGACACACCATGCGGCCACCTTTGCACTACCTCATTGCAAACTCTTAAATCACTTCTCTAGTACTCACAACAATCAACTCTATGCCATGATGATTTAAGAATGATTTAACAAGTTGTAGAGAATCCTCATTAAATAGAGGAATTTGAGGCTAGTCATAATTAATGGTCATCCTAACTCATTCAAGTGAGTAAAAGGATGAATTACTGCATGTTGCATCTCAACCATTGATTGCCTTGGATTTAAAACTCAATCAATGAGGCTCATTAAGCATTGCCACTTACTTTATGAATCATACTTAATAACAATGAAAAGGTGCTTTAAAGCTGCCACGTACTCATTTTCATCCTCACTCTATCATCCTTGACTCATCAGTTGTTGATCTTGATGATTGTGGGAAAATCCTAGCCACATCTCGAAACACATCCCCCATCACCAGCTCACATTCCACTTGGAACCTCATCAAGCAATGGCTTAAAAGCCAATGATGAGATACCAGCCACTAATTTGATTATGGGAAGATCTTATTTAGAGATCCTTGCTTTACATCACTTGTCGTGGGTTCCCTCTCTATCGAGTAGCTTCAACTAGCGATAAACCAAGCCCACACGATGGGGAAAACTCCACCCATCGATGGTCATGGGTTCTCCTTTGAATGACACAACAAAACCAACAATAGTACAAGGGACAACAATGGGTTAAGGAATTAACCACATCGCTCATCGTGGGTTGTCTTTTGGTGGCAATATTGAAACCTACGATTGGAAATGGACCCCAAGAAGGTAAAGAAGATGAAGCATCACTCGTCACTAGTTAGTCTCTAGTGGTGAAAATACAATGTGTGATAGGCAATGAAAATGGGTGGTTCAAAAAGAAATTTATTGCTTATCATGGGATGACCACAAGTGGTTTAAAAAGAATGTGCAATGGGCAATGAACCATTAGCAATGAACTTAAAGGGTGCTTAAAAGCATGTGGGTGAAGGTTGTTCTTAAAAGAGGATCCTCCTAGGCAAAGTGGGTGACTTTGAACAAAGGGGTCAGTCAAAATGATGATAGCAGGGAGTCATAAAATTCCAATTGATTTAAATGGTGACCTGGTCTAGCCAATCAACGAGCAAACATAAGTCATTAAATGGATTAAGGGTATAAATGAATGGAGTGATAAAACCCTAAACCTTAATGACAATGGGGAATAAAGATCAAAGGCTTGACTATGGAATCAATGGAATGATGAAATTTTAGGGACTAGTGGTTCCAACTAGGAATATATGCCTATTGCAAGCATAGCAAGAATCCATATCTCTAGTTGAAGCAGATCAATAGGAAAAATGAGCATGGTTATAGGGATATAGGATGTAACCTTCTTT
Organism: Sequoia sempervirens; assembly: GCA_007258455.2. Classification (NCBI taxonomy): domain Eukaryota; kingdom Viridiplantae; phylum Streptophyta; class Pinopsida; order Cupressales; family Cupressaceae; genus Sequoia; species Sequoia sempervirens. The sequence continues at coordinate 132,998,414 of VDFB02000003.1, forward strand.
TCCCATCCTAGAAACCTTCTCACCTATTTTCATTGACTTCATTCTCCAAATTGGAGGCCCAATGGCCTTCCAAAGCTTAGAAATAATTTTTTCCTCTATCAAATACCTTATCCTACTATGATATCAAAGGATCAACATCTATATTGTGCATTTATGAGGAACCAATATCACGATGACTGACATCATTCACTCCACTTACTATGAAACTATTTTTCTCATCATCCTATTGCACCATAAGATCATCCAAATGAGTTGAAAAGATAAAAATTTCATATTCAACCTAATCATGGGTTCTAACATCACATTCAATTTGTTCCACAAATTGAAATCCTTCATAAACACCATGTTTTATGCTTGGCTCATCATTTCCTAAAGTATTAGAAAAGAAAGATACAAACTTAGGAGGGTTTTCATTCTGATCCGCATAAGTGTTGACCTTATTAGATAGAAACAACTCTATGATAAGTTCCATAAGATGTGGAGCCTCTACAAAGAATTCAAGTGCAAATTCATATTGGTTTTCCTTCTACAAAGAATTCAAGTGCAAATTCATATTGGTTTTCCTCATACTTAAAGCTATTTGCACTTCTAGATTCTCCATATAAATCAAGTAGTCCAGCAACATTAACATATTTTAAGGGTTCATCAAACTATCTTTGTTCATTAGCATTATACTTGGTTTTATCATTATAGATAATAACATCCCCACATTTAGATTCTTTACCATGTGAGTGGATGTCATGTTCAACGATCAACACATCTGAACTACACTCTTGACTATTATCAGATGCAATTTTCTCATTTAGCCATGAGTAAACCAGCTCTCCAAATTCTATACAACCATATCCTTCACATGATTCGATAATTGTATAACCGAGTTTGCCTTCCTCCAAAACCAAATGAAGCTGATCTCCATTCCTTGGTGTTCCATCTGTACCATCTTCCCCACAATTAAGAATGATATTTTCTAGACACTCATTAGGGTCTTCAACAAAGAGTGGATAATTTCTACACTAGTAGGGATCATCAATTACCATCTCACATACTAGTGAAGTTTTATCATATAAGCAGTTGTCCCATACTTTCATTGATTTCATAAAAACATCTGTCCTCTTAACATGAGGGTCTATTTCTTCCATATCATCATGATTATTCAAATCATCATAATCACTAGAAGAATATGCAAATAGATTCTCAATTTCATTCTCATTATCAATAGTTAACACCTTCAACTCACATTCTGGAAATTCATTATCAGGTAGATTAACAAGATTTTCCATACTTTCAATAGCAATGTTGTTAATTCAAGATCCGCGTGCTTTTCATTGTGTGCATTTTCCTCATTTAACAATGGAGCCTTTCTAGCATTCATGACCACATCATTTTCTTCTTCATGTGTAATTGACCCTACCCCTACTTCATACTCAGTACCAGCATACTAAACACATATATGCTTATCTTCAAGTTCTTCATTAATCACACAATTGACATGCTCCATTGATTAAAAACCCAAATTACATTCCAAATATGCATCAAGTGTAATTTGACCATCTACTTGGGGACAAGTGATTACATCAATATTCATATCATTTCATTATTTAGGTGAAGAAAACACATATGGATCATCCTTATAGGAGCATTCATAATCATCAGATGAATAATCATGTTGGTTGCCATCATAATCCTTATCATAAGAAGACTCATTACTACATAGATCATGCTCAGATTCTTTGGAGTGAGTACTTGAATGTCAATCTTCAATGTCTTGATCACTAATTTGTGATGAAATTTCCTCAACATTAGCATTATTTTCACTAACCAAAAAATGACATGGAATGACATCATGCATCTCAATTGCTTCTCCTCTACCTGAGACATCACTAGAAAAGCATTCATACATATTTACTTTATTATCATCCCATGTATCCTCTTCATCGACAATACCATGTTGCTCTATGTTTTGATTATTTTCAAGAGAACAATTAGTGTCTCTACCTTGGGAATACACATATTTTAAATGATCACATTCCATAATCCTTATCCAATTAGGTAATTGATCAAGGATGTGAGACTTCAATTCCTTGGGTAAAGTTCTCAAGCCTAGATTCACAAATTTCACAAAAAAAATTGATGCATACTGAGTCCCCAGGTGTGAAAGTTCCAGGGACTTCTATCAAAGCATCAAAAAATATTATACAATGCTTGAACATATGACCTTTGATCAACACTACTCAAATTTGACTGACATTTAACATGGAGTTTAGTGTGATCTGCAGATTTTGACAATGGAGAAAACATAACATTAGAAGCATTGTCATCTTGACAATCATTTCTATTATCTGATCCATGAGATATATTTCCATGATTTGTGTTTGGGTGACCAATACTTGTAGCCATATATCCTTTCATCATTAAGTATTTCAAATTATTCTCAATGTCCATAGAACTTTGATATGCTTGATGCAATGTTGCAGGCTACTTATCCCTTAACAAGTAACTCATTTTTCTATCAAAATTTTCACCAAGATATACAACCAAACATTCAACAAAATTTGGTCTAATATTCTCTAGGATATCCCTTATTCCCTTCGTTAATCTAAGATTAAAAGTAGGAGCCAACTCATCTTCATTTTTATGGATTTTTGTGAAGTTTTTTCTTGCCACATTTGGGTTGACCCTCTCACCAAACTATTCTATAAAATCCACCTTAAATTGATCCCATGAAGCTATAAAACATGTTGGAAAATATGAGAACAAATCTTTGGCTTCATCCTTTAGAAATTGAACAAACGACTTTATGACAACATCTTCATGATTTACTTTGTAGTCCCCTATTAAATCCCTAAAATCCTACAAATGTATGCTTGTTGATTCAAACTTATATCCACTAAACCTTGGTATATTATTCCTAACTTTAGGTGGTACGATATTTGGGAAACCATAAATATTGCTGAAATTTATCACTCTGTACCTCTCAATATTGAAATTACTTTGATGTGACAAAAGGGTACTCATTGTGTGTCATTTCATTAAGGTTTACATCTAGGTGTACAACTTGACAAGACATCTTGTACAACCTTGTGCAAACTTTTTCAGACTTATCAAAAGAAATTCAAGTTATTCTTACAATTCAAGTCTCCTAGTTTTTCTTTGCATAATATCTTTGAACCAGTGAAATTTTTGAATATTGCAAACTTCTAAAACTATTTCAATTTCACTTTAAGATGATGCAAATATTACCATTCCTTTCCCTATCTTAGTGCTATTTCACAAAATTGGGAACTATTTATGTCATATATCTTGAAAATTACCATAACTTATCTACAAATATAATATTATTTCTTCAAATTCATGAGAATACCTAGAGTTTCAGAGCATCCATTCACCTTTGATCTTGAAATTTGTAGATCTGAAGCTTAGTTGTGTTCTTTGTTGGGTTCTTTGTTTCAGAGTTGCCACCTCTCTTCAGAGGATTATACTTTGAATGGGATGAAGTATATTCAAACTAACTTTTGTTCTGGGTTTTATCCCACAACAAAGTCACCTTCAAATCTTTCAAACTTTTTTGCTACGAATAGTTTTCACTAGGTTCAATTTTTTTGAAATATATATGAATAGGGTATTCAGATTTATCACACCATTTGACCTTGTAATACAAAAATCTACAACTAGAGAATGATAATTTTCCCTAGCAAAGTTTCCATTTCTATTGGTGTTTTTTCTAGTTGAGCCTTGGAATTCTCTAAAGGGTAGCCAATCCTTATGTTCAAGAACTACCTTAGGCTAGTGGCCAACACAACAAATAGAGAATTCTGAGGTCTCTACTCCAACACTTTAAGCTTTGTGGGACCAAGCAGGGTATTCCTTCTTCTATTTATTTGATGTATCAATTCCTCAAGAACATTTCAACATATATTCATTCCTACTTGAGGAAAATATACAAAATTCACCAAGGATTTGGTAGGTCTTTGAGTAAATAAATTTCTATTTGCTAGGAATGTGGACATATTTCAATCTTACTTTCTGAATTGGAAGAATTTTAATAAATGTTGTTCCTATTTTGAATCCATAGCTAGGCGTACTCATTATTCACTTAGTTTCATGAATTCTTGATAAACAAGCTAGTGCCTCATCAATTGGGTAAATGGAGTCAAACATGAAACAACCAATAATACACTGATTATTTAATTATGACATACATTGACTATCTTTGTAATTCTTTGCAATACAAAAACTCAAATTATTCAAAACATCACTTCTTACCAAATCCTTGTAAATTCTCATAGACCCATGACTTTTCTCAAGTATACTAATTAACCCTTTGAGTTAAAGCAAAGAAATAAATCCACACATTCAATTAAACCATTGAAGACAAATGAAAAGATCTTTGATAATTTCATTTATGATCTGTGAAAGTGTACAAAAGGAGAGTATATGTTTTGGAATTTATATTTGTTTCAATATCAATAGTATATGTAAAACCATTTAATACTGTTACATATATAACCCATACCCAAGAAAATTTTCAAGCAGATTCATCAAGCATTCTACATTTTCATTTCGTTTCTTATGCTCGAATCTTGCCTAGAATATATTGGACTCAAAATTTTGATCAAAACCCCTTACATTGAGCCATGAAATCCCTTTTATAATACAAGGGAGCAGCAAGCATCGGGCTCAAATGTAATTACATTTCATGATAATTTCACAATTCATTTCATTTCATTAGGGAAATTCTCGAACCATTATATCTTTAATCATTCCACTGCCATGGGAAAGCAAAAAGGTAAAAAGAATTCCAATCCATTTGTGGAAGCCACCATGCAAGCTTTCCAAAAGGAATCACCAAAATCAACATGTTCACCAATACCAGAGTAACAACCATCTCCATCAACAATGTGAATCCATTAACTAGCCACCTAAAAATCCAATCACCATAGTGCTCAAAAACCAAGAACCATTAGAAGAAGACATGAGTGTTACTTGACCTTGTTAGCTTCTGAGCAAACACCCTCACTAAGCCTTTTTATAGAGAGTGGAGTTGCAATAACAATCTCATCGTCAAAGTCCATATAAAGCACAAGAGAAACAAGGCATTTGTCAGGTCCAGGGGTGGCTCCTCCCTCTTCACTTGAGAAATTGTCAAAAATTAAAATAGGAGTATCGGGATTCTTCGAACAAACCTTACGACCCACACCATGCCTCATTAATTATTTCGCAATCACAGGCCTCTTCTCATCAAATCTGATTGGTTCTTGTGACACATTCCTATTCCTCTATGCATATGTGCTCTTAACATCAACCTTCTCACTTCTCTTATGTACACTCCTTTTTCCTTTAGGGATAGCTGGCACCTCTGTTAGGAGAGGTTTGGCTTTAGGTATGTATACAACCGGATTTTGCATACTTAGTCTTCTATACCTTCAGTCTTGTGTGATAGGAATATTCGACTCACTCATCTTCTCATGATATAATAACAACCATGGCCAATTATTAAGAAGGATATAAAACAAAAATTCCAAGATATTCTCACGTATAAGCAATGGAAACTGCCAAAAATACCAAACATAGAAAAAAATTGAACTGTAACAAAAATGTAACAAGTACATACACTTACACACTAGGAGACACCATGCAGCCACCTTTGCACTACCTCACTGCAAACTTTGATATTACTTCTCTAGTACTTGCAATAATAAACTTTGTGCCATAATGATTTAAGAATGATTTAACAAGCTATAGAGAATCCTCATTAAATAGAGGAATTTAAGGTTAGTCGTAATTAATGGCCATCCTGTCTCACTTGCATGAGCAAAAGGATCAATTACTACTTGTTGCATCTCAACTGTCGATTACCTTGGATTTAAAACTTGATCAACGAGGCTCATTAAGGATATCCAATTTCTTTATTGATTGTACTTAGAAACAGTGAAAAGGTGCTTTAAAGCTGTCACGTACTCATCTGCATCCTCACTCTATTATCCTTGACTCATTCATCATCAATCCTGATGATCATGGGAAAGTCTTAGCCACATCTTGAAACACATCACCCATTGCTGGTTCACATTCCAATTTGGAACCTCATCAAGTGATGGCTTCAGAGCCAGCAATGAGATACCAACTATTGATTTTATCATGGGAATATCTGAGTCGAAGATCCTTGCTTTACATCAATCATCATGGGTTCCCTCTCTATTGAGCAACTTCAAATGGTGATAAACCAAGCCCGCGCAATGGGGAAAACTCCACCCATTAGCAATTGCAGGTTATCATTCAGATGACATGAGACAACTAGCGATAGTGTAATGACTAGTGATGGGTTAAGGAATTAACTACATCGCTTATCATTGATTTTCTTTCAGTCGCAAGATTGAAACCTGTGATTGGCGATGGACCCTAATGTAGTAAAGAAGATGAAGCATCACTCATCATTGGTTACTCTCCAGTAGTGAAAACACAACACACAATGGGTGATGGACATGGGTGGTTCAAAAAACAATGTATTGCTCATCGTAGGATGACCACAAGCAGTTTAAAAAGAATGTGTGATGGGCGATGAACTTAAAGGGTGCTTAAAATCTTGTGGGTGAAGGTTGTTCTTAAAAGAGGATCTTCCTTGGCATAGTAGGTGAATTTGAACAATGGGGCCAATTAAAATGATGATAGTGGGGGGTCATAAAATTCCAATTGATTTAAATGGTGACCTAGTGCAGTCAGTCAATGAGTAAACACAAACCATTAAATGGATCAAGGGTACAAATGAATGGAGTGATAAAACCATAAACACTAATGACAATGGGGAATAAAAGATTATAGGATTGACTATGGAATCAATGGAATGATTAAATTTTAGGGTTTGACCACTTGGTAAGACAATCACCAGCAGCTATTTTATGCCAGAAAGACCTGATATATGCAAAGTCATGAGCATATCATGATCGAGTGATACTTACCAGATCATGTGGCAAAACAGTTTAGGGAGGTGTAGGATGCACCTAGAGATGATTAGATTTCCATTTTTGTGAGAACTACTGGGGAGGCTACATGGGGTCTGCAGATATAATCACAAGTGGCTATTGATGGCTTCTAATAGCTTGTGGCTAGGCCTTGGGTTTATGGCCAGGGTCAGGTAGATGTCAAGATAACATCACCCTATGATGCATGATTCGTGCCTCCCCTTTGATTGAAAAATTTGGCATGGGTACCTCCACAAGGGAGACCCAAACATTGAGGGGCAGGTAGCGGTAGAGGAAAACTACAATAGCCAAATTAGTAGCCCGATCAACAAATAGTATAGGATTAGGGACATCAAGCCCATCATCAACCACAACAGCCATAGAGACTGGACCCTTGAGATGGTCATATTCTAGCACTCACAATAGAGAGACCAGTTATGACAGTAGCTATAGATAATGATAGTTGAGAGAGACCATGAGGTACATTTGTGACAATAATTGGACCTATAGTTGGCCTAGGAGACTAGGAGATGACAACAACTAGAGGTCATCATAGTGGTAGTACAGGGACATGTAGTGGTTGCTTGCATGTTCATAGAGGTAATCTTAGAGGCTTCATACTATCAGAAATTGTATCATAGATATGTCTCATAGGAGATTCATCAACTAGGTTACTCCTAGAGGAGTGGTGTAGCACTGAGGAATTTAGATGGGCAGCTCTCAGTTAGATAGTTGAGTAAGCCAAGCCATAGACAACTATCAGCTGGTCATCAAGACTAGTCACATGATGGAAAAAGATAGAGTAGGGGATAGATCCTATCCTAATTTTGTAGACATTCTTTTGATACACATTTTTATTTAATCCATGTATATACATTCATTGGATGCTTTCTGATAGCCTCATGTATGTGTATTTTCGATGATAGTTACACTTTGACTATAATTTGTATCATGACATTCTATTTTTTTATATATATATGAGATGGATTGGATGCAGATTTATGATGTGATGTATTTATTATATGTGTTGTGATGGTGTATGGATGCAATGGTGTCAATTTTATATTATGGATGTACTTCTATATTTATTCTTATGTGATATGAGATGATGTATGATGCAATGTTTATGTGATATGTGATGTATGATGAATGTGATGCAATGGATGTTTCCTTCTATTTTTAGTATCTTTCTATGTCGCGCTATGAGATGGATATGCTTTTTTTTTCATGTTTCCCATATGATGATGTCATTCTTTATTATATGCAGATGATATTATATACACCTAAAATTGGTCAAGACAATCAATTAATTAAATACAAGCTATTTAATTAATAAACCTCTTATTTCGTCTACGTATAAATAAATTCAAAATTTATTTATATAGTTCATACTTTCCAATTCTTCCATCTTAATGCATATTCCTCTAATTTAATTAAACAAACAAATTCTTATAGTTTGTTTTATTTAATTAATAATCTTCTCACTAGATTTAAATTCCCAATTTGAATTTAGGCACGTCTCCAACTTTTCCTCTTACCACCTCATTAAGTGTCACATGAATTTAAATATGTCTAATATTTAAATTGAAATTATCCTCAACCAATTCTAAAAAAAAATTTAGACACTTGGCTCTCTCTATCATTTCATTCTCTCTTACACTTGGCATGGTGCTCTTTTAAAGGGAACATTCTCCATGATTCCCTCTAACTTCTTCCTTCTCCACCGTTCATCTCTCCAGCTGAAATCTTGACTGTTGGTTGCTCCACATCATTTTATGCCTTGGAAATCCTATAAATACAACCTCTTGCTACAACGTTTGCAATCTCATCTTGAGAAAACTTACTCTGTAGAAATTATATGAGAGAATTTAGAAAAATTTAAGCATTTAGCATTTAGAATTATAGAATCATTATAATTTAGAATCATCGATTAGTCTAGTATTTGCATTTCAATTATCATACTAGTTTCTTTATAGCATTTGCATCATAGCATAATCTTCATTTTATCATAGCAACTTTATTATCATAGCATCATAGCATTATCATACATCTTATCAAATCATGGAGGGATTATGTTTCTTACATTTACAACATCCATTCTCTAGGTTGTCGTTTTGAAAGTCATAGTGCAAGAAAAAGCTAAGACCCATTATGATTCAAAGAAACCTTAGAGATAGGAAACAATGGAATGGTTTTAGTGACTGATTATGTTTTGAATTTGACTCTTTCCATGATTAAGATCTCTAATATAATACATTTCATTGGATTTGTGTGTTTTATTATTCATTTACTCACACTGCAAAATTCACACAACACATTTTTGGCACTCACCATGGGGCCTAGCCCCTTTTTATTGACATTTTCTAGAAATTTATTTGGTAGATCATTTGGAAGTGAAATCTTAGGTAGCACATTCGATATTTCTTTTGGCATATACAAAACATAGTTTAGCGCATCCAATTCCTATTACAGTGAATCCAACTCATCTTTTGACACATTCAACTCATGTTTCAACACATACAAGGGGTCTTTTAGCACATTCAGTCTTTATTTTAGTGCATTAAGTAGTTTTTATAGAGCACCTAGTAGTTCTTTTAGTGCATATGAGTGATCTTTTAGTGCATCAATGTCTGTTTTAGATCATCTAGCTAATTTTGTAGAAATTCAAAATTTCGTGAACTGACTTATGTTTTTTGTTTTACAAGTGCCTAATATGCTGGTCAAAGACAAATGTATCAAACTATTGATGATGTTTGTAGGGGCTGGAGTGGTTTTATTGTCTTCTTTTAATTAAATTACGAACCTAGTTTAATTAGAAGGTTAAATAACCCCTTTTCTACTGTTCTTGAAGTGATAGGCCTATGCTCTCCCCTTAACTAGGTGACTCGAATGCCAGACTCACTATTTTATGCTTTGTTAACACTTTTAGAAGGCCTACCATAGTGGGAATTGGTACTAACCCTATGAGAACAACCTAAGTGGGAACAACTAAAGCCATGTTTTTTGACCAACTATAATCAAAAGAAAATTCAGGGAAAGTCCACAATTCGATGGTAGTGTGAAAGATAATCATCCCAAAAGCCTTCATTCTAAATTTTGGGAGGTCTCTTAAGGGATTTTATCTATTTTCCACACCGAACAGAAACCTTTATTACAAACCTTAGTATAAAAGCCAATCGAGTTAGTTTCTGAATGCTTCTAATATCAAATTGCAAGGGGAGGGAAGAATCTTTCCCCAAGATACTCACCATATAACAATTAGGGATAACTATCCAAAAGTGGAGGATTCAACTTTGGTTAAGACCTGGGAAAGGAAAAAACATAGGCACCCTCTAGGGAGTGAAATGGCTATGTGAGATGACATGGTTCTAAGATGTGGGTTGTGGTACATTTTAAGTGAGCCTTGACATTATAAAATTTCTTGAACTATCTTTTCTTGTTTTATACCTATGGAAATCAAAAGAATCAGACTAGATTCTTGAATACACACTCAAGGTTTGGCTCCTAGGGGAAACAATTATTTTACAACTTGCTGCTATGTTTAAAGTCATAATTCAAGAAATCATCTATTTAAGCACTTAATTCACATAATTCACAAACTAGAAAAAGAAAGAAAAATTCATTATTTAGAAAAACATCCCCTATAAACATCACATTCACTGTTCAAAAGCAAAGTAACCAGACAAAGTTGCAAAAACACTGATCATTTCTAGATTAGCGTATTCATTTCCTGTTCTGGCACATACATTGCTTTTTCTGGTGCATCTAAGTCATTTTCCAGTGCATGTAGTCCAACTTTTAGCACATATAGTCCATTTTCTAGTGCACTCGTTCCATTTTTTGGTGCATTCGCAAACCATTTTAGCGCATTCACCTATAGAATACCAAGTTAAAATCACATACTTAGGGGCAGTCTAGTGCATCCCTAGCTTTTCCTAGCGCATATAGTCCATTTTTTGGCACATCTGAGTCATCCTTCAGTGCATTGAGTCTAGCTTTTAGTGCATTTAGTACATTCTCCAACACATCTAGTCCTTTCTTTAGTGCATTGAGTCTATCTTCTGCAACATCTTGGGTACAGTCTAGTGCATCTAGGTTTTTTTCTAGCACATTTATGCAATCTTTTAGCACATCCATACCCTATTTTAGCGCATCTAGTAAATTCAAAACTAGAGAGTTAAATTCATCCCCTATTCAACAGTTTGAAGCATAATTAAGGATCTTTTCCAATACGTAATCATTCCTCAGGTACAACAGAGTCTTAAACTTGTTGAAACTGACATTTGTAAGTGGAATTCTTCAAACTAAACCAAGATCTAACACCTTAAAATGCCTAAACATCTATCATACCTCTAATTGTTAATCCAAGTTTCATCATTAGGATTTTCCATCCTTCATCATGAAACAAAGTTGTATAATCATATTAATCTTAGTCTAATCAATAGAATTTGTCATTCTATTTGACTTAGTTTTTATCCTTGGCACTCCTCCAAAAAAAGATCAAAGTTTAGACAAATTTATAATATTTTCATGCACGTTCAAACAAGATCACAAAAGTAGAAACTCAAAGAAAAAGAACTTGAAACTCAGAAAACCATGGTTGGAGCTGAAGAAAATCCATTCCCTTAACTCCACTAATCTGAAGGTGAGGAAATAATTGAGGAAGACATCCAACATGCTCAACAAGATCCAAATTTCCACAAATTCCTAGAAAATATTTTTGAAAGAGATGGAGAAAAATACTTCCTAATGCTGGCTAATCAAGGTATCAAACTTTCACATGACTTTGATATTAATCAATTGAAAGCACCTCCCAAAAGACTTGAAATTGATTCACAAAATATAGACCCAGTGGCTGCATTAACTTATTAAATGAAAATTTACAACTTCTTGACATGCAAATAGGAACCACAAAAATATATCTACTTCAAGACACTTTCCGATATCCTTTTGATCAAAGTGTTAATATGATTCCCTTTCCAAAACATTGTGAATTCCCAAAGTATGATAAATACAATGTTTAAATAGATCCTATAGGTCATGCAAAGGAATTTAGAATCATGAGCCTTCAATTTGCACATGAGGACACTTATTTAATGAGATTTTTTCCATGAAGCTTAGGGGGGAAATGCATGGAATGATTCTCCAAAGTTGCACCAGGTATTAAGCCCTTTGAAGAGTTGGTTAAAAAATTCATCACCCCATACTCCTACAACATCCAACATGAGATAACAATGAAAGACCTTTGCAACACGAAACATAAAAAGGGTGAATCATTCCTTATATTTTTACAAATATGGAGGAGATTTTTTGCAAGATATCCTCATCCCATACCTGAAAAAGAAAAGATGGAAATCTTTATTGAAAATATTTTTATGCCTTGCATAACCACCCCCATTTTCTTCTAGAATAAAATGGGTCCCCCTCTTTCTTTTTGCTTTTGTTTTCTTTTCCTTTGGTTGTCTGGTTTGGTCTTGGGAGTTCTTTTGTTTTCCTCCTGAGTTTGTTTTTGTTCTGCTGAATTTGGTTCTGCCTCAGTTAAAGTTGGGGTATATTTTTGTTAAAATTAAGTGAAATGGTGAAAAATAATATATTTCATATGCTTCGGAGGACTAATGGAGACCTTTTTTTGCAGGATTAAATCATGCAAACCATGATATTTCTCAAGGAGGTCAGTTGGAAGGCATCCCTCAATCCAATCTAGCATAAAATGAATCAAGAAGAAAGTAGGGAAGACCTTCTAGATGTCTTGTTGACTAGCAGTGTGTTATTCATTTGGGATCCACCGATCGCCATGACATCTCAGTCACTATAGGTTTTCATATGTCTCCTTGACATGCTGAAGTCTCATCGACCGATTACACACAAGGTTAGTGTCACCAAAGGATTTGTGTTCAATGAAAGGTCTTGTGGACCCATGAAGTCTTAGTGAAAGGTTATACCTTTAGCATAAGGTCTGGCCAAAGAGGTGAGGTCTTGGTGACAGAGGTGGCTTTGGGATAAAGTCTCACCAATAGGGTAGACTCTTACCGAGATGAAGCGGCCTCAGTGTAGTGGTTTGAGTTTGGTGTGAAGTCCTGCCAACCAAGTGATGTCTCACCAAAGGATCTTGAGTTCAGCATAATGTCTGGCTGATAGCAATTGTCTTGGCGACCACTGTGGATATCGATATGACTCTAGCTGCTCGCTATAAAGTCTCGCTAACCATCATATGTCTTGCCGACTGTGCGGAGTCTCATTGAAAGATGAAGGCCTCAGAGAGAAGGCCTTCCAACCGATGAAGGGTCTCAGCGAAAGTTAGGAGCTCGACATGATGTCCTACTGACAAGCGATGGTCTCGCCGATGGTTTTAAAACCTTCAACATCACTAATAGAACCCGTCGTGATGTCTGGCTGACCCAATGGTGTCTTGCCAAAAGAAGAGGGGCTCAATGTGATGTCCTGCCGACATGGGAAGGTCTTGTCGACTTGATAATATTTTGGCAAAGGGTTATGCCTTTGGCATAAGGTTTGGTCGAAGAGGAAGAGTCTTGCCAAAATGAAGTATGATCTCAGAGAAATTTTTTTCACTCGGTGTAATGTCTCACAGACAGGGTAGGGTCTCCTCGAGTTGAAATGAGCTTGCCAAAGGATCTTGAGTTTGGCATAATGTTTGGCTGATAGTGATTGTCTCGGTGACCACTGTGGATATCGATATGACTCTTGCCGCTCACTATGAAGTCTCGCCGACTATCGTATGTCTTGCTAATAGCTGCTAGGAGGTATGATCGCATCAAGGAGACACAATTAGTGTCTCACCAACATACAATCTGGTGTGAATGACTTTTGACTGCCCAAGAATCCCATGTGGAGTGTGTTCACCCAATCAAAGAGAACTAAGGGCGAACCCTGGGCAGTTTAACTGATTGACTACCCCTGTGAGGAAGATCAACAAAATGTGTGTGTCATGGATCTGCTCTGTGAATGAGCTGATGTAGAAACTCGGTGAACACTGGTGTGGAGATCTAATGAAAAATTTTGATGCTGCTTCTAGAGATGGTCAACTTCCAAAAAGATCTAAAGTGAGAATCAAGTAGAAAGGAGGAAGAAACCGTAACTGAAAGTGATGGTTGGGATCGCTACTAGAAAAGGAAGATCGACATTAATGATAATGCTTTAGAGCATTCAAGACGATTATGATGAAATTTCAAAGATGGACACGGAAGCATGGAGTTAATGCCTTGGTTGCAAAAGATTTAGAGGTCATCCCCGAAGCAATCTTTCGCCGACATGGACATGGAGGATGCAATTGAATGCAACATTAACTTCATCCCATAAAGATCTAAGGGCCGACCCTCCTGTAACAAACTAATATTTTGTAAACCCTAAAACAGGGGCAGCACATTCTTTTTGGTACATTCTATATATATGGAATTTTTTGCCTCTTTCCAAAGGGGGATCTGGGAGAAGGTTTAGAAGTTTTAGACTACATAGAGATAGAGGGAGGTTTTTCAGAAACCTGTAGTAGTAGAGAAACTTAAGAGTAGCAATAGAGTAGGAGTTGGATTTGATAGAAGGTAGTAATGCATCCTTCTAGCTCTCTTAGAATAGATGGAAATAATCTGAAGACATAGGTTTTCTGTACACTAGTGATTGTGCCAAAGTTGTAAATGCTGCTTATCTATTTCACTAATAGTAGAAGCAACCAGATTAAAATCTACTTCATATTATGTTCTTGAATGATGTTTATCTCTAGTTAATCATCAGATTTGAAAAGCTTTCAAGGAATGGAGTTTTATTTTATATTTTGTTTAAATAGTGATTTACAATCTGCTGTTGAAATCAACACTATGAATCAATGAAACTGTGTGTTAATCACAAGTTAATTTTGTTCTACAGTTTTAGTTAGGAATTCCATGAAAGGTAACAAGTCTAGTTAAGTTGGATGAACTATCATTCTCTTCAGTTCCAAAGCTTTGATCTATCTTTTTCTATTTCTTTAAAACCCCAGTTAAATTAGGCTTGAATTTATGTTTGATCTTAAAACAATCCAAAAGCTCAACACTGGTAGGCCCCTTGAATATTATAGTTCACATCAACCACTGAGTGAAATCAGCACAGTCGAGAACCGATTACAAAGACCTTGGGAGTTAAGATATCCATGTGTTATTCTTTCTCTTTCAGGAGAGAAGAATAGAGATATTTTGTTTAACTATTTTTGTGTTATTTGAACAATCAATAGGAAACTAGCGCTAGAAGGAGGCCTCCCTTGAGTAATTTTGGATTGTTGTGAGTTGGAGTGGGTCAGATCTTGGAAAACATAGCTCTAATGGGTAGCCCTTTGTATACACCAGGACTTGCCCATGAAATCCTTGGTCATATGTATGATAGAGTTCCTTTATTTTTTCGTAAAACTACTCAAAATGCTTCTAGGCATGTTGAAACTTGTAGGTGTATATTTTTTTTTCTCTAGATTCAGCATCAAGATATCATCTGCCAGTTATTTGTTAAAATACTTCAAGGTACAACAAGGAAATGGTATGATAATCTGCCACTAGATTCTATTTTTTCATGGATAGAATTTAAAATCTTATTTTTAGATCAGTTTGGTCCTCATGCACATGCACTACACCCATTACATGAATTTGCAACTACAAAAGGAAACCATTAGAACACATTTGTCAATTTAATCATAGATTTTTCTTTATGTATCAAAGGGTTCAATCTTTAGATTTGGTTGTTGATGATCATATACTAATAGAACATTATTATTGGGGTTTAAACCCCTCATTTACAACCAAATTTAGACATTGTGGTGAGGCTACATCCTTGCATGATGCATTGAGAAAAAGCTCTCTTATTGGAACAATTTGGACATGACACTAGAAATTCAGATAACCAAACTCAGGGTTATAATCCTCTTGTGCTTGCAAACTACCATCATATGCAGCCTTATGCCACTTCACCCACCATCCCTACCCAAGTGCAATCATTCTCACCAACTAGCTACAACCTTCCTAAGGTTCCAAGCACCACATTTTCCAATACCCCATATCAGGTCAATCCCACACAAGACCACTGGGAGAACTTCTCTCTACAAAATCCAATCATAGAGTTAAGTACTCCACTTATCAATGAAGTTGTGACCATATCATCTCTTTTCGTTCATATTCCAAAGCATAGTCCATTACATCACAATCAAGTTATAGAGGAAACATTTGATGATCCAGAATATAATTTGGATGACTTTTTTGGTAAAAAACATGAAATGGATGTAAATTTAGAGCATAATGGAATTCTCAAGATAGAATCTAGCTTTGTTGAAAATGTTAGTACTAATGATGGCTTTGAAGGAGATGAGGTATTAATACAGTATTGTTGTCATTAGAAATCAACAATATCTCCTAGCGATTTGAACACCTCTTCTGATCAAGATGAGAATTAGGGTGATGAGGAATGGACAAGGGAACATGGTTCATGTTGGATTGATATCCATCATATGCAAAATCGAATAAGGGAGAAATTAGAAGAGCTGGGAGATCTGAAACTATCAGAACCTATTGGGCCAAGTGGATGTAGGATACATCGAACTAAGCAACACTCTCAGAGGGATTGCCATGTCTTTCTAGGAAGGATGGAGTTGTATTTCAAGAAACTAATCACTAGTGAAGGAATACTTATGGAAGATCCTTGGAGTACATATCCTCTCAATGAGGAGGATGAAACAACTAGCACACGTGAAAATGGTAATCAATCCATCCAAAATGATGAGGGTAACTGTGTGAAGAGGTTTAATTCTTCCCTATCTTTTGATGACCTTGATCCTTGCATTGAGATGGATTCAACAACTGATGAAACTCCTCTACCTAGTGAGGGCTTGATAGAAGTGGAGAATGGATTCATCGATGCATTCATAGATTCTTTCAAGATGGTGAATGAGGAAGAAACTCACTTTGATGGGTTAACACAAGAGGATGACTCTGCTGATTTAAGTAGTGAACAGATTGAAACAGATAACACACTTCAAGATGAGATTTCCAATGAATCTTGTGGTCAAAGACAAAGATTTAAGTCCCAAAATGAATTTTTGAGGGAAGAAGTTCGAGTATATGTGCAGGTGAGTCAATTGTTCCCTGAAGAAATTTATGATGGGATACATTTGGACGAAGCAGAGGAATGCCAAGAAAAGGACCAAGGGGTTATCTTAGAAGTTGAATCTCTTCAACATGACGAAGAGAATGAGACAAGGGAATATTTTCTTGATTTTGATTCTGTTTACTCAAATGTGTTGTTTAACGAAAGTCCTTGCTTAGCATCCACTAATGAATTTGATCTTAATGCTGATAAATTTTATGTTGAATGGCATGTGATTTTTGATGATGTGTAGGAATATGAATTGAGAAAGTGCTTTCCTGACTTTAACTCCATGCATTCAAATGAGTTTGAAGGAAACCCTTGTTCACCATGTACTGGTATCCCTAACATCAATGGTGATAAGATGGATGCAGATTCTCAAACCCTTGAGGGCGACATGTTTCAAGAGAGTGTTGAAAGTAAGACTTCATCTCACGAAATATCAAAATTTTTTGACTCTATACCTGAGATGAATACAAAGATGTTGGTTAGTGAATATCCTAGCCCCAAGACAAACCTTGCTTCAGTGTTGTTTCATGAGCTGAAACCTTGAGAGGAGTTCATACAACATAAGTCTACATCAGTAATTAGAAATCTTCTGAATCAGGTGGTGTCCTTTCATTATCCTCTTTGTTTCAATGATTTTCAGTTTGATTATGGCGTTGGGGATAGTAAAATGTGTTTGTGGGTAAATCATGACAAAACTAAGAGCCCACAACTGATAATATTTCAAGCTTTATACTCTCAGAACAAACTTATTGCACATAAACTTCATATTTCTGAGTATAAAGATAAATTTTCTAGGTTTAGAACTGTGCCTACTAAGTTAAGATTGTTGCACATAATGAAAAATTAGTCAAGTCAATGTACAATTTTTTACATTTTTTTGTTTGTAAAGTTTAGCTTTCGAGTTAGTTTAGGATTAGGATTGGTTAGTGTTGGTTTTTGGTTTAGTTAGTTTTCTTTTCGTTCTGTTATTTTCCTTTTCTCGTGTTCTCTTCTTTTTTTTTGTAAATAATTCCTACGTTCTTGCTTGTAAATAATCTCTTTAAATAATTTTTTGTTATGTCTGTGAATAGTCTGCTTGTTTTTCTATTTGTAAATAGTTTTGTTATTTGTTTTTTTGTACTTTCTTTCTGTCCTTTCATTTCCTTTGCTATTTGGTTTATGTCTTATTTGTTCTTTGGGGTTTCTCTGTTCTTTCCATCTTGAAATGATGGGTTGTTATTTGAAGTATACTTTGGTTATGAGGAGAGAAGTGGTTTAGGTATTTTTAGGTTTTTAGATTGGATGATTTTCTCCTAAATTCATTGTTTTATGCCCATTGTCAATAAGAGTTGTGGAAAGTCTTGAAAACAAGGTACAAAGTAAACAATCTTCATTAGTTGCCTCTGAATCTATCACAAATCATCAAGATCATCTCCTCTTGTAATGGTATATTTGTCCTAGGATGATAGTGTTGTAAGATTTGAGTGAAAATTTTGATCTCCCAAGTGTTGTTATGAGGTCCATGGTAGTTTTCAACCCAGAAAAGATGTCTGACATCTGACATATTGATAAAAAATTGAATGAAATATCTGAAACTCTAAGAGAAAAAGAAAAAAAAAGAGAACTATCTAAAAAAAAGAAAGGACTCAATATGAATGGGTGATTTCAGTATCTCTACTGGGGCTATGGATGCCTGGCTGGTAGTAGAGCAATGTTGTGAGAAAACTAGAGGTGTCTCTGTTGGGGCTATGAACTCCTGACTGGCAGTGGAACAATGCCGAGGATATCATTACACAACAGCTAAAGGAAATCAACTCATGTAGTCCAAATCTTGCACATTGTTGTTCAAAAGATGAGGAAAAATTTATAAAAGAGTGATGCACCATCAAGCACACATTTAAATTTAGGGGTAGCCAGTGTTGAATTACATTTGAGATTCTAGCTCAACCTTGGTTGTTAAAACTGACCCAACTAGAGTTGTGATGTTCATAAACCGAATCCATCACTTTCTTGAAAATGGTTAAACCATTTTCCCAGCTGAGTCGCCATTTGTTATGCCTTGCATAACCACCCCCATTTTATTCTGGAACAAAATTTGTCCCCCTCTTTCTTTTTGCTTTTGTTTTCTTTGACTTTAGTTGTCTAGTTTGGTCTTGGGAGTTCTTTTGTTTTCCTCCTGAGTTTATTTTTGTTCTGCTGAATTTGGTTTTTCCTTAGTTAAAGTTGGGGTTTATTTTTGTTAAAATTAAGAGAAATGGTGAAAAATAATATATTTCATATACTTCAGAGGACTAATGCAGACCTTGTTTTGTAGGATTAAATCATGCAAACCATGATATTTCTCAAGGAGGTCAGTTGGAAGGCATCCCTCAATCCAATCTAGCATAAAACTCCTCAAGAATAAAGTCGGGAAGACCTTCCAGATGTCTTGCCGATTGGCAGTGTGTTATTCATTTGGGATCCACCGGTCACCATGACATCTCAGTCACTGTAGGTTTTCATATGTCTACCCAACATGCTAAAGTCTCATCGACATATT
This sequence comes from Sequoia sempervirens, assembly GCA_007258455.2. NCBI lineage: Eukaryota > Viridiplantae > Streptophyta > Pinopsida > Cupressales > Cupressaceae > Sequoia > Sequoia sempervirens. The sequence continues at coordinate 133,018,010 of VDFB02000003.1, forward strand.
ACACACAAGGTTAGCATCGCCGAAGGATTTGTGTTCAATGAAAGGTCTTTCCAATCCATGAAGTCTTGGAGAAACATTATACCTTCGGCATAAGGTCTGGCCGAAGAGGCGAGGTCTCGGTGACAGAGGTGGCTTCAGGATAAAGTCTCACCGACAGTGTGGACTCTTGCTGAGATGAAGTGGCGTTGGCATAGTGGTTTGAGTTCGGCATGAAGTCCTACCAACTGAGTGATGTCTCACTAAAGGATCTTGAGTTCGGCATAATGTCTGGCTGATAGCGATTATCTCAGCGACCACTATGGATATCGATATGACTCTGGCCACTCACTATGAAGTCTCACTGACAGTCATATGTCTTGCCGATTGGGCGGAGTCTCGTTGAAAGATGAAGGCCTTAGAGAGAAGTCCTTCTGATCGATGAAGGGTCTCGGTGAAAGTTAGGAGCTCGACATGATGTCCCACCAACAAGCAATGGTCTCACCGATGGTTTTAAAACCTTTGGTGTGACTAATGGAACCTGCCATGATGTTTGGCTAACCCAATGGTGTCTTGCTGAAAGAAGAGGGGCTCGATGTGATGTCCTTCCAACACAGGAAGGTCTTTCCAACCTGATAATATTTTGGCAAATGGTTATTCCTTTGGTATAAGGTCTGCTCAAAGAGTTATATTCTTGTTGAAATGAAGTATGAGCTCAGAGAAATTTTTTACACTCGGTGTAATGTCTCATTGATAGGGTAGAGTCTCCCTAAGCTAAAATGAGCTCGCCGAAGGATCTTGAGTTCAACATAATTTCTAGCCGATAGCGATTGTCTTAGAGACCACTTTAGATATCAATATGACTCTCGTTGCTCACTATGAAGGCTCACCGACCATCGTATATCTTTCCAATAGATACTAGGAGGTATGATTGAATTGAGGAGACACGATTAGTGTCTGACCGACATGTCATCTAGTGTGAACAAGTTTTGACCGTCCGGGAATCCCACATGGAGTGTGTTCGCCCAATTAGAGAGAACTAAGGGCAAACCTTGGGCAATTTGACTGATTGACTACCCCTATGAGGAAGATCAATAGAATGTGTATGGTATGGATCTGCTCTATGAATGAGCCAATGGAGAAAATCAGTGAACACTGGTGTGGAGATCTAACAAAAAATTCTGATGCTGCTTCTAGAGATGGTCAACTTGTAGAAAGATCTGAAGTGAGAATTAAGCAGAAAGGAGGAAGAAATTGTGACTCACAGTGATAGATGGGATCACTACTAGAAAAGGAGGATCAACATTAATGATAATTCTTTCAAGCATTCAAGGTGATTCTGATGAAATTTTGAAGATGGACATGAAAGCATGGAGTTAATGCCTTGGTTACAAAATATCTAGAAGTCATCCCCAAAGCAATCTTTCACCAACATGGACATGGAGGATGAAATTGAATGCAACATTAACTTCATCCCAAAAATATCTGAGGGTCGACCCTCTTGTAACGAACTGATATATTGTAAACCCTAAAATAGGGGCCAGCACATTCTTTTTAGTACATTCTGTATATATGGAATTTTTTGCCTCTTTCCAAAGGGGGTTCTAGGAGAAGGTTTAGAAATCTTAGAATACATAGAGATAGAGGGAGGTTTTTTAGAAACTAGTAGTAGTAGAAAAACTTAAGAGTAGCAATAGAGTAGGAGTTAGATTCGACAGAAGGTAGTAATGTATCCTTTTGGCTCTCTTAGAATAGATGGAAACAATCTGAAGACATAGGTTTTCTGTACACTGATGATTGTGCCAAAGTTGTAAATGTTCCTTATCTGTTTCACTAATAGTAGAAGTAACCAAATTAAAATCTACTTCATACTATGTTCTTGAATGATGTTTATCTTTAGTTAATCATCTGATTTGAAAAGCTTTCGAGGAATGGATTTTTATTTTATGTTTTGTTTAAATAGTCATTTACAATCTGCTGTTGAAATCAACACTATGAATGAATGAAATTGTGTGTTAATCACAAGTTAATTTTTCTCTGCAATTTTAGTTAGGAATTCCTTGAAAGGTAACAAGTCTGGTTAAGTTGGATGAACAATCATTCTCTTTAGTTCCAAAGCTTTGATCTATCTTTTTCTATTTCTTTAAAACCCCATTTAAATTAGGTTTGAATTTATGTTAGATCTTAAAACAATCTAGAATCTCAACACCAGCAGGCCCCATAACATTATAGTTCACATCAACCACTGAGTGAAATCAGCACAATCGAGAACCGATTACAAAGACTTTGGGAGTTAAGATATCCATGTGTTATTCTTTCTCTTCCAGGAAAGCAGAATAGTGATATTTTGTTTAACTGTTGCTCTGCTATTTGAACAATCAACAAATATAAATGATGAGATGAGCTATAGAATTGAATTGGAATTTCCACCTACCTTTGAGAATATGATTGAAAATGGAATCAAAATCAAAGAGGCTTTGGTTAAGAGAGGAGTCATAAAAATCTATAATGAAGGAAACAACTCAACAAATTCCTCCTCTAACAATTATAACAACAATGATAAACAAAGTTTTGGTAAAGAAATTAAAATTCTGGTAACAATGATGCTTTAGCTGAAACACAAAATGAAAAACTATTATTTAACTTAACAATAGCTTCCACCAAGACCAATCAAAACAACAATCCAACCAACAATCAAAAAAGCAACCAAAATTCCAATCAAAACAACAACCCAAGAAATTTTGAATCTAAAGCACCACCATATCGAACCTCATCAAATTGAAGAAGATTCACACCTTTGGGATAGTCATTAGAATCAACATTAAAGGGGCTTCTTACAACCAAGGTTATAACATTACTAGAAGCATGAGATTGGGAACCAAGAGTTAAACCATCTTGGTGGAATGATGACTCTATGCAATTGAAGAAATTGATACAAGACTTGATTGATAATAAGAAAATATTTGTGGAAGGGCCCCAAATGAACAATGATCATGGAGCATTCAAGAATCCTTTACCAAACTATGAAAACGGGGAGTCCTCTCTATCAAACACTGAAGGAGAAAATGTGAACTACGTTTATGCTTCTACCAGTCTTCATATTGAGGTAGTTGAAGATCAAACCAAGGACATTGAATTTAAGGGCCAAAGAAACATTGTTACAACTAACAATCATCACCATGGAATTGACACCTTATCACATTAGATCAATGACATCATACAAATTAGAGAACACCAAACTAGTCACATCAAAATAAAGGGCCAAAAAGACATTATTGCAATTGATATTCCAATTAATGGCATCATAATTGAGCATGAACGAAGAATTTTTACAACTGAAACTCATTTTCATGACATCAACACCAAACCACACCAAATCAATGACATCATACCAATAAATCTAATCACAAACTTTGCTGCAAGTGACAATCAAATTAATGTCATTAAAATTAGAGAAAAACAATATTACCAACCAGTTAATGCAACCACAAGAGGACAAGCCAAACTGATATTGAAAGGAGTTGTCTCTTCTACATCCAAAGCAACTACTACTACCCCTGAAACTGAATACAACATAGTTGACCAATTGCAGACAATGCCAACTCAAATATCAATATTGGAACTCCTAAAAATTTCACTAGCTCACAAAGAAATTTTAGAAAAATCTCTAGTAGCCACCACAGTACCAAATAATCTATAATTTTTTCAATTTCAAGCTATGGTGGGACATTTGACCACACCTCATTTCCTATCATTTTCTAAGCATGATGACATATCAATCACCCATCGACGCAATGCTCTCCTAAACATTGAGGTTTTAATTAACAAACACTGGGTCAAATGTTTTCTAATAGATGGTGGAGCTGATCTAAATATCTGTACTTTAAAACTTATCCATGCACTTGGATATTCAAAAAATGCAATTGATGCTACAAGAAAAATCACTATAAAATTGTACGATGATGAAGAGAGATCCTCCCAAGGTATGATTTTCTTACCAATTCAAGTGGGACCAGTTGTAAAAGATATAATTTGTCAAGTGTTGGACAAAGATTTGACATACAATATACTCTTGGGACATCCTTGGATTCATGATATGCAAGAAGTGCCATCAACATATCATCAGTGTTTGAATTTACCCTTCAATGGGAAATAAATCACCATTTTAGCTGATTCCAACAACCCCCAATATTGCAACACACTCAAAACAACCCAAGATACTTTTGTGCCACATAACACGGAAGCTCCTACACCTAGTTCATAAATAATGAAATTCAACTAAATTCATTGTCAAAATGGGTTTAGAAAAAGGACCGGCCAAAAGAGAAGGGTAATAGTGACTCTATTCCATCAAGTAACGAAAGCCAATCAAATCCTTTGTCAAATACACTTGAGGGAAAGGTTCAGTCAAAACAAAAAGGTGTCGGTGATTCTACTCCATTAAATCATGAGATTCAACTCAATTCCTTATCAAAACAATTTGAGAAGAAGGTCTAGTTAAAAGACAAAGGTATGGGGGAATATTCATTTGAGCAATCCTTATGTCTTTCACAACTGCTATCTTCACCAAAATATTATAAACAACCATCTACATCAAGAAAAAAATCCTCACAACCAACCACACTTTTTGATGTTACATTTGTGAAAGCATGCACATTAGTGGATGAATCAGAAGAAAAATATGCTTTGAATTGATTATACAAGGATGAAGAACAATCACAAGCATCAACTTCCAATGTTTTAACTGAACCATATGGTAAAGGTTTTAAATCCTAGAGAAGATGGGATATGATGGAAAAGGTCCTATTGAAAAAAGAAAAGAAGGTATCATAGACCCACTATAGGCTACCATAACCAATTCAAAGGAAAAAATAGGAATAGGATACAGAGAAAAGTCAAAAGAAGAAACCAAGCAGTAGGTTGTTGAGAGAATCCTTCAATTGAGAGATAGTTTCAAAATAGATTTCAATGAGTATGAATGGGATTCCCTCTCTAAATAATCTTGTCATGACAAAGAAATTGATGTGATATAATATTATGCACCAACACATGTGGAGGGATAGAGCTCAAGTTCTAGAACATTTGAAATTCAATCACAACATATTGATGACTCAATTGAAGACGATTAGACTTCGAGTGAGATAGATCACTCGAAGAGAGTAACATCATAGACCTTGATATTTCTATCAAACACTTTGATGACATTGCCATTATGACACTCACCCCTTTTGACCTTAGCCAATCTGATGATTCCTTTCCATTGGTACACCCCAAACTAATTGACTGGGACCAAACTAAGCTAGTTGACATACCCATCTTTCCAAATGATGACGCCATTATGAACTTTCTTTGCTCTAATGATCCTAAAACATGTTCCACCATCGAATCTCCTAATGAAGATATAGACAAGGGGAGTTCCAAATCGCTCAAATACAAAACAATGAATATAAAAAATAGATGTAATGGTGAAAAACATTTAATGGCAGTATTAGATCAAGAAAAAGAAAAATAAAGAGCGTACCTAACAGTGAAAACCTCTCTGAGGCATCAAAATATGGGAGATTTGACACCCTTGTTGAGCAATATCATGAGAGATCTTCAATGTTGATTGAACCCACACAATCCATCAACATTGGTATAGCTAAAATAGTCAAGACTCTACATCTAGTAGCATCCATGACAGAGGAAGAAAAACCAAGCTTCACTAAGTTCTTTGAAGAGAGACAAGTCAACTTTACTTGGTCCTACACTGACATGCCAAGAATAGATCCAAAGCTTATCATGTATCATTTATCACTACCACCGAGAGTAAAGCCAGTGAAGCAAAAGTGGAGAAAAATGCATCCCCATATCACCCTTCTAGTAAAAGTTAAATTGAAGAAAATATTCGATGCATGATTTATCTGACCTATTGATTATGCTGAGTGGATATCAAACATTGTGCTAGTTTCAAAACCTATCCATAGCATCAAGATATGTATGGATTTCAAAGATCTCAATAGGGCTTGCTTGAAATATGATTTTCCTTTTCCTAACATTGACATCATTGTAGATTTGACAACAAGACATGAAATGTTATCATTCATGGATGGATTTTCTAGTTACAATTAGATTAAGATAGCACCCGAAGATCAAGATAATACAAACTTCACATATCCTTGGGGAACATTTTGCTAGAATGTAATGCCTTTTGGGTTGAAAAAATATTGGAGCCACATATTAGTGAGTGATGACCACCATTTTCCATGACATGATGAATACCTTTATGGAGGACTATGTAGATGAATTATTGGAAAAATCATTCACTAGAGAAGGTCATCTAAAAATTATAGACAAAATCTTCACCAGATTGGAGAAATTTGACGTAAGATTAAACCCAAAGAAATATGTACTTGGCATGACACCAGCTAAAATTTTGGGATATATTGTATCAGCTAAAGGCATTGAGGTGGATCTTGAAAAATTCAAAGCTATCATGGAAATGCATCCTCATAAGAATATCAACCAACTTATATCTTTATAGGGATGATTCCAATCTATTAGGAATTTCATCACACAACTAGAAGATAAAAATCATCCTATTAATCACTTGTTGCACAAGAATCTTGCTTTCAAATGGGATGAAAAATGTGAAGTAGCTTTTAATCAATTGAAGTAGTATCTGATGTCACCACCCATATAGGTATCACCAACTGAAGGAAAAACATTATTACTTTACATAGCAACAACAAAGGTATATTTAGGTGCTCTACTGGCACATGAAGATTCTATAGGAAAAGAAAGGGAAATTTATTGCATCAGTAGGACTGTAAATGGTTATGAGATCAATGAAGTGTATTTATTGAAAATGTTTTTCTAGAGGTAGTATTTGCTACTCAATAACTAAGACATTACATGTTAACTAACACCATCAAACTCATAGCTAAAATTGATCCATTGAATTATTTACTCAACAAAGCTTCCTTGACACAAAGACTAGAGAAGTGGGTAATGATATTGAGCAAGTTTGATATCCAATATGTGGACATAAAAGCAATCAAAGGTCAAGCCATAGCGGATCAACTAGTTGAAACACCATTAATAGATGATCATCCCATGAACATTGAGTTCCCAGATACCGATGTCCTTATAGTGTCAACACAACAGTGGATGTTATACTTTGATGGATCTTACACGCAACATGGATCAAGTGCATGAATCTAGTTTTTCATGCCTCAAGGACATACCATTCCAAAGTCCTATAGGTTAATGTTTCCTTGTACTAACAAAAAAACCAAGTATGAAGCACTCAACATTGGAACCAAGGTGGTAGTTGAAAGGAAGATCATAGAGTTGCAAGTTTATGGAGATTCACAACTAGTCATAAATCAGGTGAATGATTATTACTAGACAAAAGATGAAAAATTGATGTCATATAAAATAATGGTTGATGAATTTAAAAAGTACTTTGTTGAAATCAAATTTGAGTAGATTCCTAGAGGTGACAACAAAGTTTTTGATGCTATGGCTACAACTGCCTCTCTCTTATAGATTCCTAAAAAAAGAGCCCATTATGAGTTCATGGTGGAATAATTATTTAACCCTGCCTATGATAACCCTAAATCTCAAGTCATATACCATCTAGTCGAAGTTGGTGCTTCTACCTATGGGAAAGTCTACACCTATCTATAGGACAATACACTACCACCTAATATATCCCAATACTAGAAGCAAAATTTTATCTGACAAGCAGCTTGACATACCTTGATAGTTGATGTACTTTACCGATGAGGTCTTGATGGTACTCTCCTTCAGTGTCTTGAACGTAACAAAGATGAAACCACTTTACGTGAGGTTCATGAAGGTATCTATGACACGTATTCAAGTGGACTAAATCTCACTAAAAAACTCCTATGTTTGGCATACTACTAGTGGAATATGGAGAAGGAGTCTTTTCAATTTGTCAAGAAGTGCTAGAAATGTCAAATCCATGGAAACCTAATACGTGCACCAACACAAGAATTACAACCATTTGCATCAACATGGCATTTTTGTTAATGAGGTCTTGACCTCATAGGCAAGATACATCCATTATCTTGTAATGGGCACAAATTTATCATCATAACCACAAAGTACTTTAATAAGTGGATTGAAGTTGTTCCCCTAACCATCATCATAGGAAAACAAATTACATCCTTCATCTTAAATTATATTATTTTTTGATATGACATTCCTTAATCTATTATCATGGATAATGAAAAACCTTTCAAGAATTAGGATTTCTAAGAAGTTTGCTAGAGGTTTCATATCCAACATCAGTTTTCTACACCGTAGTACCCTCAAGGAAATGTCTAGGCAGAGGCCAAAAAAAAAACCATCTTGAAAATCTTAAAGAAAATTGTCATGATGTTGGATATGATTGGCACATTCAACTAAACCCTACATTGTGGGCTTACGAACCGGTATTCGCACCCTGATAGGAGCGACACCCTATGCTTTAGTATATGGATCAGAGGCCATTCTACCTATTGAGGTTGAGCTACCATCACTTTGTGTGTCACTAAAGAGGATCATTTCATATGAGGATTATAGAGTATCTAGGTTACAAGAGTTGGAACTATTGGATGAGCGTCGTCAGTATGCAGTTGATCACCTTAAAGCATATTGATAGAGGATATCTAGAAGTTACAATCACAAAGTAAAACCAATAACTTTTAAGGTGGGTGACTTAGTCTTGAAAGAAAATCCCTGTAATCAACAAGATAGAGAATAGAAAGGAAAATTTGAACCAAACTAGCTAGGTCCTTTTTTTGTTGTATCAATCTTCGAATCTAGAGCCTATCAGTTGTCAATGCATGAAGGGAACCTGCTTGGCAAACCTATCAACAACCTACATCTCAAGAAGTTATACACCTGACTCATCTAGTGCATCGATAAAAGTCTTGATAGAAATTTAAAAAAATTAGAAAATGTCCTAAAAAAATGGTTACCGTGATGAAAACCTCGAAAACAAGCGTCTTGGTGATAGAAAAAAAAAAAGGGAAAAATACAAAAAAAAAAAGAGAAAATTTTGAAAAATACAAGAATTATGAAAAATATAAAAAATATAAAAAATCATAAAATCTGAAAAAGCGCAATAAAAACTAGTGAAAACCTAGTAACAAGTGCTATTTGTGATATATTAGCTTTTCCATCTATTTGAGCATGCTCACCATTCGTTTTCGCCATTCTCTTTCACCATCATTCCGCCTATCATTAGAAAGCTTCATGTGCATATCCAAGCATCGTGGTTGTGTTTTGTCCTAGACTGTAGGAAAAATATTGAACTCACTAGGGGCAATAAACTTTGAGCTTACACCAAATGACAAACAAACAATAGTAACATGTCACAAAGATAATGATCATAGTGCAAATCTCTATTGAACATCAATCATAAAATGTTACACATCAACCATCCACTTGAAACAACTAAATCTATCAAATCAAAAAAAATATAAATGGATGATGTTCCTTCTAAATCATGGATTTATCACATTAGCATGAATGTTCAACTATTGTACTTTTATTTTTATTATCATATCTCTGGAGAAAATCGGTGATGTATTGAACTAGAGGAGCTAGGAAGGAGTATGATTTTGCTTTGTTTGTTGTCTCTAATTCAATCATTACTATTGTGCAAATAGACATGAGAAACGCTCTACAAAGTATCACTGATGACATTCTGAATTTGCATAGGAAAAAGATTAACTCTTGTCTGTTTATGCAAGCAATGCTCAGGTTATCTTGGTTCAATTATACCTAGATGCTTGTGTTAACTTGCAATATCAAAAATCATGGAAGTAGTACTCAGGTCATCATGATCTAATTATGCCATCAATGTTTGTACTCACTTTCAACATTTTAAGGGTTCAATGATGATAAAAGCATGAAAAATCAGTTGTTTTAATGACAAAATTTGCATATTATATCTACGTACATGGCTAAGTTAGATTGCATCCATGTTAGTTTTTGCATCTATATTTATGGATTTTCCAAGGGTGGAACAAATTCACAATGATGTTATCTCTATCATTAATGGATTGAATACACTTGACATTAACAAAAAAATATCATTCTCATATAGTTGCATAATCATTTTCATATTATACATCCATCCATGCATTACATCATAATATTTGCATTAGAAAACACAAAAGGAAGTACATTACATCAAATGTGGATAATCAAGGTCATCTCATATAGTATAAAAGCATCACATATTTGCATTAAGAAACTACAAAAACATAAGGGGCATTATATTTCATTTGCATCCATCACATAGCATAAAAAAAACATCCATAAAGAATATAGAATCATCATCCATATATCATCATTGCATCCATACATAATCATTACATGAGTGTATATAAACATCACATATCATTTGCATAATCAAATCCATCTCACATAGCATAAAAAAATAATCCATAAAGCATATAAAATCATAATTCATTCATCATCATATCATCATTGCATACACACATAATCACCATCTAAAGCATCACATAAGCATCATTAAAGAAGAAATTAAATGCATCCATATAAATCACATATAGAAACATAGATCGCTAATCATCGCTACATATCATATAACATGAAAATCATAATGTCAAGTGTACAATGATATCCAAATGTATAATGAGATGCATCATTAAAAACAAAATTAGTAGCATATCATAGTGTCTCAATTGAATAAAGGAGTCCAAATCATATCCCAAATACAATAAATTTATCATCATCATGGTGCTATGTGGTGCTCCCCCTAATGTTGTTGGCACTGCACCTCTGACTATATTCCATGGCCCTACCCTTGGATCCCTACGAGGTAGCCCTGTAACACCCCTACTCATAGTCTTGGAGTGAGTGCATCCACTGATAGACTATGCAAAACTCTTTCGATGCTCTGGAGGAACCTCCTCATGATATCCCTACTCGACCTCCCTAGTGGAGTGTCGTACCTCTCTCAGATAATCAGTTGTACCTATGCCCTCAACCACCCTCTACTATCTCTCAACCACACCCTTTGCCTACACAACATGCTACCTCAAGGTACCCCTCTTGACCGTGAGAGTGGCAATTTGTGCCTAGGCCTACGTTTGCACCTGAACCAATACTTGAAGCTGCCCCTGTATCTATGCTAACTAGCCCTGTAGTTCCTGAACCTATGATTACAAAGCAACTATATGAGCCTACTATTGTTGTAAAGGAAACCTAATCTACACATGTCACTATGTTGCAACCACTAGTGATCTCCTCTTCCGAGGCACTCTAAAGTCTCACACATCTATCATGGGCTCTGCACCACCCTCATCTCCATCAACACCATCACCTCTATCTCCATTGCCTCCATCACCATATTTTCCTCCTCCATATCCATCCCTGTCACAATCGTCACTTCTCTCTTCCTCCTCCTAATATCCTCCATCTATCCTCTTCCTACATCCATGTGTTGGTGCTCTCTCCTCATAATCTAGCAATGGTCCTGACTCATCTAGGTTGGAGATTCGTGGCAAAATATGTCTGAAGAAGTATTGTGCATACTCCTTGGATATGGGAGCCTCTATAATCTCTGGATGATAATCCCAAATAATGGCCTATAAACATTGGTACTCCTCAACTGAAGCATCATAGGACAAAGTGGGTCCCCACTCTGGCACATCAATTCATCATCGTGCATAATTAGCTATTCCCTAGGGCATGCCCTTTACCGTACCATACTATCACAGTACCCTCCTCAATAGAAATCTCTTAATAATAAATTGTGTCCTCCCAATCAGGTACATAGAAAAGTACAAATACAACATCTCAATAGAATCCTCTGGGAATTGCTCACAATCTAAGTAGGGTCACCATGTCATTGTCTCAAGATCATCCAATACTCTCCTCCAGTAATCCAGTTTTCCCGAATTAGGCTAGACAAATAGACCTGTATATGCATGAACATTTGGCCTCCCTATCGGCCATTTTCTATTTGCAACTAGACAAGTTACATCTATGTGCTCCCACACCCATATCTGCAATAGTGTAACTCCACTTGACGAATTGGCCCCTCTAAGATAGACCATTTGATGTAGATTGTGGTACATATGGGAAATCATACAGAATTCCCAAGCATATATGGTACCCTATGTAATCATACTATCAAGTATTTGGCCCCATCCAACTAAAAGTCCCTTCAACCTATGGTCAACACATAGAAATCCTTCAATAAACCAACCAAGCACAGATGGCAGTGTCATGTATGCATCAACCATCTCTTTCTAGAGAATCTCATAACCACATATCTGGTCATCCTCAAAACTCTCTGAAGTGCATCAATACCTCCCTGCTTAGTCGAATCATAAACAACCAACTTTCCAACCACTAGTATCCTGAAAATCCAGTACACATCCTCTAGAGTTAGTGTCATCTCACCATCTGATAAATGAAAGGTGTTATGATCACTGTGCCATCTCTGTGCTAACATGGTTAGAAGCCCCCTGTTAATTTGATGTTGGGGCATATCTATCAATGAATTCAGTCTACATCGTCCAATCACATTTAGATCAACCTAATCTAAAATTAGAATCAACTCCTAGGTCCTCAGGAAGCACTCCCAAATCTATAGGACTGATGAAGGCTCCTATCATCATAACATATCACAAATAAGCAAATCAATCAATCAACACCAATCAACCTATCAACCTAATAAGCTTTGATGAGACTTTGATCAAATATTGTGAGAATTTATCATTGAACCTCTCCTATCATGAGGTAAATCATTAATCTATCATTGATCCACACCTATCATGAGGTCAATCATGATCATCCTATCATTGAATCTCACCTATTATGAGACCAATCATCATCTAATCTATCAACATCATCAATCATCATCAAATCAAAGGCTAACGTCATCAACAATCATCAAAATCAAGGAGTCTAATATAAAAATTCAATAATCTAACCTAGATGTACTAAAATAGTGACTCAAAGAGCTAAAAACATGGATGCACGAGAAAAATTTATGGATGTGCCAGAATAGAGTCTCTATGCGCTAAATCACCATATGATCCATCAAATTGCATGAATGCACTAAATCCCTCTATCAATGCACTAAATAATTCTAGATGATACAACATTGACCTATTGTGCTAAATCACATCACCTATGTGTCAATAAACCATATGCACTAGAACATTCATCGTATGTGCTAAAAAACCAACTTTAAGTGCCAATTCCCTATATGTGCTAAAATATATTATCTATGTGCTAAAAAACTAACCCTATGCAATAATATACTAGATGCACTAGAATATTCATTCAATGCGTTAAATCGGTGTTCGTATGAGCTAAAACATGAAAAGAAGAATTTAAACATGAAAAAATGTGGGAAAAATAAATTTCAAAAATAATAAGGAAGTTTTTCGGGGTATGTACTGGAGGTCCATATGTTATCGGTTGGTTGTGACATTGCACATGCTCGAATTTATGTGTTTGGTAGGGATTCACCATCTTGCTCAAATTTCTCAATCACTCTCAAATTTCAAAATTCAAATGCACAAATGAACTTCTAATCCATCTTATTAACCTTTTAAAGACTAATTAAGTAGGATTTTTGTGGAGTTGATTTATTTTATTTTTCAAAGGGGCTTAATTAATCATTTTATCACCTAATGGCTTAAACATCATTTTTCGGGATATAAATCAACTCAAAAACATAAAATTTGAAAATAATCATCAAATCATCAAATCATCAAAAATATCCAAAAATTCAAAAAACCATCGATTTGTCTCCCGAGGGGGCATATATCCATTATCACTCAAAAATCAGTATTTGGGGCATCAAATTTTTTTTGTCGGCAGCAAATTCTTCTTTGAAGTATTGTGTAAACACATTACTTCAAAGAGGGGGAAAATGTATACACCTAAAATTGGTCAAGACAATCAATTAATTAGATGTAGGCTATTTAATTAGTAAACCTCTTATTTCTTCTACTTATAAATAAATCCAAAATTTATTTATATAGTTCACACTTTCTAATTATTCCATCTTCATTCATATTCCTCTAATTTAAATAAATAAACAAATTCTTATAGTTTATGTTATTTAATTAATAATCTTCTCACTAAATTTAAATTCCTAATTTTAATTTAGGCACATGTCTCCAACTTTTCCTCTTGCCACCTCATCAAGTGTCACATGAATTGAAAAATGTCTAATATTTAAATTGAAATTATCCTCAACCAATTCTAAAACAAACTTTGCAAACTTGGAATGGTGCTATTTTAAAGGGAACATCCTCCATGATTCCCTCTAACTTCTTCCTCCTCCACCATTCATCTCTCCAACTAAAATCTTGACCATTGGTTGCTCCCACATCATTTTATGCCTTGGAAATCCTATAAATACAACCTCTTGCTATAGTATTTGTAATCCCATCTTGAGAAAACCTACTCTGCATAAATTATATGAGAGCATTTAGAGCAATTTAAGCATTTAGCATTTAGAATTGTAGAAGCATATTAGTTTAGAATCATGGCTTAGTCTAGTATTTGTATTTAAATGATCATACTAGTTTCTTTACAAAATTTTCATCATAGTATTATCATACAAATTATAAAATCATGTAGGGATTAAGTTTTTTGCATTTATAGCATCCATTCTCTAGGTTTTCATTTTGAAAGTCATAGTGCAAGAAAATCTGAGAGCCATTATGATTCAAAGAATCCTTAGAGATAGGAAACAATGGAATGATTTTTGTGATTAACTATGTTTTGAATTTGACTCATTCCATGATTCAAATCTCTAATTTAATACATTTCATTTGGTTTGTCCATTTTACTATTCATTTACTCACACTACAAAATTCACACAACAAAAACAATGGAATGGTTTTAGTGATTGATTGTGTTTTGAATTTGACTCATTCCATGATTGAAATATATAATGTAATCTATTTCATTGGGTTTGTGTGTTTTATTATTCATTTACTCACACTACACAAGTCACACAAAACATATATGATATGCTTATGCAGGATGTATGTATGTTAATGATTTTTTGATGGAGGATGGATGCATTATGATTTTTGTTGACTGTCATGATACCAAGTTAGTGTGGAAAAGAAGATAGAAGAATAAGATGAATGGATTGACCATTGATTTTGAGATTTATTCAAAATTTCAACAAGTCCATCAGTAATTGAGAATTTATTAGATATGGTGAT
>VDFB02000003.1:133033312-133141068 GCA_007258455.2 Sequoia sempervirens
ATCTTTTTGGATGATGCAATATTTCCCTCACACCACTAGATGCTCCTACATCACAAAGTAAAGCATAATTTATATTGGTGGAAAGCTGAGAATCTCTATTAGAAACCCTTTTTATTTCATCAATTTTGGGTAAAAAAAAAGTCGTCAGCCACATACCCTTCATATACCCATCATATCACCACTTTTTTGGCCTATCATGATCCTACACATACCCATCATACAATATGACTTATACCCTAGACCTAATTCTAATATATTTACCAACTTATCTATTTACATTCTACTACTCTTTGAGCATAGACTTCAACTAGACCCTTCTTAGACTCAATTTTTTTTTAACACTCTTACTTCAGCCATGAAATCCCCTTTATAAATAGGGGAGCAAAAAGTATCCGATTGAGTTACAATTTCATTTCACTTTATTTCAAAACCTAATTTCAAACAATTTTTGAGAAACTCGCCTAGTGGTTTTATGTAATCATTTGGGAATAGGGGAAGACAAAATAAAAAACACATGCACAAGGTACCATTAGTTGCTACCACCACGTCCACATTGAACAAAATATTTTACATCATACTAGCCTAAGGAATTCCACATCAACATGAAAGAGTAAAATACCAAAACTATAGACACATTGAAAAGAACACCTCCTATGCAAAGGCCATGGTTTCATCAAAAAAAAAAACAAGGAGAATACTCTATTTCGAGTCATCAACATCAAAGAATGCTCGACCACTCCTTGTTTGTGATGAAATTGGAGGAACCATCACCACATCATCATTAGAGATACCATATGGCACCATATAGAGAAGATATTGGCCATATCCTAAGTCAGTGTCACCTTTAGCATCTGAAGGAATATCAGAGAGCACAATGGGAGAATTTTTTTTTCCCAGGTAGGCCCTATGATTTTTTTCTTTTCTCCTGGGTTTCTTTGCAGGCTTAGCTAGATCCTTACGGTTAAACTTGACCAATTCCTTTGAAATGGTCCTATTTCTTAAGTTGTAAGTACTCTGGACAATTTCTTTCTTCTTATGACCTCAAGCCCTCCTCTTACCCTTTGAAAATTTAGAGGCTGCCTAGTTTTCTTACTTAGCTACAGACATATCCTCATAACACTCAAACACTATAAGCCAGATAGACTTCCTAACTAGCTAAATTGGCATACCAGTCTTTCCCATCTTTCCAAACAAAAACTGGAAACTAGCTAGTCTAAAATGAGTAGAAATTGACAACTTAAAAGCCTCTAAATCAAAGTTGTAGGGAAACACACCTACAAACCCAGACAATTACAACCGATCCTAGAAAAGGAAATTCCTAAACAAACCAAAGTATGAATGAAAAATAACCCAATTGAAGACTAACTCACCTAGGAGAAGAACATTCACTATTCAACTCAGGAAAAATTAACACTCACACACTTCTTTGCTAACCTACAACTCACATTCTCTACAAAATACAAAATGGTGACAATGAACAAGCAATTTGCAATAAATAGACAATTTGGAGCATGCAACAATTAATGATTCAATAATTCCTTGCACGAGCAAGTTGTTAACTTGGAAACTAAGCTTTGAATCTAGTCTGTCAATCTTAAAGGATCTAAAGCTTCATCCATGGTGATCATGAGCATCATTTTCTGGCCTTTAGCGACTTGTTTCGAGAGAAAAGCCATGCCACCTCAAATGCTTCCATGTTTTCCCTTAATCTTGATTAATCATATGTGATTTGAAAATTAACATGCATCACCAACTCAGTCTGTGCTCCTTCATTAATAACAATGAAGTACATAAAACCAACACTTTGAAGAGAATAGTCCCTTATACACTTCATCAGTCATCACGAACCTACCCCAAATTATAGGGTGCAATTAGTGATGAGAGCATTGTCACAATGAAGTTCAACCCATTGGATCATCTTGATTTAAAGCCATATCAATGGTTCTCCAGTTATCCTGCTACTTTCTCCTATGCTTTATATGATTTCCTCAAGATTCTACCATGTTTCCTTTTCAAGCAATAGTCATCACTTATCACTGGCATATCTCATCCTTCACTAACTCTATCAGTGATACAGCCATCCCTACGATGAAATATTATCCCTTAGATCTATGGCCCATCCTCAATCACGTTCATTTTCCCATTGCACATCATTAATTTAACCTTTTCACCTTGGGTCCTATTAGCAATGGGAGATAAAACAAATAATTTAGGTTAAGAAACATACACTTGCATGAGAATCAACAATACAAAATACATTGCATGAAAAATTTATTCAGATTAGCGAAAGAAAATAAAAAAACTAACTCCATCGCTCATCGCTATTTTGAAACTTAAGCTTTGGAGTAAATCCATGATGAGTGATAAAATACAAAAGCACTAGGCTATCACTCATTACTAATTCTCCTCATATAAGTTGCAAGAAATTAGCTATGAGTGATCCACACAATGAAATTGAATACTTGTATCGTGTATCCCTAATATACAACTTAGCACTCAAAAATCATCTGTGATACATGAAACATGGGAGATCAATCATATCTCTCATTGCTAATTGAAAATTTACCATTTGTAATGAGTGATGAAGAGAAGAACATAAGACTAGAGGCCATTGCTTATCACTATTATAATACTCAGGGCTCAAAAGTCATTAGAGATAGGCTAATCTTCAACAATTCAAGGAGAAACAAAGAGCATCACTCATTGCACATTAATATTAGGAGCTCTAGAAGCTATTCAAGATGAGTGAAAATAAAGAAATACTACTCATCGCTTATTGACAATTTCAAACACACACTCCGAAAGTAATTTGTGATGATTGATAAAGAGAGATGGACGATGGGACTTAAGTGAAAAATTTTAAGCACATGCTCATAATTTTTTCTAATGAAGGGGACCCTCTAGGATGACCTAAGAGAAGGAGCTCAAAAGCTTCTAATTCATAAAATGAAAAGGATGTAAATGCCAAAAAGGCTCTTTAGTTAACCTTATAAAATAAGAAAATCAAACCTAAGCACATGAAACCAGTTACCCTACGACTGTAAATGGCATAAGATGTTTTAATGTGATCAAAAATGAGAAACAAGAAGTAAAGGGAATAGAAAATTGCAAGGGTTCAGAGCCAAGGGTTTCTCAAGGAAGGATTTCAAGACAATACAATAACCCTTCAATAGTGATGACAAGGAGAACCCCAAGCCCCCAGATATTAGCCCAATACTCTAGATGTAATAAATATTTGAGATGGAACATAATAAATTTTTGTAGGTACCATCAAATCCCACATGTACATTTTGGACAATAAAGAGGCCTAGATTCACTCCATGAATATTGGAGGGTCATATCATGTAGTTGTATCCCTAAAATTGAAACACCTCATACACTCTAGGTAGTTGTTGATCACTAGGCCAAGCACAATATAGTCGATGATCAAATTTCTCTTTGTAAATTGATCTCAAACTCAAGAGAAAGTCATATCCATCACATTCATTCTCATAGGGTATGTAGTCCACCTTCCCCTTTTCTTTAAGAAAATTATGCATCTTTAAACTAGTTCTTGTTTTGTTACTTGTTTTCATCAATTCCTCATCTTTTGAGCTGATATATTGGCACATATTTTTGTTAGATGCATCATCTGATAAATGATCATTGCCCTTTAGGCTGGAAGTCGGTGATCCAAGAAACTTTAAACAAAGAACTTTATCCTTCAAGTATCCATTAAGAAAAAAAATAGTTATTTAAATAATATAAAACAATGTTTAAACTAAGTATACAAGTTATTTATATCAAATTGGAAAATTCCTTACCATAGATCCTATTGGATTTGAATTAATTGTAGGAGGCGTACTACCAACTGGAAGCTCATAATATATGTAATGTCTTTGTACAATCACTCATTTGAATTGTTTCTTTCCATGGCATTCAGAACATCAAAAAATAACAATTTTCTCAAAGTATTCATCCCATGTACTATAGTCCTAACCAGCCTCTTGTTCAGTGCAATCATTTTTTGTGTCTACAGGATCTATTGTCATATCCTCTTCCACTCACTATGTTAGCTCTCAAAAATGCAGGCGGAATGCCTCAAGAGGTTTCCAATCTCTTGATACGCTTTAGGGTAACATACAAGGTCAAGAGAGCTCAACCTTCTACTCTTTAGGTGCTGCAAACCTGGGTGGGTGTACCTCTCTGAATAATGCAGACTTAACTTATGACTATCCTTTTGAAATGCTTTTTGTTCACAATGGCAATGGGAGGTGAACAAATGAAATCCAACTTGAAAATGATAACAATATTCTAATTTGAATCCTAAAATGAATGCTTGACTAATAGATGTAAAGAAAACTGAAATAAGTTCAAATAATGAAGTGTGGGGACTAGTGCCTTGTTGGGTATGCGGAGTCAAATGAGATCAAGATGAGCAACACCTCTCTGAGAAAATTCAAGTTATCCGGCATAGATTATGCTTACAACTGGTATAAACATGCAAAAATATGATTACTAAGCTCTACTTGAATAATCCAATTGAACCTCTCTGATTACTGTGATTAACTAAAAGGATTTAGTCTTTACTTGAAAGAACCAATCAATTGATCACACAAGTACAAAAAATGTGCACTGATAAATTGAATACAAAGTGTCACATCAATTTAAACAATGTCGAAAAAGGAATTCATCTTGAGACAACTTAGCAATTCTCTTATGAAATTTCGTAGATAGCGATTCCCAAACATGTGCTCTTTGTAATTTTGTAATGCAGGTGGGGGTTGATTATCCCTTGAGATTGTTGTCTCCTAAATGAGGAGTTGGTGCTCCTTGAGTGGGTGCTCAAAAATGGCCTATGGGCATTTTGTGAACTTTTGTTTAAAGATTAAGCCGGAAGCTTTTATGGGTGGTTTTATACCCCAAGAGGGGTTTCCACTTCGGTAAAATCCTGGAGTCTTCTTGTTCTTCTGAGTTCCCTTCGCTTTACTGTATTGTTGATTATTTCAGTTCACTGTTTGGATATTATCTTTCTCAATTCTGTTTATGAATGATTACGTTCAATTCATGAATGCATTAATCAAAGTATATTGAGATCAGATATGTGCTATAGTTATTTGAATTTGTGAAAATTGGTCAAATATGTTATAACACTGATTCACCCCCCCCCTCTCAGTGTCATTTTAACTCCAACAATTGGTATCAGAGCCTAGGGTCCTCTGATTGGTTTAATTGCCTTGGATTGATCTTGGTCTTGGAGTTGTTTTTAATGGCACATTCTCAAGACGGTGCCTCTGTAACTAGAGCTCCATTATTTGATGGAATAGATTATGTGTTCTGGAGAATAAGAATGGAAGCTTTTCTTGTTTCTTATGATGTTGATGTTTGGAGCATGGTTTTAGAAGATTATAATGTACCAGCCACTATTCCCATTGATGCTGCTGAGAAAAAGAAGTATGAAACAAATGCCAGAGCTAAGCATGCCATCTTGTGTGGATTAACTAAAGATGTGTTCATTAAAGTCATGCATTGCAAATCTTCTCATGGAATTTGGGAAAAACTTGAAACTATATATCAAGGGAATGAGAAAGTCAAACTGTCAAAAATCATTACTCTCAAACATCAGTTTGAGGAGTTGAAAATGAAGGATGATGAGAAAGTGGCTGAATATTTTCTAAAAGTTGATGAAATTGTCAATGAAATGAAAGGTCTAGGTCAAGAGGTTAATGAATTTGATGTGGTCACAAAAGTTGTTAGGTCCTTACCATCTAAATTTGAATCTAAGGTTTCAGCCCTAGAAGAAAAGAAACACTTTGATAAGCTTACCTTAGACAACCTACAAGGAATACTTACTGCCTATGAAATGAGGAGCGAAACAGTTCAGCGGAAAAAAGCTGTAACATTGAAAGAAAGAAATCGGAAGTCGATGAAGATTAAGGTTGTTTTGATTCCTAAAAGTCCGTTTGTTAAAGAAGATTTAAAAGGGATCCGGAAATATGGAAAACTTCCGCTAAATGGGCAACTGTGGAAAAATAGGTCACTTTGTTGCTAAGTGTCCCTATGATGATCAAATTGGTGATAATAAGACATCTAAAAAATAGTCTTAAAAGAAGGCTTTCAAACCTAAAAGAAACTTCAATTTCAAAAAGAAGAAATCATTGATAAAAGGTTGAATCAGAAATTCCATCAATTAAATATGGCTTTGTTCATGGCTAAAAATTCTCAGCAAAATGATACAAACACCATCGACATTGAAGAAGGTGAAGTAGATCTTGAATGTGACCTAAAATGTGCTTTACAAGAGATTAGAAAACTCAAAAAACAAGTCCTTTCTCAAGAACACAAACCAGATCAAGAAATGATCTCTCTGAAAACTCAACTTGAAGAAATGCGAGTTGAAAGCTATTATTTGAAGTTCCATAAAGTACCAAAGAGATCGAGATTAAAGAGCTAGAACAAAAGAGGTATTGTCTTGGGAGAAATTAGAAAGTATGAAAGCACTCTAAAACTGAATGAAGGGTATGAAATAAAGCGAAGATGTACAAAAGATAAACAGTGTAGGTTTTAGAAAAGGGGTGAATTACTAAATTCGACCATACCAAAAACAAAACCCCTTTACGAAATCGAAAGTTTAAGTTCAAAAACACTTGGGAATTTGGTAGGATCATCATTACGTCTTTTGGGGTAATAGATCTGCGTCTGATCAATCCACTTTCTTCTATAGTTTGTTGTGCTACGCAGCAAATCTGGTGTAAGGTGAGGCATGGCGGAAACATGAATCCCTAGGTTTGGTCTTAGGAAATACTATGGAGACATTGGAGCAAATGGGGATGTTTTAAATGCAATGCTGGGACATTACATTACGGCAGAGTCGCAGGCTGATGCAATCTAAACATCAGAAAATTAAAAAGGTTTGGAAACCTAAGATTGTCAACAACATTGAGAAAACTATGTTGGTTCAAACAACTTTTCATTCCAATAAAAAGGACTTATGGGTCTTGGACAGTGGATGTTCTAACCATATGACTGGTGACAAGGATAAGTTTGTAAATCTTGAAGATTATATAGGTGGATATGTTAAGTTTGGTGATAACTCTGGTATTCAAATTAAAGGTAGAGGTTCACTTCTTCTGAATGAAGACACGCCTATCTCTAATGTGTACTATGTGGAAGGTCTCAAGCACAATCCTCTAAGTGTTAGTCAAATCTGTGATAGTGGTTATCATGTTCTTTTCACTTCGCAGGGATGTGAGATTAAAAACAAGCTTGGAAAGGCTATTGCGGCTGGAAGGAGGACAAAAGGAAATGTGTATAATCTTCTCAACACATCAAGCAATGACAATAATCAAGGTATGTGTTTAATGAGCCAAATTGAAGAAAGCTCATTATGGCATAAAAGATTAGGACACATAAATTTTGAAAATCTGGTTAGAATCAGTAAGAACTAGAATGTTAGAGGTTTACCAATTCTTAACAAGCCAAAAAATTCTGTGTGCAAAGAATGTCTAAGTGGTAAACAAACTAAAATCAGCTTCAAAACAAAAGAACACTCTTCATCAAAACCTTTACAACTTGTGCACACTGATTTATGTGGACCAACCAGAAAAATGTCTATTAATGGTGAAAAATACTTTATGTTGTTTGTGGATGATTATACTAGAATGGTTTGGGTCACATTTCTTAAGCACAAATCAGAAGAATTTGAAAGGTTTAAAATCTTTCATAAATTGGTTGAGAAGGAATCTGATTTGAAACTTAAATGTCTACGATCTAACAAAGGAGGTGAGTTCACCTCTCAAGAGTTTATTGATTACTGTGAACAACATGACATTATAAGATAGTATGCTACAACAAAACACCTCAACAAAATGGGGTAGTTGAGCATTAGAAAACGAAATTGTAAAGAAATAAAATTTCACAGAACAATGTTAGATAAAGCTAAGTTGCTTGATATGTACTAGAAAGAAGTTGTTCATACAGCTATATACATTTTGAATAGAGTGCAAATTAGAGTGAAATCTAAACACACTCCTTATGAACTGTGGTATGGAAGAACTGCTTCTGTCAAATACTTTAAAATTTTTGGAAGTGTTTTATCAAAAAGGATGATGATAACCTTGGGAGTTTTCAATCAAAGAGTGATGAGGGTATCTTTTGGGATACTCAACTCACAACAAAGGTTATAAATGCCTTAACAAAAGGCTTAACAAGATTGTTGAAGTTGTTAATGTAAAATTTGATGAGAGATCACATTTGTATGCTAAATCTTTAGGGGATAATGAGGAAAGAACTTGAGGGCAGAAATAATTTGAGAAGAGGCCCGGAATTGACAAGCCTAGAGGCCAGAGAGCATCAAGTCACGAAAAGGTTGCTTCAAAAGCTCTAACCAAATATCACCCCAAAGATCAGATTATTGGGGATGAAAATGCAGGAGTTCAAACTAGAAGAAAAGCTGCATAATCTGATGAAAAGGCTCAAATAGCTTTTTGTCTAGTTACTCAGTTTGAGCCTAAAAATTTTAATGAAGCTCTCACAGACTCATGTTGGCTTAATTTTATGTAGGAAGAAATTGATCAAATTGAGAAAAATCAGACTTGGGAGTTAGTCCAAGAGACTGGTGACAGGCCACCATTGGAGGAGCCAAATGGATACTCACGAGAAACGAAGCTTACGTAGAAAGGAAATGACAGAAATATGGTAGCGACGAAGCTCCAAAGTTTGTCTGCAAAGGTTATGCTCAACAAGAAGGTATTGATTTTAGTGAAATCTTTGCACCCGTTGCTAGATTAGAATCTATCAGAATATTCTTGGCTTATTCTATTTATAAAGACTTTACTGTTTATCAAATGGATGTCAAAACTACTTTTATAAATGGCTATTTAGATGAAGAAGTCTATGTTGAACAGCCGAAAGGATTTATGTGCAACGATAAGCTTGATCATGTTTACAGATTAAAAAAGGACCTCTATGGATTAAAACAAGCACCTAGAGCTTGGTACTCTAGGCTTGACAGTCATTTTCTTTCAAATGGTTTTGTTAGAGGAGCTGTAGATAGCAATCTTTATGTTCAAACTGAAGGTTCTGATATTCTGGTTATTGAAATTTATGTTGATGACACTATTTTTGGCTGCAACAATGTTACATTGAGTAAAAAATTCTCTCAGCTAATGGAATCTGAATTTGAAATGTCATTATTAGGAGAATTAAATTTCTTCTTAGGTCTTCAAATATCTCAATGTGAAAATGGGATATTTTTGTCACAAACCAAGTATGCTAGAGAGATGCTTAAAAAGTTTCAGATGGATGAATGCCATCCAGTTAGCACTCCCATGTCTACTGGATGCAAACTTACTAAGGTTGATGATTCCCCTGATACAAATCAAACTGAATACAGATCAATGATTGGCAGTCTGTTATATTTAATTGCTTCTAGACCTGACATTATGCGGGCTATTTGCACTGTTGCACGGTTTCAGGCATCACCTAAAGAGTCCCATGTCACTGCTGTTAAAATGATTTTTAAATATATTCAGGGCACTCTTAATTATGGTCTTTGGTATCCTAGAAGCACTGATTTTTCACTGATTGCATATACTGATGCTGACTGGGTTGGTTGTTTGGATGATAGGAAAAGCACTAGTGGTGCTACATTCTTTCTTGGTGATTGATTAGTGGCATGGCACTGCAAGAAACAAGAATCAGTTTCTCTCTCTACTGTTAAAGCAAAATACATTACTGCCACTTCATGTTGTACTCAGGTTCTTTGGATGAGTCAAACTCTATCTGATATGGGTATTGGAATTCCTAAACCTATTTCTATTCTCTATGACAACACCAGTGCAATAAATATTTCCAAAAATCCTATTTTGCACTATTGCACTAAACATGTTGCTATCAAGTTTCACTTTCTTCATGAAAAGGTTTTGGTTAATGAAGTTTCCTTATAGTTTGTTGGATCTCAAGATCAGGTGGCTGATATTTTTACTAAGCCCTTAGCTAAAGAGTTATTTGAAAGACTGAGACTTCGATTGGGAGTTATCTCTCAATCTTTACATCTCTAATTTTATGAGCATTGGCTTAGGGGGAGCTTGTTATATGTTTTGATTCACTAAAATCTCTCTTACAATCTTGGTTGCTGCACTGTTACTCTTCTTGCAGCTGTTTCTAATGGTATTTTTTGGTTGGCTCAGTTGTGTTATGGCAATGCACATTTTCTTCTATTATTTTCCTTGAGGCAAAAAGGTGGAGAGTCTTTTGTGTTTTTCCATCAAGGACAAAGGGGGAGTTTGTTGAATCTTAGTTGTATTTACAGTTTGTCCTTGATGATAAAATCCTTGTTAGTATGTACTCTTTGTTGATCTATCTTAGAATGGTTCTCCTTGCACATCATATGTTTTGGTTGTTTGCAGAGTCTCCTCGATCCACTTTGAAATGTCTGAGTTGCCTATCGGCAAGACATTTTAGAAGTCTTGGCAATTCAATTTATCATTTAGGCTGCAGTCAGCAAGACTTCTATTGTGTTTCATAAACATAAAGTATTCTCTATTGGCTTATGGTATACACTCAGGATAAGGTCTTATCGAAATTGAAATGTCACACTGACTCGCTTTAGAATGAGCATTTCAGCAAAGTGTAATTCCATCGGTGTGAAGTCACAACAAATTTGCAAGGTCACACCGACCG
Organism: Sequoia sempervirens; assembly: GCA_007258455.2. NCBI lineage: Eukaryota > Viridiplantae > Streptophyta > Pinopsida > Cupressales > Cupressaceae > Sequoia > Sequoia sempervirens. The sequence continues at coordinate 133,043,975 of VDFB02000003.1, forward strand.
ATGGTGGATGGAAGCGTATCGGTAAGAGTCTGGGTTTTTTGGAATAGGTCTCGGCGAAGTGTTTTTGTCTCGCCGACATAACATATGGGATTCACTTCGGACAAACTTGGAGCATTCAGTGTAACATCTCATCGAACTCCTCTTGGTCTCACTGACAAGAGCATATGGAAGTCTCTTGGTGTGAGTTGTGGCTATCGATATAATGTCTTGCTGAATTCAAGATGTCTCAGCGACTGATGCACTTTTGGAACCCTTCGGCATAAGGTATGATATGCGGCAGGAGGTCTCCTCGATATCTTAATGTTATAGCAATGCACAAAAGGAAAAAGGTTTCAGTCGATGTGAGATCATTGATGTCTTGGCAATCTATTGTGAGCTTGGGATGTTTCAGAAAAATAGAGGACAGTCTATATAGTGTCTCCCCGAAAGTGTTATGTCTTGGTGACAGGAATGAAAACATGAGCTTTCGGTAAGACACAAAATGTTCTATGAGATGTCTCCCCAAATTTTGAAGGCTACAGTGACACAAGATGAAAGGATGTCTTTTGGTATAACGAAGCATCATCTATGAGAGGTCCCCCCAAGAGCGATAAGTCACAGCGACTTGGAAATGATAAAATATTTTGGTGAAACACTGCGAAATCTACAAAGCATCTCCTCGACAATAGGATGTCACAGTGACAGATAGAAGGATGCTTTCGGTGAGAGAAATTTTAGGCTACAACAATAGTGCATGAATTAGAAGGACGTAAAATCTCTCGTGTCTCAGCAAGTGGTTAAAGAAATCTCAAACTCTGTGGCCATTTATGGAAACTTCAAATTATAGTTATAGGCTGACATCATTGATTGCATCAAATCTCAAAGCTGTTACATAACATGATATTCATTGAGTTTCTTTCTGAGTTGTTGTGTTTTTTGGATGATTTGCAGCTCGTTGGATAAGCATTACTATTGATTTTTTCCATCATCGACATTCTGTCAGTATTCAGCTTTATATTCAAAAATCAGCAAGAGTATTTGCAGATTTGGTGAAAAATGATTTTGAAGATTTCTTCACAATCGACATACTTGAAATGCAAATATATACCAGTGTTGAAAACTAAAAAAGTGTTGCTTGTAATTCTGAGAGTGTCATTTTCTTGTTTGTATGGAAATGAATGAATGAACTCTGCAGAAAGATATGTGCCTAACTAAAAATAGAGAAATCCTCTAAGTCACTATTATTGTAATTATGTAATCTGAGTGAGGGGTTGGTGCTCCTTGAGATTGTTGTCTCTAAATGAGGGAGTGCTCCTTGAGTGGGTGCTCAAAAATATCCTATAAGGCATTGTGAACTTTTGTTTAAAAGATTAAGCCAGGAAGGCTTTTATGGAGTGGTTTTTATACCCCAGGAGGGTTTTCCACTCGGTAAAATCTAGAGTCTTTTTGTTCTTCTGAGTTCCCTTTGCTTTACTATGTTGTTGATTATTTCAGTTACTGTTTGGGTATTATCTTTCTCAATTCTGTTTATGAATGATTACATTCAACTCATGAATGCATTAATCAGAGTATATTGAGATCAGATCTGTGCTATAGTTTTTGAATTTGTAAAAATTGGTCAAATCTATTATAACACTGATTCACCCCCCCTCTCAGTGTCATTTTAACTCCAACATATCTTTTTCTCCCATACCTTGAATAATGCGCCTTAACCAAATAGCTTCACAAATAGCATTGGTAAAATATTTATACCCATATTCAATTAAAATTAGTTGTTCAAAAATTCAAAGCCTACATAAAATTTGTAAAATGCTCTCCTTAAAAATATTTGTCTTGCAATATAATTCAACCACAATACCTTTTATTTTATTTTTTTGGATATAAATTCATATGGTTTTATGTAACTAAGATATTAGTTAGCTAAACAATATCTTCAAAATGAGGTACTTAATAATTTTTTGAGAATCAATCTATAATCCTTTAATTAAATTATTCATATGCACATATAATAAAATGTGGAATTTATATTTGCTATTGCATATAAATAGGGTTGAAATTTTGGTAAGGTTTATTGTAATGCCAAAATCTCCATACCAATGTTAACTCTCAATTGTAGGCCCATTTTGAGGTCCATAATTTCCTAATATAATTTTATAGAAACATTTGGAACACACTTGTGTTAATTTTGTCTCCTTCCCTAATACTTGTCCCTTTTCATTTACTCTCATCCATAAATTTTTATGCATATAACTTATCTAGATATATCCTATTCACACTAGTTTATGCATATTCACATCATTATTGGAATTAGTTTCCATATACTTATCATTTCCTCAAAATATACTTGTTCTAATATATCTCATACCATTTACACATGTGTGAGATAAATCATATATATTCCAAATTATCCTATATAAATATCAAAGTTATTACTATTTAAGTACATGCTATATAGTGCAAAAAAACTTCTTAGAAATCATTAAGGAATATATGTATACATTGTTTGACATGGAGATCATTATTTCTATTCCTTAGTTATTATTTGGTTTAATTCTTTCATTTAATTCTTTCACAATATAATGAAATACTTTGTAGATAAATAATTTAGGTAAGCATTAAAATAGAGAATGACATTAGAAGCATTCAATGGGTTGCCTTGGGTTTTTAGTTTTTTTCATAGTTTTAAATACTCAAGAAGGATATAGATGAAATGCTTAATGTGTTATTTTAGAGAAAAACATATATTACATGGGAGACATCCTATATAGAAAGGAAAGATTTAATACTGCACTACATCTGTGGTGACTTGTTTTGCACACAATTTTATAGAAAAAATTGTTGTGTATCTTTATAGTTATATATAAGCTCATTTTAGAGTATGGAATTATTGAAGTTAGTAGAGATTTATTTGAAATCAAATTTAGATATTGTGATCATTAGGATCCAAATTGAGGGAGTGTTAGTGGTCAATGTTAGAAAGTGGAGATTACAACAAAAATTAACTATGCATTTTTCTCACCTAATTATAGACTCAAGGGTATTGTAGAAATGATGTTAATACTATACATTAACTATGTTACAAAAATTACACAATCTTTAGAGTGTTATATTAAAATGACATCAATCGTTACACATGATTGCTTTTCATATCTTCAAACCTTGTTTCAAAACCATTAAACCATTTCTTCATGGATTGACCAAAGGAGAGGATCTTTCCCTATCAAAATCCTCCAAGGTGTTTATTAACATTGCTTCTTTTTTTTTTTTTGTAAATTTAGATTCCAAAAAGTCGGGTGAAGAAGTTGTAGGTGACCAAAACTGTATAAGTTGAACATGCATAAGCATAGACCAAATTGGTGCATGTGGATTGTTCTATGGGAAAAAATAATATATACACAGTTCTAGAATAAATATTCCAATGTAATAGCAATCACATGACAAGGTCTCACTATTAGTCATAATCATAAATTCAGAAATACAATGTATCATAAAATATTTGACAACAAACAAACAACTACGTCCTTTAATCCTAAAGCTAACATACTGCGAGACTAATCTTTTTATGTGCAATTGAGATATAAGAAAGATCTAAGAGATTTCCTCACTTGAAGACATTTTCTATCTAATTTTGGAGTGTTAGACAAGAAATTAGGGCAATGAGAAAGCTATAAATTGAAATGATCCAAAAATCACGTCTACTTCACTCATGATTTACAAATGTTTGTATCACCCTATATAAAACAATGTGTCAAGACTTTAATTACACCATAAAAACCTAAAATATCTCATATTAATTCATTTTCAATTTATAGATGTTTGTAAATACTCCCATTGACATTTCTAGTACATATTTAGTTGATAGGCTACATATAGTGTGAGATTTGAGCCTAAAACACTTCTCATGCTTGCAAACCATTATTGAGTTGTTGGAAAACAAGTTTCACCCATCGTTTAATGGTAAAAGCCTCCAAAATCTCACTTATCACATAAAAGCAAGACAAATATTGATTTGACAATTGGATGGGAATATTCTATTTCCATTTATAGTATATTTTTTGTCAATTTGATGGAAAATTTCTTTTTCATGTTTGCATTGTTTTATGTTTTAAATTTGTATGCAAATATTTCATAATAGATAATACTTATTTCAACTTCAAGGAAAAATTCTAGATTTGTCTAAGTTTATTTCATTCCATTATTTAGCACTTATTATTAATTGTTTAATCCAACCACATGCAACTATAATTTGCAGTGCATCCATGCACAAATACATACTCTAACATATTTACATATAGTTTTCTATCAGCGTAATTCTTGAACCTCCTTTAGGTGCAAGTTCTAGTTTATAAAATGTGTTTGAAAATATGTCAATAATTGAATTTATAAGTACTAATTAAGAAATTTATATAACATTACAAGTGTGTAATAATTATTTATTCATTATAAGCAAGTTTCAAAATGAGTGACATCATTAATGTAGCAATTTTGATGTCATGCCTATTCACATTTTCAATATTGATTTTAATAAGATTAGATATGATAAGATTTTGGTTAATTATTACCATTATCAACATATTAATTGCAGTGTTTATCTTCAATGTTTTTATGATATGTTAATCTAAAAAATAAAAATAATTAATTGGTTGATATGCTACATATTGTGTGAGATTTGAGTTTGAAAGAGTTGTTGAGTTGTTAGAAAAACAATTAAATGGTAAATAAGTTGTCATTTAATGGTAAAAGCCTACAAAATATCAAGTAAAAGCCTCCAAAATATCACTTATCATGTAAAAGCCAAATAAGTATTATCTTTTTAATTAGATGAGAACATTCTATTTTCATTTACAATTTTTTTTTGCCAATTTGATGGCAGCTTTCCTTTTTTCTTGCATTGCTTCATGTTTTAAATTTGCATGCAAATATTTCAAAAATAGATAATTTAAAAATTTAGATTTGTCTAAGTTTATTTTATTTCATTATTCAACATTTATTATTAATTATTTAATTCAACCACTTGCAACACATTTCATACATATAATTTTCTATCAATGTAATCTTAAACCTTCTTTAAGTACAAATATTAGTTAAATAATACAATCACTAATTAATAATCATAAATAAATTATAATAGAATAATATTTTTAATTAAATTTAAATCTAAAATATAGTTTATTTATTATTTTCATTATTAAAATTCAAATTCTTAATAAAAAAAACCTATTTATATTCTAAAATATTTATTTATAATTTATAGTAATATTATAATTTAATGAAAAACACAAAAAATATTCTAACCATTTAAAATATTTCATAAATACCAAAACTACCCATCGCATTTGAAAACACTCTAAATAAAACTAATAATCATACCTTAAATTCTATTTAATTGTTAATAATTAATAGTTAGCAGGCTAACTTTTCGCAACTTTTATTTTATTTTTAAATTTAAATATGGATCAACAAAATATGTCTCTGTTTATTGTAAACTAATTTCCCCACTCTTTCTTAGCAAGCGTACACTCTGTCGGCCAAAAACAAGAGACTTTGTCAACAATACATAGAAATTAAAGCTGACGTGATTTAGAATTGACATATGAACGAAGATATCTCCGTGAATGAAGGGAAAGATGATGACGTCGAAGGGAATGATGATGATATTCCCATCACGCCGTGAACATTGAAAGTAAAGCTCGTGCCTGGAAACTCTGGTAGTGCGCACGCGTTTGCAAATTTCATTGTAAACCAATTTCCACCACCTCATATATACCCTGGTTTATTGTAAACTAACTTCCACTCTTTCTTTGTTAGTTTCCCCTCTTTTTCTTTCTTTTTTTGTCCATTTGCCACTGTGTAGACTTTGTGGTCCCAAGTAAGTGTCATGCACCAAGAGACTTTTGATCACTGCGCATGCTCTCGCAGCTTTATAATCAGATTCTGGAGAGCCTGTGGACAACATTAATACACGCAAAAGCTCTTGAATCTCTACTGGGGTTGGTATGTCTTTACTTGGACCAATTCTCCTCTTGGCAATTCCTCCTTTCTGTATATATCAAGTTCTCGTGAAATAAATACAGCCTCCCAAGGCTAAATTCTCCTCCTCAGCTAGGGAGGCTGCCTAGAACACTTAGACTGTCCTCAGTAAATCAATTGGAAGGCTCCATTCCCACCACTTATCATCTTGTCACTTCTTGGTGTGTTCTCTATACTGTCTTCTAACTATTTCGAGCAACACTATCCCTTCCCCGGCTTGGCCTTCCTCACGCTACCACAGGGGAAATCCTACCAGGAAAGTAAATCAATTCATGCACGTAATCCCACTTCCTCCTTCTAGGAAAACCTATCATCTTTAACCAAATTTGGAGTTGTCAAGCAACAAACTCTTCCATAGTGGCTTCCATTGAATTGGGTATGCCACTCTAACTCAAAAATTCTTTATCTTTGGGGAAACAACCTCACAGACATCCACCTTCCTAGGAAACCTATCTTAACTAACTAGAGTTGTCACAATAGACTCAGCTGTAGTGGCTCCTATTGAATTGGGTATGCTTACTCAACTCAAAATTCTTTATCTTTGGGAAAACAACCTCACAGGCACAATCCCACCCTTCCTAGGAAACCTATCCTCTTTAACTGACTTAGACTTGTCAAGCAATAGACTCCATGGTAGTATTCCTATTGAATTGGGTATGCTTACTCAACTCAAAATTCTTTATCTTTGGGGAAACAACCTCACAGGCACAATCCCACCCTTCCTAGGAAACCTATCCTCTTTAACTGACTTAGAGTTGTCAAGCAACAAACTCCATGGTAGTATTCCTATTGAATTGGGTATGCTTACTCAACTCAAAATTCTTTTTCTTCGTAAAATCAACCTCATAGGCACAATCCCACCCTCCCTAGGAAACTTATCGTCCTTAATTGAATTGCATTTAGGAATAAACAACCTCAATGGTAGTATTCCTATTGAATTGTGTATGCTTTCTCAACTCAAAATACTTTCTCTTCATGATAACAACCTCATAGGCACAATCCCGCCCTCCCTAGGAAACCTATCCTCTTTAACTTACTTGAAAATGAATGCCAATAGATTGCATGGTAGTATTCCTATTGAATTGGGTATGCTTACTCAACTTGAAAATCTTAATCTTTCATACAATAGGTTGACAGGAGTGATTCCATTTGAGTTTGGCTAACTTCCAAAGTTACAAAAATTGAATTTAAAGCAAAATGAACTTACATGGAAAATCCTAAGCTCCCTCTCTAATTGTTTCCAGGAAAATATAATTTATGTGGAGTTGTTCCATAAATTTTGGGTTAGGCAAAAAGTCTCTCTAAGTGAATAGATGCTTTCAAGGCAGTTTTAGATAATCTTGATGATCTCCCACAACCAAGACATATTGCTCCCGATCACAATGTGCTAGTGAGGAAAATACCTCTAATTCAAGGAGATGTCAAACTTTGGAGAAAGTGGACATGTCTCATGACATTCTAGGAGAAAATATACAATGTTTGGCCAAAATCCAGATATTTAAATATGGTGTATAATTTTTAGCCATTTATAAGGCAAACATAGTTATTGATTTATATATGCTAAGAAGTAGAAAGAAAAGCCAAATAAAAGGAGTATGAATTTTTTGTCTCAACTTTATCTTCATTCTTGATTACAAAGGAATTATTAATGTTGTAGTATTTTTCAAATATGATCTTTAAGATTGTGGTAGTACATCTAATAATTTATTTGTCTATCAACCTATCTTGAACATAGCCTTGCTGATTTTATGTAAAACAAATTGAATTCATATTCACCATATCCTTAGAAGGTTCTCTATTTATGAAATGTGTTTACCAAAATCATTAGATATGAATTGTACCTTTATTTTTTGTATATAGGTATTCTATCAAGGAAAAGGTTATAAATTTTGTATAAAGGAAATAGTGGTCATGTAAGATAAAAATTATATTATATTGTGTTCACTATCAATTCTTACATTTTAAACTAATTGTTTGTTAGAAGAGGCTACCTATGAAGTATTTAATAATATATTCATAACTCTTTGTTGTTGCAAATTACTACTTTACATGTTTTTATTTTATTTTACTCTACATGAGCAATGACTTTAAATTTCTATTCAAATTTGATGGCAACATGACCATGGCTAAGTAGGCTGCAAGAAAAAAAAAGTGTAATAGTGAAAAGGGATACTAATACTTTTTGTAGATAATAACACTTTTCTAATTGTTTTCTAATATCATGTTTTATGAGCTTATACTTGATATCTTTATATAGTTAAATTACCAATACAATTCATCAAAATTTATCCCACCATTTTTGAAGTAAAAACAATTTTCTTAAAATGAAACAATGAATGTGATCCATAGCTTCACTAGTAGTACATATTTCCTTAGGCTACATGCAAACATTATTGTTTAGTAAATATCCATTCAAATTATATAAATAAATAAATTTCAAATATATGACATTTATAGCAAATTAATAGTTAAATTTAATTTTCATATTATCTAAACATCTTGGGAAAATGTTGCACTTCTACTTATTATTTCTATGTTTAAAAGATAAACAATCATTGGATAAATTCATTGGAATCAAACAGTTTAACACAATGTATGGGTTAGAGAGCTATACTTTTGTAGATATTGTTTAGATCTTGATTATGTTGGTGTGAATGTGGTATTTTACCTATCTAGTTCACTAGTAGGTCTTAATCACATGTTAAGTTTACTTCGGCCCTAGAAATCCTTCTAGAAGTCTTAGTTGTCACTTCGATCTTATCTTATCTTTTGAGATTTAATTCTTGAGTCCTAGTTCATTTAATATTTTTTGAATTAATTGTCTCTTGTTGTAGGATTAAGATACATGGCATGATATTGTCTAATCTTATCTCTCACCTTGTCCATTTAAGCAAGGTTCTTATAAATTTGTATCATATGATATCAAGCAAGCTATTATCTTGTCATACTCTCTTGTGGAAGGTTATTGTTTAATTTTGCAGGTGATTCTAGGGTGTGAGCTAATTTTAAGATCCTACAAATTATATATCATTTCCCTATAACATACTATTCCTATCACAATGAGAGTCTAATGGAACTCTAGAAAGATGGTTTATGATATACAGGGTCAATGTATTTTCCCCAAGTCTACCATCATTGAAAATAGGATATCGAAAGATTCAAGGAAAGGAATAGTGAAATTATATTTCTTTTGAGCAATATTAAGTGATTGCTTTATGAAGTAATAAAATTTCAGTTTCATAGTGGCCCTCTTCCATAAAGAATTTAGTAGTGTGGAAAAAATTTATGATTTATGATAATCAATAAGATAAGGAACTTGGAAAATAATCAAAACTAAAATAAAAAAATAGAAATCCATTTTTGACTGAAGAGTTTAAGAAATTTACAATAGGGAAAATTCACACAACTAGTTTTTGTCACAAATATGAAAGACCAATTTTTTATTCTTGAAGTCTAATTTTTCTCCTCTATAAATTACTACATAAAAAATAGTTCCACTCTACAAATCGATAAGAAATGTCAAGTTTGACCCAAAAAAATTATTGGAAAAGCTTTTAGGTCACTTCAAAAATTTTAAAAATTACTAGAATTCAATGATAAAATTTGAAATGCATGCTATAAATTTTGTATTTTCAAAGGTAATTTTGGTAAACTTGCACCATAAAAAATAAAATTAAAAGATTTGGATTTTGTTTTTATTGTGATTTTGTATTGTCTTCTTTAAATGAATTTCTTATATAACTTCTTTTTTTGCAAGTTTGATTCCTTGCCAACTCTTCAATTATGGATATTGAATTTATTTTTATTTTTGTAATTTTATGAAAAAAAAATAGTCTAAAAATGAATGGCTACTTTGATTAATTTTGACACTGTATATTTTGTATTAAATCACCAAGAGAAGCATATTATTGTATAAGTTCTATTCCTATTGATCTTTTGAAAAAAGTGTTCCTCATATTGAAGAAATGTAGTACAACTATTTATGAATTTTACATATTAGAAGGAAATAATGACTATCTTGGAATTCATTTAGACATATATGTATGCTTTCCTTTCTTGATGATATTTACTTAACAATGTTGAGTAATTTTTATCGTGAAAAGCTTAATTCCACAAAGATTAATAGTTTGGCAAGTTTTTTTATCTATAATAAATGTACATGTAAATTATTTACTCCATACAATCAAGGCATATTATGACACACATCAGCCTTATTATAATATATGTTTATATTATGTTCAATCATGAAATTTAATAGGATTTGCTAACCATCATCAATTACCTAGATTTTTTTGGTAGCTGCAATTTCTATCTAATCAATGTTTTATGTGAATCTAAAGTGATAGAGAAGATATTAATTTTCTTGCACCCCAAGGTTTTTTCATAAACAAGGTGTTAAAAGATTCAAACAAGAGAAGCAGCATGAGTGGAAATTGGCTTGGTTAATGATATTGCCAATCCTTCAAATATAACATTTTTCCTATTTTGGAGAAAACCTATAAACCTATGGCACTACAATATCATATTTGAAGGACTAATGGTTGTAAAATAGGGAATTAAAAAATAAAAGTGAGGTATATTTTTACATTTAGGAGGAAAACCTTTAATTTAAGGTCTACACCTCTTGTCATCTTATAAATTATAAGATTTGTTGAGAGAAAGATATGTATCTTTCTTTTTTTCTATTATAGTTATGGATAAAGTCCAATAAAAAAGAATATATTCATGCAACCCAAACTCTAAGAAAAATACTAACAAAGTATATAGTATAAATAAATTTAGAGAATGTTGATATTGGCATGGTGTGATGGTTTAAAGGTGGCATTGTTGTTCTTGCCACCAAGGTTCAAACCCCATTGGGGTGGTATTGTTGAATGGTTGTATTCCAGTTCATAGCTCCAGTTGAAAAGCATTTACCCCTTCAATAAAAAAAATAAATTAGAATACAAAATAAGATGCCAAAATCATTTATAGTTGCATTCAATTATCAATGTTCAACATAACTTTCAAATTCAATTTCTCTGCTACAAGTTCACCATGAAAATTTAGGAACAATAATGTATGTACAATCATAAATTCCTTTAGGCTATGTGTTTGTTACATCGATTAAGAACCTAAAAGACATAGTTAAAGTTATCTCATTTATGTCATACCTTATTTTGAGGATATTTTTTTCTCATTAATAGAGATCGCTTCCAATGATAAGTTAAAACCAATCAATAGGTTATGACCCTTATTTCATAACCTTTCATGGAAACAAATCAAAGAATTCAAGTTGGCACAATATTCACTTAGTTGGGTGCAAAAACCAAAAGGGACCTTTACATGTTATCTATCAAGAGGACTAGTAGGGTGGATGTTACATGGTGAGATATATTTATGAAAATTAATTGTGATTCTACCCAAAAATATTATTAGGACCAATAAGTTTGGAAATGTGATCAGCTATTGTAAATTCTAAAAAATTGTTGCATAGTGAAATCTTAGTTTGTGACTCAAAATGCACCACAACAACAATTGGGAAAGAAAATTACTTTGCAACAATAATTTTATTCTACAACAACAATAGTATAATATTGAGATAACTCCTAAATATTTGTAAAACAAAAAAAAAATTAAATCGATTATTTTTGGGTGATAGAAAATTGATGAACCCTCGAGTTGCTCTGAACTCAATCATTTGAGGTAACCAAATTTAAGAGGCAAGGTTCCCTTTGAGTATGGTAATTTATACTAATATTTAAGTATAAATTAATTCAAAAATCATCTTGGGGTGGAAGTAGTTGTTTTTCTATATAATTTTCTCTATTTAAAAGAATATTTAAAATTGTCTCTTACTTATTTTAGTAGATTTTTTCCATGATGAGGGAGAATACCTTCTAGTTTAAGGAGATGCGAAACTTTGGAGCAAGTGGACCTGTCTCATAACAAGCTAAGAGGAAATATATAATGTTTTTCCAAACACTATAGATTTAAAGAAAGTGTTTAATTTTTTTCCACTTATTAGGAAAACATAATTATTCATTTATATATTTAAATAAAAATCAATGGGTATGTGTAGGATCATCATGGAAAAAATAGGCCCTTAAGTGGCAATAAAATTCAGAAAAATTAGAGTTAGGCAATTTCACGTAAAAATTTGAATAAGTTATCTATATTATTTCAAAAATATGTAAGAATAGAACCTGTAGAAAATTGAATGAGGTTTCTAAACTACTAGGTTTAATTAAAAAATAAAATATCTATTTGGTGAAAATTTGAAATTCCAATGCAGTAGTACTTAAATTTCAGGGAAAAAATAAGAAGTAGGTGTCTTTCTAACCACCCTAACCACAATAAAAAGATAATATTTTTTTATAAGATTTTAGATATAAGTAGAAGAGTCATGTCCGGATATGATGCATATTTTTGTGTAATTTTTTTCCAAGTAAATAATTAATTATGAATTTTTTATTACAAATTTTAAAAAAAATAAAAACTCGTATGTCTGACCACCTTAACTTGGTCAAAACTTCATGAAATTCAATTTTTTATATTTTTAGTCCTATAGTATGCAAATCATAGAATGTGATGCATGTTTTAGATTAAAAAAATGTGATACTATTTGAAAGCTATAGAACTTTTTCAATCAACCTATCAATCAGGACTTTAGTCGTAATTCAAATAGAAAATGAATAATAATTATTTATTAAATTCAAAGTAAAGGATAATTTATATTGGTGGAAATTTGAGAATCTCCTTTAAAAACCCTTTTCATGTCATCAATTTTGGGTAAAAAAATTTGTCAGCCACATACCCTACACATACCCATCATATCGCCACTTTTTGGCCCATCATGATCCTACACATACCCAAAAATATATAAATAAAATATGTGTTTTTATTCTCAACATTGTCTTCATAGTTATTTACAAAGGATTATTAAAGTTTGTAATATTTTTCAAATATTATCTCTAATATTGTCACATCACATCTAATAATTTATTTTTCCATCAACCTATCTTGAACATGTCATTTATGATTTTGTGTAAAATGAATTGAATATATATTCACTATAGCCTTAGAAGGTCCTCTATTTATGAAATGTGCTTATCAAAATCATTTGATATGAATTGTACCTTTCCATTACAAGCGTATAGGGAATCTATTGAAATAAATGGTTATAAATTTTGCATGAAGGGAATAGTTGTCATGTTACATTTTTTGTGTTGTGTTAATTATTAGTTATTGAATTTTAAATTGATCATTTGTTTGATGATGTTACCTATGAAGTATTTGATAATATATTAATAACTGTTTATTATTGAAAAATCACCACTTTGCATATTTTTGTTCTTATGTTTTATTTTGCATGAGAAAAGGATCGATTTTCTATTAAAAATTTATGATAATGAGGCCCTAGTCAATGAGGGTGTTAGAATTGGCTATAGAGATAGCTTACCAAGATCTAGAGGCAAAATGGAAAGCATAAGATAGAGAATATGAATATGATAAGAATAAGTTGTATTCTTATCAATTATGATTCAATTTTTTGTGTGTACAATGTATGATAGACCCCTTAGTTATATAGCCAAGATGAGATACAAGATTTCATAAGATTATGACAAATGTCTTAATCATATGACATGAGACAACTTATCAAAACTACCTAGGTCACATTTGTTACAATTCAAAAGATAAGATAACAACTAATGACAACTAACACCTTCTAGAATGATTCCTAAGACCTAAGAAAACTTAACATGTAAATAAGTCCCCTAGTAATGAATTAACTAGGTACAAGACTTTATTTACACTGACACCACTCCTTAAGTGCAACTTACGGAGTAGTGGATTATTATGCATATGTCACAAAGATGCAAGGATGGGTCCTAGCTATGAGGCCATGTTAGGTATCCATGTACATATGAAAAAGAAATATCTAACAAACAAAGAAAAGGAGAAAATCTAGTTGGATGATGAAATACAAAAAATGAAATGCTCTCAATGAAGAATGAGAAGGCCAAAACCCTGTGTAAGGAAAAAGACCTCCCCATAAGAGAGAAGAAGAAGAGAGAAAATTTAACCCCCCTCAATGTTGAGTCTCTTGAAATTATGGTAGAAGCTCAACATTGAATGTTGAATATTATCCAAAAGCATCAAACAATGTTCTTCTCCTTAGGAAGAAACAAAATCATGAATGTCTGCAAGAGTTATTCCCAATCTTGAAAGGAAGATGAAGGATGATAGATGGTGTACGATGTCTATGAATCATGCTCAAGTGTCTCCATGTCAATGTCGAAAGATGACACACTTCAAACAAGAATTCTAGGCCACACTATTGAAGAGGACAATCTAGAATCTAGTAGAGATGAATGTAGAGCATGATCCAAAGAGAAAGATATCTCCATTGAAGAAAAAGAAGCCTCCTCCAAATGTTATCCAAAAGTATCCATAGACATGTCAAACTACAAAGAATGATCATGTAGAGAATGAACAAGAGGGTCAAGGTTTTCCTTCACAACAATTGAAGAAGGATCTTCTCCACTAAAGAGAAGATGAATGTCATCAATCTAGTATCTACAATCTGAGACTCCACAAACAAGTCTAGAATACCTAACAAGAAGTCATCCAAAGTAGCCAAATATGAAAGATAATGAAGATCATGTTGCACTAAATCACAAGAACCCATATCTATAACAATACAAGAATCATCAATTGCAACAATAGATGGAGGAGATGAAATGCATGAATGAAGAACTGGATCTGATGTGAGAACTCCCAAGTTCAAGAAGCCAAATACCTCCTCAAAATTATGGTTCATGCTTGAAGTGTGATCAACAGTTGAAGGAACAATGTCACCATCAAAAGAAAAATATGCAAAGGTGTACAATTGAGATGAATGATCAACCATCATAGTAGCAATGATCTCTATACTTTCCAAGTCTCAAATGATTACTAAATCAGGAGTGGACTCCATAGTCCTCCCATATCCACCATGTGTAATCTAATATATAGAAAGAAGATTATTTTTCAAATGAGGAACACATAAAACATCCTATAAAGTGTTGTCCCCAAAAATAATAGGCCTCTTCCCAATTACACTCATGTATGTATTGTTTCCCATCAAAAAGGGAGACATAGTACAAGGCTGAAAAGAAGAGAATATAGAATGTGAAGATGTCGTATGATGAGATGCTCCTAAATATAGAAGCCATATCCCTGATCCATGACTTGAAGAAGCACAAAGAGCATATCCTTTATAACTTGATGTAGAAGCTTGACCTTTGTCCTTATTAGACTGTTTTGAAGAAGGAGGTGATTTAGACATTCTAGAAGGAAAATCAATGAGATTCTTTTTGAGAAGATGTTTCAACTCATCAATATCCTTGTTATAAAAATAGTTTTCTTCATGTCGATCCTTCTTTAAATATGCACAAGTAGGCCTCTCCTTCTTAGACGATTCCCATTTAGAAGGGGATTTTTTCTTTGCTTGATTTGAATGTTGATTATTCTTTTCTTTCTTTTGTTTCTTATGTAATTTTGATTCTTTCACCTAACTAACCAACAATGCTTGGTATTTAGAATTCTTGATGAGACCCATGGAGATAAGCTTTTGTTTCTCATGTATCATCTAAGAAAATGATGCAAATGAAGGTGTAGTATATGCAGACCCCATAGTCAATCTATGAGTATGATAGTTAGAAATAAAAGAAGCATAATCATGACCAAGTTTGTTCATTGTATTAGAGACCAACTAAATGTCCTTATTATCAAATCCACATGCTTTATCTTTCTCTCTTAGATCATTAACCTTAGTGATGTAGTCTTGGATATTGTCTGTAACACCCCGCTAAGGAACCCAATGAACAACACATAAAGCAATCAAATAACCAAACAATTTTTTTTAAGCATTTAATTAAAAATAAGTATAAAGAAAAATATACACATACGTTCTCAAGGTTTCATGACAACACTACTAAACAACTACAAGTGATAACACCACACCATATAACCGATGATATAAAACACAATAATAGAACATAGCAGTAATGAATGATCTAATCATAAAATCATAATGTGGTCAAGTTACATATTCAAGTTACATCAAGTGAGATTATTACAAATAGCATATCACCATAATATAATTACAATTAGTTCACTCATACACATCAAGAGTGTATACAATATAGATGAAGATCATAACACATCTGTCAACCTTGTTCATGAGCATGCTCAACATCCAACTTCATGAATTGTGTAGAAACAAGAACTTGTCACAAGAACAATATTATCCACGTACAAGAAAATCTGCAAGGGGACCCAATGGAGGAAAAAGCATGTTCCTCCCAACCATGTGGTACCTGAAGGTCCACTCCCTCCATGCTAGGAGATAATATCAGGTCCACAAAGATGACAAATAAGAAGAAAAAACATAACATTACATGGCTTGATGTACACATTATGACATAACAATATCTAAACCACAATTTACAAACAAAGCTTCCAGAGGCACTAACATAAATAAGGCTAACTCTACACAAGAGACTACATAACATGCATTAGGAAAAAAGTGTCATCACATAGTTTCTCTAGGTTACCCTAGGGAATCTTCCTATATTACCAACCCTCATACCGAGTTACCCTTGCAATCTCTTCCAATTCTCAGCGCCTAAACAAACTCATGTGGCATCAAACTACCTTTTGAGAAGACAAAGTAGACATTTTTTCCATTCCATACCATATCAACCTACCCTTAATCTATACAAGCACTAAGGTAAAAGGTGAGGCAATCAAATTATCTGGATTATTTAGTGAACACTACCCAACCCCTGGGTCTATGCAGGATCATCATGGAAAAAACATTCCCTTAAGTGGCAAAAAATTTAGAAAAATCAAAGTTAGGAAACTTGATGTAAAAATTTGAATAGGTTATCTATATTATTTCAAAAATATCTAAGAATAGAATCTATAGCAAATTGGATGTAGTTTCTAAACTACTAGGTTTATTTTATTTTAAAAAAATCTATTTGGAGAAAATTTGAAATTTCAATGAAGTAGTACTTAACTTTCACGAAAAAAATAAGTAGGTGTCTATCTGACTACCGTAACCAAAATAAAATGATAATATTTTTTTATAATATTTTAGATATAAGTAGAGGAATAATGTCCCGATGTGATGCATATTTTTTTGTAATTTTTTTCCAAGTGAATAATTAATTATGAATTTTTTAATACAAATTTTAAAAAATATAAAAACTTGTATGTCTGACCACCTTAACTTGGTCAAAACTTCATGAAATTCAATTTTTATTTTTTTAATTCTATAGTATGCAAAGCATAGAATGTGACGCATGTTTCAGATTCAAAAAATGTGATACCATTTGAAAGCTATGGATGTTTTTCAATTAGCCTATCAATTAGGACCTTTGTCATAATTAAAATAGAAAATGAATAATAATTATTTATTAAATTCAAAGTAAAGCATAATTTATATTGTTGGAAAGCTGAGAATCTCCTTTAAAAACCCTTTTCATTTCATCAATTTTGGGTAAGAAAAAAGTTGTCAGCCACATACCCATCATATCGCCACTTTTTGGCCCATCATGATCCTGCACATACCCCCCTAGTACATTTGTTTAGGTTTTTACTGAATTATAAACTTATGATAGGTTACCTTGGTTACCTCTTAGGGTTCCATCCCCTATTGAAATCCACTCTTCCTAATAACATAACTCTAAATCAATTACGAAGGACAACCAACATGCATATTAAACAAATCCATGAATGAATACATCTTAATCATAACACAACCACTTAGCATTCCAAACATCACCAAAGTAACAAATAAATCATGCATGGCCAACTCCTAAATTAAATCATTGTAATTGAACAATAAAGTACAAGCATAAAAAGATTTACAGAACGAATTTCCTTCCTAGCCTCTAGAAAATTAAAGAACTCATAACTCAAGGGTAACTCATAAATTGAAGCTAGCACATTGTTACCCATCAAAAACAACTATCAAATATTCATGAACTAAATAACATATTTATCCTTTCTTTCATGTCGAAAACATTAAAAATGTTTTGTTCTTGTATAATTTAAATCATGATTTATACTTACACCTACATATATAAGTAAATAAATGAATATATATATATATATATATATATATTATATATATTATATATATCTATATATTATATATATATTATATATATCTATATATTATATATATATATATATATATTGTTTCACTTAATTATTGTCTTACAACAAAAGATATCCAAAGACAACAATAATATATAATTAAAAATCACAGACTTATATATTAATTTATAGCCACTACTATTTATATAGTATATCAAAATCAAAATAAAACATATTTATAATCGAACCACATACATATGTTCAGTTATCTACAATGACAACATGTGCACCATGTATATAAAAGTCAATTAAAAGAGGATTAGTTAAACAAGGATTAATCTACAATAACATCATTCAGAACTAATATTCAAGAAATTGCAAAACAAAGAAGAAAACCTGAATTAAATTTCTTCATTTCGATGAAGATTGGAGAAAAATCAGAAAACTATAATTCTTTATTTTTCCCAAAAGCATAAGTTCTTCGTATTCACTATCCCCAAAATTTGTAACCAAACATTGAGAAGAAGATTCTTCCAAAAACTATAGTGAAAGTTTTCCTCCTAGCAATCCAAAATTAATTGTCATGAAAGTTATTTGCATAACCAAAGCTTTTATTCATTTTCAATTAACTCAAAGTCACAAGACTTAACTAACAATCAACATGCAATCAAGATTGATCAGTTAGTTCCAACTTAAACAATTTACCCAAGATCACAATTTGTAACTCCAATTCAAAATTATAACTCCAAATCAGTATTTTTAACATGTTGAAAACAAATTCTTTCAAAATATCTTCTTTTTCTTTATTTAAGTTTGCACATTTAAAATCAACAATTACATTTAAATAAATACCTTTTTTAATTTAATTTAATAAATAAAACCTTTTAAAACAACAATCATTTTACTTTAACATTTAAATAAAATCACATTAAATCAAATAAATTAATTAATTTAAACCATTGAACTAAATCAATTAATTCCCAAAAAAGACAACATAATGGACTCAATAACAACACAATGATGGGTGTCAACACAAATAATCATCTCATAAAGGAATGATGGACAAAGAAGGACCTAAAATTATCTCCAAAACAACATGTTTCCATTGGGTCATGGTATGTTCAAACCTGACAAAGCAGGCGGAGTTGATGCCCAGTACCTGTAAACTACATTAAACAACACTATCAAACATATTTGTATAAACCAACAATCACACTGTGAAGGAGAGTTGCAACATAGTAGGGTACTCACGAGTGAGTAATGCTACATTGTCTCCTTCACCAAGACTAACATTCATTATTACATCATAAAAAACATCAGATACATCATCATAAATGCACTAATCCTCCAAAAGAACATAAAACCATAACACATATAATGTTCATCATAATATTTTCACAAAAAAATAATTAGATGATCAAGAATGTATCTAATATTTCATCAACAAAGTATAAACCAACATAATATTAGTGTCATAACTGAAATAAAGTAACATAGTGTCAAAAAAACTAAAGCAACTATCAACTAAACAAAACAAACTAAAAGAAGTGTAGCAATTTGAGGGACACTACATCCCCCCCCCTAGGATAAGGCTTACTCCTAGAAGTCTACAAATAGATATGGATAAAGCTCTCGCATGCATGTCGCATCCTCCCAAGTAGCTGATGCCTCATCACTAGGATCCAATTGGACCCTCACCTGATCAATGTGTTGACTTCTTAGGGCAAGTCTCCTATGTTGAAGAATGCCACTGGCTCCAAAGCTAGCTACCCATCCTCTACCTATAATACATTCCAATAAATCACATGTGAAATATCAGGATGATAAGGCCTCAGGACAAATACATGGAATACATCATGAATGCACGACAAACTAGGCAGTAAAGCAATACAGTATGCTATACAACCAATACTTTCTAGAATCTCAAACAGTCCAACGAAACTAGGTGTGAGTTTAGATATTTTTCCATAATTGATCAGACTCTTCCGTAGATGCACCCGAAGAAATACCCTATCGCCAACTAAAAATTGATGATCCACTCTATGCACATCAACATACTTCTTCTACTTGTCTTGTGCTGCCACCAAGTGCTCTTTGATAAGATCAACTTGTTGTTCCATATCTTAAAGCATCTCAGGTCTAAGTAGGAATCTATCCTCAAGTTGATCCCAACTCAACGGACTCTGACAAGGACGCCCATAAAATGCCTAAAAAGGAGGAATACCTATGGAACTATGATACCCATTATTGTAGGCAAACTCCACTAAGTAAAGATAGTCTTCCCAACATGATTGTTGGTCCATTACATACATTCTAAGTATTTCCTCAAGAATTTGATTAACCCTCTCAGTGTAATAAGATGAACTAAAGTTCAATTGAGTACCAAGGGCATGCTCCAATGATGTCCATAAAGCTTATGTAAACACATGATCTCTATAAGAAATTATTTTGTGAGGAATACAATGCAACTGAACAATATCCTCCATGAATATCTTGGCCACAAAAGAGGCATTATAAGAAGAAAAAATTAGAGAAAAAAGTGCTACCTTAGTCAACCTATCAACAACAACCACAATAGCATCATGTCGATGAGATGACATAGGTAAACCAATAATGAAGTCCACTGATATGATATCCCATTTCCATTCAGGAACAAGATGTGGTTGCAAAAGTCCTATGGGATGTTGGCGCTCAACCTTAACTCTCTAGCACTCAAGATATCTCAAAACAAAATCAAAGATATCTTTTTTCATACCAGGCCAAAATTACAATTGACAAAGATCTTCATGCATCTTCTTAACATGACCAGGATGAGCTAAATAAGGTGCTCGATGTGCCTTTGAAAAAATCAGAGTGTGAAGATTGTTAGAGAGTGGTACATAGATATGACCCAAATGTCACAACAATCCATCTGACTTGAGAGTATATCCTATGAATATACCCTCCAAAGGTATACCTAATACTAACTGTCTTCACCTCTTGATATAGTTTGTCTATAGGAAGTGCTACTAAAATTTGGCTCCTCAAATTGACTCCAAGAGTCATAGCAAAAATCTCATGCCTTCACTGACTAAGAGCATTAGCCACTACGTTCTCTTTCCCCTAGAAAAATTTCACCTTAAAGTCATACATGCATAAGAACTCCATCTACCGTCTCTACCTAGCATTCAAATTAGGCTACGTGAAAATATATTGTAGACTATAGTGATCACAGTGAAGTTCAAAACGATGCCCCAATAGGAAATTCCTCCACCAAACTAGAGCATGAAGAACTGCAGCTAGCTCCAAATCATGAGTAGGATAGTTTAGTTCGCAATCCTTGAGTTTGCGAGACTCATAGGTGATCACACAACCATCCTGCATCAACAAGCCTCCTAATCCCTCCAAGGATGCATCAGTGCATATGAAAAAATCCTTAGTAGGGTTAGGAACAATTAAGATAGGTGCACTAGTCAACTTTTACTTGAGTGCCTGAAAGGCCAATTGA
This sequence comes from Sequoia sempervirens, assembly GCA_007258455.2. Taxonomy (NCBI): domain Eukaryota; kingdom Viridiplantae; phylum Streptophyta; class Pinopsida; order Cupressales; family Cupressaceae; genus Sequoia; species Sequoia sempervirens. Next base: position 133,065,603 of record VDFB02000003.1, read on the forward strand.
CACTGATCTGACCAAATAAATTTCTTTCCTTTCCTTTGAAGAGAAGGAATAGAATGAGAAATCCTAGAAAACCCTTAAACAATATGTCTGTAATAATTGGAAAGACCCATAAAACTATGAACTTTAGATACATTGGTAGGCACAGACCAATAAATAATGGCCTAGATCTTCAGGGGATCCAAAACAATACCCTCTCTAGAGATAACATGACCAAGGTATTTCACCTCAGTCTTAAAGAATTCACACTTCTTCAAATTTGCATACAACTGATTCTCTCTCAAGCACTACAATACCTGTCTCAAATTATCTTCATTCTCCTTCATATTTCACGAATAGAGCAAAATATCATCAAGAATCATGAGAAAAAAATGATCAAGGTATGTGCAATAAACACCTTTTATCAAACTCATGAAAACGGATGGTGCATTTGTTAACTTGAACAGTACCACTGTGAACTCATAATGCCTGTAACAAGTTTGAAATGTCATTTTATGAATGTCAGATTCTACAATGCACAACTAATGGTAACCCATTTTAAGATCAATTTTAGAAAACATGTTAGCTCCCTTGATTTTATCAAAGAGATCATCAATTCTAGGTAAGGTATATCGATTCTTTATCATCACTTTATTCAATTGATGATAATCGATACACAATCTAAGAGATTCATCCTTCTTTTTCACGAAGATGATAGGTGCTCCCCAAGGAGAAACACTCAGATGTATAAAAATCTTAGCCAAAAGTTCCTCCAACTATAAACAAAGCTCTTCTACTTCTTGGGTGGTCATTTTGTATGGAGCTCCAGATATAGGCTCTGCTCTAGGAACTAGGTCAATTCTAAAATCTATGTCATGTTTCGGTGGCATACCGGGAATATCACTAGGAAAAACATCTGTGAATTCCCCAAGAACATGGTAATCATCAAGAGATACCTCTCGACTCTCCCCTAAATCCAAGTCATTAACTGTTGCTGCAAATAGTTGACAACCCTGACAAAAGCATCTCCTTAACTGCATAGCTAATATAGTCTACAAGGAGATGGGTCTCTGTACACCAATTATTTCAAATTTTGCACCAAAATCATCTAAGCAACGTACTGTGTTTTGTCGACAATCAATTACTGCATGATGGGATTCCAACTAGTACATACCCAAAATAATGTCATAAGAACCAAGAGGTGTAACACGAAGATCTAATAAGGTAGATAACAATCCAATCCTTAGTTCACAATCATGAACAATGGATTCCACTACTACCTTTGTCCCGAGGTGAATTCTACTAGCCACCTATTGCCTTGCTTTACTACCACGAGTCCACATTGCTCAACAATAAAGGGTGAAATAAATGAATCAGTAGCTTCAGAATCAAAAGAGATAGAAACATTAGTACCCTGTAACTGACCTGAAGTCTCAACCACATTATTCTTGTGATATTCTCAATGGTTATCTACCACAACAAAGACTCTATGTGACTGGCCTACATCTCCAACTGTTGGCTCTGAAGCTATCACTCATTGACCAAATCCTGATGTATCTCTCAAAGGGCACTACCTAGCAATGTGACCCTGTTGACCACATGAAAAGCAACCAGTACCTCTACCAAAACCTCTACCACCCAAAGGTGCATCAGATTGCTGGAAACTACCTTTGCTAACTATAGACTGTGCACTTTGTGCTAGCTGATCCAAATGAATGTGCTTATTGCACTTGAGAATTCTTATTCTTCAGTGGGTTATGTTGCTACTATTGTCCACTCTTATTGGGTGCTTGTTGGTTCTGAGAGTAACCCCCTGTCTGAGTCTGACCACCTCGTGGACCAAAACCTATAGAAGGTGTAGTACCTATCTGGACACCTGTATGTCTACCCAAGGCCATAGTCAAATTCTCCTCCATAAGACGTGCCTTCTCCATGGGTACCTCCATGGTCTTCAACTCAAAGACTCTGACTCTTCTGCTGATATGAGCATTCAAGTCCCTAATAAAGTGTTGTACCAACATAGCCTCATCATCCAAAATCCTGACATACTATTTGAGCTCATATAACCTATGCTCAAACTACTCAATAGACATATCCATTTGATGTAGATCATGGAACTCATCTCTCACCGCTATCTCTAATGCTTTGACAGGAAATGCAATTTGAATCTCTCCAAGAACATGTCCCATCAAACATATCCAATCTCTAGATGAAGCTTCTACTCCTCCAATCCCCACCATGTAGATGCAAAGCATCTAAGATGCATAATGGCACATATAGCTCTAGTATTGCTACCATATGGATGCATTGTAAAACATCATCCCAAGTCTACCACTAGTACCATTGAATGTGGGAGGGCATGCCCTCAATAAGTCTTTCATATACCCTGCATCAATGGCATCCTACTCCATAGTCTCAAAAAATCTCCTAGGTGATTTTTCTTATTCTCTAGCCACTTCTTGTTTAGCCTCTTGTCTAGGACCAAGTTGGGAAATAACCTCCTCTAGTAAGGGACATAACAGTGCTCCCTCTATCTTTGGTTGTATAAGATTTTATTCCCTGCTCACCTAATCCAATTGAGGACCCCATTGTTCTACATGCTCACTCTCATGAGAGATTTAAGGGTGAGTGTCCTGATGGTTAGCCATTCAGCCACCACCTTGTCCTTGACCACAAACCCTATCTCGACATCTAGGCATGGTCCTACACAAAATCAAGGAAAAGTCTCAGTTATAAGACAAAAAACATTTGAAAAATAGGAAAACACAAATTACAGAGTCTAACATTTAGGACAACCTAATGGGCTCACAAATATCTAGAGTACCCAATGTTGGAACCTTTTCTCTAATACTGATTTGTAACACCCCGCTAGGTAACCCAGAGAACATCACATAAAGTAATAAAATAACCGAACTTTTTTTTTTTAGCATTTAATTACAATGTAAGTCTAAAGAAACATATACACATACATTCTTAGGGTTCTGTGACAATGCTGCTAAAAAATTACAATTAAGAACATCACACCATCTAACCAATGATATATAGCGTAATAATAGAACATAACAGTAATGGTGATCTAATCATATCACCATAATATCATTACAATTAGTTCACTCATACACATCAAGAGTGTATACAATATTGATGAAGATCATAACACATTTATCAACATCATTCATGAGCATGCTTAGCGTCCAACTTCATGAACAGTGTAGAAACAAGAACCTATCACAAGAACAATATTATCCAAGTACATAGAAACCTACAAGGGGACACAATGGAGGAAAAAGCACATTCCTCCCAACCACATGGTACCTAAAGGTCCACTCCCTTCATGCTAGGAGATAATATTAAATCCACAAAGATAACAAACAAGAAGACAAAACATAACAATACATGGCTTGATGTACACATTACAACATACCAATATCTAAACCATAATTTACAAACAAATCTTCCAGAGGCACTAACATAAATAAGGGTAACTCTACACAAGAGACCACATAACATGCATTAGGAAAAGAGTGTCATCACATAATTTCTTTAGTTTACTATATGGTGAATCTTCCTAGACTACCAAACCTCATGCTGAGTTATTTGGAAATCTCTATCAATTCTTGGCCCCTAAACAAACTAATGTGGCATCAAACTACCTTTCAAGAAGATAAAGTAAATGATTTTTCCATTCCAAGCCATCTCAACCTACACTTAATCTATACAAGCACTAAGGTAAAAGGCGAGGAAATCAAATTATCTGGAATATTTAGTGAACACTACCCAACCCCTAGTACATTTGTTTAGGTTATCACTTAATTATAAACTTATGATAGGTTACCCTGGTTACCTCTTAGGGTTTTGGCCCCTATCGAAAGCCACTCTTCCTAATAACATAACTCTAAATAAATTACGAAGGACAACCAACAAGCACATTAAACAAATCCATGAATGAATACATTGCAATCATGACACAACCACTTAACATTCCAAATATCACCAAAGTAACAAATAAATCATTGTAACTGAAGAATAAAGTACAAGCATACAAATATTTATAGAATAAATTTCCTTTCCTAGCCTCTAGAAGATTAAAGAACTCATAACTTAAAAGTAACTCATAAATTAAAACCAACAAATTGTTACCCATCAAATACAACTGTCAAATCTTCATGAACTAAATAACATATTTATCCTTTCTATCATGTTGAAATCATTAAAAATGTTTTGTTCCAGTATAATTTAAATCATGATTTATACTTACACCTACTTATATATAAGTAAATAAATGAATACATACATATATACATACATACATACATACACACAGATACACAGACACACAGACACACAGACACACACACACACACACACACACACACACATATATATATTCATTTAATTGTTGTCTTACAACAAAAGATATCCAAAAACAACAATAATATACAATTAAAAATCACAAAGACTTATATATTAATTTACAACACTGCTCTTTATATATTATATCAAAATCAAATAAAACATATTTATAATTGAACCACGTACATATGTTTAGTCATCTACAATGACAACATATGTACCATATATATATAAGTCAATTAAGAGAGGATTACTTAAACAAGGATTAATCTACAATAACAACATTTAGAACTAATATTCAAGAAATTGCAAAACAAAGAAGAAAACCTAAATTAAATTTCTTGATTTTGATGAAGATTGGAGCAAAATTAGAAAACCACAATTCTTTATTTTTCCCAAAAGCACAAGTTATTTGTATTCACTAGCCGCAAAACTTCTAATCAAACATAGAGAAGAAGTTTCTTCCAAAAAACTTAATGAATTTTTTCTTCCTAGCAATCCAAAATCAATTGCCGTGAAAGTTATTTGCATAACCAAATCTTTTTTTTTCATTTTCAATTAACTCAAAGTCACAAGACTTAACTAACAATCAGCATGCAATCAAGATTGATCAGTTAGTTCCAACTTAAACAATTTACTCAAGATCAAAATTTCTAACTTCAATTCAAAATTATAACTCCAAATCAATATTTATAACATGTTGAAAAAAAAATCTTTCAAAATATCTTATTTCTCTTTATTTAAGTTTGCACATTTAAAATCAACAATTGCATTTAAATAAATACCTTATTTAATTTAATTTAACAAATCAAACCTTTTAAAACAACAATCATTTTAATTTAAAATTTAAATAAAATAACTTTAGATCAAATAAATTAATTAATAAACCATTTAACTAAATCAATTAATTCCCAAACAAAACAACATAACAGACTTAACAACAACATAATGATAGGTGACAAGATAGATAATCATCCTATAAAGGAATGATGGCCAAAGAAGGACCTTACATTATCTCTGAAATAACATGTTTCCATTGGGTCATAACATTCTCAAACCTGACAAAGTAGGCAGAGTCGATGCCCAGTACCTGCAAATTGTATTAAACAACACTGTCAAACATATTTGCATAAATCGACAATCACATTGTGAAAGAGAGTTGTAGCATAGCAGGGTACTCACAAGTGAGTAATGCTAGAATATCTCCTTCACCAAGACTAACATTCAGTATTACATCATAAAAAACATTAGATACATCATCATAAATGCACTAATTCTTTGAAACAACATAAAACCATAACACATAATGTTCATCATAATGTCACCACACAAACATAATCAGATGATCAACAATGTATCTAATGTATCATCAACAAAGTATAAAACTAGCATAATATCAGTGTCGTAACTAAAATAAAGTAACATAGTGTCAAAACAACTAAAGCAACTATCAACTGAACAAAACAAACTAAAACAAGTGTAGAAACTAGAGAGACACTACATTGTCAAAGTTCTTAGGATCAAGGATCATCAGTTCATTATCAATTTGATAGCCTCTTACTTCATCTGTAGTACCATACAATGTTTTTAATTTGTTCCAAGATTCATGAGAATTTTTACATGATTCAATTTGAAACAACAAATCTTGAGAAACTAGTCTATGAAGACATCCAAGAGCTTTGGTATGTTCAATCATTCATTTTATCTTTTTATCTACACTTGTAGGTTCAAGTACCTTATTTTCAACATATAAAGAGTTACCTTTAGTCATTAGAATACTCCATGTATTTTGATGGCATGTTGAATAATTATATGGTGTGAGCAATGGAACCTTAGAATGATCCATGAAAATGAGAGAGCACAAGCAAAAAGATCAAAGGAATGCACCAAGGGACCACCCAAAATCACTCAATCAGAAAATCCCCCAGGAATATATGATTTTGGCACTTTATACTTAGTTTGGTTACATGTGCCACTTGCCAAAAACAATGAAATGGTCTTGATTTTGGCACATGAAAATTCCAAATTAGGCCACAAAATCAAATACAATTCTTGGTGCAAAATGAGATCAATCTGACCATAGCACTAAAAAATACACACAAAATTATGCACTTTAAAAAAAATCCACCCAAAAATGTTACCGTAGGAGCAAGATATGAGCTCCTGATGTTCCCAAAATGAGGACAATGTAGCAACACCTATGATAATCTACAATTTCTAGAAAAACCAAACACCAAAACCAAAATTTTATTGCAACACAATGAAGAGCATGAAAAATTAGCCCAAATTAAAAAAATTTCTCAAAAAAAAGGAGTCAAAATGAGCAAGTTATGGGGCTTCAAAGCTAGAATGCAAAATCAAAAACTTCATAGGAGAGGGGGGAATTTTTTTTTTGAAAGATGTATTGCTGAAGTCAGCAAAACACAAACCTAAATTTGAAGGCATGTGGCCTGTTAGAGGAAAATGCAGCCCTCTTCCAAAATATTCTTCTTAACATCATTATATTCCTCTGCTCTCTTGGTATGAGGAATCTTGGCACTTAGTGGAATATTTACTGTTTATATATGCTGAAATTTTGAATGAAGGTTGTTAGTTTGAATAATTTTTCATTGTTGTTTTATAAAAGACCACTGGTTGAAATGGGTGGTCCGTTGATGAATGAGGCTTTGCCATTTGGCAGCCTTGGGTATGTCGCTAGTAGAGTGGTACATAGTACTGTAGGTCTACGATACTTTATGTATCGTGGCCAATAAAAAAGTCTAATTTTTTTTTTGTGTTATTTTTAATTTAATTAAAAAATATTTATACTACAATATTTAATTGACAAAAATAAATTTTTCAAAAAGGTTTTGATTGAAAATATTTATTTAAAAAAAATTGTACCCTCGACTGTGCATTTATGGCATTCGTAAAACAAGAGGGGAGATTTTTTCTTCAAGCTCTGGGTGAAGTGCTCATATTTTCATGATTTGACAACCTATTTTAGGGTTTTTGGCCCTTATGGATGTGTTGGCAATGTCAGACTTGACCCAAAATGCTCCAAAAGTGCAGCTACCTTCTGAATCTAGCAACCATTCTTCAGCTTCAAACCCTGGTAGATTTGGCCTCATATGTCTTATTTGGATGAAGCAAAAGGAAAAATAGAATTTCTCGAACCCTCTAAACTCAATGGTGAGTGTATATTTACACCAACAAGATCCAATTTGAACCTACAATAAAGAGCCACAAAGAGGAACCCCAAAAAATTTGGTATTTCTAGCAAGTTTTTCTGATTCTCTAAATCATCATACAATGCAAGAGAAGAGAATACACAACTTATAAAGATATATCAAGATCTCTCAAAACATGGCTAACCAAAGGAACCCAACCCGATCTGATACCATGTTAGAATTGGCTATGGAGATATATTGCCAAGATCTAGAGGCCAAATGGCAAGCATAAGAGAGAGAATATGAATATGACAAGAATAAATTGTATTCTTATCAATTATGATTCAATTTTTTTGTGTGTACAATGTATGAGAGACCCCTTGGTTATATAGCCAAGGTGAGATACAAAATGTCATAAGATTACGACAAGTTTCTTAATCATATGACATGAGACAACTTATCACAACTACTTAGGTCACATGTGTTACAAGTAAAAAGATAAGATAACAATTAATGACAGCTAACACCTAGAAAGATTTCTAAGACCTAAGTGTGATTGTAATCAAAGTATAAGTTAAATACATCAGATCCTAATGAATTTAAGACATATTTAACCCTTTAAGCTACAATGCTAATGAGATGTTTGAAAGCTTCAAAAACTAAGAAACCATTAAACTAAGCATGAAATAAACATGAACGCTTAAAAGAAACCTATTCTAATACTCCAAACCTTATCCCATTGAGGGAGTGATGTCACATTGATGTGGAATGGCGACCCTTTCCCAATCCCTTCAATGAAATGAGAATTTAGCCAAACTCCATTGTTGAAAGAGTAAGATAAAATTGATAAAATGATGCCATGGGTGGATGAAAAGGATGAAAAATATTGATAATGGTACAAGTATGAATAAAGATATTATTAAAATGGGCAACATAACTTTTCTCTAATGGAAGTGGATCCATTTCTCTCCAAATGGTGAAGTACATTTATAGGAGAGAAAATAAAGAATCAACAGTCAAGATGAAAAGGATCCATTAATGGTCAAGATGGAATCAAAGGTGAAGGCATGGATTAAGGATTCTCATCAATGGATGAGAACCAAAGATCACATGGATCAAAGAAACCATCAAGGGCTCACAATGATTCAAACAAACACACTTTGTAACAACTTTGAAAGTTTGTTAGGAAACAATATTCCATTTTTTGGAGCCAAATAGGAGAATATTCCTTATACAAGTGGATAGGTGAGGAAAATTAGTAACTTTCCAATTAAAACTAAGTTTTAATTGTGCAAGATGAGGAAAATTAGGATGCCTATTAAATAATTAGCTTATTTAATAAAAAGGGGTTCAAAATGACATTTAATTAAATAATATAGGATTATTTAATTAAATGAGAGGATTTAGGGGTTAAAATTAAATAATTTTATTTATTCAATTTAAATAGGATGAAAGGTGAAGGTGAAAGGGGGTGAATTAACCTAATTTAAATGAATCAGATTAATAGATGAAAATGATGTATTTAATTAAATAGCTAGGCTCATTTAATCAAATAGGAAAAAATAGGATGCATTTTAGGATGAAACAATGTTAGTATATTGGATTCAAGTGTGGAATACCATTCAAGACAATTTTAAGTGTCTACATTTTTTGCCTCTTTGAAGTGAGGTACCTGTTACATTGGTTTAAAGATTGATGCTTTTTGAATTAGTGTTGTTCAAATCAAAAAATTTAAAAATTCTTGATTTTTGGATGTCCCACTATTGATATAGTAGAAGGAATTTAGCTAGTACCTTTCCCCCTCAAGAGAACGAGTGGAAATCTTGAATTTTGGGTTGAAATATTGATAAAGATTTAACATTGATTCAGGGGTAAAAAACATGCTCTGAGATGCGAAAATGAGCACAAAAATGCAAAAATGCCTTAAAGTATGCCCCATATCATGGGAATTGGTAAAATAGGCTAAAATGCTAGATTATCCCTCAAATTAGGGAAAAAAAATCTAATTTTTAGGCATAAATATATGAGAAAGGGTCACTTTTAATTCATTGTGCATTCACACTTTGAGATTTCTTGTGATTTTTGCTCTAACCCTCTAAAGAAATGGCTCACCGCATGTGTCCATGACACATCACTGACCGAGTTCACAAGTACCACTGGCCTTTAGGTGCACGACCACTAGTATGCAAATAAAAAATTTCCTTGCAATTCACTTTTTTTTTCACATTTATTAGGTGTCAAAGTTAGGCTAGTTTAGGTGTCACATAGGTGTCGCTATATTGCAACACTTTTAGGATTTTCAACGATCCATTTGTCAATTTTGGTGATGCCATTGTAGATAGTGATGCTTCTTGGGATTTATAATTAGGATTTTAAATTGATTTTAGCGACGCGGGTGCATTTAGTGACGTTAGCTAGGATTTGGTTTAGGTGACACTGAGAAATATGGCGACACCATTGTCTTGAGTGATGCTTCTTTGGATTTGAAAAGGGTTGACACTATTTAGCAAAAGAATTATAGCAACATGTCTACAAATACTAACACAATTTTCAATTAGGGGTGGAAAAGCTCCAAACTTTGTTGATTTTAGCCAAATTTTGATGTGTGCTTTGTGGATGCAAGAGGTTGTCCAGCCACTAATGTCTTGCAAGCACCGGCCCAGGTGGCTAGAGGAGTTAGAGGACTTGGATGACATTCGGTAGGAGCATCTTGGGGATATTGGGCTCTGGTTTATTGCATATATTCTCGAGGTGAGGACACATTTGGCCATGATGACAACATTGTGCGAGTGGTGGCATAGTGAGACCTCATCCTTCCACCTCCTGAGCAGTGAGGTGATAGTTATTTTGGAGGATGTGTGGAGGATTATATGACTTTCTATTCACAAAGACTAAGTGATTTATGATACTGACATTGGATACAATGCATTCCATGAGGTTCTGCATCAAGAGGATGTCATACTTGCAAGCTCGCATAGTGGTTTAGAGATGTACCGAGGATGCTCACCCATATTTAAATTGATAGTTGGTCCACTGATTTCTATGATTGTGGACCCAGATTGATGAGGCCAACGATTAAGTTTTTGTTGGGGACTTTCTCGACACAAGATGATAAATAGGAGTACACTATTCATGTGGGGTTTGATCATGATGGTCTCACTTTATCATGATATGCATCATTTTGTATATTGCTAGGGAAAAGGAATTAGAGCAGGGGTTAATTTATTACACATCTGGGAATGGGACCATATAGCTATGCTCAAACCAATGGTCCATATGGAAAATGTGGATTCAGATGAGCTAGTGGTCTTCCAATACAAGGGATCCATCACTTTGTAGCATGCAAGCCCATTGGGGATTCCCTACTAGCAACATGTCATTGATGATATCATAGGGTTTAGATGATGGCCATGGTTACAAATTCTTTCCTAGTGTTGGTGTTTTTTCTAGCTAAGCCTTGGAATTTTCTAAAGGGTATCCAATCGTTATGTTCAAGAACTACCTTAAGCGAGTGGCCAACACAATGGATAGAGAACTTTGAGGTTTCTACTCCTTCACTTTAGGCTCTATGTGATCTTATGTTAGGATCTAGGACTGTTGCACATGAATAATAACTTTCACAATGATTAAATTGAAGGTCTTGAAAATGTAATTACATAATTTAAAATGCTTAAATAATCAAAGAAATAACAAAGTGATGAACAAAATATAAGAGATATAGAAGAGAGAAGAAAAAACACAAGTTGATAATGGAGTTCGCCAATATGGCTATGTCTTCGGGTCCCTCTCCAAAGAGTGACTAATCCTTGATTATGCTCCAAACTGATTACAAGGTATCAATAGAATACAATACCTAGTCTTCAAGAGTTTCAACGTCTTCCTCTTTCAAGTGCAGCAGAGTAACACTCCTTCAATGCACAAATTCAGACACTCAGACTCTCCATACAAAATTCTCTCCACAATTCAGAATTCTCTCATAAAAATCACCACCTGCTTATTCCAAGTCCTAAATTCCCCCCTTTTTATACAAAATTTTCCCATATGGGGTTAAACCACCATATTTAATAAAATAATCCCCTTACAACAAATTTCCCTTATTTTTACAAATAAAACAATAATCTCAACCATTACCCCCTTAAAAAAAACAAATTCTTCCATTCAGGTTCCATATTTTTTATTTGTTTTTGTATTTTCTCATAAGAAAGCCATTTAGAGGTTGATTAGTTTTAATATTACTTTTAACAACTATAATAAAACCAAATTGTCTCTCGTATATTCATGGCCCTCATAATTTTGGGCTATAAAAAATCATAAGGGATTAAATTTGTTTTAAGTTTGGAGGTTAACATTAATTTTAGTTTTAAAATATCTTTTATGATATTTCAAGCCCTTAAAAATCTCCCTTAAAATCTTTTAAAATCCTCTAAAAATCTTTTAAGATCCTTAAAAATCTCTAAGAATCTTTACAAATCCCCTTAAAAATCTCATAGTATGGGCTTTTAAAACTTGAAAGGTTTAATAATTTAAATACAAGGGAATTCAGATTTTAAATTTAAATCATCATGTCGTCATTTTTTCCATGTCATCATTCTTGCCACATCATCATTCCTACCACATCATCATTATCAACCCTATACTTTGACCGACCTTAACTTTCACTTACGAACTCATATTTGGTCTGTTCAAAATGCGTCAAAAAGCTCTTGACAAAATATTCGACATGGTGATGAAATATGGAGCATGTGGTACACTTCAATTTTTGACTACAAGTATCCACTTGGATCACTGTGGGACCAAGGAGGTATTCCTTCTTGTGTTCACCTGATGTATCAATTCCTCAAGAACACTTCAACACAAATTCATTCCTACTTGAGGAACATATACAAAATTCACCAAGGATTTTGCAGGTCTTTGAGTTAATAAATGTCTATTTGCTAGGAATGTGGACATATTTCAAACTTACATTTTAGAATTGGTATAATTTTAATAAATGTTGTTCTTATTTTGAATCCACATCTACGCATACTCATTATTCACTTAGTTGCATGAATTCTTGATAAACAAGCTAGTGCCTCATCAATTGGGTAAATGGAGTCAAACATGAAACAACCAGTAATACACCGATTATTTAATTATGACATACATGGACTATCTTTGTAATGCCTTGCAATACAAAAAATAAAATTATCCAAAACATCACTTCTTACCAAATCCTTGAAAACTCTCATAGACCCATAACTTTTCTCAAGTATTCTAATTAACCTTTTGTGTTAAAGAAAAAAAATAAAGCCATACATTCAATTAAACCATTGAAGACAAATGAAAAGATCTTTGATAATTTCATTTATGATTTGTGAAAGTGTATAAAAGGAGAGTATATGTTTTGGAATTTATATTTGTTTCAAAATCAGTAGTCTATGTAAAACCATTTAATACTATTAAATATATAGCCTATACCCAAGAAAATTTTCAAGTAGATTCATCAAGCATTCTGCATTTTCATTTTGTTTCATATGCTTGAATCTTGCCTAGAACATACTAGACTCAAAATTTTGATCAAAACCCCTTACATAGAGCCATGAAATCCCTTTTATAATACAAGGGAGCAACAAGCATATGGATAAAATGTAGTTACATTTCATGATAATTTCACAATTCATTTCATTTCATAAGGGGCTATTCCTAGATTATTATATCTTTAATCATTCCATTGCCATAGGAGAGCCAAAAGGAAAAAAGAACACCAGGCCATTTGTTGAAGCTGCCACACACGCCTTCCAAAAGGCATCACCAAAATCAACATGTTCACCAATACCAGAGTAACAACCATCACCATCAACAACATGAACCCATGAACCAACCACCTAGAAATCCAATCACCACAACAACAAAAAACCAAACACCATTAGAAGAGGACATGGGTGTTACCTAGCCTTTTCAACCACTGAGTAAACACCCTCATCGGGCCTTTTTATAGAGAGTGGAGTTGCAATAAAAATCTCATCATCATAGTTGGTATAAGGCACAAGAGAATCAGAGCATTGGTCAAGGCTAGGGATGGATCCTCCCTCTTCACTTGAGGAATTCTCAGAAATTAAAATAGGAGTAGTGGGTTTCTTAGAACAAACCCTAGGACCTACACCAGGCCTCATTAATTATTTTGCAATCGTAGGCCTCTTCTCATCAACTCTGACCATTTCTTGGCATAACACATTCCTATTCCTCAGGGCATAGGTTCTCTTAACAACCTTCTCACTTCTCTTATGTACCCTCCTTTTTCCTTTAGGGATAGTTGGCACCTCTGCTAGGAGAGGTTTGGCTTCAGGTACGTATAAAACCAGATCCTACATACTTAGTCTTCTAGACCTTCAGACTTGTGTGACGAAAGTATTCAACTCACTCATCTTCTAAGGATATCATAACAACCAAGGCCAATTATTCAAAAGGATACAAACCGCAACTTCTAGGATATTCTCATGTATAAGAAATGGAAACCCCCACAAATACTAGACATAGAAAACAATCGAACCGTAACAACAATGCAATAAGCACATACACTTACACACTAGGACACACCATGCGGCCACCTTTGCACTACCTCATTGCAAACTCTTAAATCACTTCTCTAGTACTCACAACAATCAACTCTATGCCATGATGATTTAAGAATGATTTAACAAGTTGTAGAGAATCCTCATTAAATAGAGGAATTTGAGGCTAGTCATAATTAATGGTCATCCTAACTCATTCAAGTGAGTAAAAGGATGAATTACTGCATGTTGCATCTCAACCATTGATTGCCTTGGATTTAAAACTCAATCAATGAGGCTCATTAAGCATTGCCACTTACTTTATGAATCATACTTAATAACAATGAAAAGGTGCTTTAAAGCTGCCACGTACTCATTTTCATCCTCACTCTATCATCCTTGACTCATCAGTTGTTGATCTTGATGATTGTGGGAAAATCCTAGCCACATCTCGAAACACATCCCCCATCACCAGCTCACATTCCACTTGGAACCTCATCAAGCAATGGCTTAAAAGCCAATGATGAGATACCAGCCACTAATTTGATTATGGGAAGATCTTATTTAGAGATCCTTGCTTTACATCACTTGTCGTGGGTTCCCTCTCTATCGAGTAGCTTCAACTAGCGATAAACCAAGCCCACACGATGGGGAAAACTCCACCCATCGATGGTCATGGGTTCTCCTTTGAATGACACAACAAAACCAACAATAGTACAAGGGACAACAATGGGTTAAGGAATTAACCACATCGCTCATCGTGGGTTGTCTTTTGGTGGCAATATTGAAACCTACGATTGGAAATGGACCCCAAGAAGGTAAAGAAGATGAAGCATCACTCGTCACTAGTTAGTCTCTAGTGGTGAAAATACAATGTGTGATAGGCAATGAAAATGGGTGGTTCAAAAAGAAATTTATTGCTTATCATGGGATGACCACAAGTGGTTTAAAAAGAATGTGCAATGGGCAATGAACCATTAGCAATGAACTTAAAGGGTGCTTAAAAGCATGTGGGTGAAGGTTGTTCTTAAAAGAGGATCCTCCTAGGCAAAGTGGGTGACTTTGAACAAAGGGGTCAGTCAAAATGATGATAGCAGGGAGTCATAAAATTCCAATTGATTTAAATGGTGACCTGGTCTAGCCAATCAACGAGCAAACATAAGTCATTAAATGGATTAAGGGTATAAATGAATGGAGTGATAAAACCCTAAACCTTAATGACAATGGGGAATAAAGATCAAAGGCTTGACTATGGAATCAATGGAATGATGAAATTTTAGGGACTAGTGGTTCCAACTAGGAATATATGCCTATTGCAAGCATAGCAAGAATCCATATCTCTAGTTGAAGCAGATCAATAGGAAAAATGAGCATGGTTATAGGGATATAGGATGTAACCTTCTTTTCCCATCCTAGAAACCTTCTCACCTATTTTCATTGACTTCATTCTCCAAATTGGAGGCCCAATGGCCTTCCAAAGCTTAGAAATAATTTTTTCCTCTATCAAATACCTTATCCTACTATGATATCAAAGGATCAACATCTATATTGTGCATTTATGAGGAACCAATATCACGATGACTGACATCATTCACTCCACTTACTATGAAACTATTTTTCTCATCATCCTATTGCACCATAAGATCATCCAAATGAGTTGAAAAGATAAAAATTTCATATTCAACCTAATCATGGGTTCTAACATCACATTCAATTTGTTCCACAAATTGAAATCCTTCATAAACACCATGTTTTATGCTTGGCTCATCATTTCCTAAAGTATTAGAAAAGAAAGATACAAACTTAGGAGGGTTTTCATTCTGATCCGCATAAGTGTTGACCTTATTAGATAGAAACAACTCTATGATAAGTTCCATAAGATGTGGAGCCTCTACAAAGAATTCAAGTGCAAATTCATATTGGTTTTCCTTCTACAAAGAATTCAAGTGCAAATTCATATTGGTTTTCCTCATACTTAAAGCTATTTGCACTTCTAGATTCTCCATATAAATCAAGTAGTCCAGCAACATTAACATATTTTAAGGGTTCATCAAACTATCTTTGTTCATTAGCATTATACTTGGTTTTATCATTATAGATAATAACATCCCCACATTTAGATTCTTTACCATGTGAGTGGATGTCATGTTCAACGATCAACACATCTGAACTACACTCTTGACTATTATCAGATGCAATTTTCTCATTTAGCCATGAGTAAACCAGCTCTCCAAATTCTATACAACCATATCCTTCACATGATTCGATAATTGTATAACCGAGTTTGCCTTCCTCCAAAACCAAATGAAGCTGATCTCCATTCCTTGGTGTTCCATCTGTACCATCTTCCCCACAATTAAGAATGATATTTTCTAGACACTCATTAGGGTCTTCAACAAAGAGTGGATAATTTCTACACTAGTAGGGATCATCAATTACCATCTCACATACTAGTGAAGTTTTATCATATAAGCAGTTGTCCCATACTTTCATTGATTTCATAAAAACATCTGTCCTCTTAACATGAGGGTCTATTTCTTCCATATCATCATGATTATTCAAATCATCATAATCACTAGAAGAATATGCAAATAGATTCTCAATTTCATTCTCATTATCAATAGTTAACACCTTCAACTCACATTCTGGAAATTCATTATCAGGTAGATTAACAAGATTTTCCATACTTTCAATAGCAATGTTGTTAATTCAAGATCCGCGTGCTTTTCATTGTGTGCATTTTCCTCATTTAACAATGGAGCCTTTCTAGCATTCATGACCACATCATTTTCTTCTTCATGTGTAATTGACCCTACCCCTACTTCATACTCAGTACCAGCATACTAAACACATATATGCTTATCTTCAAGTTCTTCATTAATCACACAATTGACATGCTCCATTGATTAAAAACCCAAATTACATTCCAAATATGCATCAAGTGTAATTTGACCATCTACTTGGGGACAAGTGATTACATCAATATTCATATCATTTCATTATTTAGGTGAAGAAAACACATATGGATCATCCTTATAGGAGCATTCATAATCATCAGATGAATAATCATGTTGGTTGCCATCATAATCCTTATCATAAGAAGACTCATTACTACATAGATCATGCTCAGATTCTTTGGAGTGAGTACTTGAATGTCAATCTTCAATGTCTTGATCACTAATTTGTGATGAAATTTCCTCAACATTAGCATTATTTTCACTAACCAAAAAATGACATGGAATGACATCATGCATCTCAATTGCTTCTCCTCTACCTGAGACATCACTAGAAAAGCATTCATACATATTTACTTTATTATCATCCCATGTATCCTCTTCATCGACAATACCATGTTGCTCTATGTTTTGATTATTTTCAAGAGAACAATTAGTGTCTCTACCTTGGGAATACACATATTTTAAATGATCACATTCCATAATCCTTATCCAATTAGGTAATTGATCAAGGATGTGAGACTTCAATTCCTTGGGTAAAGTTCTCAAGCCTAGATTCACAAATTTCACAAAAAAAATTGATGCATACTGAGTCCCCAGGTGTGAAAGTTCCAGGGACTTCTATCAAAGCATCAAAAAATATTATACAATGCTTGAACATATGACCTTTGATCAACACTACTCAAATTTGACTGACATTTAACATGGAGTTTAGTGTGATCTGCAGATTTTGACAATGGAGAAAACATAACATTAGAAGCATTGTCATCTTGACAATCATTTCTATTATCTGATCCATGAGATATATTTCCATGATTTGTGTTTGGGTGACCAATACTTGTAGCCATATATCCTTTCATCATTAAGTATTTCAAATTATTCTCAATGTCCATAGAACTTTGATATGCTTGATGCAATGTTGCAGGCTACTTATCCCTTAACAAGTAACTCATTTTTCTATCAAAATTTTCACCAAGATATACAACCAAACATTCAACAAAATTTGGTCTAATATTCTCTAGGATATCCCTTATTCCCTTCGTTAATCTAAGATTAAAAGTAGGAGCCAACTCATCTTCATTTTTATGGATTTTTGTGAAGTTTTTTCTTGCCACATTTGGGTTGACCCTCTCACCAAACTATTCTATAAAATCCACCTTAAATTGATCCCATGAAGCTATAAAACATGTTGGAAAATATGAGAACAAATCTTTGGCTTCATCCTTTAGAAATTGAACAAACGACTTTATGACAACATCTTCATGATTTACTTTGTAGTCCCCTATTAAATCCCTAAAATCCTACAAATGTATGCTTGTTGATTCAAACTTATATCCACTAAACCTTGGTATATTATTCCTAACTTTAGGTGGTACGATATTTGGGAAACCATAAATATTGCTGAAATTTATCACTCTGTACCTCTCAATATTGAAATTACTTTGATGTGACAAAAGGGTACTCATTGTGTGTCATTTCATTAAGGTTTACATCTAGGTGTACAACTTGACAAGACATCTTGTACAACCTTGTGCAAACTTTTTCAGACTTATCAAAAGAAATTCAAGTTATTCTTACAATTCAAGTCTCCTAGTTTTTCTTTGCATAATATCTTTGAACCAGTGAAATTTTTGAATATTGCAAACTTCTAAAACTATTTCAATTTCACTTTAAGATGATGCAAATATTACCATTCCTTTCCCTATCTTAGTGCTATTTCACAAAATTGGGAACTATTTATGTCATATATCTTGAAAATTACCATAACTTATCTACAAATATAATATTATTTCTTCAAATTCATGAGAATACCTAGAGTTTCAGAGCATCCATTCACCTTTGATCTTGAAATTTGTAGATCTGAAGCTTAGTTGTGTTCTTTGTTGGGTTCTTTGTTTCAGAGTTGCCACCTCTCTTCAGAGGATTATACTTTGAATGGGATGAAGTATATTCAAACTAACTTTTGTTCTGGGTTTTATCCCACAACAAAGTCACCTTCAAATCTTTCAAACTTTTTTGCTACGAATAGTTTTCACTAGGTTCAATTTTTTTGAAATATATATGAATAGGGTATTCAGATTTATCACACCATTTGACCTTGTAATACAAAAATCTACAACTAGAGAATGATAATTTTCCCTAGCAAAGTTTCCATTTCTATTGGTGTTTTTTCTAGTTGAGCCTTGGAATTCTCTAAAGGGTAGCCAATCCTTATGTTCAAGAACTACCTTAGGCTAGTGGCCAACACAACAAATAGAGAATTCTGAGGTCTCTACTCCAACACTTTAAGCTTTGTGGGACCAAGCAGGGTATTCCTTCTTCTATTTATTTGATGTATCAATTCCTCAAGAACATTTCAACATATATTCATTCCTACTTGAGGAAAATATACAAAATTCACCAAGGATTTGGTAGGTCTTTGAGTAAATAAATTTCTATTTGCTAGGAATGTGGACATATTTCAATCTTACTTTCTGAATTGGAAGAATTTTAATAAATGTTGTTCCTATTTTGAATCCATAGCTAGGCGTACTCATTATTCACTTAGTTTCATGAATTCTTGATAAACAAGCTAGTGCCTCATCAATTGGGTAAATGGAGTCAAACATGAAACAACCAATAATACACTGATTATTTAATTATGACATACATTGACTATCTTTGTAATTCTTTGCAATACAAAAACTCAAATTATTCAAAACATCACTTCTTACCAAATCCTTGTAAATTCTCATAGACCCATGACTTTTCTCAAGTATACTAATTAACCCTTTGAGTTAAAGCAAAGAAATAAATCCACACATTCAATTAAACCATTGAAGACAAATGAAAAGATCTTTGATAATTTCATTTATGATCTGTGAAAGTGTACAAAAGGAGAGTATATGTTTTGGAATTTATATTTGTTTCAATATCAATAGTATATGTAAAACCATTTAATACTGTTACATATATAACCCATACCCAAGAAAATTTTCAAGCAGATTCATCAAGCATTCTACATTTTCATTTCGTTTCTTATGCTCGAATCTTGCCTAGAATATATTGGACTCAAAATTTTGATCAAAACCCCTTACATTGAGCCATGAAATCCCTTTTATAATACAAGGGAGCAGCAAGCATCGGGCTCAAATGTAATTACATTTCATGATAATTTCACAATTCATTTCATTTCATTAGGGAAATTCTCGAACCATTATATCTTTAATCATTCCACTGCCATGGGAAAGCAAAAAGGTAAAAAGAATTCCAATCCATTTGTGGAAGCCACCATGCAAGCTTTCCAAAAGGAATCACCAAAATCAACATGTTCACCAATACCAGAGTAACAACCATCTCCATCAACAATGTGAATCCATTAACTAGCCACCTAAAAATCCAATCACCATAGTGCTCAAAAACCAAGAACCATTAGAAGAAGACATGAGTGTTACTTGACCTTGTTAGCTTCTGAGCAAACACCCTCACTAAGCCTTTTTATAGAGAGTGGAGTTGCAATAACAATCTCATCGTCAAAGTCCATATAAAGCACAAGAGAAACAAGGCATTTGTCAGGTCCAGGGGTGGCTCCTCCCTCTTCACTTGAGAAATTGTCAAAAATTAAAATAGGAGTATCGGGATTCTTCGAACAAACCTTACGACCCACACCATGCCTCATTAATTATTTCGCAATCACAGGCCTCTTCTCATCAAATCTGATTGGTTCTTGTGACACATTCCTATTCCTCTATGCATATGTGCTCTTAACATCAACCTTCTCACTTCTCTTATGTACACTCCTTTTTCCTTTAGGGATAGCTGGCACCTCTGTTAGGAGAGGTTTGGCTTTAGGTATGTATACAACCGGATTTTGCATACTTAGTCTTCTATACCTTCAGTCTTGTGTGATAGGAATATTCGACTCACTCATCTTCTCATGATATAATAACAACCATGGCCAATTATTAAGAAGGATATAAAACAAAAATTCCAAGATATTCTCACGTATAAGCAATGGAAACTGCCAAAAATACCAAACATAGAAAAAAATTGAACTGTAACAAAAATGTAACAAGTACATACACTTACACACTAGGAGACACCATGCAGCCACCTTTGCACTACCTCACTGCAAACTTTGATATTACTTCTCTAGTACTTGCAATAATAAACTTTGTGCCATAATGATTTAAGAATGATTTAACAAGCTATAGAGAATCCTCATTAAATAGAGGAATTTAAGGTTAGTCGTAATTAATGGCCATCCTGTCTCACTTGCATGAGCAAAAGGATCAATTACTACTTGTTGCATCTCAACTGTCGATTACCTTGGATTTAAAACTTGATCAACGAGGCTCATTAAGGATATCCAATTTCTTTATTGATTGTACTTAGAAACAGTGAAAAGGTGCTTTAAAGCTGTCACGTACTCATCTGCATCCTCACTCTATTATCCTTGACTCATTCATCATCAATCCTGATGATCATGGGAAAGTCTTAGCCACATCTTGAAACACATCACCCATTGCTGGTTCACATTCCAATTTGGAACCTCATCAAGTGATGGCTTCAGAGCCAGCAATGAGATACCAACTATTGATTTTATCATGGGAATATCTGAGTCGAAGATCCTTGCTTTACATCAATCATCATGGGTTCCCTCTCTATTGAGCAACTTCAAATGGTGATAAACCAAGCCCGCGCAATGGGGAAAACTCCACCCATTAGCAATTGCAGGTTATCATTCAGATGACATGAGACAACTAGCGATAGTGTAATGACTAGTGATGGGTTAAGGAATTAACTACATCGCTTATCATTGATTTTCTTTCAGTCGCAAGATTGAAACCTGTGATTGGCGATGGACCCTAATGTAGTAAAGAAGATGAAGCATCACTCATCATTGGTTACTCTCCAGTAGTGAAAACACAACACACAATGGGTGATGGACATGGGTGGTTCAAAAAACAATGTATTGCTCATCGTAGGATGACCACAAGCAGTTTAAAAAGAATGTGTGATGGGCGATGAACTTAAAGGGTGCTTAAAATCTTGTGGGTGAAGGTTGTTCTTAAAAGAGGATCTTCCTTGGCATAGTAGGTGAATTTGAACAATGGGGCCAATTAAAATGATGATAGTGGGGGGTCATAAAATTCCAATTGATTTAAATGGTGACCTAGTGCAGTCAGTCAATGAGTAAACACAAACCATTAAATGGATCAAGGGTACAAATGAATGGAGTGATAAAACCATAAACACTAATGACAATGGGGAATAAAAGATTATAGGATTGACTATGGAATCAATGGAATGATTAAATTTTAGGGTTTGACCACTTGGTAAGACAATCACCAGCAGCTATTTTATGCCAGAAAGACCTGATATATGCAAAGTCATGAGCATATCATGATCGAGTGATACTTACCAGATCATGTGGCAAAACAGTTTAGGGAGGTGTAGGATGCACCTAGAGATGATTAGATTTCCATTTTTGTGAGAACTACTGGGGAGGCTACATGGGGTCTGCAGATATAATCACAAGTGGCTATTGATGGCTTCTAATAGCTTGTGGCTAGGCCTTGGGTTTATGGCCAGGGTCAGGTAGATGTCAAGATAACATCACCCTATGATGCATGATTCGTGCCTCCCCTTTGATTGAAAAATTTGGCATGGGTACCTCCACAAGGGAGACCCAAACATTGAGGGGCAGGTAGCGGTAGAGGAAAACTACAATAGCCAAATTAGTAGCCCGATCAACAAATAGTATAGGATTAGGGACATCAAGCCCATCATCAACCACAACAGCCATAGAGACTGGACCCTTGAGATGGTCATATTCTAGCACTCACAATAGAGAGACCAGTTATGACAGTAGCTATAGATAATGATAGTTGAGAGAGACCATGAGGTACATTTGTGACAATAATTGGACCTATAGTTGGCCTAGGAGACTAGGAGATGACAACAACTAGAGGTCATCATAGTGGTAGTACAGGGACATGTAGTGGTTGCTTGCATGTTCATAGAGGTAATCTTAGAGGCTTCATACTATCAGAAATTGTATCATAGATATGTCTCATAGGAGATTCATCAACTAGGTTACTCCTAGAGGAGTGGTGTAGCACTGAGGAATTTAGATGGGCAGCTCTCAGTTAGATAGTTGAGTAAGCCAAGCCATAGACAACTATCAGCTGGTCATCAAGACTAGTCACATGATGGAAAAAGATAGAGTAGGGGATAGATCCTATCCTAATTTTGTAGACATTCTTTTGATACACATTTTTATTTAATCCATGTATATACATTCATTGGATGCTTTCTGATAGCCTCATGTATGTGTATTTTCGATGATAGTTACACTTTGACTATAATTTGTATCATGACATTCTATTTTTTTATATATATATGAGATGGATTGGATGCAGATTTATGATGTGATGTATTTATTATATGTGTTGTGATGGTGTATGGATGCAATGGTGTCAATTTTATATTATGGATGTACTTCTATATTTATTCTTATGTGATATGAGATGATGTATGATGCAATGTTTATGTGATATGTGATGTATGATGAATGTGATGCAATGGATGTTTCCTTCTATTTTTAGTATCTTTCTATGTCGCGCTATGAGATGGATATGCTTTTTTTTTCATGTTTCCCATATGATGATGTCATTCTTTATTATATGCAGATGATATTATATACACCTAAAATTGGTCAAGACAATCAATTAATTAAATACAAGCTATTTAATTAATAAACCTCTTATTTCGTCTACGTATAAATAAATTCAAAATTTATTTATATAGTTCATACTTTCCAATTCTTCCATCTTAATGCATATTCCTCTAATTTAATTAAACAAACAAATTCTTATAGTTTGTTTTATTTAATTAATAATCTTCTCACTAGATTTAAATTCCCAATTTGAATTTAGGCACGTCTCCAACTTTTCCTCTTACCACCTCATTAAGTGTCACATGAATTTAAATATGTCTAATATTTAAATTGAAATTATCCTCAACCAATTCTAAAAAAAAATTTAGACACTTGGCTCTCTCTATCATTTCATTCTCTCTTACACTTGGCATGGTGCTCTTTTAAAGGGAACATTCTCCATGATTCCCTCTAACTTCTTCCTTCTCCACCGTTCATCTCTCCAGCTGAAATCTTGACTGTTGGTTGCTCCACATCATTTTATGCCTTGGAAATCCTATAAATACAACCTCTTGCTACAACGTTTGCAATCTCATCTTGAGAAAACTTACTCTGTAGAAATTATATGAGAGAATTTAGAAAAATTTAAGCATTTAGCATTTAGAATTATAGAATCATTATAATTTAGAATCATCGATTAGTCTAGTATTTGCATTTCAATTATCATACTAGTTTCTTTATAGCATTTGCATCATAGCATAATCTTCATTTTATCATAGCAACTTTATTATCATAGCATCATAGCATTATCATACATCTTATCAAATCATGGAGGGATTATGTTTCTTACATTTACAACATCCATTCTCTAGGTTGTCGTTTTGAAAGTCATAGTGCAAGAAAAAGCTAAGACCCATTATGATTCAAAGAAACCTTAGAGATAGGAAACAATGGAATGGTTTTAGTGACTGATTATGTTTTGAATTTGACTCTTTCCATGATTAAGATCTCTAATATAATACATTTCATTGGATTTGTGTGTTTTATTATTCATTTACTCACACTGCAAAATTCACACAACACATTTTTGGCACTCACCATGGGGCCTAGCCCCTTTTTATTGACATTTTCTAGAAATTTATTTGGTAGATCATTTGGAAGTGAAATCTTAGGTAGCACATTCGATATTTCTTTTGGCATATACAAAACATAGTTTAGCGCATCCAATTCCTATTACAGTGAATCCAACTCATCTTTTGACACATTCAACTCATGTTTCAACACATACAAGGGGTCTTTTAGCACATTCAGTCTTTATTTTAGTGCATTAAGTAGTTTTTATAGAGCACCTAGTAGTTCTTTTAGTGCATATGAGTGATCTTTTAGTGCATCAATGTCTGTTTTAGATCATCTAGCTAATTTTGTAGAAATTCAAAATTTCGTGAACTGACTTATGTTTTTTGTTTTACAAGTGCCTAATATGCTGGTCAAAGACAAATGTATCAAACTATTGATGATGTTTGTAGGGGCTGGAGTGGTTTTATTGTCTTCTTTTAATTAAATTACGAACCTAGTTTAATTAGAAGGTTAAATAACC
Organism: Sequoia sempervirens; assembly: GCA_007258455.2. Taxonomy (NCBI): domain Eukaryota; kingdom Viridiplantae; phylum Streptophyta; class Pinopsida; order Cupressales; family Cupressaceae; genus Sequoia; species Sequoia sempervirens. Next base: position 133,090,802 of record VDFB02000003.1, read on the forward strand.
CCTTTTCTACTGTTCTTGAAGTGATAGGCCTATGCTCTCCCCTTAACTAGGTGACTCGAATGCCAGACTCACTATTTTATGCTTTGTTAACACTTTTAGAAGGCCTACCATAGTGGGAATTGGTACTAACCCTATGAGAACAACCTAAGTGGGAACAACTAAAGCCATGTTTTTTGACCAACTATAATCAAAAGAAAATTCAGGGAAAGTCCACAATTCGATGGTAGTGTGAAAGATAATCATCCCAAAAGCCTTCATTCTAAATTTTGGGAGGTCTCTTAAGGGATTTTATCTATTTTCCACACCGAACAGAAACCTTTATTACAAACCTTAGTATAAAAGCCAATCGAGTTAGTTTCTGAATGCTTCTAATATCAAATTGCAAGGGGAGGGAAGAATCTTTCCCCAAGATACTCACCATATAACAATTAGGGATAACTATCCAAAAGTGGAGGATTCAACTTTGGTTAAGACCTGGGAAAGGAAAAAACATAGGCACCCTCTAGGGAGTGAAATGGCTATGTGAGATGACATGGTTCTAAGATGTGGGTTGTGGTACATTTTAAGTGAGCCTTGACATTATAAAATTTCTTGAACTATCTTTTCTTGTTTTATACCTATGGAAATCAAAAGAATCAGACTAGATTCTTGAATACACACTCAAGGTTTGGCTCCTAGGGGAAACAATTATTTTACAACTTGCTGCTATGTTTAAAGTCATAATTCAAGAAATCATCTATTTAAGCACTTAATTCACATAATTCACAAACTAGAAAAAGAAAGAAAAATTCATTATTTAGAAAAACATCCCCTATAAACATCACATTCACTGTTCAAAAGCAAAGTAACCAGACAAAGTTGCAAAAACACTGATCATTTCTAGATTAGCGTATTCATTTCCTGTTCTGGCACATACATTGCTTTTTCTGGTGCATCTAAGTCATTTTCCAGTGCATGTAGTCCAACTTTTAGCACATATAGTCCATTTTCTAGTGCACTCGTTCCATTTTTTGGTGCATTCGCAAACCATTTTAGCGCATTCACCTATAGAATACCAAGTTAAAATCACATACTTAGGGGCAGTCTAGTGCATCCCTAGCTTTTCCTAGCGCATATAGTCCATTTTTTGGCACATCTGAGTCATCCTTCAGTGCATTGAGTCTAGCTTTTAGTGCATTTAGTACATTCTCCAACACATCTAGTCCTTTCTTTAGTGCATTGAGTCTATCTTCTGCAACATCTTGGGTACAGTCTAGTGCATCTAGGTTTTTTTCTAGCACATTTATGCAATCTTTTAGCACATCCATACCCTATTTTAGCGCATCTAGTAAATTCAAAACTAGAGAGTTAAATTCATCCCCTATTCAACAGTTTGAAGCATAATTAAGGATCTTTTCCAATACGTAATCATTCCTCAGGTACAACAGAGTCTTAAACTTGTTGAAACTGACATTTGTAAGTGGAATTCTTCAAACTAAACCAAGATCTAACACCTTAAAATGCCTAAACATCTATCATACCTCTAATTGTTAATCCAAGTTTCATCATTAGGATTTTCCATCCTTCATCATGAAACAAAGTTGTATAATCATATTAATCTTAGTCTAATCAATAGAATTTGTCATTCTATTTGACTTAGTTTTTATCCTTGGCACTCCTCCAAAAAAAGATCAAAGTTTAGACAAATTTATAATATTTTCATGCACGTTCAAACAAGATCACAAAAGTAGAAACTCAAAGAAAAAGAACTTGAAACTCAGAAAACCATGGTTGGAGCTGAAGAAAATCCATTCCCTTAACTCCACTAATCTGAAGGTGAGGAAATAATTGAGGAAGACATCCAACATGCTCAACAAGATCCAAATTTCCACAAATTCCTAGAAAATATTTTTGAAAGAGATGGAGAAAAATACTTCCTAATGCTGGCTAATCAAGGTATCAAACTTTCACATGACTTTGATATTAATCAATTGAAAGCACCTCCCAAAAGACTTGAAATTGATTCACAAAATATAGACCCAGTGGCTGCATTAACTTATTAAATGAAAATTTACAACTTCTTGACATGCAAATAGGAACCACAAAAATATATCTACTTCAAGACACTTTCCGATATCCTTTTGATCAAAGTGTTAATATGATTCCCTTTCCAAAACATTGTGAATTCCCAAAGTATGATAAATACAATGTTTAAATAGATCCTATAGGTCATGCAAAGGAATTTAGAATCATGAGCCTTCAATTTGCACATGAGGACACTTATTTAATGAGATTTTTTCCATGAAGCTTAGGGGGGAAATGCATGGAATGATTCTCCAAAGTTGCACCAGGTATTAAGCCCTTTGAAGAGTTGGTTAAAAAATTCATCACCCCATACTCCTACAACATCCAACATGAGATAACAATGAAAGACCTTTGCAACACGAAACATAAAAAGGGTGAATCATTCCTTATATTTTTACAAATATGGAGGAGATTTTTTGCAAGATATCCTCATCCCATACCTGAAAAAGAAAAGATGGAAATCTTTATTGAAAATCTAAATGATGAGATGAGCTATCTAATTTGAATTGAATGTCCACCTACCTTTTGAAAATGATTCAAAATGGAATAAAAATCGAAGAGGCTTTGGTCAAGAGAGGAGTCCTAAAATCTATAATGAAGGAAACAACTCAACAAATTCCTCCTCTAACAATTATAACAACAATGATAAACAAAGTTTTGGTAAAGAAATTAAAATTCTGGTAACAATGATGCTTTAGCTGAAACACAAAATGAAAAACTATTATTTAACTTAACAATAGCTTCCACCAAGACCAATCAAAACAACAATCCAACCAACAATCAAAAAAGCAACCAAAATTCCAATCAAAACAACAACCCAAGAAATTTTGAATCTAAAGCACCACCATATCGAACCTCATCAAATTGAAGAAGATTCACACCTTTGGGATAGTCATTAGAATCAACATTAAAGGGGCTTCTTACAACCAAGGTTATAACATTACTAGAAGCATGAGATTGGGAACCAAGAGTTAAACCATCTTGGTGGAATGATGACTCTATGCAATTGAAGAAATTGATACAAGACTTGATTGATAATAAGAAAATATTTGTGGAAGGGCCCCAAATGAACAATGATCATGGAGCATTCAAGAATCCTTTACCAAACTATGAAAACGGGGAGTCCTCTCTATCAAACACTGAAGGAGAAAATGTGAACTACGTTTATGCTTCTACCAGTCTTCATATTGAGGTAGTTGAAGATCAAACCAAGGACATTGAATTTAAGGGCCAAAGAAACATTGTTACAACTAACAATCATCACCATGGAATTGACACCTTATCACATTAGATCAATGACATCATACAAATTAGAGAACACCAAACTAGTCACATCAAAATAAAGGGCCAAAAAGACATTATTGCAATTGATATTCCAATTAATGGCATCATAATTGAGCATGAACGAAGAATTTTTACAACTGAAACTCATTTTCATGACATCAACACCAAACCACACCAAATCAATGACATCATACCAATAAATCTAATCACAAACTTTGCTGCAAGTGACAATCAAATTAATGTCATTAAAATTAGAGAAAAACAATATTACCAACCAGTTAATGCAACCACAAGAGGACAAGCCAAACTGATATTGAAAGGAGTTGTCTCTTCTACATCCAAAGCAACTACTACTACCCCTGAAACTGAATACAACATAGTTGACCAATTGCAGACAATGCCAACTCAAATATCAATATTGGAACTCCTAAAAATTTCACTAGCTCACAAAGAAATTTTAGAAAAATCTCTAGTAGCCACCACAGTACCAAATAATCTATAATTTTTTCAATTTCAAGCTATGGTGGGACATTTGACCACACCTCATTTCCTATCATTTTCTAAGCATGATGACATATCAATCACCCATCGACGCAATGCTCTCCTAAACATTGAGGTTTTAATTAACAAACACTGGGTCAAATGTTTTCTAATAGATGGTGGAGCTGATCTAAATATCTGTACTTTAAAACTTATCCATGCACTTGGATATTCAAAAAATGCAATTGATGCTACAAGAAAAATCACTATAAAATTGTACGATGATGAAGAGAGATCCTCCCAAGGTATGATTTTCTTACCAATTCAAGTGGGACCAGTTGTAAAAGATATAATTTGTCAAGTGTTGGACAAAGATTTGACATACAATATACTCTTGGGACATCCTTGGATTCATGATATGCAAGAAGTGCCATCAACATATCATCAGTGTTTGAATTTACCCTTCAATGGGAAATAAATCACCATTTTAGCTGATTCCAACAACCCCCAATATTGCAACACACTCAAAACAACCCAAGATACTTTTGTGCCACATAACACGGAAGCTCCTACACCTAGTTCATAAATAATGAAATTCAACTAAATTCATTGTCAAAATGGGTTTAGAAAAAGGACCGGCCAAAAGAGAAGGGTAATAGTGACTCTATTCCATCAAGTAACGAAAGCCAATCAAATCCTTTGTCAAATACACTTGAGGGAAAGGTTCAGTCAAAACAAAAAGGTGTCGGTGATTCTACTCCATTAAATCATGAGATTCAACTCAATTCCTTATCAAAACAATTTGAGAAGAAGGTCTAGTTAAAAGACAAAGGTATGGGGGAATATTCATTTGAGCAATCCTTATGTCTTTCACAACTGCTATCTTCACCAAAATATTATAAACAACCATCTACATCAAGAAAAAAATCCTCACAACCAACCACACTTTTTGATGTTACATTTGTGAAAGCATGCACATTAGTGGATGAATCAGAAGAAAAATATGCTTTGAATTGATTATACAAGGATGAAGAACAATCACAAGCATCAACTTCCAATGTTTTAACTGAACCATATGGTAAAGGTTTTAAATCCTAGAGAAGATGGGATATGATGGAAAAGGTCCTATTGAAAAAAGAAAAGAAGGTATCATAGACCCACTATAGGCTACCATAACCAATTCAAAGGAAAAAATAGGAATAGGATACAGAGAAAAGTCAAAAGAAGAAACCAAGCAGTAGGTTGTTGAGAGAATCCTTCAATTGAGAGATAGTTTCAAAATAGATTTCAATGAGTATGAATGGGATTCCCTCTCTAAATAATCTTGTCATGACAAAGAAATTGATGTGATATAATATTATGCACCAACACATGTGGAGGGATAGAGCTCAAGTTCTAGAACATTTGAAATTCAATCACAACATATTGATGACTCAATTGAAGACGATTAGACTTCGAGTGAGATAGATCACTCGAAGAGAGTAACATCATAGACCTTGATATTTCTATCAAACACTTTGATGACATTGCCATTATGACACTCACCCCTTTTGACCTTAGCCAATCTGATGATTCCTTTCCATTGGTACACCCCAAACTAATTGACTGGGACCAAACTAAGCTAGTTGACATACCCATCTTTCCAAATGATGACGCCATTATGAACTTTCTTTGCTCTAATGATCCTAAAACATGTTCCACCATCGAATCTCCTAATGAAGATATAGACAAGGGGAGTTCCAAATCGCTCAAATACAAAACAATGAATATAAAAAATAGATGTAATGGTGAAAAACATTTAATGGCAGTATTAGATCAAGAAAAAGAAAAATAAAGAGCGTACCTAACAGTGAAAACCTCTCTGAGGCATCAAAATATGGGAGATTTGACACCCTTGTTGAGCAATATCATGAGAGATCTTCAATGTTGATTGAACCCACACAATCCATCAACATTGGTATAGCTAAAATAGTCAAGACTCTACATCTAGTAGCATCCATGACAGAGGAAGAAAAACCAAGCTTCACTAAGTTCTTTGAAGAGAGACAAGTCAACTTTACTTGGTCCTACACTGACATGCCAAGAATAGATCCAAAGCTTATCATGTATCATTTATCACTACCACCGAGAGTAAAGCCAGTGAAGCAAAAGTGGAGAAAAATGCATCCCCATATCACCCTTCTAGTAAAAGTTAAATTGAAGAAAATATTCGATGCATGATTTATCTGACCTATTGATTATGCTGAGTGGATATCAAACATTGTGCTAGTTTCAAAACCTATCCATAGCATCAAGATATGTATGGATTTCAAAGATCTCAATAGGGCTTGCTTGAAATATGATTTTCCTTTTCCTAACATTGACATCATTGTAGATTTGACAACAAGACATGAAATGTTATCATTCATGGATGGATTTTCTAGTTACAATTAGATTAAGATAGCACCCGAAGATCAAGATAATACAAACTTCACATATCCTTGGGGAACATTTTGCTAGAATGTAATGCCTTTTGGGTTGAAAAAATATTGGAGCCACATATTAGTGAGTGATGACCACCATTTTCCATGACATGATGAATACCTTTATGGAGGACTATGTAGATGAATTATTGGAAAAATCATTCACTAGAGAAGGTCATCTAAAAATTATAGACAAAATCTTCACCAGATTGGAGAAATTTGACGTAAGATTAAACCCAAAGAAATATGTACTTGGCATGACACCAGCTAAAATTTTGGGATATATTGTATCAGCTAAAGGCATTGAGGTGGATCTTGAAAAATTCAAAGCTATCATGGAAATGCATCCTCATAAGAATATCAACCAACTTATATCTTTATAGGGATGATTCCAATCTATTAGGAATTTCATCACACAACTAGAAGATAAAAATCATCCTATTAATCACTTGTTGCACAAGAATCTTGCTTTCAAATGGGATGAAAAATGTGAAGTAGCTTTTAATCAATTGAAGTAGTATCTGATGTCACCACCCATATAGGTATCACCAACTGAAGGAAAAACATTATTACTTTACATAGCAACAACAAAGGTATATTTAGGTGCTCTACTGGCACATGAAGATTCTATAGGAAAAGAAAGGGAAATTTATTGCATCAGTAGGACTGTAAATGGTTATGAGATCAATGAAGTGTATTTATTGAAAATGTTTTTCTAGAGGTAGTATTTGCTACTCAATAACTAAGACATTACATGTTAACTAACACCATCAAACTCATAGCTAAAATTGATCCATTGAATTATTTACTCAACAAAGCTTCCTTGACACAAAGACTAGAGAAGTGGGTAATGATATTGAGCAAGTTTGATATCCAATATGTGGACATAAAAGCAATCAAAGGTCAAGCCATAGCGGATCAACTAGTTGAAACACCATTAATAGATGATCATCCCATGAACATTGAGTTCCCAGATACCGATGTCCTTATAGTGTCAACACAACAGTGGATGTTATACTTTGATGGATCTTACACGCAACATGGATCAAGTGCATGAATCTAGTTTTTCATGCCTCAAGGACATACCATTCCAAAGTCCTATAGGTTAATGTTTCCTTGTACTAACAAAAAAACCAAGTATGAAGCACTCAACATTGGAACCAAGGTGGTAGTTGAAAGGAAGATCATAGAGTTGCAAGTTTATGGAGATTCACAACTAGTCATAAATCAGGTGAATGATTATTACTAGACAAAAGATGAAAAATTGATGTCATATAAAATAATGGTTGATGAATTTAAAAAGTACTTTGTTGAAATCAAATTTGAGTAGATTCCTAGAGGTGACAACAAAGTTTTTGATGCTATGGCTACAACTGCCTCTCTCTTATAGATTCCTAAAAAAAGAGCCCATTATGAGTTCATGGTGGAATAATTATTTAACCCTGCCTATGATAACCCTAAATCTCAAGTCATATACCATCTAGTCGAAGTTGGTGCTTCTACCTATGGGAAAGTCTACACCTATCTATAGGACAATACACTACCACCTAATATATCCCAATACTAGAAGCAAAATTTTATCTGACAAGCAGCTTGACATACCTTGATAGTTGATGTACTTTACCGATGAGGTCTTGATGGTACTCTCCTTCAGTGTCTTGAACGTAACAAAGATGAAACCACTTTACGTGAGGTTCATGAAGGTATCTATGACACGTATTCAAGTGGACTAAATCTCACTAAAAAACTCCTATGTTTGGCATACTACTAGTGGAATATGGAGAAGGAGTCTTTTCAATTTGTCAAGAAGTGCTAGAAATGTCAAATCCATGGAAACCTAATACGTGCACCAACACAAGAATTACAACCATTTGCATCAACATGGCATTTTTGTTAATGAGGTCTTGACCTCATAGGCAAGATACATCCATTATCTTGTAATGGGCACAAATTTATCATCATAACCACAAAGTACTTTAATAAGTGGATTGAAGTTGTTCCCCTAACCATCATCATAGGAAAACAAATTACATCCTTCATCTTAAATTATATTATTTTTTGATATGACATTCCTTAATCTATTATCATGGATAATGAAAAACCTTTCAAGAATTAGGATTTCTAAGAAGTTTGCTAGAGGTTTCATATCCAACATCAGTTTTCTACACCGTAGTACCCTCAAGGAAATGTCTAGGCAGAGGCCAAAAAAAAAACCATCTTGAAAATCTTAAAGAAAATTGTCATGATGTTGGATATGATTGGCACATTCAACTAAACCCTACATTGTGGGCTTACGAACCGGTATTCGCACCCTGATAGGAGCGACACCCTATGCTTTAGTATATGGATCAGAGGCCATTCTACCTATTGAGGTTGAGCTACCATCACTTTGTGTGTCACTAAAGAGGATCATTTCATATGAGGATTATAGAGTATCTAGGTTACAAGAGTTGGAACTATTGGATGAGCGTCGTCAGTATGCAGTTGATCACCTTAAAGCATATTGATAGAGGATATCTAGAAGTTACAATCACAAAGTAAAACCAATAACTTTTAAGGTGGGTGACTTAGTCTTGAAAGAAAATCCCTGTAATCAACAAGATAGAGAATAGAAAGGAAAATTTGAACCAAACTAGCTAGGTCCTTTTTTTGTTGTATCAATCTTCGAATCTAGAGCCTATCAGTTGTCAATGCATGAAGGGAACCTGCTTGGCAAACCTATCAACAACCTACATCTCAAGAAGTTATACACCTGACTCATCTAGTGCATCGATAAAAGTCTTGATAGAAATTTAAAAAAATTAGAAAATGTCCTAAAAAAATGGTTACCGTGATGAAAACCTCGAAAACAAGCGTCTTGGTGATAGAAAAAAAAAAAGGGAAAAATACAAAAAAAAAAAAAAAAAAAAAAAGAGAAAATTTTGAAAAATACAAGAATTATGAAAAATATAAAAAATATAAAAAATCATAAAATCTGAAAAAGCGCAATAAAAACTAGTGAAAACCTAGTAACAAGTGCTATTTGTGATATATTAGCTTTTCCATCTATTTGAGCATGCTCACCATTCGTTTTCGCCATTCTCTTTCACCATCATTCCGCCTATCATTAGAAAGCTTCATGTGCATATCCAAGCATCGTGGTTGTGTTTTGTCCTAGACTGTAGGAAAAATATTGAACTCACTAGGGGCAATAAACTTTGAGCTTACACCAAATGACAAACAAACAATAGTAACATGTCACAAAGATAATGATCATAGTGCAAATCTCTATTGAACATCAATCATAAAATGTTACACATCAACCATCCACTTGAAACAACTAAATCTATCAAATCAAAAAAAATATAAATGGATGATGTTCCTTCTAAATCATGGATTTATCACATTAGCATGAATGTTCAACTATTGTACTTTTATTTTTATTATCATATCTCTGGAGAAAATCGGTGATGTATTGAACTAGAGGAGCTAGGAAGGAGTATGATTTTGCTTTGTTTGTTGTCTCTAATTCAATCATTACTATTGTGCAAATAGACATGAGAAACGCTCTACAAAGTATCACTGATGACATTCTGAATTTGCATAGGAAAAAGATTAACTCTTGTCTGTTTATGCAAGCAATGCTCAGGTTATCTTGGTTCAATTATACCTAGATGCTTGTGTTAACTTGCAATATCAAAAATCATGGAAGTAGTACTCAGGTCATCATGATCTAATTATGCCATCAATGTTTGTACTCACTTTCAACATTTTAAGGGTTCAATGATGATAAAAGCATGAAAAATCAGTTGTTTTAATGACAAAATTTGCATATTATATCTACGTACATGGCTAAGTTAGATTGCATCCATGTTAGTTTTTGCATCTATATTTATGGATTTTCCAAGGGTGGAACAAATTCACAATGATGTTATCTCTATCATTAATGGATTGAATACACTTGACATTAACAAAAAAATATCATTCTCATATAGTTGCATAATCATTTTCATATTATACATCCATCCATGCATTACATCATAATATTTGCATTAGAAAACACAAAAGGAAGTACATTACATCAAATGTGGATAATCAAGGTCATCTCATATAGTATAAAAGCATCACATATTTGCATTAAGAAACTACAAAAACATAAGGGGCATTATATTTCATTTGCATCCATCACATAGCATAAAAAAAACATCCATAAAGAATATAGAATCATCATCCATATATCATCATTGCATCCATACATAATCATTACATGAGTGTATATAAACATCACATATCATTTGCATAATCAAATCCATCTCACATAGCATAAAAAAATAATCCATAAAGCATATAAAATCATAATTCATTCATCATCATATCATCATTGCATACACACATAATCACCATCTAAAGCATCACATAAGCATCATTAAAGAAGAAATTAAATGCATCCATATAAATCACATATAGAAACATAGATCGCTAATCATCGCTACATATCATATAACATGAAAATCATAATGTCAAGTGTACAATGATATCCAAATGTATAATGAGATGCATCATTAAAAACAAAATTAGTAGCATATCATAGTGTCTCAATTGAATAAAGGAGTCCAAATCATATCCCAAATACAATAAATTTATCATCATCATGGTGCTATGTGGTGCTCCCCCTAATGTTGTTGGCACTGCACCTCTGACTATATTCCATGGCCCTACCCTTGGATCCCTACGAGGTAGCCCTGTAACACCCCTACTCATAGTCTTGGAGTGAGTGCATCCACTGATAGACTATGCAAAACTCTTTCGATGCTCTGGAGGAACCTCCTCATGATATCCCTACTCGACCTCCCTAGTGGAGTGTCGTACCTCTCTCAGATAATCAGTTGTACCTATGCCCTCAACCACCCTCTACTATCTCTCAACCACACCCTTTGCCTACACAACATGCTACCTCAAGGTACCCCTCTTGACCGTGAGAGTGGCAATTTGTGCCTAGGCCTACGTTTGCACCTGAACCAATACTTGAAGCTGCCCCTGTATCTATGCTAACTAGCCCTGTAGTTCCTGAACCTATGATTACAAAGCAACTATATGAGCCTACTATTGTTGTAAAGGAAACCTAATCTACACATGTCACTATGTTGCAACCACTAGTGATCTCCTCTTCCGAGGCACTCTAAAGTCTCACACATCTATCATGGGCTCTGCACCACCCTCATCTCCATCAACACCATCACCTCTATCTCCATTGCCTCCATCACCATATTTTCCTCCTCCATATCCATCCCTGTCACAATCGTCACTTCTCTCTTCCTCCTCCTAATATCCTCCATCTATCCTCTTCCTACATCCATGTGTTGGTGCTCTCTCCTCATAATCTAGCAATGGTCCTGACTCATCTAGGTTGGAGATTCGTGGCAAAATATGTCTGAAGAAGTATTGTGCATACTCCTTGGATATGGGAGCCTCTATAATCTCTGGATGATAATCCCAAATAATGGCCTATAAACATTGGTACTCCTCAACTGAAGCATCATAGGACAAAGTGGGTCCCCACTCTGGCACATCAATTCATCATCGTGCATAATTAGCTATTCCCTAGGGCATGCCCTTTACCGTACCATACTATCACAGTACCCTCCTCAATAGAAATCTCTTAATAATAAATTGTGTCCTCCCAATCAGGTACATAGAAAAGTACAAATACAACATCTCAATAGAATCCTCTGGGAATTGCTCACAATCTAAGTAGGGTCACCATGTCATTGTCTCAAGATCATCCAATACTCTCCTCCAGTAATCCAGTTTTCCCGAATTAGGCTAGACAAATAGACCTGTATATGCATGAACATTTGGCCTCCCTATCGGCCATTTTCTATTTGCAACTAGACAAGTTACATCTATGTGCTCCCACACCCATATCTGCAATAGTGTAACTCCACTTGACGAATTGGCCCCTCTAAGATAGACCATTTGATGTAGATTGTGGTACATATGGGAAATCATACAGAATTCCCAAGCATATATGGTACCCTATGTAATCATACTATCAAGTATTTGGCCCCATCCAACTAAAAGTCCCTTCAACCTATGGTCAACACATAGAAATCCTTCAATAAACCAACCAAGCACAGATGGCAGTGTCATGTATGCATCAACCATCTCTTTCTAGAGAATCTCATAACCACATATCTGGTCATCCTCAAAACTCTCTGAAGTGCATCAATACCTCCCTGCTTAGTCGAATCATAAACAACCAACTTTCCAACCACTAGTATCCTGAAAATCCAGTACACATCCTCTAGAGTTAGTGTCATCTCACCATCTGATAAATGAAAGGTGTTATGATCACTGTGCCATCTCTGTGCTAACATGGTTAGAAGCCCCCTGTTAATTTGATGTTGGGGCATATCTATCAATGAATTCAGTCTACATCGTCCAATCACATTTAGATCAACCTAATCTAAAATTAGAATCAACTCCTAGGTCCTCAGGAAGCACTCCCAAATCTATAGGACTGATGAAGGCTCCTATCATCATAACATATCACAAATAAGCAAATCAATCAATCAACACCAATCAACCTATCAACCTAATAAGCTTTGATGAGACTTTGATCAAATATTGTGAGAATTTATCATTGAACCTCTCCTATCATGAGGTAAATCATTAATCTATCATTGATCCACACCTATCATGAGGTCAATCATGATCATCCTATCATTGAATCTCACCTATTATGAGACCAATCATCATCTAATCTATCAACATCATCAATCATCATCAAATCAAAGGCTAACGTCATCAACAATCATCAAAATCAAGGAGTCTAATATAAAAATTCAATAATCTAACCTAGATGTACTAAAATAGTGACTCAAAGAGCTAAAAACATGGATGCACGAGAAAAATTTATGGATGTGCCAGAATAGAGTCTCTATGCGCTAAATCACCATATGATCCATCAAATTGCATGAATGCACTAAATCCCTCTATCAATGCACTAAATAATTCTAGATGATACAACATTGACCTATTGTGCTAAATCACATCACCTATGTGTCAATAAACCATATGCACTAGAACATTCATCGTATGTGCTAAAAAACCAACTTTAAGTGCCAATTCCCTATATGTGCTAAAATATATTATCTATGTGCTAAAAAACTAACCCTATGCAATAATATACTAGATGCACTAGAATATTCATTCAATGCGTTAAATCGGTGTTCGTATGAGCTAAAACATGAAAAGAAGAATTTAAACATGAAAAAATGTGGGAAAAATAAATTTCAAAAATAATAAGGAAGTTTTTCGGGGTATGTACTGGAGGTCCATATGTTATCGGTTGGTTGTGACATTGCACATGCTCGAATTTATGTGTTTGGTAGGGATTCACCATCTTGCTCAAATTTCTCAATCACTCTCAAATTTCAAAATTCAAATGCACAAATGAACTTCTAATCCATCTTATTAACCTTTTAAAGACTAATTAAGTAGGATTTTTGTGGAGTTGATTTATTTTATTTTTCAAAGGGGCTTAATTAATCATTTTATCACCTAATGGCTTAAACATCATTTTTCGGGATATAAATCAACTCAAAAACATAAAATTTGAAAATAATCATCAAATCATCAAATCATCAAAAATATCCAAAAATTCAAAAAACCATCGATTTGTCTCCCGAGGGGGCATATATCCATTATCACTCAAAAATCAGTATTTGGGGCATCAAATTTTTTTTGTCGGCAGCAAATTCTTCTTTGAAGTATTGTGTAAACACATTACTTCAAAGAGGGGGAAAATGTATACACCTAAAATTGGTCAAGACAATCAATTAATTAGATGTAGGCTATTTAATTAGTAAACCTCTTATTTCTTCTACTTATAAATAAATCCAAAATTTATTTATATAGTTCACACTTTCTAATTATTCCATCTTCATTCATATTCCTCTAATTTAAATAAATAAACAAATTCTTATAGTTTATGTTATTTAATTAATAATCTTCTCACTAAATTTAAATTCCTAATTTTAATTTAGGCACATGTCTCCAACTTTTCCTCTTGCCACCTCATCAAGTGTCACATGAATTGAAAAATGTCTAATATTTAAATTGAAATTATCCTCAACCAATTCTAAAACAAACTTTGCAAACTTGGAATGGTGCTATTTTAAAGGGAACATCCTCCATGATTCCCTCTAACTTCTTCCTCCTCCACCATTCATCTCTCCAACTAAAATCTTGACCATTGGTTGCTCCCACATCATTTTATGCCTTGGAAATCCTATAAATACAACCTCTTGCTATAGTATTTGTAATCCCATCTTGAGAAAACCTACTCTGCATAAATTATATGAGAGCATTTAGAGCAATTTAAGCATTTAGCATTTAGAATTGTAGAAGCATATTAGTTTAGAATCATGGCTTAGTCTAGTATTTGTATTTAAATGATCATACTAGTTTCTTTACAAAATTTTCATCATAGTATTATCATACAAATTATAAAATCATGTAGGGATTAAGTTTTTTGCATTTATAGCATCCATTCTCTAGGTTTTCATTTTGAAAGTCATAGTGCAAGAAAATCTGAGAGCCATTATGATTCAAAGAATCCTTAGAGATAGGAAACAATGGAATGATTTTTGTGATTAACTATGTTTTGAATTTGACTCATTCCATGATTCAAATCTCTAATTTAATACATTTCATTTGGTTTGTCCATTTTACTATTCATTTACTCACACTACAAAATTCACACAACAAAAACAATGGAATGGTTTTAGTGATTGATTGTGTTTTGAATTTGACTCATTCCATGATTGAAATATATAATGTAATCTATTTCATTGGGTTTGTGTGTTTTATTATTCATTTACTCACACTACACAAGTCACACAAAACATATATGATATGCTTATGCAGGATGTATGTATGTTAATGATTTTTTGATGGAGGATGGATGCATTATGATTTTTGTTGACTGTCATGATACCAAGTTAGTGTGGAAAAGAAGATAGAAGAATAAGATGAATGGATTGACCATTGATTTTGAGATTTATTCAAAATTTCAACAAGTCCATCAGTAATTGAGAATTTATTAGATATGGTGATGAGATTTATGAGTTTCTCATTCTTGGGATTGGGACTCTCTGTCATTCCTTAATTTTTATATAACACATAGACACGATGCATCTTGGTATTGAAAAACTAGAATGGCATTGTATCTAGTGTGATGGCCTTTGACTCAACAAATATATAGGATAATTCTTATTCACACTTCGAAATACAAAAACCTTGTTTGGAATGTAGTTTAGAAGTTTCGAATATTTTTGACCAAAGCATACATAATAGCCAACAATCTACTCCAAATGACCTCTCTACACACAACTAAGCAAGTATGCACCAAGATTATTTTATAAGAATATCCCACAAGCACAACAAATGAAAGATAATTATTGATGCCCCATTCCTTTCTCTCTAAATCATTTTAGACATCATCGAGAGGTCCTCGGAATGGGTTAATAAGATAAACCATAAGAAAAGATCAACAAAAAATAGTCAATGTTTATCTATATCTCTTGCTAACGTAACATATCTAAGAAAATTTATGATGTTGATGCACATTGTAGGAAAGATGCATCCTAGGACATTTTTATCAGATGTTTTGACTAAGAATAGGTGTTTGATAGGTCATTGATAGAAATGCTACTGACTTGTTTACCTGTGATCTAGACTTTAGATTTTGACATTTAGGTTCACACTTCATGACTTGTGAAACTTGTTTCCATTTTACCAAAGTTTGAAGATGACGATTTGATTTATTATGGATGAAGGTTTGTTGTGAGTGAAAGAGAAATGTGATGATGGTTTTATTTGATTTTTGGAAAATTTCAATGTTTTTGGTATTTTTGAAAAAAATTTGAGGTTGCTTTTGGCATTTTTGAAAGTTTATGTGAATGTTTTTCTTTTTTTATTATTTGAGGTTGTTTAGGGCTTTTATAGGCTTTCAAATATTTTGGGTTTTTCAATTTTCAAATGTTTTTTTTTTTTCTAAGTTTTCAAATGTTTTGGGATTATTTGAGTTTTGACCAAGACCTAAAGGGGACTAACCTAAGCCTCAGGGGATTATCAAAGATGAGCCTTACCTATGTTATACACATAGATAGTTTGAGTAACTTTGACTAGTTTATTAATGAGATATGAACACTTGATGGATTGCTAGTTTATTATGAAGAATTCCTAAAGGACTAACCTAGGGTATCTCAGGGGCACATCAGTGATGGCCTTGCCTATGTTCAAGCTCAGAGACAACATGGTTTGACAAGGTAACATTTTTGGTTTTTCAAAAATTTTGACCTATTTTGGGATTTTGATGTGTTTTAGATGTTTTTGGATTTTGACTTTACAATTTTCAATTTTTTTGGATTTTAGCTATATAGGATTTTGATGTTTTTGGATTTTTGGATTTACAATTTTTTGACGTTTGTGGATTTTTGGATTTTGCAAGTGTTTTTGGATTTTAATGAGGTTTTATGAATGTTTTTGGGATTTTTGGCTATATAAGATTTTGAATGTTTTTTATATTTTTGATGAGGTTTTATGAATGTTTTTGGGATTTTTGGCTATACAAAATTTAGAATAACCTTAAGATATACAAGAACCCAATCTGATGCATAACGAATGTCCCCCAATGTGATATGATAGACTACCTCGATATAGGCAGGATAAATTGACCTTAGGAATGTGCTAGGTAGTACTAAGGGGAATATGATACTTTATAATATCAAGATATGAAAAAGACGTGGATGAGTGATGGAATAAATAGGATGAGATATGTTGAATGAAATGTGATATGAAGCATTGATAAGCTAAAGAGCCAAATATATATGGAGGTGCTTATTTATGCAAGGTTCTTGTTTACCAAGTTTTCACCAAGGTTCATGGCCAGGGTGCCATTGAAGTGGTTTTCATGAGAGGAAATTTTTTCTTTACTATTTTTCAATCCTTTTTCTTATTTTTTAGATTTTTGTCATTTTTAATTTTTTTAATTTTTTAGATTTACACCCCTCAAGCTTAGGCATAATTTTTTTAAAGATGTAGACTATTGATTGGCTCTTGCAAGGGTTCTCCTTTAGGCATTGATAATTTATATGCTCCTGATCCATAGCTTGTTGTGACAATAAATGGGCCTAGCCAATTAGGCTCAAAATTTTGTTTATTGTACTGATCTAGAACATTCTTTTGATTCTGCTTGAGGAAAAGATCCCCTATCTAGAAAGACTGACTCTTGATCTTCTTGTTGTAACTTCATTCTCGTTGGCTTTGGTATGCTTGTAAATGATTTAGGGCGTCAAGATGATGCTCATCTAAGAATTCTAATTCATTCAGCTGAGATACTCTTTATTCTTCATCAGTGACCAGATTTTATAGTGATACTCATAGCAAGGGAAGCTCAACCTCAATAGGTAGGATGGCTTCTGATCCATAGACCAAGGAGAAAGGAGTTGCACATGTAGGCATGCAGATACTAGTTCAATAGGCCCATAGGTCGAGGTTTAACTACAGATGCTAGTCATGGCCAACTTCATTGACCATTTTCTTTAGGATCTTAAGAATGGTCTTGTTTGTAGCCTTAGCTTGACCATTTCCTTGGGGATAATAGGGGGTAGAGAAATGATGTTCAATGTTGAATCATTGCCATAGTTCTCTTACATCCTAATTTTTTAAGGGTGTTTTGTTATCTTAGATAAGGGATTGTAGAACACCATAGTGACAAATAAAGTAATTCAAGATAAACTTGGAGATTTTCTTTCCTATTATATGTCATAGGAATAGCTTCCACCCACTTGATAAAGTAGTTAGTGGTCGTGATGATGAATTTATGGCCATTAGATGAGGTGGGAGTAATATTTCCTATGAGGTCAAGCCCCCACTATAAGAAAGGCCAAGGTGTGACCATTGGTTGTAACTCCTGAGCTGGAGCATGGATAAGGTCTCCATGTTGTTGACACTAGATACACTTCTACACATACTGATGAGCCTCTCTTTCCATGGTTGATTGGTAATACCCTATCCTCAATAGTTTCTTCGATAAAGTCATATCTCTAGAATGGGAACCAAAAATGCCTTCATTTACTTATGTTAAGGAGTTCAAGTCTTCCTCTTGGTTGAGAAATTTTAGTAATGTCTCTCTGATTCTTCTACAATATAGGTCATCACCTAAGATTACAAATCAAGATGCCTTTGTAATGAATGTTTTCTTTAGGTTAGACGCAATATTAGATGAGAGGATACCTCTGCTAAGATAGGTGAATATATCATGATACCATGGGGAACTAGGACCAACGATTACACATGCAAATTCAAATTCTAGAATTTTGAAAGCTGGTATGAGAAGTTGTTCTACCAAGAATTCACATTGAAAGACATTGTGTGGCATGTCTAACAAATACCCAATTGTTGTCGTAGCATCTCCTGGTCGATTTCTCATATGAGGTATCTGCCCAAATGTTATATCACTGAAGAATTCCTTAAGACTTTCTACCATTTTCTTATAAGGAGTGATTTTATCGTCCTTGGTTTGGTAGTCATTGTTGACTTGGTTAAAAATTAGTTGTGAGTCCCCATAGGCCTTTAACTCATGTATCTACCATTGGACTACTATTCTTAACCCTATTATTAGATATTCATACTCAACAATATTGTTGGTACATGGGAATGATAGCCAGTATGAATTTGGAATACAATCACCTTGAGGGGTGATAAAGAGACACTACTGAATTTGAAACCATTTTCAGATGGACGTTCATCTGTGGTTCGACAAATCTTTGTCGGAGTAGCGACGAAATGACGAAAACATTTTCGTCATTTTTTTTTCATCGCAAGTCCAACGATGAATTGAATGTCGAAATAACAATGTAGATTCGTCGGTCGTCGGCATCATAAAATGGCTCAGATGTTCATCAGAATATTAACGAAATGGGCATCAAAAGAACACTAGAAGTTCATCACTAGTTTGATGAAATGGGAAAGTATTTATGACGAAGCCTTCATTGCAGCTAAGCAACTTCGTCAGGACTTTTATGTGGTTTGTCGGTGATGTTCATCGAAATTGCAATGAAAAGGGTAAGGAGTTACGACGAAGCCTTCATCGTAGCTAAGCAACTTCGTCAAACCTTTTCTATGATTCTTCAATGGACTTCATCCCAATTACGGTGAAATGGACAAGGAGTTACGATGAAGCCTTCATTGCAGCTATAGCAACTTTGTTGGACCTTTTCGATGATTTGTTGGTTGTGTTCGTTAAAATTTTGATAAACTAATGTAATTTAAAAAAAAAATTATTTGTCATTTTCCATGTTTATTAGACACCCATTGAGACGTCATGTAGTTTCACAAACGCCTTGAGTCTATTCGACAGTCAATATTACATATCGCTTTGGTGTCACATAGTCTCATTGATGTTCTGAGTAGATCACTAATAGCCAATAGATCATATGTCACTATGGTGTCATGCAGTCATAGCAACTTTTTGAGTCTCCCTGACAATTATTCCTTCAGTCTTAAGTGTATCGCTATGATTCTCACCAATGATAACTTATCACTATGACTTTGGGGGTCACCAGTACTTTCCTTCGACTACTTAATAGCTTACAATCAAACTTGAGCTTGAAATTATAAAATAGAATATCATGCTAATTAATTTTACCATTGTTATTCCAGACCTTCAGCTTATGGCAGAATAAGTACCAAATTTTTTGAGCATAAAAACATTCAAAAAGAATATGTTTGATAGTTTCCTAAGTCCTGCAAATACTGTAGATTTCAACAATTTCATGGTTAGATTTATAGGGATCTATGTTTTTCATTAATGCAATGGTAGGTAAACGAGAAATAATTATAATTGTAACACTATTCATAGTCCAGTAAATTATGTTCATAATTTGTGTTCAATGGACCTCAGTTTTATCATTATACTATCCATCTAATACCATATTTTAATCTAGGGTTCAACTATCTCAGATCTAAAGAAGCACCTTCAATTAACCATTTAAAGTACTATAAAATAAGGTAATACTTTTACTTGAGAAAGATTGGGTACACTTGTAGGATTAAAGTTCTCACAATCATCAGGATTTATTGGCACACAGACACAACCTGCAACATATGAAGTAATGGATGACTACAAGTTAGTGAAATGGTCCTTAATATGTGAGTGGTTTGCAAATTAATTGGTAGAAAATAAGGTTACAAACAGATCTACATGAAAAATTATGAGGACAATCTACTGTAATCATCAAAATAGATGAAAAGTGCAAAGGAAAGAGTCGAGCTACATCTATAGAGCCTAAAAAAACTCATGCAAGAAACATAAAAAAAAAGAACAAACTAGTTTTTGGATGAATACAAAATGGTGCCTTCAACAAGTGATTCATATGCTTTCACACCTGACATAGGACATTAAGAAGATTTTAGTCTTCCTCTGTGAAAATAACTACTTACAGAATAAACCCAAAAACCAATATTATATACCTCCATTTCTAGCTGAGGGTAGGTATAAGAGAAAAAAAATTATTCAATGCAATGCCAAAAAATATCAATGTGTGTGTAGGTTTTTATTTCTCAAAATATCATTTCACTACCTAAGGAAAAATACCAAAGTGATGTTTTAAGTTTCAATCTTCACAATAGGCTCCCTTATTGCTACACATGCATATACAAGCATTATTCGAGCTCTAAACTATTCAAATATTAAGGATTTAATTAGCTATAAGATGGAAAGTTGTTGTTTAGACATAATCCATCATCTTCTACATATCTTTATTCACTCCTAGTGCTTCAGATAAATTTGTGTAAATGAGACAGAAATGTGAATATTTTATGACAAAGAAAATTCTTAAAAGGAGGGGGGAGAGAGAAAAGGGTAGGGGGAAAGATAATGCTTGCATGTATAGAAAAGTATAACATTTTGATCATTATAACAATGAAATGAATCTTAAGTTTGAAGCATTAATATCATTTACAACATTTATGATCAAGAATGAATGTAAGTAGAGAAACTTTTGCATACCTGTAGATGGTACAAAATTTCATGGTTAAGTCGAAGCCTCCCATCAACAACAAGATCCAAATATCCATGTATCTATCTCAATCAATCCTCTAAACCCTTCAGAGCTGTCAATTTTTCCACTAACCTGTTATGCACAAAAGTCAAATTTTAGAGTTATGTCACCACTAAAAATAGAAGAAACAGAGCTTTGAAACCAAATCCACACACAACACAATGTGTTATTCATACAAAGCCATACAAACAAACTAAACTCAGAACATTGGAATGGAAACAACTTAAAATTATGATGCAGAGCATGGATTAAGGGTATAAAGAATCATTTTTCTGCCACCATAGTGAAATGTTAGCACTTTCTTTCATCTTTGCATATTGGTTTGATGCTTCAAACGATGCATTTATTATATTGAAAAGTGCATTACCTTATTGATCTTCTCTTTGTTTCGAGAATAGTTTAATATTCTCTACTTAACAGGGCCAACCACGTGACGATGGAAGCTCATTTGGCTCCTCCACCTCCCCCCACCCCTCCCCCCTGGCCCCCTCACATCACTCTTAATTCCCCATACCCAATCATATAACATTAATGATTCATTCATCCATTAATAACATATAACATTCATTCATTCATCCATTAATAGTATATAACATTCATCCATTCATCCATTAATAACATATAACATTCATTCATTAACATATAACATTCATTAATTAACATACTCACATTCATTCATTAACATATAACATTCATTAATTAACATATTCACATTCACTCATTAACATATAATATTCATTCTTTCAATTTTTACATATTATCAAAAAATTGGTTGTCATGATATGATTACAATCACTTTTTTTTTTGTTTCTTTTTTAAAGCTACATAAAGCTGAAGTGGAGTATCATTTTCTAAATCAATATATATCCCCCCTTTATATGTTCTTCCCTCTGCTCATGATCTTAATGTACACCTAGTCATCTGCTCATGATGTGGATGCCACCTCAAGGGGGGTTTGCTACAATAAGAAAGAAATGTTAAACTAATATGTTTTATTATTATTGTTACAAGTATTTCATTAATTAAAAGAATAATAGAGTGTTTCTCTTTACCTAATGGGTCCACATCATGTTCCTAAAATTTTGTTATAGACTCATGCTCAACATGCTAAACACCCTCTAAATCCTGATCTATAGTTGAAACACAAAAGGTTACATTAATTAATACACCAATTGAAATTAAATATATGTAAGAGAACATGAGAGTGGTCCTCTTTACCTAATGAGGTCACATCATGTTCTTGATCTTCTCTAGCCTGATCATGCTCAACACATTGATGATGCTCTACATCCTCTAAAGTTGAAACATGAAAGGTTACATTAATTAACACACCAATTGCAATTAAATATGTTTAAAAGAACTTTAGAGTGGTCCTCTTTACCTGATGGGGCACATCATATTCCTGATCTTCTCTAGCCTGATCATGCTCAACATGTTGATCACGCTCTACATGATCTAAAGTACTAGGATGCACACCATGACCTTCATCTGTAGGTTGTGCTCCACCCTCACCAAGCTACATTCCAATGTCATGTGCAGTATTATCATTGCTTGAATGTTTAAAACAAATAGGCATGTAATTACTTTATGGTGGAAATTAATATTGAATAGATTGCACAAGTATTCAATTTTAAATAGACTTTACTGAGTTTATTTACCTACATGTTGGATGTAGTGGAAGGTTGTGTTTTCCCAGTCAAGACTCTTAGGCATTCAGCCACGACTCTATAGCCTTGCTGGAAGGCCATCTTTAGGTCATCTTTTGTGGGAACTCTGTTGAATTTAGAGCCCTACATTTTTGCATAAGATCATCAATTTTGCTTCTATGGTGTGATAAAACCAAAATTGTTTTCAATTTATTATTTGGATGCTATATTTCATTTATTGATACTTACAATTCATGCAGCTAATTTCATATAACCACCAGAGCCATGTTTGTTCTGCCCATGTTTTTCTAGTCTTGCCTTTGTTTTCTTTGATGTGTCGGGCAACCTATGAAAAGTTTGAAATACGTTAGATTATGTAAAAAGAAAGAGTAATCAGTATATAATTATATTGTTGATAGTATCACATACCTTCCTTGGCCTGGTGGTGTCTTTCTTTTTTTCTTTTTAGCCTTCTCCTTTCCATTCGACACCAGGTCCTTCCACTCCCTCTCCGGAATCATGGGGGGACACTCGTACTTTTTGTTCTTCTCTAAATGTGACCTATATTGGTCCCTCTCATACTTTAGATAGGTACTAGCATTCTTAAGGACCTTTGTTTGGTTGAATGTTTTATCACCGAACAACACAACTAAACGGTTAATGAGCCCATCTTTTAAATCTTGATTTTGGGCAATGTATGTATGGTGGGCCCAAAGAGCTCAAATGTAATATCACTTAGATGTTTATAAAAACATCATTTCCTGCAAAATGATCATGGGATCAATAGTCTAAAAAGAGTGATCAATAAGTAAATTTCAATTGGATTATATATAATAATAATTAAAACATTTTAAAGTACCTGGGACCCTCTCTATTTTCATGGGAATGAAATCCTCGGTCACCACAAGTGTGACTAGAAATGTTCCTGCACTAGTAATACGGGAAGATCCAGGAAATGTTACTAAAACATCACCAGTACTAGTGGCCTTTGCATCCCCAGGTACATGTCCTAACACATGTTATGGAATGTGTTCACTGCTAGAGGGTGCATGAACAAATGCCTGCATGGTATGTGTTGTTGACATTTCAGATGACAATATAGGCACGAATGATGGGGTCAGATGATGTGATGTATGCATAGGAATATCAAGATGGACACTTGTACCAACCCCTACTCCTCGGGCAACACTTGCAGTACCCTAATCATGGCCAGGGGCATCATGAGGAGGTAAATAACCCTGTAAAAACAACACATATTTTAGTTCATGACATAAAAGAGTACAAAATATAAAACCATGAATGCACTTATGTTATAATTAAAGATGTCATGACAACTTACTTGCAAGTTTTTTAATCTCTCAATCAATATTTTAACCCTCTCTTTTATCTCATCTGTTTGAAGCACTATGAACATCAACTTAACCATTTCTTCATTGCATTTTTTTTGGACCTTCTTTATCGTGTCAAGAGGGTTTGTTGAATAAGCGATGTCATCATCACAAAATATTAAATTCACCTCACTATGGATGCTCTCCTCTACTACTGGTGCCTTTCCCCGATTAGTTGACTGCAACAAGATTATTAAAAACATTATTAGAATTCACCCAAAAAAACTTATGAAAAAAACATAATAATAAAACATTTTGCTTGTATCTAATTTGTACAATTACAATGAGGTAAACCTGTTGGGTAGAAGCGCTTGAAGATACATTGCGATTTGTGCTCTGGGTCGGAGCCTTCTCTATACGATCAATCTCCGGCTGTGACAAAAAATAAATATAAAAAAACATTACCAAAATGAAACCAATAGACTTATGAAAAAAAACATAAGAATAAAATGGTATATTGGAGTCATTAATTAGAGGTTGGGTAAAATGGTACACAGTACGTACCACCACCATAGTAACTGTGTTTGTAATTAAATGATTCAAATTGTAATCAATTAGCAACTCTTCCCCTCCAGTTATTGATTTTATCGCACATACGAATACATAGTTTCCTGCATGCACCTCGAATATGCAATTGGGTTGCTTATTTGTTGACCCAGGTCGTGTACTATTTATAAACCCTGCAATATTCCCTGATGCTTTTGGCCTTTCATTAATATAAATAGCCACTCCTTTATTTTGATCCTTTTCTTTTAGTTGTATATAATTTGTTGACAGTGCATACATATGCATACTTCGTGTATATCGAACCAGTTGCATCCAATCTTTGTAATTGTAACAGGGTTTGACATACTCCATCAATTCAGTAACTTTTTCGTAACATACCTTTATGTCATCCATGCAAAATAAGCCCAAACCATGTGATGACGATGGTGCTATGCGATATATCCTCTCGTTGACACAAAAATCAGTGTTTATTGGAGGAATTTCCTTGGGTACCCATTGTTTCCATAGATGTTTGTACCTCAAGGGCACTTCAATGTTGCTTATGCTCTCGTCATCATAAGAACATGACCCCCCTTCAGTAAGAAAAAATTCCATGTGTTTACAAAATTTTCTTCTAATCTTTTGACCTCTAGTTGATCTCCCTCTTTTAGACATACTACATGTCTCACTTTCCTCTTCTCTTCCTGAATTTCCCTCACTCGAGGAAGATAGATCTGAAAAATACCCATTTGGTGGTACCTGCACTCATTAGGATGTTGGATGAAGTTATTTCATGGTGAAGTGATCCCAAGGTGACATTATGATTAATCTATCATTTCATCACTAGAATTTCATAGGTTATAAGGTAATCAAGTCTTGATAGATTGCAAGCTATTGTTACTACCATCCAAATGTTTCCATCACAAACCAAATCTACTTAATGTTTTAACTCCAAAACTTTGTAACAAGTGTTAAATGTGACTATGGTCCACCAGTTACACAACCAAGGCCTCAAATGTATTCTCTAATTTTAATCAAAGGAATTTTTCTCTTCATTCAAGTAAATAAACTTGAAGGGAAGCACCACCAAGTGGTTTATTGGACACCTACATGACTAAAAATAGCAAAAAATTTATATTTAATTTCCATATGTCTAAGTGGTTAATGGGGAGGGAGTGTGTGTTGGGCTTGGTTAAGTCATCATAAGTTTACACTTTGGCAATAAATTTTTTTTAAGTCATATTAAATTTTCCTATGTCTAATTGCTAGGATATTTTTGGTATGTTTTAAGGTAGGATGATTGATGAAATATCTCAAAGATTATCCTTTCTCCATGGTATCCAGGTACACATAGCAGCGGTCTTCTCTTATACGGTTGGAAATGATTTAAAGAACTTATCTAGGAATTATTCATTTAACCTAAGGTTTTCTCATAATGCCATCATTGGCAAAGTATGATAAAATTCTTAACCTAAGGGTGGAGGGGAGAGAGATAAAGGGAGTGAGTGAGTGAGAGAAATACCTAAGAGAGGGAGAAGGGGTAGGAGGGTGAGACTTGAGATAGAGTAAATGAGTGAGAGAGAGACCTTGGAGAGGGAGTGGTGCTAGGAGGGAGAGAGTTGGGAGAGAGAGAGAGAGAGATAAAGGAAGGGAGGCTTAAGGGTAGAGGGTAGAGGGTTTAAGGTTTTAGGGTTAAGGGTTTAGGGTTTAGGGTTTAGGGTTAAGGGGAGAGAGATAGAGGGAGTGAGTGAGTGAGTGAGAGACCTAACAGAGGGAGAGGGGGTATGATATTGAAGATACTTGAGAGAGAGTGAGGGAGGAAGTGGAAGAGAGATAGAGGGAGGGAGGGTTAAGGGTAGACGGTAGATGGTTTAAGGGTTTAAGGTTAAGGGTGGAGGGATAGAGATAGAGGGAGTGAGTGAGTGAGAGAAATACCTAAGAGAGGGAGAAGGGGTAGGAGGGAGAGACTTGAGAGAGAGACCTAAGAGAGGGAGAGGGGGTATGAGGGAGAGACGAGAGAGAGAGAGAGGGTAGAGGGTTTAAGGGTTTAGGGTTTAAGGGTTAAGGGTTAATGGTTTAGGGTTTAGGGTTATGGGTAGTGATGGAACTTCAAAGTTTTGTTCTTTCTGTTCTATTTTATCCTACCTTGTGTCTCTGGTCATCTATGGTGTTTGGGAAAAGTCTAAGGTTGGTGTTTTACCTTCATCTTCATGTAAAACCATAGTGTTCATCTTACACCTTGGATGGGATCTATTTGGCCATTACTTTTTGGGAAGGCTTTAAAATGACTTAAGCCCCATCACTTTGTCTAGCTTGGGCCCCCTTTTGTTTTATTGTTTTATTTCCTTCGCCTGACTTTATTTTTCCTAAGTCTTTTGTTGGTCTTGTGTTCCCTTGTTAAAACAACTTATGTCATTATTTGTCGTTGACCTAGTGATGTCCCCTTATTCCTTTAGGGGAGAGGGCCCAATAGTCATACAAGCTAACTTTCTCAGCATGTAGCAATTGACTGGAATATCGTAGAACCTTCATTTTTTTTTGAAATGTATACTGGTCTCTTATTTATCTATAACTAAGGTTTGGAGGCGCAAATCATCATGCAACTCACCACATCGGTAGATCTTTTTAGAAGTGTCTAAATTTTACTTTTTAAAGGATTAACCAAAACTTAATCATGGAACCCCCAATAGTTGAACCCAAAAAATATCATTTGTTTCTTGTAGAATATGATATTTTTATTTAAATTAAAAGTAATATACAACCTAAGTGGACCAAATACTTATTGATAACCATAAATATTTAATATCTCTACTTTTTATATTCAACACATATGGACTAATAGTTGAACACAAAAAATATATTTGTTGTTATAAAAAAAACACATAATGATTTAAAATACAACTTATATTGAACAAAAATGGACCAATAGTTGAACACAAACTTTTTGAAAAGCCTTCACATTTAATGGGAAAATACATGTTATTTATTATGCTCACCTTTTATATTTGTGATCTAGGACAAAATATTAATATAAAATTATCCAATGCTTGTACATTGCTACCCCAATTGTTGTACACATAAGAACAATATTTTTTCACTATGATAACAATACTTGTTTCAATGAGTGTCTTATTTTATTAAATGAGCATTTTATTTTTTAAATGATATACTTATAGTGGAGAGTTGTGATATTTTATTTAAAACAAAAAAATACTTATTTCACTTCTTCATAAATGTATTTATGTTTTTTTCAGATAACATTTAGAGGTTCTCATGTGTTCAAGTATGGGTCCATTTTTTATCAACATTTGGTTTTTTCTTTATTTAAATTTGGACTGTTTATTTACAATATATAATATAAATATGTGGTAAGACTAGGTATTATCATCACGATTGAGTGTGCCCTCTCCCCTAATAAATTTTTTATTTTCCACCTCACATGACTATTGGGCCCTCTCCCCTAATAAATGATTTTATTTTGCAAAGGGACAAGTTTGCATGGCCGTAAATCAATTGTCGTGTGATCTCAGCCGTTCCCCACCATACCGCGATGAACCCACCAATTGATTGTGATATCACAAGCGAGCGCCATGTGTCTCATCTAGTGAAGTTAAAGGAATGATAAATACTTTGATGTGTCTTTAATACATTATGTCGCGGGTTACTAAAGAAGTTATAAGATGCATGTGCTTTAAATCAATTGAGATGTTATAATATCGATAGAAATGTGCTCAATGGTTAATAACAAGGCTGGCAACTGTGTTGAATGAACAAGATTTCCGATGGTTGAGATCCATGGTTTCCCGCCACCATGTGATCAAAAGTTGCAAGTTCTTTATTTATTGTGATATCACGGGCGGGCGCCACATGAATCTCCTTAGCAATGAGTAGTATGGTAAAAAATTGATATATTTATTTTATTTTATTTATTAAATACTTACTAGCATATATATTAATTATTAATAATATATATAAAATATGTCGAGAGATATCCTTTTGATGCATCTATTGTACTATTATAAAAAAAGTGCCTCGACAAAGATATCTCTTGGTGTATTTTGTATATATTAATAAATAATATATATATGCTAGTAGCATTTGCAGCACAACATGAAAGACAAGATTAGAATTACTTTTAGTTATAGAATTATTATCCTAACCCTTCTAATTTTTAAAATCCATAAAATATTTATTATCTATTTAGTTTTACTAATTATCTAATACAATTAAATAAAATAAAATTAAATATTCATTTTAAATTAATTAAACAATTATTAATTAGAATTTTAGAATAAATTAACAAATAAGATCTATATAAAATCAACTTTTCTATTTTTTTTCTTTGTGTCCAAATCATTTCATTTTGAAAATTATACTAAAATCTAGATATCATAATTAAACACAAAACTTTATTCTATTCTAATCCTAACCCTAGTTAAACCCTAACCCTATTTGGACTCTAGCCCTTACCCTAATTGAACACTAAATATAATTGTAATTGACCACTAAGCATAATTGAATTCTACCCCTAACCCTAACCCTAACTCTAACTAAACCCTAAACCTAACTCTAATCAAACCCTAACCCAAACCTACTTGATTCATAATCCCAACCCTAACCCAAACCCTAATTGAACTTTAAAACTAACCTTAATTAAGTATTAACCCTAATTGAACATTTATTGAACATAGTCCTAATTGTACCATAACCCTAACTTTGAACTACAGTTGAACTCTAATCCTAACCCTAACACTAATTCTTATCCTAATTGAACCTTAATCCCAACCCTAACCTTAACCTTGACCCTATTTGAACTCTTATTGAATTCATAACCTTAATTAAACCCCAACCTCATCCTCAATCCTAACCCAAATTGAACATTAATTGAACCCTAAACCTAACCCTAAGTGAACACTAATCCTAATTGAACTCTAAATTTTTAGTTGAAAATATTAAAGTGCCTTAGATTTTCCCATTCATCATCATTTATCATTCAATTCCTAATAGAACTCCAAAAATTTATACTTTTATAATGTTTTAATACACACCTAATATTGAGGTTTTAGAGTTTAAGGGTTAAGGGTTTAGGGTTAAGGGGAGATAGATAGAGCGAGTGAGTGAGTGACCCATTTACATATTATTCTTTTATTCTTCATCAGTTAAACATTTAGTTACCCATTTACCATTAGCAGAAATGACCCAAGAATTTAATAGAATGGACTACTCATATAATACCTTGCATTATGGAAATCAATTCTCTGATATATTACTAGTACTTATCAAATCCTTTGTAAATAATTATAAAATTATGACTCCATTTAAGCATTTAATTTATTTTCTTGAATCAAAGCAAAAACATAGACATAATTGAACAAATTATCAAATGAAGAATGAAAACATCATTAACATTTCATTCAAAATTCACTCAAATCCACATAAGGAGAGAAAATATATTAGAATTATATGTTTATTCATGCTTATAAGTCATATCTGCATACAATTTAAGATAATTTGCATATATTCATCCAAAACTCAAAATAGGCTATCTATTCTATTATGTCCACTTGGGGTTTTAACAGCCAATGGCACCACAGATATCACTTCCTCATCAGAGGATAGGTATATTTCTACCCATATATTCAAATCAAAACCTAGCTAGAGCTTTCATCAGTTCTCTCCCTACAAATGAGCCTTGAATTCCCTTTTATATGACAAGGGAGCAACAAGCTTTAGGCTCAAATGTAATTTCACCACAAATTTTCATTTGAACAAAATCTCCATTGCATTTGACTTTCATTTCAAAACTTCCCACACTTTGAATTTGCAAAACATAGTGGTGCACGAACTGGGAAGAGCTAAAGTTGTAACTACCATCAGAAAAGGGAACACAAATTGTCATCAAAATCCCCTTTGTCGCTATCCACACAAAAGAACTAGGCAACCAAATTGCAATGAAGGCACCACAACAACTTCTTATTTACCTACCACCCTGCCCTTACCAACACTCAGACCCTAGTATGAAAACCCGCTTCTAGTTGTTGCCCAATATGGTAGACCCTCAGCCTCCTCTTCTTTCTTTTCCTTGCCCAATATGGTTCTAGTACGTCTGCTTGGAGTTTTAACAGCCAATGGCACAACATTAATCACTTCCTCATCAGAGGGCAGACCATGATTGAAGCGAGGTAAATACAGATAGTAGTCAGAGTTGGTCTTAGTTACATCATCAGAAGTGTTGCTCGTAAGGTCAATGGGCGAGTGTTGGCATCTAGAGGAGCCATGACCATACCTTATTTTCCTACTAAAACTAGTAATAGAGCATACCAGTTGCTTGCCTTTGTCATCTACTAGTTGAGAAGCAATTTCCTAGAATTGCAACCTTCTACTGCATCTAGTGGGCACAATCCTAGGCTTGTCAACCAAAGCACCTTCCTAAATAGTAGGACCGAGCTTCTGTGAGCTCAAACAAATAGACCTCCTTACTGACTTACTCATTTTCTCTTCTTAGACAAGCACTCAAAATTGATTAGACTCAGCCCACAAAATTCTCTAACTGCTACAAGAATGACACTATTAGCAATTAATTCCTCTTGTATTTATTGTGTGAGGTAGTGGCAACCTTCATCAATGCTTACTAAAAATGCATGTGCAAACATGGAAATTTAGCGGTGTATGTACTGCCACCATTTAACTAGAGCTGCATGAGAATCTGCAAATCACCCTTCATGATTGAAAACAACATCTTCACACAGATTGAGATTGATGTGACTACACAAGCAAGGAATAATTCATTAATTCTTCACCAGTTGTATGATAAAATTACCACCATGTGTCATTTTCCAACTTTGAATATTGCCCGCTGATCTCCTGAAGAGTTGGCAGATCAAAAAGTTTATCTCAGGATAACTTAGTTTGACATCCAACGAAGCATCATTAACCTTCCTCATGACCAATAACATTAATCCATATTAGAAACCAACTACCATGTCGGCAGGTCCTATGCACTTTGCAAACTAAATGGCTGGAGCTATGCATTGCAATCTTGTTGAGCTCGCAGCTTTTGACCAACCTTCATCTTCCTCCTGCGAGCTAGTAGGGAACAATAGAGATTTACATTAGCTTTTGATCTTGGTTGTCGATCTAAAACCACAGGTTATGAGCTCAATAGTGGAGATTGAGCCCCACATTCCATACAAGACACACATCTACTTTTTGCTGACCTCGCGCTAAATAACAGGGTGACACCTTAGGTCTGCGAGTTGGTAGGGTATGATCGAGATCTTCTCCCATATATTTGAATATGAAAAACCTACACATTGCATGGTTAGTATTTAATGAAAGGCTTTGGCTAAGCTATCGGTGACATGACTACTGGGGTTAATGTCTTAGGCTTACGTCATTAGATTAAAATTAAAACCCAACTTTGATTTTAATACTTTATTTTCTCCACAAGGTTTTATTTTGTAAGTCTTGGTTGGCCTCGTGTTTCATCTTTTAAAAAAAAACTTATGTTGTTGTTTTTCATCTACCTAGTAATGCCCACTTCTCCTTTTAATGAATGTTTTATTTTGCAAGGGTTGATTTAGTGCTACCATTGATCTATTTCCTATAGATATCAATGGTGCCTGCCATCCCGTGATCGGGAATTGAAGGATCGTGAAATCACGGGTGGGCACCACATGTCCTATCTGGGGGATCAAATTTATGCTATCATTGACCAACTACCATTTGATCTGAGTCGTTCCCTACCATCTCGTAATGGTACTTGTGTTGATTGCGAAATCACGGGTGGGTGCCATGTGTCTCATCCAATGAAGCCTAAAGAGTAAAGAAAACACTAGCTGACTTTAAATGTATTAAGGGGCGGATTACTAAAGTGTTCTCGAGATGCACATGTTCTAAATTGACAGATATGTTATAATCTCACTGGAAAATCTACTCAAATGTTAAGGACATTGTTGGTGACTGTGTTAAAGGAACGAGATCATTGATGCTTAGGATCAACGGTTGCCCGCCATTACACGATCAGAAGTTTTAGGATTGCAATATCATGGGTAACCACCAAGTGGACTTCCTTCATAGTGTATGGTAAGGTGGGCCCCTTATCGCCATGTTCGCAATTGTTACAACTTGTTTTGAAGGTGACCATCGATGATTTGATCAAGCTGAAGAATCGATGGCTCAAATTTAAATTTGCATCAAATATGGTTGGAGTCATTCATGCAACGTGAAATTGAGCTTTAATGGCAGATGAGACACTTGTTGGCATAATTTGATTGACAATAAAATCAATTTTCTTGCTTGGTCTATATCACAAAGTATTCAACTATTTCACAGAGCAGTTTTAGAGCCAAAGATAAAATTATGAGTTTCTGCAGCTAGAATTTGGGAGTTCTGCGAACAAAGCCGTGAGTTTATTTTTTGTGCCTTCTAGTCATTTTGCATTTGAATTTGGGAAAGGATTAGCTGGATGTGCTGTGAGCTTGTTGATGAATGTGTTAGGGCTATATTTTAATTATAGTTGTGAGAAATTGTAGTTTTTTGTCTTGTAATTTTCTATCTCTGGCTAGTCCTTGCTATCTGAATTATAACATTGTAAAGAAGCCCTAGTTTGTTCGAGACGGCACCACCCAAGCAACATTCTGGCTAGACTAAATATTTGAAATGAAACCTGTATGATAATTTCCTGGATCAATTTCCCTTGGCAACGAATGGTAGGAGGAAGGGATTGGTCCTAAAGCGAGGGAAAATCTTGGGGGAAGGGTTAGTGTATAATTGCTCCAACATTGCCAATGCTAGGGTTTCCCTCACTAGTTTGGAATTGTTTAGATTGTGGCATGGACAGAGGAATTTGCCTCACCCTTTTTCAAATGGATGGATGTATGATATGGGGAAGTTGGTGGTACCAAATATATTCCTTGATGTAGACCTGCTTAGGATAGTGGCTGCAAGATATGACCCTGTTACATGGATAATCAGGGACAATGATGGAAAGGTTCTATTAAGCATTAATAGAGAAGAGGTCCAACATATTGTTGACTTGAACGAACTGAGCGAAGACTTGGTTTCTATCAACCTTGAGGAAATGAAGCAAGAGTATGCAAAGATGAAATCTCTTTTTAGAGCAAGGTTGCTTCCACCTCATCTGGCTAGGGCAGGAGGTTCAAAATTTCATATTAGCCCTAGTGACCAAGAACCTTTCAAATTAAATTTTCTTGCAAACCATTTCCTTGCCACTTTCTATTCTTTATGTTAGATTTTGGGTTTCAGTCCTAGTACGGTAATGCCCATTGCTTATATGTTCATGGGGGTTGAAATACAACACCCTAACTTCTCTGTGACCTATGACTTTGCTTCTTTCTTGGCTGAGAGGATGCATTAAGGGCTATCAAAGCTACAAAAAAATGATACCGACACTAAATTCTTTTGGTATTCTATGCTAATGCATATGTTTTTGTTTAAGAATGCTGAATTTTTCTCTGAGAGGATGAAATTAAGGAAATCAATTGATGGAGAAAGATTGCCAATACAGATATGGGCTGCAGATTTATCTTATAATAGGGAAAGCACTAGTTATGTGCAATTTGATAATTGTTTTACTTCCAGATTAAGGGCTAGATTAATGGTGAATATACCTAGGATCCCTGAGGAATTACATGATTTACTTAGGCCAAAGGAGAGGAAGCCAGAATTGAAGGTTTACCATAATTGGGGTGAAATTATCCCATACCTAGTCAACACTATCTTGAGAGTATATGGTTTTCAGGGAGTCCCTCATATACTGCCATACAATGTGCCACCAAGAGTGGGCTTTGTAGAAATTATGTGGCAGATAGGTTGTATTCATGGGGACAACCTCATTGGAAGGGGTAAGGGAACTTTTTTCTAGATTATACAATGGTGTCTGATTTTGTATTTTCAAAGGGAGGCTAGACGCATTTTGATAAATTTTTTAATGATTACCATTTGAGGTGTGGACCAAAGTAGCAGCATGATCTTGAGGGTTTATTTGCTCTTTTCAGAAAAGGAATAAAAGCTGGAAAATTTGTGCATGAGTTGAATTTCTCTGAGGAATTGATTAGAAATGAATTTGATTTGAATAGACAGGAGTTAAACAAGTAGAAATGGATAGCTTATGGTA
The DNA here is from genome assembly GCA_007258455.2 of Sequoia sempervirens. Lineage (NCBI taxonomy): Eukaryota > Viridiplantae > Streptophyta > Pinopsida > Cupressales > Cupressaceae > Sequoia > Sequoia sempervirens. The sequence continues at coordinate 133,125,860 of VDFB02000003.1, forward strand.
AGCTACTAGATTTTGTGCACAAAATGGATCTGAAATATGATCCACTATTGGAGTTCAGTCACCGCTATAAGAAAATTGATTTTTTGATGGGAAACTTCAAGGAAATTATGGGCACATTGAGGAACAAAAAGGTAAATTTAGAATTGAGTTTGGGTGTACAAGATAAAGGTTCCAGACCAATTGAAACAAGGCCAGCATACCAGCCTATGGAAAGGTGGCCCATTTACAGGAGGAAAAAGGATAGTAGTAGTGATGAAGAAGAAGTGGACAGAAAAGAAAAAAAGATTATGAAAGTGCCTCCACAACCAAGTCTAAAATTCAAAGTGCTTGGGGCAATCAAAATTATTGATTTAGAATCATCACTAAAAGACAATCCCTCATCACCACCATCTGAGCCAAGTCCTAAGTGGCAAAGAATTGATCAACCACAGGAGGATCTGATGGATAATATTAATGTTACTGATCAAGACATGGAAGTTGATATGCCTTCCCCTCGTAGGCTAGTTGAATTAGTTTTATCTGATTTAGATATGAAAGGTAAAAGTCTACAAGATGAAAGAATGGAGGCATGCAAGGAGTTTCTAGATGACAATACATTTGTAAGAACTCTTGTATTCTTGTAATTGGTATGGAGGATGAAGTTTGAAGAGTATCAAGATAAATGTAGGCAGAGAAGAGAACTAAGGCCTGACAGGCCAGACCGGGAGAATGATGTGGAGCTAAAAGCTGGATTAATGGAAGAATTCAAGAACATCACTCCTGAAGAAGGAAGAAAACTGGTGAGCCATGTTGGTGTATTAATTTTGCCTAAATGGGACATTGCAGATGTAATAGCCTTTAATGCTATTATGAATTCTAAGAATCCCTTTCAAGGCTCTGAAGAAGAGGTCAAGGAAGTATTGGAAAACTCTGCTTTTAGTGAGGAATATGAAACTCTTGCAATTTGGGCATTAGCCCCACAAGGGCGAAAACCAGATGTTTTTGATATCAATCCAAATTTTAGGGGAGGATTGATAATAAAGAGAGCTTCAGAGACCTCAACCACTGAGGCCACTAATTTGGCTGTGAATGTGGCCAAATTGGTCCAAAAGACTATTGAAAGGGAGGAAGCTAAAAGGAAGAGCTTAATGGAAAAATATAACCTTTTGATTGAGGAGTACAACAAGATGTAGCAGAAAAATGTTGAGTTACAAACTGAAGTGGAGAGGTTTAGGTATAAGTAGATTGGGGAGACATCAAGTGCGCTAGGAACTAGTACATTACCTTCCATAGTAGGGCTAGTGCCTCCTACTTCTCCAATTGTGTCCACACCAGGATTTCCCAGTCAAAATCCTATCCTCACCCTTTCTTTAGAGGAAGTTGAAGAAGAAACAAAGTGCTCTGTCAATCCTACAAAGAAGCAACTCTTGTAAAAAATTGATGAATTGTAGGCATCATTAAAGAAAAGTGAGGAGGAATCTCTCTTAAAGTAAAAAGAAATTGTTACTACTTTTTTGAGGCATTTAAATGAAAAGGTTGATAGCAAATTGTTATCTATACATTCTTTATATTATTTGTTGTTAGCAACAATAAAGAATATTGATAGGGATCAGAAAGTAGCGATACCAATAATTGAAAATTGGATCCCTAGGGTCAATGATCTGGATATCATGTATAAGGCCTCATGGTTTGATATAAATAATAGGCCCCAATCATTAAAGCCTACTCATGTGTTAGTAAAATCATTGCAAGGTTTTCAAACCTTACCAGATGACTTGAGTAGGAAGATTAGGGAGCTAGTGAAGAATTTCAATGATTGGGGTAATACATTGTTACCTGATATAATTGATGAGCAGGGGAAAATCAGGTCATTTCAACAATGGCAGGCTCAAGAAAGTGAGGCCATCAATGATCAAATCAATTCAATTTGTGATGACTCATACTAGTATTTGTTGGTGAGTTGTATGGACAAAATCATTAGTACTAGCTCATTTTTGGAATCTTTTGAAAGGGATGCGAATTAGGTAGCGGTAAAATACACACATTATAATACTAAGGTGGATGAGGTAAATAATTTTGACTGGTCGACTGATGATGAGAATCAGAATTCAGTAACTAAATATTTGAATGAGGAGAAGTAAAAGTAGTGAACTACTAAGAAGTGGCAGATTAGATGCTACGGTTGCAACGGTTCCAGTTTTGTGTTGATGACTTTCTTGGCATAGTTTTCTTGTAGTTTTTTGCATCAACATTCCTCAACTGATATGATGAACAAGAATATTTTTCAAGGTGGTGGTTGTAACAAATTTTGGAATATCACCAGGTGCTCTAATTGACTGGTGATAGGTGTACTTTCTAGCCTAGTGCTTATTTGCTCCTTGATTTTCTATAAGAAGGATTTGAAGGCCAGAAGTACGGGTTAGCAAGTTAGATAATTTTTGTCGAGTCTAGGTGAGGTTGTAGAGTGAATTGTAAAGTCCGATGGTTTTAGAGAAATGCAATTTAGGTTTTGAGTCATTCTATAATAGGTTTTGAGTTCATAGAGATTTAATGTTGTATAATAGTACTAGCATTTGAGTTGAAATGAAAATTCAAGCTCATGTCTCTCCATTGTACATACATATCTAAACTTTGAATGAAATAACTAAGGGTTGTTTTATCCATCTCACTGTTGTGGTGTGTATGATTCTATTTTAGCTTTAATTCAAGGAATTAATCAAAATTCTTGAATGGGATTATAGGTGGATATGTGTTGTATAAGGATTTGATAAGTAGTCCTGGGTTAGAATGCATACTAATGAAATTATAATGAAATATTGTCAGGGATCTTATATGTGATGTATTAATTTTTTTATAAACCTTTAGATGCTTATGAATTTGACTCCTGCAATGGATATATGGCACTGATCTAAGTTGTAATTATTAGTGTAGTTTAGTATTTGTTTTTCTTTTCCTAGAGCTTGCTACAAATTGTAAATCATTGACTATCTTATACAGTGGATTGTGTTTAGTTATCTCACACTCTAGATAGTTAATATTGTCTATGAATAGCCAATTCTAGTTGATATTATCTTATCTTGTTGAGCTATTAAGTAAGATCATCTGCTATTATTAATATTGTTTATAATAATGGTGCAGAGGTTGTAAACACATTAAGGGATCACCCTCCCAGGTCTTGTAGAGCCCGAAGTGTAGGAGGCTTTTAAAGTCCTCATCAGTTGGTCTAGGTCCTTCGAGCTACCTTCGATTGGAATTGGAAATACCATAGGTAGTTTAGAAGAAAAACCTGGTTACATTGTAAAATGAACCAACATACACATCAACCACTGAACAACCACCTCTACAACTAACTTTTTAATCTTTTATGATCACATGAAACATAAAACACACTAATTTCAAGGTTGTTAATATCACTATTGAATTTTTTTAATTTTTTGACCTTTCAAACATTAAAAATTACATCATTAAATTAATTATGTAATGGCATAAAAATTAAAAACATCATGAATTAATTATGTAACCACATAAGTCAAATATAATTCTATCAAGAAATTAATATCAAATAGATAATATAATCGCATAACTTATACATTTCAATGTCATTGATCTTCTTGATCCAACTCTTTGTCTATATCATCTAATCCAGATTCAACATTGTAAGGATTGGTCTTATCATCATCATCATCATCATCGATATCAGTTTCAATAATTTCAGCATCCACATAGATATCATCTTCATGAACATTAACTCCTACATCATCATGATCTAGTTCCTCCTCTTCGACATCTTCATCAGGGACATCATCAACTAGCTATTGATCCTAATCATCATCTACATCATCTTCTAGTTCTTTGATATCTTCTTCCACCACATTATACTTTACCGTCCTTCCTCTTGGATCATGTCTAACAACAAATAACCAACCCAGTTTACCTGGAACCTCTGAGTAAAATACCTACTCACATTGGCTTGGAAGAATATAGGGCTCATTTCTAGCTCACTCGAACAACTTTGTATTAACCATGATAAATCCATTATCATGTTCAATAATAGTTCTCTGAGGATCATTTTCATTCAATCGTAGCCTATACCATAGGATGACGAACATAATTAATCTAAAGGACTTAAAGTCACACTCAAGTATATCATCCAAAATCTCATAGTATCGATTTTCTAAGACTTCTGGATGTATGTCGCTTCTAGATGAAACATTAGTCACTTGAAAGACTGTAGTTATACCAGAATCACAATTTTTCTTCATGTCATCCAACATTTTGATTCAAAATTTATGACCATTGCACCACATAGCCTTGTGGTGTTTCACCTGCAATATGTCAAACATGTAAAAATTATTGCAATATTGTTAGTTGATAAACATATTTATTCTTGGCCGAATGTATGCAAAGAAAACAATCTCAACACATATATACATCAATATACTTGAAAATAATTAAATAATATGGGTGATTAATATATTTATACGTACTTTTTTATCTCTTAAACCATATGCTAAATCAATTTCCCTTTGTGTAACATTGGAATCTCCATTATGATGAGCTTCTTTAACCAATGAAGCCACAACATCCCATGTTAATGCACGACCAAATTGTTGACATCGTTCAATCTATCCTGTCATCCAATCAAGATTGTTGGCAACGTACAAATGTAGTGCATCCTACTCTTGATCAAGTGTATGAAAAAAAATAGAAATTCACAAATGACATATAATTAGTTAAATACCACAATATACGACCTTAATTTATAATTGTTGTATATTGAAGTTTACAAATTAAATAAGTATAATATACATAAAAACTATATGTAAAATGTATTCCAATTAATCTCCATGACCATCTTATAATTATCTCTCACTTTCCTCAATCTACCTTTCCCCATCAGGTACTCCCCTTTGAATTTGTTAATGGAGTTGGGATCCCAAATGTGATCTACATGGATCTTCGTTGCAAGCTTAGGAAGATATTCACTAATGTACACCATGGTCTAGTATACCATATATCCCTCCACCATAGAACCATCAAGATGTGTTCTTTGTCTAACCAAAGCCTTCAAACATTTCAAGTGCCTCTCAACCATCCACATTGACCTTGTGTGTATAGGTCCACACAATTCAATCTCCTCAACTTGGTGTATGAGGTAGTGTTCTTGTGCATTGAAAAATGTTGAAGGTAGACACTTTTGCATTTCAAACATTAGACGAAGAATTTTTCTCTTCCAATAATTTATATCTTCTTTATGGATTTCTTTAGATGACAACCATCTACAAGTGATTCAAGGCGCAAATATATTAACGATATTTAACAAAAATATATAGTATATTACATAACAAGTAAAAAAAGGGCAATTATAAAATGTATACAATGAGTTGAACAAATATCGCTACTTACCTCATGTATTTTCCAAGATCATATATAACTTGCTTGACATTGTTGTCAAAGTTGTCTGGGAGAGATAGAGGTAGAACGTACTGCAACAATTATAGAATGATCTTTTCATTATTTTTTCAAAAGTAGTAAACACAATACACTGAAAAGTACATGCATTATACAAGTTTATATAATATACAAGAATAATTACCTTAACGAAGGTATGCCAATCATGTGTTTTCATCCCTAACCCAAATTCACCTTTCTTTGTTATTATATTGTGTATGTTCGCAGCAAATCCTGTGGGAAATCAAATCTTTCGTATGATTTCTTTTATAGCATAGCTTTGTTGCTCTGTTAATAACCAAGGAAGGGCACTTATATTAATTTGGTCTCCATCGCTATTTAATTGAATGAAATTTTTCATTGCATAATTGGCTTCTTGAATGTCACTACAAATTTTGACAATTTTTTCTTTGTCATGCCTTCCATCCAATATTTTATGTAATGTTTCTGTTATATTCTTTCTGATATGCATTGTATCAAACAAATGCACAATTTGTAGCTTCTCATTTTAGGAAAACCTACTAAATTGTCTGGGATAACTTTTTAGTCTTTGTGGAATCCAACCATTAATGCCTTGATGACCTTCATGAAGCATATAAGTTAAAAAATTAACAATGGCAATCATTGTCAATTACAACATGAGTAAACACAACACAATATAATTAAAAATATAAATTCAAAACATATCATATATGATAGATAAACAATTTGATTTGATGTATAACCTTGACGATTAATTCTATTATATTCCAACTTCCATAGGCGAGGTGTCATTCTTTGTGGTTTTGATGTAGTCTCCTCTTTCCCATTGAAAAGATGTTTTTTAGTAGTTCATTACTTATGATTTCTATGAAGGAAGTTCCTATACTCATCAAACACCTACTTTGCTAAACTTGTTGAATGACGAGATTTCATCTTTGGACCACAAATTGGACATGCAAATCTTCCCTTTGTTTGAAGACCTACAAGATCATATATAATTGGATTAAATATGTCAATTTTTTTAATTATATATAATGAATAGATTATTTTAAAAACATGCATGATATCTACTTCATCAAATTAAATATTGTTAAAGTGTAGTTGAATGTTATAACATACCATAAAAATGTGTTAGCCCTAGGGCATCATGAATTGTCCATACAAGCATTGCATGGAATTGGAATTGTCTTTGTCTTATTGGTCTAGAGACGTCATACATAGTGACGCCATTCCATAACTTTAGTAACTCGTCGATAAAAGGATTGATATATACATTCATATATTTAACTTGGTACCTAACTAATTGAATGAATATAAACATTACATAATTATTATAACCATTTTAATGCAATATATATAAATTAATGTACATTGTCCTATTGAATGAAAAAAATATAAGTCATTATGCAACAAATAAGACAAATGATATGCTACTATGCTAAAGAAAATTGATGTAAACAAATACCTAGAACAATCATTGACAATATTATGTGCTCCCTATTTATTGACATCCATGGAGGAATGTTATTGTTGATAACAAAAACAGGCCACATTGTGTAAATAGATCTTAGCTCTCCAAATGGATTGACACCGTCCGCTCCCAATGAAAGCCTAAGATTATGAGGTTCTTCTTTAAAGTGTGGCCATTTTTCCTCCATGTCCCTAAATGCAGAACCATCTCTAGGAATTAAAATATGTCATCTCCACTTCTACTCCATGCATGGTAATCCATAAATTGCGCTAAGCTTTCACACCTAAATAATCATTGCATACGCGGAATAGTGGGAATATAATGAAGAACCTTGTGATGCACCTTTTTTGTTAGTTGATCTTTTCATATCTACTGATATACATTCTGGGCATTCTATTGCAAATCTTTGTTGTTTATGATATATAATATGATCATTGGGACATGCATCTATTGCTTGATACTCCATTATGATATCATTCATAATGGCACATAAATCTCGGTATGAGCGAGGTAAAATATTTGATGGTGGTAACAAAAATTCACCAATCAATCTACAACAAAAAATAATTTGTTCATATAAAGAATATTAATGGTACATATTTCATTATTTATTTACTAGTGATGAACTAACAACGATTAAAATAGATGAAAAAAAATGACATATGTGACATACCTTAACATGCATGAGATTTCTATGTTTGATAAACCATTCATAACCTTCAAGTTCAACAACAACAATACAACAGAGAGAAGAGTTTTTTGGGAGCCTTCATAAAGGGGCTCATATGCCTTCTCAAGTATAAGTAAATCATGAACATCATCAAAGTCATCTTGATCATCATGATCAGCTCTGCCAGTAAATGTGTGATGGATCAATGTATTCGTACCATCATCTTCAACTATTTTTTCTAGTGCATGATCATCTTCTTCCATAGGATCATTAATTTCATCTTCGATATTCACAACTCCATGTTTGTCCACTTGCAAAACCACATTCTCTAGGCTGTGATAATCCATATCATCTGCCCTAGGGTGCCCCACCTTTATAATAATGATAGACACAAATAAACCATAATCATGATGAAGTGATTAGATATGTATATATATATATATATATAATGTTAAAACGATATAAACATTTACAAATTCAATCAATATAAACACATATAATGAACAACTTACCAATGGACGATAATCATTCCCCCCTTCAACGTGACCATGCTGCCTACAATGTTTCTCAGCTATTGTGATTAAAATTCGTCTTGTCTTTAAGCTATTGCAATTATTGCAAGGACAATAACATTTCCCATCACCCTTTCTTTTCAATCTAGCCCACAATATATCAAGTGTCTCTTCATTTTGTTCTGGACTAATATTATTTGACATGATTTTTCTTTACAAAGCTTGACTATTTAGATCTTCAAAAAATATCAAACTCACACTCCAATAATTTTTATTCATAGACAAGTAACATAATCTAATAATTCTGATATTTTACACCAAAAAAATTGGCATGCAACCACCCCTACAAAAGAGAAGATAGTCTGAAGTTAATGACCCCAAAACAAACTTTAAAATACTAATTCCAAAAATTATTAAATTATGATTTTACTATGATTTCCAACTGTTAAGACTCCTAAAATTAGAATATTGAACTTGATCGCAAACTTCCTACAACGATGTAGGTAGCAAGCTAGTAAGAGCAAGTGACCCATTCCTAAAGAGCAACAAATCAGAATCATTATTGCTAATGTCAATACAGATTTATCCTTTTAGTTAAAGATGCAATGTGTCACTTCTTATGACAAGCTTATCCCTACGATGCTCAACATTGAGAGAGCCCTAATAAAAAACAATAGAAGTATTGGTAAGAGCATGATTAGGGTACAAACCCTAGGCCTCCGTAGAAACATAAACAATAACTATAGCAGATTAGTGAGGTTGCAATACCAAAAAGATTGAGACATTGTAGGTAATAAAAAAATATTGCAATCTAAAGATTGTAGCCAATAACAAGCACACTATGTAGCTTAGTGACATTTGTAAATGCAATCTATGGTAAGAAGAATGACAATCACTTGAGATATGACAGTCAAAAAGAGGTTGAGTAGTGACAAGATAATAAAGCTCAAACCTTGCATAGTAAATTGGAGATTTTAACAGTGAGTTTCCTTACCCTCTTGCTGACCTTAATGGTTTTTCAAATGCTTTTGGTAGTGTTAGACAAGGCAAATGAAATTAGGGAATGACTATGCAAATGCAGTAACAGTGGTAATCATAGGCTCAATTTTTCTTCTTAGCCATTAATGTATAATGGAGGTAGTGGATTGCATGTTTGAGCAGTGTTTTGAGACTCATCAAAGATGAGAGAATAGTGAATAATACCTTGTGGACTATGAAGTAGTGCCAATAAGGTTGAAGGATCTTAAGAACTACAATACCATGAAACAATGAGTCCCTTGTAGTAAGTAGGCAGTCTATAGGGCATAGTTTGATTTTATAGAAGGATGCTCATAAAAGGAATATTCAAGTGATAGTGAGTGAGCTGTTTGAGATTGCAGCCGAGGGTGCAATACCCAGTCTTAAAGGAAGTTAGCAAAGCAGTAAATGTGCAACAAAATCAAATCATACACAACAAACAATTCACAATGTTATCTTGCATAATGCCTTGAGTTTGAAGACAAAAATCTCATTGTATCTTCATGATGAAAGTGGTGACCTTAATAGTCAATCACTGGAAACCATGATTTTAAAACATGTTATTGTGGTTATGGAGGCAACATTTTAAGCAAGGTAGTGAGTGGTGGTTTGGAACAATGGCAAGTATGAAGGACTTGCTTTATATGCATACTATGCAGTCTAGCTTAAGACACCGTTCTTAGAAGAGATTGAAGGTGGATTATGGAACTCAAGGGTTACCATGAAAAGGATTAAAGCAAAGAATGAGATCTATTTAAAAGCCACGGTCATGAAGATATTAAATATGTCACATGCAAAACCCTAGTCACTAGAGTAATGAATACAGTGCCAAAGATGATAGTGTGCTGGGGCAGATTTAGGAGATCTCCACATTATCTAATTATAGGGAAATAAATCATTTATTTATTTTTTTAATTAAAATAAATCATTCTAAACCCTATATAGGATACATTGATATTTCAAAAGCCTCTGAATGAATTTGAGATTATGCAAATATATGTCAAGTAACATTCATAAGGTTTAGAAAATCTTGATCACTCTCTAGAATAGCCCATTAAACATGGGTTGTGCTTGAATGCACTACATAGTTGATATAACACAACCACTCTGCATATCAACTAGAGTTATAGGCTCTTTATTGCAGCAAGAGGTAATCACTCTTCAATCATGCTATAATTACATCCTAACCTATTAAACTTGAGACAACCTGAATGCACCCAATGATGATTGAAACCTATATTATACAACTTGAATTAACTACATTATATGAGTGCCTCCATTTCTATCACAACATAGCCACATTAAACTTGGGTCACACATGAATGCATCTTGTATTTGTTATAGCACAACTCTGCCACATGTCCAATAGAGTTATGGATCACATAATTATAGTCACAAGAATTTGTTCCCTGGTTGTGATCTTATGGTGATTCCACACAAAAAAATCTAAACATGAAATTATCAAAACCCGAAGACTCTAAAAATGAAATCTGATGAGATTTTTTAAAAAAATATGATTTTCAAACCTAGAACTACAAATCTTACTTCACAACTAAATTCTACAAAAATTCAATGACTACCCTCAACCTAGCAATATCTTCTTGAATTTTTTCTAATTTTTCCCAAGAAAATTGTCCTTAGTTCTCCACAAACTGTCTCAAGTAGAGCAAAACACTGTCACAATAAATAAGGCGCGAACTCACTTTTCTTTATGTTTGCCACAATTTGATTTTTGTCGATTTTTCATGTTTGTTGAAAGTTCAATGAAAATTATATCTGACATTTCAATGAACCCCATGTTCATTGAAATTTCAATGAACGTCGGGGGTAAAATTTCAAAAAATTGAAAATTACACATCAAATTTTACAAGCACCCTATGATACATCAAATTATACATATTTCATCATATTTGGCAGTCAAATGAGTTAGTTAGAATACGTACTCCTAATCCATGTTGGATATATGATCCATTGAAGTACATTTTCCATTGATCTGCTACATTGAGGAGAAATAGTGATTCATTAGAAAATTCAAATACCAAAGGATTCTCCACATAAATGGATGATTTTTCTAGTTGGTCTACAATAACTTGTCCTTTGAGAGTTGCTTTAGGTAAGAGATATTTCAATGGATTGATCTTAGCAATAAGCTTGATTTGGTGTGAAAGCATGTAATGTCTAATTTTTTGTGAAGCAAAGATCACTACTAAGCATGCCTTCTCAATGGATGAGTAATTCATCTCATATCCTACCAAGGTCACACTGATGTAATAGATGGCCCTTTCTTTTCCTGTTTCATCATGTTGGGCTAGAAGAGCATCTAGTGCTACTGATGTAGCTGAAATGTATAGGATTAGTGGCTTGTTTGGTATGAACGACATGATAACTGGAGGTGAGAATAGTTAGTTCTTGATCTACTAAAAGTCTTTATCACATTTCTCATCCCAATTATATGTTATTCCTTTATGGAGAAGATGCGAGAAAGGAAGGATCTTTTATGATAGTTATGCTATGAGTCTTCTAATGGATTGTAACCTTCCTTGTATCCCTCTCATCTATTTCAATGTTTGTGGTGGCTCCATGTCTAATATTGCTTTCACCCTTTTCATATCTATCTCTATCCCTCTTTGTGACACTATGTAGCCAAGAATATTTCCTGATGTAACCCCAAAGACACACTTTTTTAGATTCAATCGTACCTTATACTCTTCAATCCTATTGAAGATGGGTCCTAATACCTCTATGTGCTCCTTGTTTTTTATTTGGCCAAAATATCATCCACATAGTATTCAACTGTTTTATGAATCATATCACGAAATATTAGGGTCATTTCCCTTTGATAAGTCACTCAAACATTCTTCAGCCCAAATGATATCATGTTCCAACAATATGTTCCCCATGGACAAGTGAATGTAGTTTTATGTTGATCCTCCTTAGCAATCCTGTTTGGTTATAGCTTGAAAAATCCATCCATGAGTGATATAATTTGATGACCTATGTATAGATCAAAAATGATGTCAATGTTGGGAAGAGGGAAATCATCCTTTAGACATTCTTTATTCAAGTCCCTAAAATTTGTACATATTCTAATGCCCCCAGTGGGTTTGGATACTGGTACCAGGTTGGAAACCCACATAGGATAGTCAATTGGTCAAATAAATTTGATGTCAAGGAAATTTTGTAGTTCTAGTTTATCTAGTAATGCTATTTGAGGATGCATCTTTATCAAAAAAAAATTCATTAGTTTGGATTTAGGATACATTGCTAAGTGATGAGCAAGCACTTCAGGATTGATTCTAGGCATGTCTGTGCAGGACCAAGCTAAGTTTCCCTTATTTATTTTAGGAATTTTGCTAATTTTTTCTACTCTTCATCCAATAATGATTCAACATAGAAGGTTATCTTAGGTTTTTCTTTTGTTCCTACACTCAATGGAGTGGCCTTCTCTACTAGTACTGCCAATTTTTTAGGATGCATTGTACTCATGGGGAGATTGAATCCCTCATCCTTAGGAAACTCAGAGAGGTTTTCACCTTTGGATACGTCCTTTATTTTTACTATTTTTTGATCTGGAGGTGGTTTTCACTTAAATATCTACATGTTATTCTCATGTCCTCAATTTTGTGACTAAAGGATTCAATCATCTCCCCATAGTACACATGTGTATCTAGCTATATATCAAATCCTTCTTTGTGATCCCCACATGGTAAGTTGTCATGGAGTCCCATGAATTTTGAGATTTCTTCATTATTTTTGAATATATCTAGAATTGTTGGTCCTTGTTGTTCCTAGTCAATGAGTTGGGGGTATATTAGGCTTAATTTAGTGGTTTAGTCATTTGGGGTGAAATATGTTGTGGATATCATAAAGAGAGAGTTATCCTCAAATAAGTTAGTAGCGTTGAGGGAAAAGTTATCTAGGGTAGTATCATGTGATGTTGGTAACCAAGAGGAAGCCTCGGCCCATTTATTAGAAGTACCCATACCAATAAGAGTAACCTTTCTAGTAGTACATCCTAAGCTAAGATTCTTTGGACGTCTCTCAAGAATGATGAGTTCTAGCAAACTGTTGTCATTTTGTCCTAGCTTTTCATTCTTGTTGTATCTCCATCTCATCATCAATTGTAAACCTTTATTATCATCTTCCATGGGAAGAACGGGCATGGGTAGGTTGTCCTGATAGATTAGTTTAGATACATCTTCCTCATTGACATCTTCTTTGTTCAAGTCTCCCCACTTAGTGAAGGTGGTAGATGTCAGTTTCAATGTTCTAGCTACTTTGTTGATAGGTTGGGAACATTTTTTTGAAATCAACAAAATTTGATTTTCATGAGAAAATGAAGATAGTTACGCTCAAATTTTCGAGATGTAGTAAGAACAAAACTTGAAGTGCTTCCATTCCAGTTTCTAAGTTAATAATTCTTTTTGAAATTAATGAAGATTAAGGGTCTCAAAAAATGTGGGGCACAATATAGGTCCTATTTTTATCAAAAAATGTAGCATAGCACCTTAGGGCTCCCCCATTTTTTATTAACATTATTTTAGAATTTCAAAATTAAGAATGGTGAGAAATTAGCTAATGCCATGTTTATCCTCATTCTTTTGGATAAACTTTTTAATGAATATATAATATTTTATGAATTTTGAAAGTAGAGCATCACAGAAAAAGTTGAAATTTGAAAGTACTCCCCTAATTGTTTTGAAAACTAATCGAAAAACTAATTTTTTTTCCATCATGTGTAGAGTGGAGTCTAGTTTTAAAAAATGTAATTTATTTCACATTTCTATGAATGAGTAAAAATCTATCTTAAAACTAGCACATGTTGGTTTTTTACCAAAAATGAAGGAATTTATAATAGAAGCTATGGATCAAAACCATAATTGAATAAAATATATATATATATATATATATATATTTAGATCGCTAAGAGAGAGGTTAACATCATCAAGGTTTTTTTATAAACTTGCATTGAAAAATGTGTAAACGTGACAATGAGCACATATGAAAATATGAGGAAATTTGGAAAATCCTATCATTTCACTCATCCAAAGTAGGTCATTTGGTGAGTGCAAAATTTGGTACTCGCCAAATGACACATCACATTTGGTGAGCGCTAAATTTGACGTGCACCAAATGTGATGTGTCATTTCATGAGCACCAAATTTGGCACTCACCAAATGACCTACTTTGAACAAAATCTAACTTTCCCCTCCCTTTGGCCAACCACTTTGATAATGATGAATGCATGGTTTATTATTGTAGATGGATAGTTGAGGTTTTACCTTTAAGATGCTCTTTGCCTCGTTACCCTATTTGGATAACTCTCTATCCCTCTAAAGTCTCTTGCTCTCTCAGGTATCACTCCCTCCCACACTACCTAGACTACTCTCTCTCACTCCCTCTCTGGGTCGTTCCCTCCCCACCACCCTACCTAAATAAGTCTATCTCACTCCAGCCCCCTTTCTCACTCTCCCTCTCTCTCTCTCCCCCTTTGGTCTTTTTGTCTCACTCCATCTCCCTCTCTTAGGTCGTTATCTTTCTCTCTCTGTCTCTCTCTCTCTCTCAAGTCTCCCCCTCCTACCCGCTCTCCCTCTCTTAGGTCTCTCACTCACTCCCTCTATCTCTCCCAACTCCTCCTCCCACCCCCATCTCCCTCCCCACCTAGGCATCTCCTCCCTCCCCATCTCTCTCTCACACCTCCCACACTCTCCACCCCCATCTCTCCTCACACCTTCTCCCTCTTAGGTCCTCCCTCCCACACCCTCCTCTCTCTCTCTCAAGTCTCCATCCCACCCTTGTCCCTCCCTCTCTCAAGTCTCCTCCCTCTCTCTCTCCCACTTTGTCTCTCCTTTTCTCTCAAGTATCTGCCTTCCACCTCCTCTACCTCTCTCTCTCTCTCAAGTATCTCCCTCCTGCCCCCTCTCCCTTTCTCTCTTTTTCAAGTATCCCCCTCCTACTCTCTCTCCCTCTCACAATCACTCCCTCTATCTCTCTCCCACTCCCTCCATCTCTCACTCCCTCTATCTCTCTCCATCTCCCTCTTCCTCCTACCACCCCTCCATCTCTCTCTTAGGTCCATCTCTCTCCCTCTCCCTCTCTCCTAGGTATCTCCCTCCCACCCCCTCTC
>VDFB02000003.1:133142408-133206613 GCA_007258455.2 Sequoia sempervirens
GTAGAGGGTAGAGGGTTTAAGGGTTTAGGGTCCAAGGTTTAAGGGTTTACGGTTTAGGGTTTAAGGGTATAAGGTTTAAGGGTTTAGGGTAGAGGGTAGAGGGTTTAAGGGTTTAGGGTTTAGGGTTCAAGGGATAAGGGTTGAGGGTAAAGGGTTTAGGGTTTAAGGTTTTAGGATTTAAGGGTTGAGGGTTGAGGGTAGAGGGTGTTAGAAAAACAAGGATAGACAATTGAGAGGGGGGGTGAATCAGTTGTCATAGAATATTCAAAATTTTCAACTTAACTTAATTTCATATCTAATGAAATATTAATAAACCATAAACAATCAACACATTAGAAGCACAGAGAACACCTATATTTTTTTACGTGGAAACCCTATTAGGGGAAAAACTATGGTGGATGTTAGTCCACAATATTATACCTTGTCAAAAGTATAATGGAAAATAATAGGAATGCATATGCATTTAGGAACACTTCCTAGAGCTCACTGCTCAAATACAAAAGGGATCATTTCCCAACAATACAAAGTAATTCATATTAGATCTACAAGGTAGGAAAAAAGAGAATAGATTCTACAAAAGCCTAATTATAGTTCTAGTTAAGCATTGAAAACCTTCTTCACACTTCGCTCAACCTTCTTCTCAATCTACTCTACAATTGAATGAATAGATCAATATTCACTCACTTTCTCTTCTTTGGATTTCCTTCACTTCATAAAAACACACTCACACACTAACTTCATTCAACCAATCAGTCTTATATATTCGCAACATGGAATAACATCAACAACTTCGTCGACCAAAAATATTAAACATATTTACAATGTCAGCCCAAAACACAAGTAAATTTTCAATGTGGACCAAACACCATCAACTAATATTATGATGAAACCCAAAAAATATCCTCGAGCATGCCATACATTCAAATTTTAATCTTCAAGGATTTGCAACACATTACAACCATCATGTTGACCAAGAACATGAAAAATCGCACACACATGAGAAAAATCTTTGACCATGAGCACACCAATCAACATGGATGTACAAAAAAGATAGAGAATGATCTAGAATCATCCATAAGCAACAATAACTAACAAGGAGGCATCTGAAACAACTGAGGTTATCAAAATTACATAAACATCAATCAGAAACATTGACAGAGACCACAAAAATAGTGTTAGAACACAACTGTCCATAACACAATCAAATCTTCATGCACACCTCTAAAACTTCTGGTGGATGAACTAGATACTCTCAACAATAAACCCTTTATTCCACAACAACTAATCTTTAATGTATAGAAAAAAAAATCAAGTCTTGACCTTCACTGTTCCATTGGCAACTTGCAACTTTGCAACTCTTTAACAATTTTCTCAATATCCTTGACATATACAACCTTCAATGCTAATAGTGTTGACATCAATGACAACCAAAATTAAAGAACACAACCACAACATCCAATAATATCCCAAAAATCTCCCCCTTTGGCATTGATGGCAACACATGATAATACAATCAACACAAATACACTTACTCCCCCTTAGGTTCTAACTCTTCTCAACTACTCTTCTCCCAAAGAGATTTTTCACATTGTTCTTCTCCCCTTTGTCATCAATGGAAAAGGTAAGAATTACCTTTCCCCGTACAAGTTATAAACCACATATCTACACATTTGACTACTCCTCTTGAGTAGTAGCCATGAAAACATCAATCCAGATCAGTAAATATCTATGAAGCACATAGATTGATGTAAAAAAATGCATATTTAGTTCATATCAGGAGGGGTAATCACCCCTAGCATCCGTCTGAGATACTCAAAAGTATCTTTTGGTAATGGCTTGGTGAAAATGTATGCAACCTATTCTTTGGTAGGCACATACTACAATCTAACTTCTCTCTCATTCACTTTCTCCCTCAAGAAGTGAAACTTGATTGATATATGCTTGGTCTTGGAGTGTAGCACCAAATTATTTGATATGTTAATTGCACTTGAGTTGTCATAGTATATGGAAATAGGCTCTTCATATACTACTCTGATATCTTTTAGTATCTTTTTCATCCACATCAGTTGAGTATAGTTGTTTGCAATAGCAATATATTCTGCCTCAACAGTAGATAGATAAATGGAATTATTCTTTTTACTCAACCAAGATACCATCTTCTTCCCTAGGAAGAAGGCACCAACACTACTACTCTTCCTATCATCTAAATCTCCTACCCAATCTTCATCAATATACGCACTTAGAGTAAGATTATCATTCATAGGATACCAAAGCCCAAAGTCAACTGTTCCATTCAAATATCTGAAGATTCTTTTTATAGCAGTCACATGAGATTATTGTGGATCAGACTAAAATCTAGCAACCATACATACAACATTCATGATGTCTAGTTTGGTCTAAGTTAAATAGAGAAATCCACCAATCTTTGACCTGTATCTTGTTTGACTTTCCTTAGGAGAATTATCATTCTATGTTAACTTGCATCTAGTTACCATGGGAGTACCAACAGGCTTTGAGTCTTCCATGCCAAACTTCTTTAGTAGATCTCTCACATATTTAGATTGAGATATGAAAATTCCATTATCTAACTGAGTAACTTGCAATCCTAGAAAGAACTTCATCTCTCCAATAAATATTCATTTCAAATTCACTCTTCATTTCATCAGAAAAATTCATACATAGATTTTCATCTCCTCCAAAAATAGTGTCATCAACAAAGACCTCAATAATCAATTCTTTGTCATGATCCAACTTGAAATACAAGCTGTTGTTAGTAGGACCTTTATTGAATCAAAGTTGTATTAAGTATTTATCTATTCTAGCATACCAGGCTTTGGGGGCTTGCTTGAGTCCATAAAAATCTTTCTTTAATTAGCTAAACATGTCTTCCTTATCAATTAGTTGAAATCCATCTAATTGTTCAATATGTACTTCTTCCAGCTCACCATTCAAAAAAGTAGACTTCACATCCATTTGATAGACTTTATAGTTCTTATATGCAACATAAGCAAGAAATAACCTTACAACTTCAATTCTGGCAATAGGGGAAAAGATTTCTACAAAACCAATACCTTCCATTTGTGAATACCCTTTACATACTAGTCTTGCTTTATTCTGGACCACTTCACCTTGTTCATTCAGCTTATTCCAAAAGACCCATTTAGTACTAATCACATTTTTATCTTTAGGTCTAGGAACAAGTATCCATGTATCATTCTTTTCAATTTGCATTAGTTCTTCCTTCATAGCTTCCATCCAATGTTCATCATTGCAAGTTTCATTGACATCTCTAGGATTAATTTGAATATTAGGTAATACTCTTCTGCAACCCTTCTCCTATTTTTCACTCTGTTATTCTTGTATCCTATAATTTGGCTTTCTGAATGATTTAGGTTTACATACCTCATAACTTTAGGACTTTCTCAAACTTCTAGTTCTTCTATTATTTCTTTTGCACTTGCACTTGTCTCTCCTTCTTGACTTTCTTGATTTACTAGAACAAATTGAAGTTCATTTTATGTCTGAACATTTTTCCCTTTGTTTTTTCTATCTTCATGGTCATCTAAATCATATCCACAGTATCTGGATGATCTAGCAGAGTCCTCATCAATTCTAACATTTGCACTCTCATCCATTTTTCTTAGTCTTCTGTTATAGCACTGGTAGGCCTTGATTTTAGTAGAGTAACCTAGAAAGATTCCTTCATCACTTCTTGCATCAAACTTTCCTATGTCCTCATCTCTCTTAATGTAGCATTTTCTTCCAAAGATCTTGAAATACTTAACAGAAGGCTTATAACCAAACCACAATTCAAAAGGAGTTTTACCATAATTAACATTGACATTTACCTAGTTTAAAGTGTGCACAACAGTGCTTACAACTTAACTCCAATAGATGTGAGGCACATTTTCTTCTATCATCATTGTTTTAGCAACATCCAATTTTTTTTTTTCTCCCTCTCTACAACTCCATTCTGTTGAGGGGTTCAGGGAGAAGATAATTGTCTTCTGATTCCATGCTCTTCACAAAAAGAATTGAATTCTCTGGAGGTGAACTCACCACCTCTATCTGACCTTAAGCACTTAATTTTTAGACCTTTCTCCTTCCCTGCCATAGCTTTGAAACTTTTGAACTTCTCCAATGCTTCACATTTTTCTCTTAAGAAAGCAAACCATATCATCCTAAAGTAATCATCAATAAGAAGCATAAAGTACCTTTCTCCACAAAGAATTCTGACTCTAGAAGAACCACATAGATCAGTATGCAGCAACTCCATTAATCCATTAGAATGATGTTGTTTTCTCCGAAAAGAAACTCTAGTATGTTTTCCCATCTGGCATTCCTTGCAAATTGTGTTAGGAGGCTTCACTAGCTTAGGTAGATCTCTTACTACTTGTGTGGAGCTTAATTTGGCAATGTTATCAAAATTCACATGACACAACCTCCTATGCCATAACCAACTTTCATCTACTTGAGCAATTAAACAACTTTCACTAGCAGCATTCAAGTGAAAAATATTACCTTTTGTCTTTTTACCTAAAGCAATTACATTTCTAGAACTTCCAAGTATCCTACATCTTCCACCTTTGAACTGAAGATCATAGCCCTTGTCCATCATTTGTCCAACACTCAAAAAAAATTTCTTCAAGCCTTCAACATAAAGGACATCATTAGTGTTATGCTTACCACCAAGACAAATAGATCCTCTGCCATGAATCCCATGAGCATTGTTGTCTCTGAATGTTACAACCCCACCATCATATTCCTCTAGACCTACAAATTTTTTTTCACTAGTCATATGATGTGAGCAACCACTATGAATAAACCACTCATCCTTTTCTTCAATTCAGACTATAAGAGATTTCTCAACTTTAGTAGATTCAGTAGCCACCAGACCATTCTCCTTGATAGAAAGGAACACCCATTCATCTTCATTTCCATTTTCTTTATCAAACTCTTCATCAGTCACTCCTTCTTTAGCATAGTAACATTTCTTTTGGAATCTAGCTTTAGGATTAGACCTAGGAACTCTTTTATGACACCTTGATGCAAAATAACCTATTTTATTGCAAGAGAAACATTTAAAAGGAAACATTTCTTTATACTTACCTTTTCCTTTGCCTTCTTTCTTCACAATCAATGATTCCAACTCTTCTACTTCTCTTTCTTCATCTTCAATCTATTTCATTTCTTCATCATACTTGAATGAATTTTTGGAACACTCTTCTGAATCATATATTTGCTTGTTTCTTCTAGATATAGTAGCCTTAATTGCAGATTCAGTCTTGGGAATAGATTCACCAAATTCACTTATCTAAAAGGCAACAAGTTTACCAATCAGTGTATATCTTGTCACATTTTTCACTGATTTGAATTATTCAATAGCATGAGCCTTTTCTTTGTAGGAGGGAGGAAATGATCTAAGAAATTTAGCTACAATTTCTTCCTCTTCCAAGGTACCATTGGAACATCTAATACCCATCACTAGTTCATTTAATCTTTGCATAAAAGAAGAAATATTTTCATCTTCACCCATCTTCAAATTTTTTTACTTGCCTTTTAAACTCTGTAGCTTAGCCATCTTCACATGCACATCTCCTTCATACAAATTTTCTAGCTTCATCCAAATCTCATGAGCTGTCTTCAAACCTATCACATTTGTCATTTTTGAATTTGTTAGAGCACTCAACAAAGCTTCAATAGCCCTGATGTTATTCTCAATCTCTTTAATCTCATCAGCAGTGGAAGGACCATTCTGAGGAATAACATATGGATTCTTTGTAATCTTCTAGAATGGTTCACCAATACACCTCAAATGACACTCCATCCTAACTTTCCACAATGAGTAGTTTGTTCCATCAAATCTAGGACTATTCTTCTTGTATGATGCCATCTCGGATCACCTCAAGCTTTTAAGCTTCTTCAAAGGAACCTACTCTGATATCAATTGTTGGAAAAAAAAGGACAAACAACTAAGAGGATGGGGTGAATCAGTTGTCAAAGAATATTCAAACTTTTCAACTTAACTTAACTTAATTTCAGATCTGATGAAAGATTAATAAACCATAAACAATCAACACATCAAAAGCACAAAGAACACTAAGATTTTTTTTATGTGGAAACCCTGTTAGGGGAAAAATCATGGTGGATGTTAGTCCACAATATTATACCTTGTTAAAAGTATAATGGAAAATAATGGGAATGCATATGCATTCAGGCACACTTCCTAGAGCTCACTACTCAAATACAAAAGGGCTCAATGCCCAACAATACAAAGAAATTCAGATTAGATCCGCAAGGTATGAACTAAGAGAATAGCTTCCACAAAATCCTGATTATAGTTCTAGTTAATCATAGAAAGCCTTCTTCACACTTTTCTCAGCCTTTTTCTCACTCTACTCTGCAATCGAATGAATAGATATATATTCACTCACTTTCTCTTCTTTGTATTCCTTCACTTCATACACACAAACTCACACACTAACTTCATTCAACCAATTACTCTTATATATTTGCAACATGGAATAACATCAACAACTTTGTCAGCCAAAAATATAAAACATATTTACAATGTTAGCCCAAAACAACAAGTGGATTTTCAATGTGGATCAAACACTATTGACTAATATTATGATGCAGCCCAAAAAAATATCCTCGAGAGCGCTGAACATTCAAATTTTAATCTTCAAGGATTCATAACAGGTTACAACCATCATGTCAGCCAAGAACATGAAAATTCGCACACACATGAGAAAAATATTTGAACACGAGCACACTGATCAACACAAACATACAACAAAGATATAGAATGATCTAGAAGCATCCACAAGCATCAAGAAATAATAGAGAGGCAGCTGCAACAATTGAGATTACTAGAATTACATAAAAATGAATTAGGAACATTGAAAGAGACCACAAAAACACTGTAAGAACACAATTATCCATAACAAGATCAAATCTTTATGCAAACCTCTAAAAATTCTGGTAGATGAACTAGATACTTTGAACAATAAACCCTTTAGTCCACAACAATTGATCTTAAATGTATAGAACAAAACACCTTCTTGACCTTTATTGTTCAATTGACAACCTACAACTTTGCAACTCTTCCTTTAACAATTTTCTCAATATCCTTGACATATGTAGCCTTCAATACTAATAATGTTGACATCAATGAAAACTACATATCAGCAACACAACCACAACATCCAACAATCTCCCAAAAAAGGGTAGAGGGTAGAGGGTTGAGGGTTAAGGGTAAAGGGTAGAAGTTATAAGGGTTTAGGGTTTAGGGTTTAAGGGTTTAGGGTTTAAAGGGTTTAAGGGTTTAGGGTTTAAGGGTTAAGGGTAGACGGTAGAGGATTGAGGGTTGAGGTTTTTAGGGTTTAAGGGTTGAGGGTTGAGGGTTGAGGGTGGAGGGTAGAGGGTTTAAGGGTGTAGGGTTTAAGGTTTAAGGGTTAAGGGTTTATGGTTTATGATTTAAGGGTAGAGGGTTTAAGGGTTTATGGTTTAAGGGTTAAGGCTAGAGGGTTTACAATTTAAGGGTTAAGTGTTTATATTTTAAGGGTTGAGGGTAGAGGGTTTAAGGGTTTAGGGTTAAGGGTTTATGTCTCCCACCCCTCTATCTCCCACTCCTCTCTCCCACCACCTCTCTAAGGTCTTCCCCCACCCTAATTGAATAACTCTCTCCTTCTCAATTCTCTCTCTCTCTCTCAAGTCTCACTCCCTCCCACACTACCTAGACTAATCTATCTCACTCCAATCCCATCTCTCACACTCCCTCTTTGTCAAGTATCATGTACCTCCCACCCTACCTAGATAAATATATTTCACTCCAACCCCCTCTCCCACACTCCATCTCTCTCTCCCCCTTTGGTCTTTTTGTATCTCTTAGGTCTCATCCCTCCCAACCCCTCTCCCGTTGTTAGGTTTTTTCCCCCCACCCTAACTCGATAACTCTCTATCAATCTCAAGTCTCTATCACTCTTAGGTCTCAATCCCTAGCACACAACCTAGACTAATCTCTGTCACTCCTATCCCCTATCCCTCTATCTCAATTCTCACTCCCTTCCTCTCTATATTTTGAAAAAAATTCAAAGTAGCACATTTTTTGATCGCCAAATTTGGTGAGTGCCAAATGTGTTTTTACCTTGAAACAGTAAAATAGGGGTCGACCCCATGATTCATACCCACATTCTTTTGCATTTGTCTGGTTTAGCACTTTATCCAACTCAAAAACACCTTTTTCATGTATTTGACTCCCTATTATACCAATCTATGCTTGATCCATCACCTTTTTACCACCAATTTTCATGCTAGACAATGTAGAAGAAGACATTTTGAAGTTTCTACATAATTTTACATTATCTAAGGTAACATATTCATTTTGGTAATATTGAAATATTTATATTTAGTATATTTGATTTTTTTTGACAATATAAACTAAATTCCTTTAATGATTTTATTAATTATAACAATTGGACATAGAATTCAACATTGAATTAGATGGGAGTTGCATAAAAAGTTTATTTTTTATGACTTTGTAGAAAAAAATTGAAAAACATGACATAATTTAGATGAATTCATGTTTAAACTTATATAAACAAAATCAACTTAACACAAATTTTCTTATGAATTCTATTTGCATTGTTTATAGTAGTCCATTTCTAGCATGGCTAGTGGAATTCACTCTATTTAATTTTAGGTAGATGTTTATATTGATTTTTTTTTTTTTTTAACAATCTATAGACCATCCATTTAATGATTTTGTTAGTCTTCAATGTTACACATAGAATTCAACATTAAATTAGATGGATCTACATGTAAAATTTTAATTTTTAGGAGCTTGAAGATATAAAATGGAAAACATGACATAATAGATTCAAATTCATTATTAGTGATGGTTGTGGGAAAATTTTTATTTTCAACTAATTTGGAAAACCTAAGAGCTTTCATCAATGTTAATGCAAGTTTCCCTTCATTCATACCATTTACCTTTCTAAGAAATAAAAAGAGAAAATTTTGTGCAATTGAAAATGCTTTTTGTCTTTCTAAGTTACCTAATTTCCAAAGAAATAGTGAATAATTAAAAGATATAGCATCACACACCCTTCTTTGAATTCATGTTCCTCATGGCTTGGTTGGCAATCACAATGTGGTTTTGACAACAATAAGCACAAGATTCTCTAGTTTCCAAAGGTGGAAGCAACTTATACCCTAGGTTTGACACAAGTCTTTGATCCTAAGCACTTTTCCACACTCCAAATACTCCCCTCAAACCCTTCTTAAAATTGGTCAACGCTTACATGAAGCAATTTTGCACAAATCCCTCAAAGTACTAGGTTTTACATAGTATAGTTGCAAAAAAGAAACAAAATTTCCTCAATAACTCACACAAAATGATGATTTATCAACCCTCCTTTTGTAAAAACATGCATATAGGCCTACATAAAATTAGTACCAAGTTTCATATATTTTCACTATATGCATAAAAAGTTATGGGTTTTTTGAAGCTCGCTATAAATCCTAGGTTGGGAACATCAATGTTTGATAAGTCACACTAGTTATACAATGTAAAGTAATGCTTTAGCTTTAAAGATATACAATTCAATGTAATTAGAAATATCAATATGTTTCATAAAATGCTTGGTGTGTTTCATAAAATGCAATGTAATCAATGGTATGGATATGTTCGAAAAAATGTATTACTTACTTTTCTTGCGGTATGGAGGTAGATGTATGTATGAAAAATGTTGTAGCATAGACATGTTTGATAATTACAAATAGATCGCTACCTTCTTTCATAAAATGCTTTGGTTTGTTTCATAAAATTCATTGTAATCAATGATATTAGTATGTTCCATAAAATGCATTACTTACTTTTGTTCTACGTGTGTTTGTGGACATGTAGCATTCAATGTCATGCTGAGGAAATGACCAAAGGATCTAACACTAGAAGAACATGTAGTTAAAAATGCAAGGAGAAGAGAATAAAAAATTGTAGCTCGTGAAGCAAAGGAATTGTAGCCCATACAACTAGAAATTTTGATGCAATCTAAGAGAGACATCCAATTGGAAAAACAAAGGGCACAAATGAACAAATTTCGTGGAAGGACACAAATGGATCTCAAAGTTGGGGTCACATAATCAACCATATAGGTGAATTTGAATGCACATCTCTAGTGAAAAAATGCCAACATGTGTTTTCCAAGTACATCAAAAATCACATATGTAGTTGAAGACACACCATCAACAACATTGGGTTTTGAAAGTACATTAGCAAACACATCTCTATTTGAAGGCACTCCAAAAATTACATCTCAAGTTGGATGTACAACATCGTTTACATGTTAATCTCAAGGTATGACATTAATTGTACCTTCGATTGAAGGTACGCGATCTATCCCCGATGTTGTTCATGACATTCCTAATGTTGACACAAATATACATTTGAGAACTCCTCCTAAAGTTTTGCATAGAAAACCTAAATTTTTGATTGATATCGATTCAAATGTTTTGAAATGGATGCCTAATAAGATTCCAAAATGTTCATGTCAATGATATGCACAGAGGATATGGAGTTTATTTTTTGAGAAGCTAAGTGAGGGTGGAAGATGCCAACTATTTTTTGAAATGACGAGGAAACTCAAATTTAGGCCCACCACGAAGGATCTTGGGCTAATAGTTTCAAATGACTCAAGTGAAAATTCATTGTAAATAACTTGATGAGTGCATACGAGAGCATGGGTTCTACCTCACACACAGAGGATAGTTGTGCCACATGATGTGTGATAACAACAATACTATTAAGCAATCAAAAAAGGAACAAGGTGAACCTTACAAAGACAAGTAAGTCTTTTAAAATAAGCAAATCATATCTAATGAGAGAAAAAGGAAGGCGTGAAAGAGTGGAGGATCCAAATATTAATGAGTTATGGGCGTTCTCAGGTAGATTTCAATAGAAAGATGAAAAATTTGCTAAAGTGTTGAGATCTATAATAGTAGATTATTGGAAGGATAACACAAGGACCTCTCCCAATCAAAGAGACATTGTAAGAAGGAGAATTGGTAGTCAAATCCATGGGCCACATCCAAAGCATTAGTTGGATACCACTCAAACCCAAGTTTTTGTTGATTTTGTATGGAAGTTTCCTAAAATTAAAATATGTCAAAGTTATTTTGAAATGATAAAGCTTTTTTATGTCAAAATAAATCACACACGCACTACTTGTTGTTGTAGAGTACATATTGAGTTTTCTAACTATTATTATGTTTATCGATGTATATATGTAGATATGCATACTAATAATGTTTTACAAGAATGTAACATAAGGCCTCCACCTAAATCCTCAAGGGAATTCTTATCTTCCATTTTATGTGAAAAAGTGGATGGTCAAATTTTTTACAAGTCATGTTTGGATGTCACATGTGATCATTGTGGTGGCATGCAAAATTTTCCAATTTTCTAGCACATGGCTAGTACACACACAATTGGAAATGAAATTGTGGAATTTTGCAAATACAAGATAGTGCCCTACAATCTAAAAGATGGGAAAGAAGAAAAGAAGTTTGAATTGGTTAGTGATAAGATTCTAGTGTAGCAGTTTATGGTAGAGGATAACAAGAAAGTATTGAAGGAGTATCACTTTTACATCAGTGATAATCACACACATTCTATAGAGTTTGTGCAAGGTTGCTTTTAGATGTTCTATGTTGATCTAGCTAGTAGGGGCATATCATTTAGTTAGCATATCATATGGTCATATAACTGTACATTGCAATTAAGGAACTCTAGAATGTTTTACTGGTTGAGCGGGATGCATAGGATCAGTGGTGTTCCCCATATTTGGAACTTCTCAGAGGCGAGTCATGGAAAGGGGCAGCATGATGGAGAAGGTGCATGTATCAAAAGAGCCTTACCATGAGAAGAGTTAAAGTACAAAGATAGTGTAAAGTGACAGATGCAAGATAAATTGTCTAGTGGTGAAATCATGCAATGGCTCTAGGTAGTGAAGGTAATTATTTTGTTCATATATTTTTCATTTATTAGATGATACTAACATTGTAAAATATGAGGATTGTCTTACACTAATAGGATCAAGTGAGCTACACTCTTTTAGAAGCTCCAGTCCAGGTACATGGACTATCCATACACGAAAGATGGCATGCTTTTGTTTTGCATATGTAAACTTCAAGCATGGAATGATTACGATTCAACGAAGTGGGTTGACGAATGGTCTATAAGAAGTTTAACCCCACTTGACACTTATTAGCTCTTGATGGCTCTACAAATCATGGAGATGTAATCATCCATTGACTTTGATCATGTATCAAACCTACTAAAACCAGGTAATATATCTTACTTTCAGGTTTTATTTTGATGTTCATTAAATACATCTAACAAGATGAACATATCAATGCAGTGAATGTTTATACAGTGATTGCAAATGAGGACAATGAAGAGGATACAAATTATTATCTATATCATTGTATCGAGGACAAAAATAAATTGGAGGCCCCAATTATAGATGGAGAAAACATAAAATATCCTACAAGTTCGGTGGTTGTTATTGGAACATGGCTTACAAGGTACCCAATTAAGTATGTTGTAGTTTTGTTATTTGAGAACTTTGACATGCATCGGAAGATTTCTCATAGACTCCAACCTTGTCATCACAAAAAATGTTCATTTGATCAAATATAAGGGTAAACCTATGAACAAGAACTTGTGGAAAGTGTGTGAGTTCAATGCTTGACATAATAAAGAGTAGAGAAGACTTGGATGGTTCCCTAGATTTATTTGTAAGTATGCACATTGAATTTGTAAATTCATGTTATTGATCACTGCTTTCTTTCAAGCATTTAAGTTTTATTGTAGAAGGGTTTGCAAAATTTCATTATTGTTAATTTTCAAAATGATAATTAAATGTTGCTCTCCATTGACTAACTTAAGTTGGTATTCTCTAAATTGGTGTTTGATGTCATATGTATTCAGGACTATCATTCATGCATTTATGGCTATCTTTTAACCCACTTATTAATTATATCTTTGCTTTAGTGATGAGATATGCAAGAATAGTGAAGGAGAAAAAAGGGAAAGGCTTCATTAAAGATTATCATCTTAAGAAAAGAACATTGGTTGTTGGTGCAAATGTTTAGTGGTATGATAAACATTGGTTGTTGGTGCATTTTCTGGTTTTCAAGCTTCTCTTTCTTTTCCCTTCCATAGATTTGTTGGATTCTTATAGCATGCATTAAGATGTTAATAGATCTAGTCAGAAGGTGTATGTCTGACATTATTTAGTTATTGGTCTTTTAATGATTTTTATGTGAGTTCATGTCTAAAATTTATATGCTTTTGTAGGTTTTTTGTGGAACAAATTCTAGTGAGAGTATACCAACACAGAGAGGCTACTACGCATGTGTTTCCAAGGGAGTAGGGGACGTACATGTTTTGGGGCATTTTGGAATGCAAATAATTGGGCCACCTAAGGTGGATTGGATAAAACAAACTGGGCAACAACTCCTTTTGTTTCTTCTTGTACAATACATTTCATGATCGGGGTACAAATGGGAGGAATATTTCCCTGCATGTATTGCTACAAGTATTGAGAAATATGATGATTTTCAAGATGTTCTTCCATCACTATTGTAATATTTGTTATTGACTTATTGTTTTTTTTATATACAAAAATAATGAGAAATTAATACATACAAATCTGTATATTCCTTAATAAATGCCTCAATCGAATCTGTATATTACTTTTAAAGTTAGTTGAAAAAGTCTAAGACAATGCCTTCTATTGTACAAAGAAATATTTAAATTTGTCTCTTTACATAATCTTAGTCACCCTTCAAGGGGTTCATTGAAAATAAATGCACAAGACATCTTATTACTCCTTGCCACCATTGACAACCTATCCTAGTGGTCATCCAAGGAAGGAAAAACAAACCAACAAGGGTAGAAAAACATGAACATTGGGGAAGCAATGTTTTAATACCCTCCAACACCTTCAACAACTCCCAAACATTCTTCAATCAACCAATCTCTCCAAACAGTCACTTGGCATTTGGTGCTCTTGTCAACTTTGGCAACATAGTCACATGGCCAATAGCACAAACAAAAGATGGAGTAGCATGAGAACATACCTTGGGCTGTATCAAGTTATTAAAAAACATATCACGATGATTCTCAACCCTTTTTGGACTCATACATCCATACTACAACGTTCCAATGCACAAATCAACATTATGGTTTATTGACAAAATGCATAAATGATGCATTATTATTGATCCAAACTCAAAAATCTAAGATGAAACTTAATCCATTTTCACTCATGCACATGAATATCATGAACATAAGCCCCATGAAACAATTAAAACACCTTTTCAATGATTTTTTCATAAAATAAAAGACCTTTGACTTAAATACGTTATGGTTGTTCTCTGGGTATTACCTTTTCCTCTATAGTGCAAATTTTGTTTTGCAACTTGTGTGACCAAATGAATTATTCCAATGGATCTGAGTGAGTATGTTTATGTTAGGCATGGTCCTCTTTCACACTCAAAAATGTCGAATCACTCCAAGCTACATTCAACTGATATAATCTATTAAGAGTCTGAAGTGCAAAATAGTTACAATCTTCGACAAGATGTTACTCGGACATCATGATGCTTCAAATTTTTTTATCTGAGCTTATAGGATCATGTTCAGCCCCTATACAATAATATCTCTTAGTGTTTGCTCTCTTGGAGGTGTCTTCGCATGGCAGTGACATTTCACTTGGAAAAAAAGTTATCAAATGCTAGTAGTGTAAAGTTGCAAAGTGGTGCAACTTTTGTTCTGCAACTCATATAACCAAATGAACTATTCCAATGCATCTAGGTGGGTAATTTTATGCTAGGAATAGTCCTCTTTCACACCCAAACATGTCAAATCTCTCTGAGATACATTCAACCAGCAGAATCATTTAAGAGTCCAAAGTGCAAAATGACTGCAATCTTCAGCATGTTGTTACTTGAATACTGTGATACGTAGAAACTTCTCGTATGACCCTATGGAATTGTGTAGTGACCCTCTACAATAACCTCCCTCATTTTTTTCTATCTTAGAGGTGTTTTCCCATAGTGGAAAATTTTCACTTGGGGAAAAAGTTGTTAAATTCAAGTAGTGTAAAGTTGCAAAGTGGTGCAACTTTCATTATACAACTCATGTGACTAAATGAACTATTAAAACATGTTTGGGTGGATACTTTTATGTTAGGAATGGTCTTCTTTTGCACCCAAATATGCCAAATCACTCTGACTTACATTCAACTGAAAAAATCCCCTATGATTCCAAAGTGCAAAATGACTTTAATCTTTGACATGTTGTAACTTGGATACCGTGATTCTTAGAAAATTCTCATCTAAACCTACGGGATCACATTGGTCCCCTCTATAATAACCTCTCTTAATTTTTCTCTCAGAGGCATTTTCCTGTGGTGACAAATTTTCACTTGGGGAAAAAGTTGTTAAATGTAAGTAGTGTAAAATTGCAAAGTGATGCAACTTTTATTTTGTAACTCCTTTGAACAAATAAACTATTCCAACACATCCAAGTGGGTACGTTTATGCTATGAATGGTCCTTTTTCACACCCAAACACGCTGAATCACTCCAAACTACATTCAACTAACATAATCTCTTATGAGTCCAAAGTGTAAAATGATTGTAATCTTCAAAATATTGTTATTCAGATACCATGATTCTTAGAAACTTCTCACCTAAGCCTATGAAATCATGTTGGACTCCTCTACAATAACCTCTCTCAATTTTCAGTATCTCTAAGAATTTTTTCTATGGTAGCAAATTTTCACTTGGGGAAAAAGTTGTCAAATGCAAGTAGTGCAAAGTTACAAAGTGGTGCAACTTTTGTTATACAACTCATGTGACCAAATGAATGATTCCAATATGTCCAGGTGGGTATGTTTATGGTAGGCATGGTCCTTTTTCACACCCAAATATGTTGAATCTCTTTGAGCTACATTCAAGCGAAAAAATCCCTTATGAGTCTAAAGTGCAAAATGGTTGCAATCGTCAGCATATTGTTACTTGGATACTGTGATGCTTAAAAATATTTTGTCAAATCTTATGGAATCATATTGGGCCCATCTAAAATAACTTCTCTCAATTTTCGCTATCCTAGAGGCATTTTCCTGTGATGGTAAATTTTCACTTGGCAAAAAGTTGTTAAATGCAAGTAGTGCAAAATTGCAAAGTGGTGCAACTTTCATTCTACTACTCGTGTGACCAAATAAATTATTTTGATGCATCTAGATGGGTATTTTTATGCTATGAATGGTATTTTATCACACCCAAACACATTGAATTGCTCCAAGCTACATTCAACCAGCAAAATCCCTTATGAGTCCAAAGTGCAAAATGGTTGCAATCTTCAACATGTTGTTACTTGAATACCATGACTCTTAGAAAATTCTAGTCTAAGCCTATGGGATTGCATTGGACCCCTCTATAATAACCTCTCTGGTTTCTTTCTATTTTGAAGGAGTTTTCCCATGGTGGTGAATTTTCACTTGGGAAAAGTATTGTCAAATGCAAGTAGTTCCAAATTGCAAAGTGGTGCAACTTTAGTTCTACAACTCGTGTCACCAAATGAATTGTTCCAACACATCTAGGTGGATACATTTACACTAGGCATGGTCATCTTTCACACTCAAACACGTTGAATCACTTCGAGCTACATTCAACTGGTAGAATCCCTTGTGAGTCCAAAGTGCAAAATGAATGCAATCTTTAGCATGTTGTTACTCTAATACTGTGATGCTTAGAAACTTCTCATTTGAGCCTATGGCATTGTGTTAAGACCCTCTACAATAACCTCTCTCAATTTTTTCTATCTCATAGGAATTTTCATGTGGTGGAAAATTTTCACTTGGGGAAAAAATTGTCAAATGCAAGTAATGGAAAGTTTCAAAGTGGTGCAACTTTTATTCTACAACTCATGTCACCAAACAGACTATTCCAATGGGTCCGAGTGGATACCCTTTCACACCCAAACACGTCGAATCACTCCCAACTAAATCCAACTGATAGAATCCCTTATGAGTCCAAAGTGCAAAATGGGTGCAATATTTAACATGCTATTACTTAGACACCGTGATACTTAGAAAATTATTTTCTAAGCTTATAAGATCATGTTGGGCCCCTCTATAATAACCTTTCAGTTTTTTCTATCTCAAAGGTGTTTTCTCGTGGTGGAAAGTTTTCACTTGGGAAAAAAGTTGTCAAATGGAAGTAGTGTAAAGTTCTAAAGTGGTGCAAATTTTGTTCTACAACTCGTGTGACCAAAAAAAATATTTCAATGCATCTGGGTGGGTACGTTTACGCTAGGCATACTCCTCTTTTACACCCAAACACGTCGAATCGCTTTGAGTTATATTCAACTAGCAGAATCCCTTATGAGTCCAAAGTGCAAAATGGTTGCAATCTTCAGTATGTTGTTACTTAGATACTGTGATGCTTAGAAACTTTTCATTTGAGCTTATAGGATCATTTCAGCCCCCTCTACAATAAACTCTCTCGGTTTTCACTATTTTGGAGGTGTTTTCTCATGGTGACAAATTTTCACTTGGGGAAAAAGTTATCAAATGCAAGTAGTGGAAAGTTGCAAAGTGGTATAAATTTCATTATGTAATTTGTGTAACCAAAAAAAATATTTTGACACATCCAGGTGGGTATGTTTATGCTAGGCATAGTCCTCTTTCACACCCAAACATGTTGAGTCGCTCTGAGCTACATTCAACTAGCAGAATCCCTTATAAGTCCAAAGTTTAAAATGGCTACAATCCTTAGCATGTCATTACTTGAATTTCGTGATACTTAGAAACTTATTTTATAAGTCTATGAGATTGTGTTGGACTCCTCTACAATAACCTCTCTTAGTTTTTTCCATTTCAAAGGCATTTTCCTGTGGTGGCAAAGTTTCACTTGGAGAAAATGTTGTCAAATGCAAGTAGTGGAATGTTGCAAAGTGGTGTAGCTTTCATTCTACAACTCGTTTGAATAAATGAAATATTTTGACACATTTGGGTGGGTATTTTTATACTAAGTATGGTCATATTTTACATCCAAACACATCAAATCACTTTGAGCTACATTCAATTGGTAGAATCCCTTATGAGTCTAAAGTGCAAAATGGCTGCAATCTTTAGCATATTGTTACTCAAATACCATGATACTTAGAAACTTCTTGTCTAATCTTATGAGATCATGTTGGACCCCTCTACAATAACCTTTCTCGATTTTCTCTATCTCAAAGGAATTTTCCCATGGTGGTGAATTTTCACTTGGGGAAAAGTTGTCAAATGCAAGTAGTGTAAAATTACAAAGTGGTACAACTTTTGTTCTACAACTTGTGTGGCCAAATGGGCTATTCCAATGCATCAAAATGGGTGCATTTACACTAGGAATAGTCCTTTTCATACCCAAACATGTTTAATCACTCTAAACTATGTCCAACCAGCTAAATCCCTTAAGAGTTCGATTTGTAGTTATTGTCACCGAATAGTGCACCCTTGTTGAGATGTAAAACTTAGCCTACTAGTGAAACATTGGATTTGGATATTCAATATCCATGAAATATGGTTTTTCATGTTGTAGAGTTATAAAACATGATGTGGCAATAGTTATAGGACCATGTTTCCCAAGTCATGTTATTTCAGGCATAGAAAATGGAAGGAGGTTTTTAAACTTATTTAAATGATCAATATGGGAGAAATGTGATAACTGCATATGGGTGATACATACAAAAATCAAGCTTATATTTTTGTTCATACACATTATATCTTCCAAATATCATTAAAAATGACCTATGCATTGATTTCATTTTATGAGATGTCAAGTGTTGTGATATTAGTAGATGGAAATAAATTTTGCTGGCTGGATCAACAACTATCATGTCTTTTGATGCACATTCATACAAGTAAATAGAGGTGTATATATATTCCCATGAGGTTTGAAACATCCACTTTTTCTATAGATGTAAATTAAATGACTGCTAAGCTTTAGAATTAGAACCATTAGTTGTTGGATGCCAGCCTCAACCATGAATTAAAAACAATACATTTTTCTATGATTTTTTTTATTGGAAGGAGCTCTTACAATTCATTTGAAACCCTTTGGTGTTAAATTCCTTGCCAGTAGACAAAAGTAGAACTCAAGAAGCATGGAGCATACATGCAAATACATGAAGTATACACATGAATTATACATTAGAAGCATGAAGCATACATGTGAATACGTGAAGCACAAGTAATTGAAGCATTGCAAAGGATACAAACCACCAAGAATGGAGCTTATTGAGCAATTGATAGTAATTAATTAAGAATTAGATGTAAACAAAATCCATTCCTACAACATTCAAGCATACAATTTACACAATATACATGATAACATCATTCAATAATGGTAGTAGAAAAATAATATTTTCTTTAATCAAAAATTCGTAAGGCTATACAATGATATATATTGAAAAAAGTATATAATATATCCAAAAAATCCATACATGCATAGTACAAAAGAGCCATATGGACATAAAAAGTCACATATATATCGATAGTAAAAAACATATGTTCCAAAATGCCACATAGGCATACAATAAATGACCCTCATACATAATCATTTCGGTCTACGAGAAGGGAAAGATCCCATGATGCCTTCAAAATTTGGTTGGATGGAGTGCATGTTGGTTCTCTTGTCTTTCAAACATGCTCACTAGTCCTCCTCTCTTCACTCTAGACCTTCAACTAAAACAATAAAAAGTAAAGATGTTAATACATAGAAATTGAATTGTGGAATGACGAATGACATATAAAAAAATATAATCACTTACTGCATACACATAGTCATCATGCACATTTACAACATTACCACATCCATGATCTAGAGTGGCAACCATCTGTAGTAACCATCAAGATAGAAATTAAACTACATAAAATTATCATAATTTTTTTTTATAATAGACCATAAAAGAGAAAATATAATGTCAAATTAACTAATCTATTGCGTACCTCTCTCAAAGGATCAAAACTGGCTATTGATATAGCAACTCCATGGTCCATCGTACCACCCACATCACTAGGGTTGTCTGATGTCAACAACTACAAAAGAAACAACATATCTAACAATAATATAAAGAAGTTCAGGTAGTCCCTTTATAACTGTCATAAATGAAAGAGTAAATGGTTGGCATTACTTGAGACTATAGTATAGTGCTTATAGATCATAGAATGGTGAAAGAACTATGTCCACTAAGATAGTCCAAACTCTTGCAAATGCCAAAGTTTAATTCTCATTTAGATTCAAATTGCATATGTTGATTAACTAATGTTAATGAGGGAATGTTGTCAACATAGTGATAATGCCACAATGAAGTTCAAAAGAATGAAGTGAAGATTACTATGTTACTAGTAGGTTTCAAAGGGATGATGAAACATACATTGAATTAGGATGTGTCTAGGGTTTTACTATAGCACATGAAGTTGGCTGTTGAGGTGTTCAATAGTAATGAAGAAGAAGACCATGGTCAATAATGAGTGGATGGAAGATTTCTTCTAATGGTGTATAGGATAAAATTTTGATGGAGGTGTTATAGCATAAAAGGGATAAAGAGAAAAGACCAATAAGGGATAATGGAAAATATGGTGAAATAATAGAGGGTACAGTGGGATGTGATTCAAATGCAATAATGGAACATGGGATGGACTAGAATAGATTAATGGGATGGGTTAGGATGGGATAAAAAAATATAGCATGAACTATTAGAGGTTAATGGGATGGGATTAGGAGGGAATAAAGGAACATAGGGTGAATTAGGGAAAGATAGGGGGATGAGACCAAGAGGGGATAATGGAACATAAGGTGAAATAAGAGAGGGTAATGGGATGGGAATAGAAGGGGTTAATGGAAAATAGGATGGACTAGTATATATTGATGGGATGGGATAGGATCGCATAACAAAATATAGAGTGGAAAATTAGAGGTTAATGGGATGCAATTAGTAGGGAATAATGCAACATAGGGTGAATTAGGAGGTGTCTAGGGTTTGACTATAGTACATGAAGTGTGAACATTACCTGTGTGTAGTAATAATAGAGAAGAGTTATCTAGGATGAAACATGGATAAAGATGGTATAACATAGAATGGGTAAAGGAATATAGGGTGAAACATAGGGGATCATGGAACATATAGGGTGAAATAATAATGGGTACAATAAGATGGGAGTAGAAGGGCATAATGACACATAGGATGGACTAGAAGATATTAGTGGGATGGGATAGGAGGAGATCATGAAAAATATGGTGAACTATTAAATGTTAATGGGATGGGATTAGGAAGGAATAAAGGAATAAAAAGTGAATTAGAAGAAGATAATGTGACGTGATCAAGAGGGGATGATGGAACATAGAATGGACTAGTAGAGATTATTTGGATGTGCTAGGATGGGATAATAAAACATTTTAAAGGTGAACTAGACTAGAGGTTAATGGGAAGTAATTAGGAGGGAATATTAGACCATCAAATGAATTAGGTGGTGTCTAAGGTTTGAATATAGAACATGAAGTGGGAACTTGAGGTGTGTAGTAATAATGTATTAGATATTTCATCAATAATGAGTAGAAGGAAAGGTTTCTTGTAATGATATGTGTATAAGATAAAATATGGAGGAAGGTGGTATAATATATAAGGTGTTAAAGATTGGGATATGTGAGATAAAATGGTTAAAATATGCGTGATGAAAGGAATGGATGAATGAGATGGATGTTTAATGGTAAATATAATTAGGATCTCACAAGACCAACCATTTTTTTTGTTTCTCATCAATTTTTTAGATTTGTATATGCAAAATTAAGCAAAATAGCTAACATTGTTTTACAACACCATTAATGAATAAAGGCTACCTAAGTAAAAGTTGTTTGAGGACATGAATTGTGAGGTGTGGAGGTAAAATTTCCACTAGGAAACTATTTGACATCAAAATCATGTTATGAGACAAACATTCAAATATAACATTCAACTATTCAAATGCATTAATAATATATTTAATACTAGTTGCATACCTATGGACTCAATGCTGAGAACAAATAAGGGTTTGTATGAATGGAGCACATCTCATGTACACTCTGAACCTAAAATTTTATCATATTGATTCTACTAATTTAGTTATTCTTAAATTTCAAAACATAATTTAATAAATAAAATTAAATGAACTTGTTGAATTTTACCTGAGTATCAATGCCAAATGTATTATTTAGCAATTCATCTGTCATAGCCATCACCTCTGAAACTAATGTAGGTTGTGTGGTTACATCTTGAGAACTTTGATAATTGTATGTGCAAACAAAACTACAAGTGCCACAATGGTGGGGTGGAGCTCAGGGCATACACATCTCCTCCACATCAGGCTCTCATAGAGGCCTCACACACTGTACAATGGTCTAGGTGAGTGAGCTAATTAAATCCAACATGTCCACCTCTACACTGTCCTTAACAATGGAAGGAATGATGACATGCTTGACCATGGGTTTGGCCAAGTGTATTGGTGCCAACTATGGATTACGTCGTGTAGCAGGTCTATCATGTGTGGAGCCCCCACCTCTACCCTGAAAGTCTAAGATGTCAAAATAATTTGGCATCTTATTGAGGACAAACTCACAATAGAGTTTCCTCAAAAATTATTGTGGTACCTCATGGATATTGCATGGAGGTTGGTTAGATACCATCCACCACTACTCCCAAAATTGATTTTTAATTAATTCATGATGGAACCAATGGATGGGGAACCTTTTGCATGCATGAGACAAAGGTGTGTTGGTTCTCAGGTCTATAAATAGGGCAGAAAAGTTGGCTTTGCTATTTTTTTGTTTTTTCACATCTGCATATAACAAACCACTAACATAAAATTATCTCATCTCATTCCTCTTATTTGACAAAAAAATATTTTCTCACTCATTTATCCTACATGAGATATAATTGACTTCAACGATTTGGCAATCCCTCTCCTATAAGGGTGGGTTTCAACATGCTCGATTAATCTTCCAATTAATTGTTCAATGTCTCTTTTATTGTTTTTAGTTTGACTTAGGATAGTTTCTTGTGTTCCTCGAGGATTCCTATGAATTGATGGAGGGGTTTCAGGTTGTTCTTGTATAGGAGGCTCTTCGTGAGGGGATGATTGTGAATTCTCAATGTTTGGAGGTGGAGATTCATTCCCTAAGAATTAGAACAATTTTTTATTAAAAAACCTATTTCAATCTACATTCTAAATCAAATTTGAAATAAAAGCAATAAAAATTGTACCTCTTCACAATCTTCAACCTCTTTGATGTGTTGGGGGCATCCTTGTGAAGAATTGCAAGCTAAGAGTGCAAAAAATGGAAGAGATTTGGTGAGCGTGATTTGTAGAGCTAAAAACCTCCAAGCTAAGCCATAGGTTGAAAAGGAAATGAGGTTTAGAATACAATATTTTGTTTAAATTCAATTTTTGCATTTGGCACATACCAAATTTGGCATGCACCAAATGCTCTATTTTGATTTTTTTTTAATTTTTTTCCAATTTGGCATCAAAATTATGTCATAGATCAATGCACTTACCTAGGTAGCTCTCCCAACACAAAAATTTCCTTCGTCAGTTTATAATCCCCACAACCATCATCCTTGATTACTACCTTGATGTTAGTTATGTTCTGCACAATGGGTGTTTTGGATTCTGAGGTAGATGCAAGGGAGGATGGGTCCACAAATGAGGAGGATGTAGGCCCTTCATCATTCTTAGGTATTTTGGGAATCTTGTAGAACTTAGCCTCAAGGTTCTTACAATAGTAGAAATGCTTAGGATTTCCATGGATAGTAACCTATTTATCCTCAAAAGGTAACTTACATTGGTGATAGATGGAAGCTACATCTTATAGGACATGAATCCATGGTTGACCAAGCAATATGTTGTAGGGGAGGTCAAGATTTAGCACTTGGCATGTGGTTTCAACAATGACAGGTCCCACTTGGATAGGTAGCTTGATGATGCCTTGTGACACTTGTTCTTGATCATCATATTCCCTTATGGTTGTACTCTTTGTATTTTCAATAGCATCCTCTAAATAACCCAAGTCCTTGACCAACTGAAGGGTAGAAATGTTTAAACCAACACCTCCATCTACTAAGACTCTTTTAACCTTATTCATATGAACAATTACCTCAAGGTGTAAAGTACGATTGTGAGATGGTTGCGTTGGAAGATCTTGTTCCGAGAAGGAGAGAAGATGAGGGGTAGTGTTATGCCATACCATAGTTTGAAACTGATTTATATAAATATTCTCAAGGATGGAGGACGTTTATAAATCCTTTTTCTAATATCCCCCTATGTGTAGAGGATAGATTTAATAGTTTCATAATAAAGATCTCTGTTGGGGTCTTCTTTAGCTGATCTGGGAGACTATAGTTGCTAGGGTTTGACATTGGTAATGTAGGTTGTACCCTAGGTTGAGATGAAGCTCCTTGGATTGTAACCTTGCCATGTCATGTGGTGACTCCACACTCTGCACTAGGTCCATGGACAGTGATGACTATTACAACATTGTCAGAAGAGGCAACCACATTGGAATAGACATTTCCTACATTAGTGTAATTATTCCCTTTGCCATTATCATTTCCCTTGTTGTGAGCTAGCATTGGATTTTTGTATATCTTTAGGTCTTGGTTACCTATTAGTACATCAATATTTATGTCTCCATTTTTTATGAGGTCTTGGATAATGTTCTTCAGTTTCATACAGTTTGACGTTTTATGTCCTTTGATCTTGTGAAATTCACAAAGATCCTTTTTCATTTTACCAAGGTGTTTCAACCTAAGGTTCTTGATAATTCTAGAAATTGGGGAGCATTATCAAGTTTGACTGTACCAATTTTTGCATGACAGATTCAATAGGTTCCCAGAATGGAGTGTATTTGTGTTTAGGGTAGTTATTCCTATTGGGGGGTCCTCTTTGTTGAGTGTCAGTGCTATTGATTTGGTTATTTTGTGGTGGTAGTGTGGTTTGTTGTATGGTTGGTTGTGCATTGGTGGGTTGATTTTTTTTCTTAGGAGAACTTATGAACACTTTAGCATCCACAATGCCATCATTTGACATGTTCTTGTTCTTAGCCCAAACATCGATCTTTTTCGTTTGAACTGGTAGATGGGAAGTTGTTTTCATACACTTATGTGTTTCCCTGTGAGATTAGCGATCTCTCAATGTTGAGATCCCTAGGGAAAAACTCATCATAAGTGGTGATACATTGCATATTTAAGTGGAAGGATAGCTCTAGATCAATATTTACTATGATAATCCCCACTTGTTGCTTGTCGGGAATGGGCTACTTTCTCTTACTAGCTCTTTGCCTCTACCTTTGATATAAATTAGAGAAGGATTATCCTTTGTTTTTACTGAGTGTGTATAAATCTTCTAAGCTTACATCCATGTCAATATTGAAGGAGAAATGGTCTATGAACCTATCAATTATTTCTTGAAAGTTCTTAATCCCTAGAGGAAAGTGTGAAAACCAAACAATTGCTAGGCTCATCAAACTTCATGGAAAGATGTAGATCAACTAGGAATCATTGTAGGAAACCTCCATACACATGACATGGAGTTATTTGATGTGATCCACAATATTTCCTATCCCTTTGTATTTATCAAACTTAGGGATCTCAAAACTGGGCAGGAAAGGTACCATTGTGATGTTTCTATCGAACGAGTATGGACACAAGTTTTGTTGTGTATGTGACTTCTTTGTTTTTCCCATTTGAATGTCCTAGATCTGTTGTGTTAGTTACTTGAGCAACAATGATACATCATCTTGTGGATTTGGTGGAGTATATGTTGTATATTATGGAATGGTAGATGAGTTATAAGTGCAATTTTTGATATAATGGGGTATTGTATGGTGTGTACTGTGAAGACAAGGGTGATAGGGGTGGTGGTTTGCATGCTTCTTGTGTAATGAGATTGATGACATTTTCTTAGGGGCTATAGTATAGGCCTTGTTGTTGTTGGGCATACTGATGTGCTAGCAATGCTTTTTGTTGGGCTTGTTGTTATTGTTGTTGTGTGACTAAGGCTTGTTCTTGAGATTTTTGTTGTTGTTGTACAACTAAGGCTTGTTGTTTTTGTGACTAAGGCTTGTTGTTGGGATTTTTATTGTTGTTGTGTGACTAAGGCTTGTTGTTGGGCTTATTGTTGTTGCAAGGCTTGTTGATAAGCTTGTTTTTGTTGCAAAGTTTGAGTTTGAGCTTGTTGGTATTGCAATTCTTGTTGATAAGCCTATTATGCTTGTTGCAAAGCTAGAACGTGAGCTTGTTCTACCCACAATGTGGAAGCATCTTGTTGTTGGGACATGTGAGATGGGTTTTGAGTGATCATGGCATGAGTGGGTTGTGGGTTCAGGATGACTAGTTGGGGGTTACTTTGGCTTATAATTCTTTGTAAAAGTATTGGTTGGGATCGAGGAATGTAACTTTGGTGCCCCATTTGATTTTGCATGATGTGGGGGACCAATGGTAAAGATGATGATGGAGCCATTTGGTATAGTGATATCAATGGCATATTAGGACATTGGATCAATTGATTGGAAGGGTTCCCTTGACCGATGTGTTGGGGGTTCCCTTGTTGTATTTGATGTGGGACCAAGGTATTACCTTGGGTGATTAGATTTTTGATCAATGTGTTGTTTTTATTTTGATTGATGATAGATGGGGTTGATGTGTTGTGGAACGTCTGATGGGTTTGATGAGCCTATTGGGTGATTGGATGAATATGTCCCTTGTTGTGTTAAAAGGTTTGATTTTGTGTAAGGGTGTTAACTTTCCCTTGTTTTTTGTTTGAGACACTTGGTTCACATTACCTTGTGTAATGTTAGGCACCCTTATGGTACTTGTGGTGATGGATGAAGATGGTTTTGCTCAAAATGTTAGGGTTGTCATGGTATTATAGAATGTAAGTGGCTTGTATGGATGTATAGGATGCTCAAAAATGGAAGTGGTAGGATGGGATGAGGCACCAAATGTTGGTTTCCAACTTGCGTTTAAGGGAAGGTTAGTGTTTTGAGTACCCACAAGTGTGTTTCTTTCCAAAGGAAGAGTGTGACCAAAGTCGATGGCAATCCTAGTTGTAAGACTAGGAGTTAATGTTTGACTTGGTAGAAGGGATGGAGTTGGTTGAACTATAGAGGGATTCAAGCCTTCTACCAAGGTTTGTGAGATGAAAGATAGGGGAATTGAAGCCACCTTCTCTAAGGTTTGATGTTCTTGTTTATACTCAAGGATTTATTCATTTGTGAGATCAAGGGGGTTTTTTTTGACATATTCTATCTCATACCCTAATGGATTTTGTGGTTGTTTTGAGGGGGTATAATGGCTCCTTGGATCAAATTATTGTAAAATAATATCACTTGGGGTAGATGTTCTTTTGGTTTGCTCCATGATTCTCTTGTGTTGTGATCTTGTTGTAACCATAAATTATGGGTCACCTATGGGAGAGGTATGTTGAGATTTATAATTTTAAAACTCTCTAGTCAACTCAAATTTTGGTAAAAGGGACCCTTTAAGAAGTTTTGGACCAATGATGTGAGTAGGATGATGAAAATGGTGAATGATATGGGTGGTGAACTTTCTAAAATTTTGGAAAAAACTTTTCACTATAGGTTTTATTGTTTTGATGTCATGGGTAAAGGTGTTAATGAACTTGTAAATCTTTAAGGTAGACTTGTGACCTTTAAGATAAAATAGTGCACAAATGTGATAGCTAAATCAACTAAGTGTATGAAAAAAGATTCATTTCCCACACAAAGTAGCTAAGTTAGGGGATTTTTTTGATAAATGTCTAGGACCAAAGTATTGATGTGTCCAAAAGTTTCTAAAGGTGTTTTTTGAAGTGAAATGTCAAATATGATGAAGTTGGGTGAAATGTTTGACC
This sequence comes from Sequoia sempervirens, assembly GCA_007258455.2. Lineage (NCBI taxonomy): Eukaryota > Viridiplantae > Streptophyta > Pinopsida > Cupressales > Cupressaceae > Sequoia > Sequoia sempervirens. The sequence continues at coordinate 133,170,415 of VDFB02000003.1, forward strand.
CAAAATATGTTAAACTAAGAGGTACCTTTATTTTGCAAGACCAAGGTAGTGATAAACATGCTATACCTCTAAAGTGATAGAACCTCAAGAACCGTACCATAGAAAAATGGCTCTTGGACATTTTCATGGTCTTTTAGGTATTTCTCTCATGATGCTTGATTTGTTTTTCTTTGATTTAATGTTGTAATGTGACTTATACATTCACATTAGGTCCTAAAAATTAAAAGTAAGGTGTCTTGTGAAGGTGTTGTGAAGTGTTGTAAATAATTTCTGCACTTTTTCTAGAATCTATTCATTACATTTCACCTAAAAATAACCTTTCCATCCCTTGTCAAGTCCTATTTTGAAGTGTTGTAAAGTATTGTAACAAGATTTCACACTTTTCTAGGCTTGGTTTCACAATTTACATATATCTTAAGCTTTATTTGACCCTTTTATGCCCTTATAAGGATTAATTAAGTGTATTTTTTAATGTAAACCCGACAAACAACATTAAATGTGACTTGATTCCTGACACCCACTTTCAAGTCCAAGGTGGGACCCATTCACCATGGGTGGAAAATGAGTCCCTCTTGGCTACAAATTCAAAATATTTCAAATGTTCTTTTAGGTTTTTAATCAAAATTACCTTATTTCAGCCTGTGACGAGGTAGTATTGGGTTACTAAGGTAGAAGAGTGTATAAATAAGTGTTTTTACATCATTTTTAATGCCTATTCATTCACTAATTCATCCAAGCATTCAATCATCCATTCAATCACTTTGCATCATTCAATCAAGCATCAGTTGAGTATCTTGGAGCATTCATTGACATATTTTTAGATTTCTTCAACAAGGTTGTGGTGTGTTTAGGACATTTGCATGTTGTTTATTCATCATTTCTTGTTCATTTCATTTCATTTCTTCATTAAGGGTTTCATTACCAAAGTGGGATTTTGACCAAGGAAAATCCCTATAACCTAACCCTTAACCATTTTCCCCCTCTTGCATGTGTGTTTTCAAACTTTTGTATGTATATTTATCAAGAAATTAGTTGTTGAAAAGTGGAAAAGAAGTCAACAAAGTATTTCAATTCAAATCAAACATATTTCAAGCTTGGTGACAACCAACAGTCCATTTTCTACATATTTGACTTTGTCAACTTGAAAAGAAGACAAGTCCAGATCCGCTACTATAGAATTGGTCCCTGATTTCATAGAATTTTGGGAGAGGATTGATTCGCCATCAGTGGCGAATGAGTCCCACGTTAAGGTTGGAAATTTATATTTTGTCAGATTTCGGATCTTGACATTTAAAAACTAGTTTCCTAGAGTTTTCATTAGAAGCAGGATTGATTCGCCATCAATGGTGAATGAGTCCCACTAGTGGTTTTCAATGATCTCTGCCAATATTCAGGATATTTCAAATTCTTCATCAAATTCCCAGGTACACTCTGATTCAATCTTATTCAATTTTATTTTTCATTTTTTCATACTTTATTTCATGCTTGAATATCACATTGTATTTCCAAACATTGCATATTTCTTAGGTTTTGCATTCATAATCAGTCAATTAGTTCATTTATTTAAACTTAGATCATATCATTTAGTCTTAATCACATCATACATTTCCTAATTTCAGTGAACCACATACATTTTAAGGGTTTGTCTCTCTCCTTTTAGGTGAAAGATCCTAAGAGTGCAAGAGTACCCATAAACCACCATTTAAAATCTTTGGTTCATTTTGGTGAACTTGCATATTGACCACTTTATCTTTCTAATTTCAATCACATATTGTATCCTAGGTTTCATTTGCATCAACATTCAATTAGGTATTGTTTTTGCATCCTAGGGTTCCTCATATTGCTTTAGTGAAAGACTAATTTAGATTTTATTTTTGCATAGATCATAACATTCAAAAACTGAAAATCTGCATTTGCATCTGAAAAACATTTAAATCACTTTAAATTTTTTTAAAAACACAAAAAAAATTTCTCATAGCTGGACTCATTCGCCACCTTGGGTGAATCAATCCACTTGCACATTTTAGATAGCAATTTCAAGCATTTTCTAGAAATTTCTTCCTTTTTTGTTCTCTATTGTTATTTCTCTATTTTTGTTTATAGAATTTATGTTATTTTCATTTTGCACTCCTAGATTTCTTTGCATTTGTATTCATCCCATTTTTTTGGGTACTTGTATGAGTGTTTGGTGCCCCATTGATAATACTTTAGTGAGATGAAGTTCTAGACTCATGGCTACCCACAATAGCACTTTCGTTGTGGACCTTGGGATCTCAAGAGCTCCTACTCCTAGTATGGACAATGGTACATTAGGCATAGATACTACCACTACTATGCCTTCACCTTTCCATCCAATGCATGTTGACACACAAAACAATTCCATTCCACAAGAAAAATTCATTAATATTCATGAATATTTTGCACACTTACAATAAGACTTATCCCTTGAAAACATTTCAACCACTGCCATACCTGCCATAGAAAACCTTCATCATTTGATTAAAAGTGATGATGGCTTACACATTCTGAAATGAATCACTAAGATATGCAATAAACATGTGCCTTCTACATCACAATCCACAAACATTGTTGTAAGCCAAGGAGGACCTCATCTTCCTCCCCCTTCAACCATAGCATCCATACCAAATTATACCACTCCTCAAGTTACAACAACCATGCAATAGGTTAGTCATGTGACTCCTTTTGTTCTTCCAACTAGCATTCCTAGTTCTTTTATGGCATCCCATGTTCCCTCTACCACCTTCACCCCTCTTAGTGTCCCTTTCACTTCTCCTAACCTTACATACACTCAAACATTCTCCCTTCCACCTCATACCACTTACACCTATCCTATCATTAAACAACTCTTTAACACCATTTCATCCATGCAACAACAAATATCCACAATTAGCCAAAGTCAAAATGCTCCACCCACATATCATGTTCATAGTAGCCCCTTATCTTTAGATATCTTAAGAATCCTAATGCCACAAGGGATTGAGATGCCTAGGTTTGAGAAGTACAGAGGTAAAGGAGACCCTAAGGGTATGTGCAGGATCATCATGGAAAAAATAGGCCCTTAAGTGGCAAAAAATTAAGAAAAATTAGAGTTAGGAAACTTGACATAAAAAATTGAATAAGTTATCTATATTATTTCAAAAATATGTAAGAATAGAATCTGGCATAAGGATGTAGTTTCTAAACTACTAGGTTTGTTTTTTTAAATCTATTTGGTGAAAAATTAAAATTTCAATCACGTGAGTACTTAAATTTCAAGGGGAAAAATAAGAAGTAGGTGTCTGTCTAACCACCCTAACCACAATAAAATGATAATACTTTTATAAGATTTTAGATATAAAGAGGACTCATGTCCAGATGTGATGCATATTTTTTTTAATATTTTTCCAAGTAAATAATTAATTGATTTTTACAACTTTCAAAAAAAAAATCATATGTCTAACCACCTATAACTTGGTCAAAACTTCATGAAATTCAATTTTTTTAATCCTATGGTATGTGAAGCGCATAGAATGTGATGCATATTTGAATTCGAAAATGTTGTGATACTCATTATTTGAAGTATAGATGTTTTCAATATATCAATGAACTTATTAGAAGTAATTCAAATAGAAAATGAATAATAATTACTATTAATTCAAAGTAAAAATAATTTATATATTGGTGGAATTTGAGAATCTCCTTTAAAACCCTTTTTGTTTCATCAATTTTGGGTAAGAAAAAAGTCGTTAAAGTGACATACCCATCATATTGCCACTTTTTGGCCCATCATGATCTTGCACATACCCCTAATAATCATGTCAATGCTTATACAACCATGTGTAGTGACTTTGTCCTTAACGATAACCTATTAGCCAAAATTTATCCTAGGACCTTAAAAAATGCTGCATTAGAGTGGCTTTCAAACTTACCCAATCATTCAATCTGATCGTTCAATGAACTTGTGGATGCCTTCATAAGTCATTTCCAAGTCCATATGACTCCTAAAAAGGTAATGGATGATTTAATGTGATGTAAACAAAATGCAGATGAAAAATTAATTGATTTCATTTCACGTTATCAGTCATTATATACTCAAATTGATGTCAAGATTCCTAATTCACATATGCAAAAGATGTTTATCGAAAACTTGCACACTCATATTTAGGATAAGTTAACTAAGATGAAATTTCCTTTGTTTATGCATTTATGCACAACCATTTATGACTATCACAACTTGGTTTCAAGTCATGATTAAAAGTCCACTTCTAACTGAGTTGAGAAGTCTGAGCAAAATAACCAAAACAACACACAAACTTTCACAAACCAAACAATGACTTTTTACAGTTTAATCTGCCTCCTCAACAACAAACCCAACTTGTTCAAAGTCAAGTGGCAGTTGTTAAAGCAATGGTTCCCTATACCTATGGGGACCCAAAGAGACATTTTACCCCTTTACCTGATACCCTCCATAGCACTATGAACCAATTGCTCCAACAACAAATGATCACTTTTCCTCCCATTAAACCCCTTGACACCACTAAACCTTTACCAACCACCTTTAAACCAAATGCTTGTTACCATTTTCATTGCCAAAAAGGCCATGACACAAAACAATGTAAGAATCTCAAACACCTAGTTCAAGACCTCATTGATTCAAGCCATTTGTCCATTGAGGGTGTCAATGATCAAGGCAATAAGTCTATTGCACCCCCTAATTAGAATTTACAAATATTTACCAACCCTATGCCTAAGCACAATGTTTCATTTGTCAAGGCCAGTGAACCTTCAAACACTCATGTGATGAACATTAATGCAACTAATGAAAAACATGATATTGCTCCAATTGTTATACAAGTTAATCCTATGGATGAACTTGTGGGTATAATAGATGTTATCTCTCATAAGGGCCCAACCAATAAATCTCTTGATATTACCTTTTCTTCTCATTATATACTTAAAAAGCTTCTTGATGGTCCTCTTTACATAGTTGATAGAATCTATGATAATCCCAACAATGGGATATTAATAGATCATGCTTGTGGTGAGAATGTGATCATGGGATATTAATAGATCAAGAAGAATATGATAAACTAACTGCATGGATCAAAACACATACTAGTTTTGTGTGCCCTACAATCAGATTGATGGTACTTCCATTACAAATAGAACTCAAAACTTTGGATGTAACATTTTCTATCATTCCACAATTAGATCAATTTCATCTGTGGCTAGGCCACCCTTGGCTTCTCTTGATGAAAGTATTCCCTTAGTTGTTCAGAAATGTTTGAAGTTTTCACATGGAAATGAAATATTTACCATACACCATAGTGGTTTTCATCCATTTTCTTCTAAAGGTTGTTTTTCCTTAGAATCCTTTTGGCCTAAACCTATGGAACCCATCACCCCTCGTAAATATTTCTTTTTCATAGCCTATCAAAAGATCAAAGCCAAATGAATAGCTGAGTTATCTTTTCATAACATGTCCTCATCCACCTTCGCTCCTCCTATTCTAGATGAGACCATTCTTCAGCCTGAATCTAAAACTAAACAAACAACACCACCCTATGAGAAACCTACCATAAACACTCCCCCTTCCTTGTTTAAATGACCAAGAAAAAATGAAAGAAATCCCATCATACCTCCTTCCATTAAACAGGTGTATAAAGTCAAAGAGAAAATGATTTACCCATCTTCTTTGGTTTCTTTCATTCTTCCCACTTTTGAATAAAAGGAACCTATGGTGGACCAACCTACTTTTACACCTCAAAAAATTCAAAATAGAATAAAAAGAAACCGTGATGTTAGAGAGCATAGGAATCATTGTCATCTCCTTGCTCATTAGTCATGAATGAAAGAAAACAAGGAAAACCAACCTCCGCCTCTGACAAAAGAAATACATGATCACCCTCATCCTCTTGGTCAACCTGTCACTCAATAATATAGTCCAACCCTCACAATGTAAAATGACCCAATCCAATAGCCACCACTTTTGATAAATCGTTCCTTGGAAATAACTCTTCGTCCTCCTGTTGTAACCAATCTTGACTAGGATGTTGATGAGGAAATCACAAAATTAGATGAAGAAGTGCATAATGATCTAAACTCTTTATTTTCATCCACCATGAGCTTAAACAATAAATCTTCTCAATCAAGTGAAGAACCTGGCACATCTCCTAGTTCGACACTTGCAATTCTTCCTTTGGATAGTCAACCACCCTCATAATACACTAAGCATGATTGGGAGGTGAATGACTTGTTAGATGGTTGACATGAATTTTTCCTTTATTTGATGTTTCTTTTGTAAATTTTATGTATGTATCGTGTTCTCCTATAACATATGTTTGATGTCATCTCTATCTTTGTACACTTCTTCTATATGTAGGTACCTCTATTCTTCTATATGTTGTACATTTCCTTTTTTCCCTTTTGTTTATGTTTTTCCTTTTGGGGATGATGCAAAGCGTAGAGACACCTATGTCTCTTCTATGTTGACCCAAAAGGTCCTTTTACTTTTTCACTTTTATTTTATGTTTTCCTTTTGGGGATGACGTAAAGCGTAGAGATGCCCTATGTCTCTTCCATGTTGACCCAAAAAGGTCCTTTTACTTTTTCAGTTTTGTTTTTTGTTTTCCTTTTGGGGATGATGCAAAACGTAGAGATGCCATATGTATCTTCCATGATGACCCAAAAGGTCCTTTTACTTTTTCTCTTTTTTTGTGTTTTCCTTTTGGGGATGATGCAAAGTGTAGAGATGCCCTATGTCTCTTCCATGTTGACCCAATCCATCCCTTATCCTTTTTTTATCTTTTTCTTGTGTTTTTTCCTTTTGGGGATGATGAAAGGTATTGAGACCGAAATGTCTCTTTCATGTTGACCCAAAATATTTTTTCTTTTCATTTTACTTTTCATTTTCTTTTCACTTGTATTTTCCTTTTGGGGATGATGCAAAGCATTGATACCGCAATGTCTCTTCCATTTAGACCCAAAATGGAATTTGTTTTTCTTTTTTTTGCTCTCTTTGTGTCATTCTTCCAGTTCTATGTGCTTTGGGGAATGATGACAGTTCTGAGCTCTTTTATCAAAACATTGCAGCAACAAACATACTTACCCCAAATGCATAGATCCCTTATGTGTTTGGTGTGTTCTTTTATGGGGGGCAACTCCCTTTCTTTTTTTTTCTTTTGTTGACATGACATAGCCTAAATTAGAAACATATGACTTGGCATAGGGATTTCCAAGCTGGCTCTCATGTGTTATTTTATTTTTTTTCTTTCCTTCGCTACTCTAAAGTAATTGCTCATAGAACAGTGTGTAGCAATTCCGTTAAAGTGGGGGGCATACATTGGCATAATTCATTCACATTCTTGGCTCTTAGTACAACCTTGTCCTTTCATATGATGCATTTGTCACTTCATGGAAGACATTGGATGTGATGTCCTTCATAAGTGTGATCTATCTTAACATATTGCATTCCTCTTAGTGGCCTGATGTGATGCATTGCATCCCCGAAGTTGTGAATATTTTATTCTTTGATTAGTCCTTTCTTGGAGACATTAGACACAATGTTCCCTAAGTGATAGACCTTGCATGAACTTAACAAGACTCCTTTGAACTTTCTTTTACATTTTTGCATTTTTACATTTTTCATCTTTTCCACCTTGCATAACACAACTTGCATGCCTGTGGTACCATCCTGTTTGTTCATGAGTTCTAAGAATACAAAGCTTTTCTTGTCTCATGAAGCACAAACCAACAATTTTCTTTGTGGTGCCTTGTTAAAGTTATCAGGAGGTATAACTTTAATATGGTTGAGCGGGAAGCCCATTTAGCAGCCCAAATTTCCCCATAGCCACCTTTGTGTTTGTGAGTGTATACCAACTAGTGTATGTTTCTCACCTTTTGGGCCTTCTCACTTGATAGACTGTCATGAGTACCATCACCCCAGAGTGAGTATGCATTCTCTTTTTTTCACAAACAACCTAGATCTAATCCACAACTAGTCGGAAAAATTATCGAAGCTTAATCTAATTCTCCCTTTTCTTCACGTGTGTGTTCCTTTGTTCTTATGTTTAGTTTGTCATGGGATCTTTATTCTTTGGGCTTGATCACCCCTCTTGATTGTTGTCATTCCATCTTGCTAACCGAAGTTCATTTGCATCCTTCTCAATGTGCATGGCTACTTTAATGTGAGTTTGAAGCAAGTTCATCCTCTCACTAAAGTGGGGGCTAAATGTACCATAGAAAAATGGCTCTTGGACATTTTCATGGTCTTCTAGGTCTTTCTCTCATGATTCTTGATCTATTTTTCTTTGATTTAATGTTGCAATGTGACTTCTACATTCACATTGGGTCCTTAAAATTCAAAGTAAGGTGTCTTGTGAAGGTGTTGTAAAACATTTCTACACTTTTCTAGACTCTATTCATTAGATTTCACATAAAATTCACCTTTCCATCCCTTTTCAAGTCCTATTTTTAAGTGTTGCAAAGTATTGTAACAAGATTTCATTCTTTTCTAGGCTTGATTTCACTATTTACACCTTTCTTATGCTTTATTTGACACTTTTATGCCCTTATAAGGCTTAATTAAGTGTATTTTTGAATGTAAACTTGACAAAAAAGATTAAATATGGCTTAATTCTCAAAACCCACTTTCAAGTCCAAGGTGGGACCCATTTTCCATGGGTGACAAATGAATCCCTCTTTCCTCCAAATTCAAAATATTTCAAAATTTCTTTCTGGTTTTTATTCAAAATTACCTTATGTCGGCCTGTGATGAGTTATTATTGGGTTACTAAAGCACAAGAGTGTATAAATAAGTTTTTTTACATCAATTTTAATTTCCATTCATTCACTAATTCATCCAAGCATTCAATCATCCATTTTAGCACTTTGCATCATTGAATCAAGCATCAATCAAGTATCTTGGAGCAGTAATTGACATATTTTTAGATTTTTCAACAAGGTTGTGGTGAGTTTAAGACATTTGCATGTTGTTTATTCACTCTTTCTTGTTCATTTCATTTCATTTCTTCATTAAGGGTTTGATTACCAAAGTTGGATTTAACCAAGGAAAATCCCTATAACCTAACCCTTAACCAGTTTTCCCCTCTTGCATGTGTCTTTGTAGACTTGTGTATGCATATTTATCAAGTAATTAGGTGTTGAAAAGTGGAAAAGAAGTCCATAAATTATTTCAAATTAAATCAAACTTATTTCAAACTGGAGACAACCTATAGTTTGTTTTCTGGAGATTTGACTCCATCAACTCGACAAGAAGACAAATCGAGATCTTGTGCTACAAAATTGGTCCTTGATTTCAATTTTTTTTGTGAGAGGACTTATTCACCATAAGTGGTGAATGAGTCCCACCTTAATGCTAGAAATATTTTTTTAGATTCTAGATCCTAACATTCAAAAACCAATTTCTAAGAGTTTTCCTCAGAAGTAGGACTAATTCACCATCAGTGGTGAATGAGTCCCAATGGTGATTTTTAGTGATCTTTTCCAGCATTCAGGACACTCTAGATTCTTCATCAAATTCCTAGGTGCACTCTGATTCAATCTTTTTCAATTATGTTTTGCATTTGTTCACACTTTAGTTCAATCTTGTATATCACATTGTGTTTTCAAACATTGCATAATTCTTAGGTTTTGCATTCATAATCAGTCAATTAGTTCATTTAGTTGCACTTAGATCATATCATTTAGTCTTAATCACATCATAGATTTCATAATTTAAGTGAACCACATAGATTTTAAGGGTTTATCTCTATCCTTTTAGGTGAAATACTTAAGAGTTCAAGAGTAGCCATAAACCACCATTTAAAATCTTTGGTTGAAGAACTCAATGATTTGGTAAAATAGAACTTGGACTCAAATATTTTTCAATACATACCTTGTCCCACTTTTCTTGTTTTGGGGAGTCAATGTTTGAACATGCATCGATGTGGGGTGTTTGTTTGATTTAATCTTTGATTAAGTGAGGTTGTTTCACTACCACATCAAGAAAAGTTTCAATTAATATTCAAACTAACAATATCTATGTCAAAGCAACCTTCATTTCACAATGTTCGTTATGTGAAAATCATGAAGCTAAGGCCATAGTTCCCTATGCTAACTTTGGAAAGTGTGGATTTAGATACAAGTCCAAATATTTAGAAGCCTTTAAGGAGAAAATACTTAGGGAAAAGTAGCAATATTAGGACTTTTCAAAAGGTATCCATACTTAATCCAAAGGGTGTGAAATTTGATGAATCATGTTGATGTGTGTTTAAGATGTTTTGAAACCAAACAATGTGTCCAACTAACTCAGAAGCAATATAGCATTCCTAGCTCAAGTGGGTATGTATCTTCTTAGTGGGCTCACCTCATGCCCTGAAGGGATGATTTTACATATAACATTGTGGAGGAAAAAAATAAAAAGATTTCATTCTCTTTAAGCCTTTATGCCTTGACCCACAAGTCAGAATTGGTAAGTAATTTCTTGGAATCTAAGTTCTAATGCACCACTTTAAATAATTCTTCAGAATTGGACTTGGTTGGCTACTAAAGCAAGATTCTTAGTGAAACAAACTAAGAACACTAGAACCAACATTCACCCACTTGGACACTTAAGTCTCTTTAACCATTCCCATTCCACTTAAGGCATGGGATTATGTGTAGTATGTTGTCGTCATGAATATAAGCTACTTCCTCATGATTTCACAACCTTTATTTAAAGCCTGCTGGTAAATGTGATTGCAAGAACTTGAAAATGCATTCTCCATTATGGGATGTATCTCATAGCAAGCCCTCTCTTAATGGTGACTCAAGTCAAGAAAGTACACTTGAGTATTTTTATTCACCCATTATCAGACAAAGCGCAAGGGGAGTGGATACGTACTATAAGTGTATACAAGAAAAGAAAGTACACTTGAGTGCTTCTCTTCACCCAAGATCACATGAAGTGCAAGGGGAGCACTTGGATACGCACTACAAATATGTACAAGAAAAGAAAGCACTCATTCATTTTAACCCTATAAAGAAAAATAACTTCATTTTAAGCACCAATGGAAGTGTTTGTTCTTTTGTCCAATTTTTAACCAATATTGCAAAATGAGGTGGTTTGGGTCCAATTTTAACCAACTTTGAAAGTAAATTTTAAGCCCAATGGAAATTTAGTGGTCCTAAAACATAAAGAAAAACAACATATGATAGGTTATAATTGCCTCATAAGTGTAAAATACTTTTACAATGTATCGTCAAATGATGGCATGCTCCTTCACTTCAAGTCTTTTTTCAAATCTACAAAATTAGTTAGCCTCAAAAGAAAAAGCTAGATGTTAGTAGAATGTTAGATAGCATAAGAAGTTACAAATTTAAAGGACATGTAAAAATTAACTCTTTATTTTCTTTACTAGTAAATTTTTTTGCTAAAATAAAAGGCGTCACTAAAATTGACAAAAGCGTCACTATAATTCAGGGGTGTCGCTCTACTGAAGTTTGAGGGTGTAGCTCTGTGAAAAAATAGTGGCAAAAAATGCGTCACTATATCAATAGCATTTCCATTTTCAAATTCACGATAAATCCAAAAAGTAATATGTGTCACTATATTTAAATGCATAATTAAATTTAATATACATTTCCATAATTCCATCAAAGGTGTCACTATATGGTGAAACACTTCAATAGAATCATTGCCCTCAAAATTGTTGTTGTTTCTCCAAAACCTATAACTCACTAAAAATTAAGAGAAATTCATCAAACGAAGTTAGTAGGGCCCTCCTTCTAGCACCAAAATGTGATTGTAATCATAGTATAGGTTAAATATACTAGATCCTAATTAATTTAAGACATATTTAACCCTCTAAGCTATAATCCATTAGCATGTAAATAAGTCCCCTAGTAATGAATTAACTAGGTACAATACTTTAATTACACCAACAAAGAGCATATGCAGGAATAAATACAATAGAAATGGATACCAACACTTTGTGTTTATACCCTTTTCTATATTTTTCAATTGCTATCATGTTTTGTGGGCTTATACCAATTGCAATCTATATATTTATTATAAATACACTCCACAATTTATTCAACACCATTTTTTAAGCAATATCATTAGCTTAAAACAAAACAATGAATGCAATCCATATTCATAGTACTAATGCATATTACCTTTGGCTAAATACAAATAATTTTTTTCAACGAATAACCCTACTCAACTTATATTTAAATAATTTTAGATATCAAAACTTTAAAATAGTAAAAATAATTAAATTTAACTTTTATAATTTGAGAATATTATATTTTTACTGGGTATGTGTAGGATCATCATGGAAAAAACATGCCCTTAAGTGGCAAAAAAATTAGAAAAATCAAAGTTAGGCAACTTCACATAAAATTTTGAATAAGTTATCTATATTATTTTTAAAATATGTAAGAATAGAATTTGTAACAAATTGAATTTAGTTTCTAAACTACTATTTTTGTTTAAAAAAAAAATGTATTTGGTGAAAATTTGAAATTTCAATGCAGTAGTACATAAATTTCAGGGGGAAAATAAGAAGTAGGTGTTTATCTGACCACCCTAACCACAATAAAATGATAATATGTTTTAATAATATTTTAGATATAAGTAGAGGACTTGTGTCTCGATGTGACACATATTTTTTTGTAATTTTTTTCCAAGTAAATAATTAATTATGAATTTTTTATTACAATTTTTAAAAAATATAAAAAACTTGTATGTCTTACCACCTTAACTTTGTCAAAACTTCATGAAATTCAATTTTTCTTTTTTATTCCTATAGTATGTGTAGCTTATAGAATGTGACACATTTTTAGATTCAAAAATGTGATACGTTTGAAAGCTATAGATGTTTTCAATCAGTCTATCAATCAAGACTTTAGTCATAATTTGAATAGAAAATGAATAATAATTACTTATTAAATTCAAAGTAAAGCATAATTTATATTGTGGAAATCTAAGAATCTCCTTTAAAAACCCTTTTTGTTTCATCAATTTTGGGTAAAAAAAAGTTGTCAAGCACATACCCATCATATTCCCACTTTTTGGCCCCTCATGATCTTGCACATACCCTACTTATTGTTTTTACTTTTAAATGATATGCAATATTTATTTAGCCATATGCAAAAATTATTGAAAATAAAATTATTTAACACAATTGATGGGTGGGATGATTATATTTTTGCAAAGATTGTTTAGATCTTGGTTGTATATCATTTCCCCTTAATATATTGTTCTTATCATGACAAGGGTTTAATGAAACTTTCTAAAGATGGTTTACATTTTAGAGCATTAATGGATTTTTCCACAAATCTACTATCATTGAATAAAGGGTAATGAAAGATTCAGCATAACCATAGTGCATTTATATTTCTATCAAGTAATGTTATATGATTGCTTTATGAAGTAATAAAAATTTGGCTTCCCAGTGCCCTCCTTTATAAAGAATTTGTGTAGATTTTTTTTTTGATATAGGATAATTATTATTATAATGAACTTATAAAATAATCAAAAATAAGTGAAAAAAATTGGCAATTCATTTTCCACTTAAGTGTCTAAGAAATTTATAACAAGGAAAATTCACACAATGAGTTTTTTTCATCAATATGAAAACCAATTTTTTGTTCTTCAAGTGTAATTTTTCTCCTCCACAAATATCTTACATAATTTTCGTTCACTCTACAAATCAACAAGAAATGTGAAATGTGTACAGAAATAGTCTATCGCTTTAAATTTTTTAAAAAAATCACTATAAATAATAACAAGAAATTTAAAATCCATGATAAAAATTGTTACTAGTAGCATTTTACTTCCATGGTTTGATTTTTCAATTTGTGTTTTCAAAGGTACTTTCTCTCAAACTTGTACCAAAAAAATTAAAATATAATATTTGGAGTTTATTTTGACTACTATTTAGTATTGTCTTCATTAAAAGATTTTTTTGTTTTTAGTGTTTGATTCCTTATCATGACTATTGAATTATTTTCATTTTTTAAAAAATTGTGAAAAAATGGACTCAAAATGGATGCTCCTAAGGGTGGTTGTGTTCATGTTGATGCTAGGACTTTTTATTAAATCGCTAAGAGAAACTCATTATCATATGCATTCTATTTCAATTAATCTTTAGAAAATAAATTGGTCCTCATATTAAATAATTGTAGTATAATTTATGATGAATTATTTTACATATTAGAAGGTGGGAATTAAACTATCTTAAAAAATTTAGGCATATACACTTTCCTTGAGGGTTTTTCCCTAACATTGTTGAGTAATTTTTATAGTAAAAGGCTTATTTCTACTAATATTTATAGTTTGAAAATTCTTTGTTTGTATTAGATGCACATGTAAAGATCATTACTCCATACCAATCAAGACATCTCATGATACAAAATAGGTTATTATATTAGATGCAAACAATACAACCAATACAATTGATAATAAGCCTAATTGATAAGATTATCAATCCTTAAAGACATTATTTTTTCCTATTTTATAGAAAATATATAAGCATATGGAACTAAAACATCATATTTCAAGGATCAAGAGTTAAAAATAATGATTTAAAATTGAAAATTGGGTTGCATTCTTCATGTTTAGAAAGAAGGCTTTCAATTGAAGGCCCATACATTTTGTGATCTTCTAAATTACAACATATATTAACACAAATACATTTATCTAATTCATTTTCATTGGTATAGTAGCAAATAAAAAGTCTAATAAAGATAATCTACCTGTACAACTCAAAAAACTAAGAAAAATACCAATATAATACATAGTAGAAATATATTTAGAAGACAAAATGGGGTGCTACAATAAATGATTATAGCATTAAATTAGCACTATTATATTAGAAAATTCAATCAAATAATATAATAATATAAATTTATTTTTAATTTTTTAAATAAACTATTATTACTTTAAAAGATTATTTATATAACAATATTTATTTTTATTTTTTATTTTTTAGACTTTGGGAATTGGGTAGCCCCCCTATAAACTATAGTGTGTTTGGTAAACATTTTTCACATGACTAGTAATGCTGGTATGACATGCCCTCTGGTACTATGAAGACAGAGGGGATACTAGACCTCGTGACCTCTTTCCTATAACAAGATGATTTAGCCAATTGAGCTAGGCCATCCGCCCCTTTTTATATAACAATATTTTAAATTAAATTTATTTTTAATAATATTTATTTGATATTTTTTATTTTAATATTAGAAAATAAATAAATTTTAACTCTTTATCCCTTTATTTTAGTCTAGGAAATAAATATCTAAATGCATGTTGATTGTGTAAGAAATTTTAATCTCTTATGTCAAGCCTGAAATCCTACGGTTCTTAACTTGTCATTGAAAAAGGGGCACACATTTTTGTTGGGAATTTATCTGAAAATTAAAAAAAATCCTAAGTCATAGCCCCTTGCTTGTTTGGTCTTATTGAGCCTATCATATATAACTGATATAAGAAACCTTCAAATAGATCTTCCTTTGGCCTAATTATCTTTAAGTGTTGTTCCTCGTTGTTTCCATTCCTCCTATCATATGCTAGAAGATACAAAATTTTAAAAAGTTCTAAGTCTATGAGGGTTTTGGTCATTTTCCTTACCTTCTATGTAGTTGTAGAGTTCTAATAGATTTTTAGAATTATTTTGGTTATTTTGGCTCCTTTCCTAACAATTAATCCCACATAGAAGTTTCACTAAGTCTATCAAGTTATTTCATTCATTTCCATTAATTACATAATTTTGAAGGATTTGAAGGACATCTAAACTTTAAGTTGTTTTTCCTCTTCCACATTCTCCCATTCTCCCAACCCCTTACTTCTAGTCTTCCTTCATAAGATTTGTATATTTGTAAATTTCATTTGGGATTCTTCCCTTTCCCTTCACCTCTAGAAATTCATACCTTTGTCTCCCTAATCATTTTATATATTCCCTCAAATTCCTCTTTTTCATAGAATTATATTACATCATTGGAAATTTTGACTTCCTCAAGTTCTACCTCCACTTCCTTTCTCTAGTTCCACATTTTTTTCCTACATCCTTTCCAATCCCTTGTGTGTAATTTTGATAGAATTATTTTATTTTCGCTTCACCTCATAATCTCTCAAAAGTTCATTACTTTTCGTATTCCACCCCTCTTTCTTCATTTCTATTTTGTGGACTTGTGGAGTTCATCTAAATCACTTCCAATTCTACCTCTACTTTTTGCTATTAGTTTTACATCATATTCCTATAAAGAGCCCCAATGGCTTAGCTACTCATTTCCTCTTTTCATGTGGAGCTCAATATTGTTATATTATCATCCAAGTATATCATTTTAGTGTTGTATTAATATGGTTATGTATAATAGATTATGCATGATCCAGAGATAAACCAAATGTATCATATGTAATGTGCAATTATTGTAGATGAATGGGTGAGGTTGATCTCTTTGACTATGAAATTTTTGATTTGGGGTATCTTTATCATCCTTGTAGAGAGGATTACTAATGATCATGTACATCCCCATTATTTTTTACACTCTTTGATCCAATCAATCAAGCACAAGAGCAATATGGTGTGTAAGTATTGGGTTTCACCTTTCAAAACCTATATTGAACAATATAATTTTAGAGATAAGTGGGAACATTCAGATGCAAAGTTAGTATGATGAAAGATGAGATTAGTCATGCCCAATCTAGGAGACATGTTCTTACAATGATTTTTTAGAAATAATTAGTAGAGGCACAAGAGACAACATGGGCTAATTAGGTGAAGTTGGATAATATTTGTGAGGAGATTGGATGCCTTGGGTGGACTCCAATAGTACTATAAGAGAGATCCATGTCATAGTATATATATATGGAAAAGGACTCATAAGAGTATGACGAATGAGATAGGGAAGGGATTATCAAGACATCCTCACTTGAGTGATTCACTATATGATGTTTATGAATAATTTATCTCTTGAACTCTTTCTATTTGATATTATGGACATTGTAGGTATTTTGGTATTTTTATGTTTAGTTTATAGTAGGTTTATATTTTTTTGTATAAATTTGTTTCTATATGTGGGTGTATCAATGGTTTCATAGATAATTATTATAAATTTTTGGGTAATCACTTAGCCACATTTTTTTATATCAAATCCTTAAGAATGAATAATTATAGGTTCAAAAGGAATCACATAATCATAATATAAATCATGTGCCACATTCATGGATAAACGAATAAAACATATTGTCACACCTATCTCATAGTTAAAAGGAAAACACAAGAAAAAAGAAAATGAAAAAAGGAAAAAGAAAAGGAAAATCATTTGGGTCAACATGAAGGAGACATTTCGGTCTCAATGCCTTGTGTCATCCCCAAAAGGAAAACACAAAACAAAGGAAAACAAAAGAAAAGGACATTTTGGGTCAACATGGAAGAGACATAGGGAATCTCAATGCTTTGTGTCATGCCCAAAAGGAAAAAAACAAGAAAAAAGTGAAAAGGGAAATGCATGACATATAGAAGAATAGAGGTAAAAATAGAAGAAGTGTACAAAGAGAGAGAGAACATCAAACACACGGTACGGGGGAACATGATACACACATACAATCAAACCAAAGAAAAAGGAAAATGAAATGCTAGTAAGGTGAATGAAATTCAACCATCCAACAAGTCATCCACCTCCCAATCATGTTCAGTGTATTGCGAGGGTGGTTGAATTTCCAAAAGAAGAATTGCAAGTGTCGAACTAGGAGATGTACCAAATTCTTTACCTGGTTGAGAATATTTATCATTTAAGCTCATGGAGGATGAAAATAAATAATTTAAATGATTATGCACTTCTTCATCTATTTTTGTGATTCCCCCATTATCATCACCATCAAGATTGATTATGATAGGAGGACGAAGGGTAATTTTCAAGGAAGAATGTATCAAAATTTGTGGCTATTGGATCAGATCATTGTGTTGTGAGGGCTGGACTATATTATCTTGTGGAAGGTTAAGGGAAAGAGGGTGGTCATCTATTTCTTCTATCAAAGGCCAAGGTTTTTTTCTTTGTTTTCCTTCATTCGAGATTGATGAGCAAGGAGACAATGATGATGCCTACGCTCCCTAGCACTGCAATTTCTTTTGATTTTATTTTGAATTTGTTGAGGTGTAAGAGAAAGTTGATCAAACATAGGTTCCTTTTCTTCCGATTGGGGAAGAATGGAAGAAAACAAAGAGAATGGGTCAATCACTTTCTGTTTAGCTTTATACACTTCTTTAATACAAGGAGGCATGACAGGATTGGTTTCATTTTCTCTTGGTCATTTAAACAAGGAAGGGGAAGTGTCTATGGGTGGTTGGTCATGAGGTTGTATTGTTTGTTCAATGTTGGACTCAGGCTAAAGCATGGTTTCATCTAGGATAGGAGTGGAAATGGACAGAGACATGTTACGAAGAGACAATTCAACTATTTGTTTGGTTTTGAACTTTTGATAGGCTATGAAAAGGAAATCCTTATGAGGGGTGATAGGTTCCATAGGTTCAAGCCAAAAGGCTTCTAAGGAAAAATTAAATTTAGAGGATAATGGATTAAATCCACTATGGTGTATGAAAAATATTTCATTTCCATGTGGAAACTTCAAAAATTTGTGAACAACTAACGAGACTTCTTTCATCGAGAGGAGCCAAGGATGAGCTAGCCATAGATGAAATTGATCTGATTGTGGAATGATATAAAATGTTACATCCAAAGTTTTAGATCTGATTTGTAATGGGAGTACGATCAATCTAATTGTAGGAACCACAAAACCAATATGTGTTTTAATACATGTAGTTGGTTTATTATAGTCATCTTGATATAATTCATGTATTACTAGAAACTCTTCCATGATCACATTCTCCGCACAAGTTGGATCTATTAATATCCCATTGGTGGGTTTATCATACATTTGGCTGGCTATGTAAAGAGGACCATCAAGAATATTTTTAAGTATATATTTGGAAGAAAAAGTGATATCAAGAGTTTTTTTGGTTGGGCCCTTACAAGGGATAATGTATATCCCACCCACAAGTTCATCCATAGGATTAAATTGGGTAACATTTGGAGTTATATCATGTTGCTCATTATTTCTATCAATGTTCATGACTTGAGGGTTTGAAGGTTCATTATGCTTGAAAAATAAAATATTATTTTTAGGCACAGGGTCTCTAAAGATTTGTAAATTCTAGTTAGGCGGTGCAACAGACTTATTGCATTGATCATTAAGACCCACAATGGATAAACAACTAGAATCAATGATGTCTTGAACTAAGTGTTTCAGACACTTACATTGTTTGGTGTCATGTCCATTTTGGTGATGAAAATAATAATAATCATTAGGATTAAAGGTTGGTGGTAAAGGCTTGGTGGTATCAATTGGTTTAACAGTAGGAAAAGTGATCATTTGTTGCTGGAGCAATTGGTTCATTCTATTATGGAGGGTATCGGGTAAGGGAGTAAAGTGTTTCTTCGGGTCCCCATAGGTAAAAGGCACCGTTGCTTTAACAACTACAACTTGACTTTGAATAGGTTGGGTTTGTGGTGGAGGAGGCAGATTGAACTATAAAAAGCCTCTATTTGGTTTGCAAAATTTTTGCGTGTTGGTTTGGTTATGTTGTTTGGAATTTTCAGCTCGATTAGAAGTGGACTTTGAATCACAACTATAAATCGAGTTGTGATAGTCACATAGTGTTGTGCATAAGTGCATGAATGAATGAAATGTCATCATAGTTAATTTATCCTAAAGGTTTGTGTGTAATTTTTCGATAAACATCTTCTGCAGATATGAATAAAAAATTTTCACATCAACTTGAGCATACAATGACTGATAATGTGAAATGAAGTCAGTTCTTTTTCATTGGAATTCTATCTACATTGCATTAAATCAGCCATTGTGTTTTTAGGAGTCATGTGAACTTGGAAATGACTTATGAAGGCATCCACAAGTTCATTGAACAATCAAATGGAGTGATTGGGTAAGTTTGAAAACCACTCTAATGAAGTGTCTTTAAAGGTCCTACAAAAAAGTTTGGCTAATAGTTTATCCTTAAGATAAAAATCACTACAAAAGGTTTTATAAGCATTGACATGATTAATAGGATCTCCTTTACCATTGTACTTCTCAAACCTAGGCATTTCAATCCCTTGTGGCATCGGGGTTCTTAAAATTTCTAAGGATAAGGGGCTACTATGAACATGATATGTAGGTGGAGAATTTTGAATTTGGCTAATGGTGGATACTTGGTGTTGCATAGATGAAATAGTATTAAGGAGTTGTGCAATGATGGAATTGGGGTAAGTGGGTTGAGGTGGAAGAGAAAATGGTGATGGAGTGTATGTAATGTTAGGGGAAGTGAAAGGGGAACTAAGAGGGGTGAATGTGGTGGAGGGGACTTGTGATTCCACAATAGAACTAAAAATTTTAGGTGAAAGTACAAAAGATGGAGTCACATGACTAACCTATTGCATAGTTGTTGTAACCTAAGGAGTGGCATAAGTTGGAATGGATGCTATTGTTTAAGGAGGAGGATTGTGAGATCCGCCTTGGCTTACAACAATTTTAGTTGACTGGGATGTGGAAGGATTGTGTTTATTGTATATTTAAGCTATTTGTTTCATAACTTGTAAGCCATCATCACTTTCAATCAAGTGATGAAGGTTCTCTACCGCAAGTATGGAAGTGGTGGAAATGTTTCCAAGGGATAATTCTTGTTGTAGATGTGCAAAATCCTCGTGAATACTAATAATTTTTTCTTCCAGAATGGAAGTGTTTTGTGTGTCAACATTCATCAGATGGAAAGGTGAAGGTATAGAATTGGTATTCTCCATTCCTAATGCACCATTGTCCATAATAGGAGTAAGATCTCTTGAGATCCCAAGGTCCACAATGAAAGTGCTATCATGGGAAGCCTTGAGTCTAGAACTTCATCTCACTAAAGTATTATCAATGGGGCACAAAACACTCATACAAGTACCACAAAAGATGAGGTGAATACAAATGAAATGGAATCTAGGAGTGAAAAATGAAAATAACAAGAATTCTATAAACTAAAATAGAGAAATAACAACAGAGAACAGAAATGTAGGAAATGCCCAAAAAATTCCTAAAAATGTAGTGTAAAATGTGCAGGTGAACCGATTCGCCTAGGGTGGCGAATGAGTTCAACTATGATATTTTTTTGAGTTTTTCAAAAAAATTAAAGTGATTTTAATGCTTTTTAGATGCAAACTAAGGATGAAAATGCTAATTTTCAGTTTTTTCAATGGTATGATATGCAAAAATGAAAATTAGATGAGTCTTTCACTAATGCAATTTGAGAAACCTTAGGATGCAAAAAAAAAAAAAAACCCAATTGAATGTTGATGGAAATGAAGTCTAGGATGCAACATGTAATGGAAATTAGAAGCATAAAGTTCTCAATATTCAGGTTCACCAAAATGAACCGTTGATTTTTTGGTAGGGCCTATAGGCTAGTCTTGCACTCTTAGGATGTTTCACCTAAAAGGAGAGAGATAAACCCCACTCAAAAAGTCTAGGTGGTTCACTCAAGTTATGCAATGTATAATTTTATTTAGACTAAATGAGATGATATAAGTGTAACTAAATGAACTATATGACTGATATGAATGCAAGAACTAAGATTTATGTAATGTTAGAAAATACAATGTGATATGCAAACATGAACTAAAGTATGAAAAAATGCAAAAAAAAAAAGGAGAAAACTAAATTAGAGTGCACTTAGGAAGACAATGGAGAGTCAAGAATATTCTAAATGCTGGAAGAGATCAAAAAAATCACTAGTGGGACTCATTCACAACTGATGGTGAATCAGTCCTACTTCTGATGAAAATTGTTGAAAATTGGTTTTTGAGTGTCAAGATCAAGAATCTAAAAAAATACGGATTTCCAGCCTTAAGGTGGGACTCATTCGCCCGAGATGGTGAATCATTCCTCCCAAAATTTTGAGAAATTAGGGGACAATTCTGCATCACTAGATCTAAGGTTGTCTACTTGTCAGGTTGATGAAGTTAATTTTGTAGAAAACAGGCATAATGTCTTCTCCAAGCTTGAAATAAGGTTGATTTGAATTCAAACACTTTTTTGACTTCTTGACCACTTTTCAACACCTAATTGCTTGTTAAATTTGCATACACAAGTCTGCAAACACACATAAAAAAGGTGGAAAATGGTTAATGGTTAGGTTATAGGGATTTTCCTTGGTCAAATCCCACTTTGGTAATCAAACCCTTAATGAAATAATGAAATGAAATAGAATGATAAAAAAATAACATGCAAATTCTATCAACTTACCAAACCCTTGTTGAAGGAAATATGAAGATATGTCAATGGCTACTCCAAAATACTTGATTAATGTTTGATTTAGTGATGCAAGTGTTTGCGTGCTTGAATGAGTGAGTGAATAAGTGATCTCGATGAATGAGGGTTAAAATGAGAAGAAAAACACTTATTTATACATAATTGTACCTTAGTAACCCAATGATACCTCATCAAAGGCCGACATAAGGCATTTTTGAATAAAAAACCCAAAAGAAAATTTGAAATGTTTTGAATTTTGAGCCAAGAAGTACTCATTCGACACCCATGGAGAATGGGTCCCACCTAGGACTTGAAAGTGAGTGTCGGGAATTATCTTACATTTAATGAGGTTTGTTGGGTTTACATTCAAAAATACACTTAATTAATCATTTTAAGGGCATAAAGGGGTTAAATAAAGTAGAAGAAAGGTGTAAATAGTGAAATTAAGCCTAGAAAAGCATGAAATCTTGTTACAAGAGTTTACAAACACTTCAAAATAGGACCTGATATGTGATGAAAAGGTGATTTTTAGGTGAACTATTATGAATAGAGTCTAGAAAAGACATTTAATCAAAGAAAAATGGACCAAGGATCATGAAGAAAGCCTTAAAAACCCATGAAAATGTCAAGGGACCATTTTTCTATGGTGCATTTAGCCCCCACTTTAGTGAGAGGATTAACTTGCTTCAAACTCACACTAAAGTAGCCATGCATATTGAGAGAGAGGTCCCCATGCACTTATGTTAGCAAGATGGAATGACAATGATCAAGAGGGATGATCAAGCCCCCAAGATGAAGATCCCTTGGAAAACTAAACATAAGAACAAAGGAACACACATGTTGAAATGAAAGAAGGAAAGAGGGAATTGGATTGAGATTCGATCATCTATGCAACTAGTTGTGGATTAGATCTAGGCATTTTTTTTGGAAAAGAGAATGGATACTCACTTTGGGGTGTAGAACTCATGGCAGTTCGTTAGGTGAGAAGGCCCAAAAGGTGAAGTACATACACTAGCTGGTATGCACTCATAAACACAAAGGTGGCTATGAGGAAAGTCGTGCTGTTAAATGGGCTTCCCACTCAACCATATCAAAGTTATATCTCCTGATAAATTTAACAAGGAACCAAAAAGGAAAATGTCATTTCATGCTTCATGAGACAAGCAAAGATTTGTATGCTTAGAACTCATGAACAAAAAGCAAGGTGCCATAGGCATGCAAGTTGCATTATGCAAGGTGGAAAAAATGAAAAATGTAAAATGTAAAAGTGTTCAGAATGATTCTTGTTAAGTTCATGCAAGGTCTATCACTTAGGGAACATTGTGTCTAATGTCTCTAAGAGAGGACCAATCAAAGAATATAATATTTTCAACTTAGGGGATGCAGTGTGTCACATCAGGGCACTAAGAGGAATGTAATATGCTTAGATAGATCAAACTTATGAAAGAAATCACACCCAGTTTCATTCAAAAAGTGAAAAACACATCATATGAAGTTACAAAGCTACACTAAGAACCAAAAATGCAAATGAATAATGCCAATGTATGCCCCCCAATTTAAAGGAATCACTACACACTGCTCTGTGAGCAATTACTTTAAAGTAAGAAAGGAAAGAAAATGCAAAAAGAAAACAAGATATGAGAGCCAACTTGAAAATATCCTATGCCAAGTCATATTTTTTTGAGTTAGGCTGCATCATGTAAACGAAAAAGAAACAAAAGAAAGGGAGTTGCCCCCCCAGAAAGGAACACACCAAACACATAAGGGATCAATGAATTTGGGGTCAGTATGTTCATTTCTACAATGTTTTGGTTAAAGAGATCATAACTGTCATCATTCCCCAAAGCAAATAGAACTGGAAGAATGACACAAATAGAGTGAAAAAAAATGAAAAATAAAGATTGTTTTGAGTCAACATGGAAGAGACATTGTGGTCTCAACAATTTGCATCATCCCCAAAAGGAAAACACAAGCAAAAAGAAAACAAAAAAGGAAAAAAAAAAAAGGAAAATCTTTTGGGTCAACATGAAGGAGACATTCGGTCTCAATGCCTTGTGTCATCCCCAAAAGGAAAATAAAAAACAAAGGAAAACAAAAGAAAATGACCTTTTGGGTCAACATGGAAGAGACATAGGGTTTGTCAATGCTTTGGGTCATCCCCTAAAGGAAAACACAAAACAAAAGCGAAAAGCGAAATGTATGACATATAGAAGAATAAAGGTACAAATAGAAGAAGTGTACCAAGAGAGAGAAAACATCAAACACATGGTACGAGGGAACATGATACACACATAAAATCAAACCAAAGAAAAAGGAAAATAAAATGCTAGTAAGGAGAATACAAGTCAACCATCCAACAAGTCATCTACCTCCCAATCATTTTTAGTGTATTGTGAGGGCAGTTGACTATCCAAAGGAAGAATTGCAAGTGTTGAACTAGGAGATGTACTAGGTTCTTCACTTGGTTTAGAATATTTATCATTTAAGCTCATGGAGGATGAAAATAAGAATTTAAATTGTTAGGCACTTCTTCATCTATTTTTTGTGATTTCCCCATTATCATCATCATCAAGATTGATTATGATATGAGGGCGAAGGGTAATTTCCATGGAAGGATGTATCAAAATTTGTGGCTATTGGATTGGATCATTGTGTTGTGAGGGTTGGATTGTATTATCTTGTGGCAAGTCAAGGGAAATATGGTGGTCATCTATTGCTTTTGTCAAAGGAAAAGGTTGGTTTTCTTTGTTTTCTACCATTTGAGATTGATGAGTAAGGAGACTTGACAATGATGCCTATGCTCCTTAGCATTGCGGTTTCATTTGATTTTATTTTGAAGGTGTTGAGGTGTAAGAGCGGGTTGATCCAACATAGGTTCCTTTTCTTCTGGTGAGGGAAGAATGAAAGAAACCAAACAAGACAGGTCAATCACTTTCTCTTTAGCTTTATACACTTGTTTAATGTGAGGAGGCATGACAAGATTGGTTTCATTTTCTCTTGCTCATTTAAATGAGGAAGGGGAAGTGTCTATGGGTGGCTGGTCATGAGGTTGTATTGTTTATTCAATGTTGAACTCAGGCTAAAGCATGGTTTCATCTAGGATACAAGGAGTGGAAATGGATAGTGACATGTTATGAAGAGACAATTTGGCTATTCGTTTGGATTTGAAATTTTGATAGGCTATGAAAAAGAAATCTTTATGAGGGGTAATAGGTTCCATAGGTTCAGGAAAAAAGGATTCTAAGGAAAAATTAACTTTAGAGGATAACCGATTAAAGCCACTATGGTGTATGGTAAATATTTCAATGTCATGTGGAAACTTCAAACATTTGTGAACAAATGATGGGACCAATTTCATTGAGTAGAGCCAAGGATGACCAAACTATAGATGAAATTGATCCAATTGTGGAATGATAAAAAATGTTACTCCAAAGTTTTAGGTCCTAAATTTTTATTGGCAGTACAATCAATCTGATCGTAGGGCACACAAAACTAGTATGTTTTTTAATCCATGTAGTTGGTTTATTATAGTCATCTTGATATAATTCATGTAATACTAGAAACTCTTCCATGATTACATTCTCATCACATGTGGGATTTATTAATATCCCATTGGTGGGCTTATCATAGATTCAACCAACTATGTAAAGAGGACCATCAAGAAGCTTTTTAACTATATCTTTGGAAGAAAAAGTGATATCAAGAGTTTTGTTGGTTGAGCCCTTACAAGGGATAACTTCTATCGCACCCACAAGTTCATCCATTAGATTAACTTGGGTAACATTTGGAGTTCTATCATGTTGTTCAATATTTGTATCAATGTTCATGACTTGAGGGTTTGAAGGTTCACTATCCTTGAATAATAAAATATCGTGTTTAGGCATGGGGTCGGTAAAGATTTGTAAATTCTAGTTAGGGGGTACAACAGACTTATTGCCTTGATCATTGACACCTGCAATGGATAAATGTACCAAACCAATGAGGTCTTGAACTAAGTGTTTGAGACGCTTACATTGTTTAGTGGCATTTCCATTTTGGTGATGAAAATGACAATAAACATTAGGTGTAAAGGTTGGTGGTAAAGGATTGGTGGTATCAAGTATTTTAACGGTAGGAAAAGTGATCATTTGTTGTTGGAGAAATTGGTTAAATGTATTATGGAGGGTATCTAGTAAGGGATTAAATTGTCTCTTTGGGTCCCCATAGGTAAAAGGAACCACAAATTTAATAGCTACCACTTGAATTTGAACAAGTTGGGTTTGTGGTGGAGGAGGCAGATTGAACTGTAAAAAGTCTCTTTTTGGTTTGCAAAAGTTTTGTGTGTTGGTTTGGTTATGTTGTTCAGACTTTTCAGCTCAGTTAGAAGTGGACTTTGAATCATGACTAGAAACTGAGTTGTGATAGTCACATAGTGTCATGCATAAGTTCATGAATGAAAAAAAATCCTCATATTTAATTTATCCTAAAGGTTTTTGTGTAATTTTTTTATAAACATCTTCTGCATATGTGAATTAGGAATTTTGACATCAATTTTAGCATAAAATGACTCATTAGATGAAATGAAGTCAGTTACTTTTCATCGGCATTCTATCTACATCGCATTAAATCAGCCATTGTCTTTTTAGGAGTCATATGAAGTTGTAAATGACTTATGAAGGCATCCACAAGTTCATTGAATGATCAGATGGAATGATTGGGTAAGTTTTAAAACCACTCTAATGAAATGTCCTTTAAGGTCCTAGGAAAAAGTTTTTCTAATAGTTTATCATCAAGGAAAAAATCATTGCACAAGACTTTAGAAGCATTGACATGATTAATAGGATCTCCTTTACTATTGTACTTCTCAAACCTAGGCATTTCAATCCCTTGTGGCATCGGGGTTCTTCAATTTTTTAAGGATAAGAGGCTACTACAAACATGATATGTGGGTGGAACGTTTTGACTTTGGATAATGGTGAATATTTGGTGTTGCATGGATGAAACAATATTAAGGAGTTGTGTAATGATGGGGTCAAGGTAAGTGGGTTGAGGTGGAAGAGAAAATGGTGATGGTGTGTATGTAATATTAGGGGAAGTGAAAGGGGCACTAAGAGGGATGAATGTGATGGAGGTGAATTGTGAAACCACAATAGAACTAGGAATGTTAGGTGGAAATACAAAAGGAGTCACACGAATAACCTATTGCATAGTTGTTGTAACCTAAGGAGTGGTATAAGTTCGAATGGATGCTATTGTTGAAGGAGGAAGATTGTGAGATTCACCTTGGCTTACAACAATGTAAGTTGACTAGGATGTGGAAGGAGTATTTTTATTGTATATTTCAGCTATTTGTTCCATAAATTGTAAGCCATTGTCACTTTCAATCAAGTGAAGGTTCTCTATCACAAGTATGGTAGTGGTAGAAATGTTTTAAAGGGATAAGTCTTGTTGTAGATGTGCAAAATCCTCATGAATACTAATAACTTTTTCTTGCAGAATGGAAGTGTTTTGTGTGTCAACATTCATTGGATGGAAAGGTGAAGGCATATAAGTGCTATTGTCCATGACTAATGCACCATTGTCCATACTAGGAGTAGGAGCTCTTGAGATCCTAAGGTCCATAACGAAAGTGCTATCATGGGAAGGCATGAGTCTAGAACTTCATCTCACTAAAGTATTATCAATGGGGCACCAAAAACTCATACAAGTACCACAAAAGATGGGGTGAATGCAAATGCAATGGAATCTAGGAGTGCAAAATGCAAATAACAAGAATTTTGTAAATTGAGAGAGAAAAATAACAACAGAGATGAGAAATGCAGGAAATGCCAAAAAAAGCTTGAAAAAGCAGTCTAAAATGTGCAAGTGGACCGATTCGCCCAGGGTGGTGAATGATCCAATTATGATATTTTTTTGAGGTTTTCAAAAAAATTAAGTGATTTTAATGCTTTTCAAATGCAAAATAAGGATGAAAATGAAATTTTTTATTTTCTTCAATGATATGATATGCAAAAATGAAAATTAGATGAGTCTTTCACTAATGCAATTTGAGAAACCCTAGGATGCAAAAAAATATAATACCTTAATTGAATGTTGATGCAAATGAAGTCTAGGATGTGAAAGATGTAATAGAAATTATAAATGTGAAGTGCTCAATATGCAGGTTCACCAAAATAAACCATCGATTTTTGGGTAGGGCTTATAGGCTAATCTTGCACGCTTAGGATGTTTCACCTAACAGGAGAGAGATAAACCCCACTCAAAAAGTCTAGGTGGTTCACTCAAATTATGCAATGTATGATGTTATTTAGACTAAATGAGATGGTATAAGTGCAACTAAATGAACTATATGACTGATTATGAATGTGAGATCTAAGATTTATACAATGTTGGAAAACATAATGGGATATGAAAACATGAACTAAAGTATGAAAAAATGCAAAACAAAAAAGGAGAAAATTGAATTAGAGTGCACCTAGGTAGATAATGGAGAGTCAAGAATATTCTGAATGTTAGTAGAGATCACTCAAAATCACTAGTGGAACTCATTTGCCAATGATGGAAAATCAGTGTTGCTTTTGATGAAAACTATTGAAAATTGGTTTTTGAGTGTCAGAATATGGAATCTAAGAAAATATGGATTTCTAGCCTTAATGTTGGATTCATTCACCACTGATGGTGAATCAGTCCTCTCCCAAAAATTTGAGAAATTAGGGGACAATTTTGCAACACTAGATCTAAGGTTGTTTGCTTGTCGGGTTGACGAAGTTAATTCTATAGAAAATGGATATAATGTCTTCTCCAAGCTCGAAATAAGGTTGATTTGACTTGAAACACTTTTTTGACTTGTTGACCACTTTTCAACACCTAATTTCTTGTTAAATTTGCATACACAAGTCTACAAACACACATAGAAAAGGGGAAAATGGTTAAGGGTTAGGTTATAGGGATTTTCCTTGGTCAAATCCCACTTTGGTAATCAAACCCTTAATGAAATATTGAAATGGAAGAGAATGATAAATAAATAACATGCAAATGCTATCAAGTTACCAAACGCTTATTGAAAGAAATCTGAAGATATGTCAATGGCTTCTACAAAATACTTGATTAATGCTTGATTTAGTGATGAAGTGCTTGAGTTCTTGAATGAGTGAGTGAATAAGTGATCTTGATGAATGGGGGTTAAAATGAGAGGAAACACATTTATTTATACACTTGTGCCTTAGCAACCTAATGATACCTCATCACAGGCCAACATAAGGCATGTTTGAATAAAAACCTGAAAGAAAATTTAAAATATTTTGAATTTTGAGCCAAGAGTGACTCATTCTCTACCCATGGTGAATGGGTCCCATCTAGGACTTGAAAGTGGGTGTCAGGAATTATCTTGCATTTAATGAGGTTTATTGGGTTTACATTAAAAAACACACTTAATTAAGCATTGTAAGGGCATAAAGGGGTCAAATAAAGAATAATAAAGGTGTAAATAGTGAAATTAAGCCTAGAAAAGCATGAAATCTTGTTATTAGATTTTACAACACTTCAAAATAGGACTTGATAAGTGATGAAAAGGTGATTTTTAGGTGAATTGTTATGAATAGTTTCTAGAAAAGTGTAGAAATTCTTTACAACACTTCACAACACCTTCACAAGATGCCATAATTTGAATTTTAAGGACCTAAATGTGAATGTTTAAGCCACATTGCAACATTAAATCAAAGAAAAATGGACAAAACATCATGAAGAAAGGCCTAAAAGACCATGAAAATTTCAAGGGACTATTTTTATACTGTGCAATTATGAATATCATATGGTTAATTAGGTTATTCTTGGGGTTGGGATAATCCATGGGAAAGGGCATAACTTTGTATCTTAAGATACTTAGTAGCTATGTCAATTATATATGAGTTAATGGGAAGGTTATTTTTGGGGTTGGGAGAACCCACGGGAAAGGGGATAACCTTAGAATAGAATACTAAGTTTACATAAAAATCAAGAAATTATAATGGTGAATATAGATGACCTCAGTTGAAGTATTGCATGTTGAATCTTTGGCCAAAGTAGTGTAGGTAGCCATTGTCTACACTATTAATTCACTGTGTGATCTAAGTACATACTAGGATAAGAATATCATAGAAATAGAGGTAGAATTTATAGTAAGATCTAGATATGTAAGACACATCACTATGCCCAGGAAAGGTTATTTGAAGGATGAGGTTACCAAACAAATCTCTTCATCGAAGGGAGGTCCATCTTACCAAGTTTGGTAGATGTTTAGGGGGCCGCAGTAAGTCCATGGCTGGTGGAAAATCACTTGAGTGATGGTTCTCCTCATGCAATTGGTGGCTAATATTTGGAAGGAGGACATTCTATACCATTGGTATTTCTAATTCAAGAATTGAAGATGTGCATGCCAGTACTGGGGACATCTAGAATGTATGCACCAATGTTGGGCCATCTATGATAGTTTGTATTTCTAGTTCATGTCAACTTGTTAATGCTATGTATATAATCATGTATCTATCTATATCAAAAATTTTAATGAAGTGAAATCATACTTATATTATTGAAAAGATTCATTGAATATGCAATGGAAAATTTTGGATAGGTTATGTTTAAAAAGGTGCGTATATTATGGAAAAGAAATTTTTTTTTTTATTTGTCATTAGATTTGATGCATAAACTATTCGTGATTGTGGATAAAACATAGAAAAATTATTGGGAAGAAAAATGGGCATGTTACATATATCATGATAAATCATAGAGACATCATGATATTTGTCTTTACATTTCAATTCTTCCAACCAATATGTCTTGTTGATTCATAATCATGAATTACAATGTGTTGCAATTCCCTTGCAATTGAGGCTTTAGCCTTGAAACATTTATGGGAATAATTATGTGAATTATAGATTCTAAAATATTTTACAATGTTCTTCAATCTTTTACTACTTTCACAAAGATATTGGAATCAATATTTTGAAGATAGTTCACTACCTAAAATGGTATTAAATAATGATTTTCCATTCTATGAAAGTGAAGAGTTTATTTATTAATATCTTTCCAAATTCAAGGAATATATAAGAATCTTGTGAATGGATCACCAAATTTGAGGTAGTTGCAAAGGTGGTTATAAATAGATTGCCAATCTTGAGGGAAAATGCATCAAATACAAGGAAAATATTACTCTACAAATAGGACAAGGGGGTATTTTTTATTATGGGAAAATAGGTTTTGATGGGGTTGAAACCTAGTAAAAATAGTTTTGATGGGATATGCAACCCAATCCAAAGAAAGAAAGTTGCTAAAAATAAACAAATAAACAAATCATCAGTAGCCCAACAACAACATCTATCAAAGATCAACAATACAACTTAGGCTAAAGACAGTAAGAACCAAAGGTACCTTTGACCCAAATAACCAAGTTTTGAAGATAGTAACCACCTAAAATAATTAGGAAACAATGCATCCAGGCTACAACAAACCATCTCCTCAATAAAAACAACATTGATCCCAACAAATCCAAACCCCATGATAATCCAAACACCCCACTGCCATAACGGTTTTGGACAACATAGAATACAACTAAGAAGCATCAACCTCCCTGCAACACCATCCCACTTGAAATTCCAAGCCAATCTATGCCTCTAAATGAGAGGACTCCCCTCTATTGGAGAGGAAGAAATGGATCCCCATCCCACCAAAACCACTCTACACTAGCCCACAAAAGCTCCCCCTGAATAGGACAACTACCACCTTCACCTCAATAGAAGAGGGTTCCACCTCAAAAGGAATAATCTTCGGGCCTCTATAGGATACATTAGCTAGAGATCTCAATGGAAAGCAACTTCAGTGGGAAGGGCAACCATATCCCCCTTTAGCATCAAAAGCAACAAGTACAAATAGGAAGGAACACAACACTCCTCACATGGTTCCAAAAGATGAACTAAAGGAAATGACCCGTCAACCAACATACCAACACCAATTAGAATATAGTTCATTAAAACAACAAGTTCCTTCAACCAAAAACCTAAAACACCCTTCTTAAAATAAAAAAACTCCTTACATAACAAAGAGCTTCATAAACTATGGGAGAATCACAATAGAAAGGTTAAACAACATCTTTTCAACATAGATTATGGTAGTATAATCTCTCAAAAGTAGGATCAGAAAAAGAGGAACCCATAAATAAATAAATAAACCCCACAAGGAAGAAATCATAACAAAATAAGGGGGCCAAACCATAAAAAAGGGACTTCCATCCTCAATAAAACTAGACTGAAGCCACACAAGGAAAAGAAGAAACAAAAAATCCTCCTTCAACCATTCCACAAACCACTCCAACCCCCAACAACAAGGCACAACAAGGGGTAGCATGTGAATACAATGCTCAAACACAAAAGAAAAGAAGCCTATGAAAACCAAAACACATAGAAGATACCTAATGACCTCAATGAACACCACATCTAACAACACCATCGTCCCCACAACAACATCAACCATAAGAAGTTGACGAAATGTAGGAGAAAAGGGTAGAAGAGAACTATCCAAATGAAGCTAAGACCTCTACACCTAAAATGATGGAATCCAAAGAAAAAAGGCAACAAACCAAGAACCAACAGATCCCCAAAAAAACCAGGACAGCCAAAAACATGCTTCACGCACAACAATAGACATCCACTGTAACCATTCTGGAGCAAAGAAAAGAACTCTACATCTCCATAACTTCCAAAGATGGCCTAAGAGTAGAACACCAGTCTCCAAAGAGATACAACCTTCCACAAAAGAGAAGGAAAGGGGCTTTCCCTCCTAAACTCCTCCAAAACTCAGACACCCAACTCTAAGGAACATCTCACCTAGATGTGCCAACAAACACTAGCACCAACCAAAAAATCCATCGTAAAGAAATGAAAGCTAGCCAAGAAAACTTCCACACCCACCTAGAGGGTAGGGACACATAGAAAGAACAAACAGGGTAAAAAAGAACCAAGTATTAATTATCCTATCTAGCAAAGTTGAGATACAATCCTTTGGCCATCATAGGATAGAGTAGGAGTAATCCCAACAAGAAACAAGAAAAACCACAAAAATAGTAGCATGGCCAACCAAGCATAGATAGATTTGCAAAAAACAAACATAACTAGCCAATGCAAGGAGAAGAATCCACACGAATTTGGGAAATAAGGAGTTTGTATCATTATCTTCTAAATCAAAAGCTCCCATCACCCTCTCCATTAGGAGATTTCAAACACCCAGAGTTGCTCCTCTTCTCACCCAGACCCTTGCGCTTAGCCATTCAAATTTATACTCCCTCATCCTTGGTTGTTAAGGTTGCAAGACATATGGAATATATGTCTGAAATGATGACAAAAATGAAGATCTAGTTAAACAATACAAAAGATAGGTCATAATCCTATAAATGATGAAATTAATGATGAACAACTAGAAAGAAGTGAAGATACACCACATGTTGAACAAGATATGTAAGATCAAGGGGAATAAGAAAAATTTAATTAAAGATGTTGAAAGCTACCTCCAAAACTGGTACAAGAGACCCTGAGTTAATATTTATACCAATTTTGGTAATTTGAATCTTGAGGAGTTGATTGATTAGATAAATGACCTAGACCAAAGAATTTTTAGGTCCTAAAAGGGTTAGATTTTAGAAGACTAAGTTTAAAGTACATGATATTATTTGGTGGAAATAGGTACAATTGGAAATATAGAAAAGGGAAGGAAAATGTAGAATAATAAGATTTGATAGTGATAAAAATAAAGAATCAATCCAAGCTTATGAATTATGAGTTATTATTATGGAAAAGATTACAAAATTTGATATAGAATGAGAAGACTATGAAGGAATACACAAAATAATTTTATAAGATGATCATTAGGAATGAACATGGTGAAGCAAATAAGAATTTTGAGATATATCTTGATGGATTGAGGGGGACTAATTAGGAAGAGCATCGCATAGTGAGATTTCAAATAGTAGAATAAGCATACTAGTTTGCACTAAAGGAAAAAAAGAAGTTTAAAAAAAGACTTGAGATTAGAAAAAACTAATAGAGAGAAATAGGAAAGTACCAATGTGGTGATAGTAGACCATATACAAAAGAGATTGAGGCAAGAAGAAGCAATAGTACATACTACAATGAAAAATAAGGAAGTAATACATATTAAAATGAGAAATAATCTAGTAGTTCATATTGCAATGATACAATTGATGGTTATCAAGGAAGTAGAGGAATATATGGGAAAGGTGGAAAAATCTCTGAGAGGAACTTATTTTGGATATGAAGTTAAAGACCATAGATTGTTTCAATGTTAGTAGAATTAAGGAAATGACAAAAAAATAGTTGCATATGTTGATGAAGGATCACAAATGCTAGAAGATGAACTAGATGGAGATGAGTTACTAATCTTGAAGAGAGTTCTCTTGAAATTAGATGATGTCGAGAGAAAAAAAAACCAACACAAAGTAAGAATTTATTTAGGATACTATGTACTACTAAAGGTAAGTGTTGCAAGGCTATAATAAACAATGGAAGGACATATAATATAGTATCTAAGGAAATGGTCAACAAGTTAAAATTGAAGAGGTTAGAACACCCTAGTATTTATAGAATCTCATGGTTGAATGAAGAACATAAGGTGTCAGTAAGTGAACAATGCTTGGTAAAATTTGAGATAAGGCCATATCATGATGAATTTTTGTATGATATCATGACAATTGACATGTCATTTATTTTTGGGTAGACTATGGCAATATGATAGAAAAGTTTTCCATGGAAAGAGAAAATACCTACAAGTCTACAATAAAGGATGGTAAAAAAAATTTAGTATTGCTTGCAATAGTACTAGAATCTATTTAGTAGATGGAAGGAAGTTCTTAGATGGTCTAAGACATGAAAAATTGGATTTTCATTGATTCCTAGAATTGTGGCACAACATATGTAAGAGAACCACTAAAACAAAACAAAAAATCAAATTTACTAAAAAAATACAAGGACGAACTATAAAATAACATTATAGATGGATGGCCATTGGTAAGAAGCATCAATTATAATATATATTGTTGCACAAACAATTGTTGTTGCACCAAAAGATTAACCTATTAATGACTAATACAACTGCTAGAGTTAATGAACTCACAAATTAGGCGGTTAAGCCATGCCACAAACCTGAGCTATGCACTACACAAAATAAGGAGACCAAGGGAAAACACCTTTCAACAGGGCATGTGCAGGATCATGGTATGCCAAAAAGTGGCAATGGAGAAAAAAATATGTGTTTCTACGACTCAAAAATGCAAAAATGGTGAGTTGACTTTTTGGAGCTGGGGTGACTACCAAGGAAGAGGGAAAACTTAGTTTTAGGAATCGGATATCCGATTTTGTTGAAGTATATATATAAAAAAAATCGGGCAAAACTCATTCACATTTGTTTTCGGCTCAACGGCGGCGGGTGCATAGTGGAAAGCGAAATCCGATATCCGATTTGGAGTCCATCTCTAACAGGTAAAGTTCTTTATTTTTTATCAAATTTTCAATTAGATTTGTTTATTTTTAGTTGATTTTTTTCAAAATAGGGTTTTTTGGTAGAAAAACTAGGGTTTTTTGGTAGATTTACAAAAAAACATAAAAAATTGAAGAAAAATAGTAAGAAACTACTTTTTTTTAAAATGTAATGGCATTTCCATAGCATACAGACATTGAGAGCAAATAAAATACAAAGTTCAATCCATGAATTATAGAAAATAGATTTTTGTTGGTTATATTCATATCGCTGATTACATTGCACAAAACATATTACAACCGTGATAAATATCAAATGGTGATGTTATCGATGTTACCACATTTTTCATAAGATGTCTACCAGCATTTTATC
>VDFB02000003.1:133206713-133218451 GCA_007258455.2 Sequoia sempervirens
ATATTATCATTTTTATTATGGTTAGGGTGGTTAGACAAACACCTACTTCTGAATTTTCCTAAAATTTAAGTATCTGCATTGAAATTTTAGAAATTTTCACCAAATAGATTTTTGTTTTAAAAAATAAACCTAATAGTTTAGAAACTACATTCAATTTCCCACGAATCTATTCTTACATGTTTTTGAAATAATATAGATAACTTATTCAAATTTTTACATCAAGTTGCCTAACTCTAATTGTTCTGAATTTTCATTGCCACTTAAGGGCTTGTTTGGCATACCATGATCCTACACATACCCAACAATCCCCCCATAGTACAAGCAAGGATTCAAACCCGTGACCTAGTCTTTGATACCAATTATTGCACATACAGTTGTCATTGCACCAAAATATCGACCTATTAATGCCCAATACAACCACTAGAGTTAATGAATCCACAGGAGGTGGTTAAGCCATGTCACGAACCCAAGTGTTGTATTGCATAGCACAAAGAGATCTAGGGTGCACACCTCACAACACATATCTAGTTCCAAGAGAAAATTTATAAAATAAGATGACACATAGTATGTCATTGACAAAAAATGAAGAATTGAATATACAAGTCCATGACTTGCTAAAACATGGTTCTAAGTAGATAAATTTTAATTTCACGTATTGTACCTATGATACTACCACCAAAGAAATGGGTTGAGTGAAGAATGTGTACCAATGCTAGAGTAATAAATAAGACCACAATCAAGTATAGGTTCCCATTGCTAAGGATGAATGACTTGATAGATTTCTTGAGTGGTGCAAAGCATTTTACTAAGAGTGATTTGAAGAATAGTTATCACCAAATCATAATCAAAGAAGGATATAAATGGAATACTACATTTTTAAAAAAGAAAGGATTGTGTGAATGGTTGGTTATGCCCTATTGATTGACTAACACACCTAACAAATTTATGAAGTTGATGAATTAATCAACATGTGGGTAAGTGTGTGATTGTTTACTTCAATGATATTTTAACTTTTATCAAGAGTAATGACTTGGGAACCTAAAGCATATTATATTAGTGTTGTGAAGATTGAGAAAAGAGAATTTGTTGATCAATGTGAAGATTTAACACCCCGTCATGCGAACCCCAAAGGACATCAACACAATAATTTATTTTTTTAAGTATTCTAAACATACATGTGATGCACATTAAATAAAAAGTCATGAAACTTAATTAAACAAATTCACTTACACTTACATCCCTTGGGGTACACGAGGAGACATTACAAACTTAATTCCATACAACAGCAATAAAGAATAAAAGTGAAAGATATAATCCATAACAAAGTAAACATTAACAAATGTAACACATACATGCTAAATCATTGATAAGAAACCATCTGTGTACGTAAATACAACATATACATGGTTAACTCAACACATTGAATAACAACTACCATGGCCAATATCCACACAAGGTTTAACGTTACATTACAGTACAATGTTCAAGAGGTACAATGATACAAAAGTGTTTCCAAATATGAACGGAAACCATACAAGAAGACAATATGATACAAATGAACAGATGAATACATAGTATCATAACTGGCTCCAAGACGGATACAACTCTGGAGTCGCCACAATAGCACCAATCCGCACCACTTGATCCTCGACTGGGGACCCAATGGGGTGCTTAGCATGTTCCACCCGACCACGTGGGTCCGAAGACCCACCCCCCATGCTAAGGAGCTAACAAGAAAGAGACCTCAACCAAGGAACCACAAGATTCAACGTCACACAAAAGTATCATAAAACTCAAGGATTATAATCAACAACATTCATAAGTCAACATAATAACTTAAAGTCATAAATCTCATCACATTAATCAAAGCAATAACCAGTAAACAAGTAACCAAAGGATGATCATGAAACATTTCCAAATCAAACTAAAATAATAAACAGAATACAATTCCAAAAGAACTGATGCAATATTCAAAATATAATTCCAGAAGAACTGATACAACATCCAAAATACATTTCTAGAAGAAATGATACAATATCCAAAATACATTTCCATAAGAACTTATACAACATCTAAAATACATTTCTAGAGACAATAAGGAAACAAGGCAAATGGGTGTCTAGTGGAGAGTGTCATCGCATAGCTCTCATGGGTTATCCTAGCCCTTCCTCCAACTTGAGGCGTCGGTGCCCATCTATGGATATACTGGCCCTTCCTCCTACATGAGGCGCTGAAACCATAAGGTAGCTCATGCGGAGCCGATAACCTCTCATGGGGACAAGGTTACGACTTTGTCGACCACGGCCTTCTCAGTCTATCATTAGTCTATGATAGCCCTAATGCATAGACAAGGTATCCAGTATTTATTATCTTGTGTGTTTTACTACCCATCCCCCTAAATTCTATTTTTAGGTTATCACTTGTTATACTATTCTTACGTGGGTTATCCTGTGCTCTTCTTCCTACTTGAGGCACCGGCCCCCACAAAGAGCCACTCTCCCTAGAGACCCAAAACACAAACCAAAATCCAAGGTTTGTACCAACAAAGAAACATGATATCCAATCTCAACATAAATACATGCGAGGCATTACCCATCTCACCAAAATCACAATACAAAATTTTCAATTACATGGTACATCCCAAGCATAAGTTCAAAATCACCATTACCATCCAAAACTTGGAAAGAATCAAATCAATGAAGAAACAATAAGAAACAAGATTACCCTTGCCTCTGGAAGCCCAAGAAAAGAATGATTAATCAAGAACTCACAAATGAGAGTAAGTCAGAATAAAATGAGTTTTGCAAACCCAATGGATGAAGACTCTTCAAATCAAAATTTAACTCAAGAGAAAGTCACATCCAAAAATGGAACCCACAACATGACTATAAGAAAACCACTATCACAGACAACATGTGAAGAAAAAGAGTAATGACATCATAATGAGACCATCAACCTCAAATCAAGTTAACATAATCAGTTCAATACAAAATCAACCACAATTTCCAATAGTAAATCAGCTAATAGGGCATCCAAGGGAGACCTCAATTAGTATCCACAAACACATCAATCAACCGGCTTACATCACGATTCAAAAAGAAAATCAACTCAATAATACAATATTCACACATAATCAAATTAGTCATGAGATGCTCCATAAAAGACATTGCCACCACAATTTAGATTACACAATGTCTTGCTCACTTGATCCAAACGCTTAAAACATCTGAACCAATAACAAGACATCTTCAACAAACTATCCAAGGAATTCATTATACTTATATACTTAACCAATTCTTTTAAAAAGTAATTACATATTTAAAAGAATAAATGAAACAAAGAATTTTATTTATTTATTTTAGATTACTCACATAATTACTAAATAATGACAATAAAAGAATATATATATATATATATATATATATATATATATATATATATATATATATATATAATTAATTCCCACATATTAATTTTTTCCTAATTAAATATTCCCTTAAAAGAGAATTTAAAAGAAAAGCATCTTAAAAAGGTGGAATATTCTTAACCTTCTTTCCTTAATTAAATTCAAGATGTAATTCCTTTAAGAGAGATTCGTTTCTTTTTAATTCTTAAACTTAAAGCTTTTGAAAGAAGAAACTTAGCTTTTATAAGTCAAGGTATGACCAGCACTAACTTTACACCTTGACTACATATAAAATGCCGTATATCTATACCTTATCCCATAGAATCTACACTGATTCAAGCCCGATTTCAAGATTTCTCTGCACATTCATTTAGGAGGCTATGAAGATAAAAAGTGAAAACATTGAATGTAACGTTTGAAAGGA
The DNA here is from genome assembly GCA_007258455.2 of Sequoia sempervirens. Classification (NCBI taxonomy): domain Eukaryota; kingdom Viridiplantae; phylum Streptophyta; class Pinopsida; order Cupressales; family Cupressaceae; genus Sequoia; species Sequoia sempervirens. Next base: position 133,210,544 of record VDFB02000003.1, read on the forward strand.
TAAGAAAAAAGTGGATTTGACGAATGAGTTTATGAGCTTTTAAGCAAAGGAAAACAGTTAATTTCCGCTCTGAAAAGACCGATTTCAAGCATTTACAGACAGAGCAGAAGGGAATAGACTGGTGAAACAGTGGTCAAGGCTGAATCTAAAAGAACATATATTGATTCAGAAAAGTGAAAAAGAATTTGGGATAAAATATATTTTAATGAGAATTCTAAACTAAGGAATTTGAACAAACAACAGCTATCTCATAACATCCTAGCATTACAAGGTACGTTGCCTCCTGGGTGCGCAGTCAACCAGACTTAAAGAATGAAGGCTGCAAGGTATTTTCAGATTCAAGGATTTTACTTAATGTTGTGAGAGAAAGATAAAATAAAGTCCATTATCTGTCATTAAGTAAAAGGTTAGCAAGTACATTAGGTTCAAATACACATGACCGAATATGCTCAGATTGGCACGCTGCATCCACATTCACTTCTAAGATTGTTGCAATGGGAATTGTTTGGAAAGATGTGAATCATTTCCTTCATTTTAAGCTGCGAATATATTCTTGTGGAGAATATTGGTGATGCAAAATGAAACAACCTAAGAGAAAAGCATTCACAACCAAAGGTGCGAGCGAGAACAAAAGATATATGTAAGGCTAGGTTCGCTACTTGCCAACAGCCTAACTACACATGCCATAATGGCAGCCTTGAAACAGGGTATGTGCATTCCTCAGGGAAAGTGATAAAAGGAAATTCAAGATAAAGTAGTTGCAACTGCGCTGGCACACAGGAATGCAAAAAGTGAAAGCATGGCAACTGTAATTCACTAGCCTCAACACACTAACCAGCTCTCGCTAAACTAACAAACTATATATATATGTATATTATACATTCGAGTGACAGAATCCTAACTATGAGTTTTATACATCACGTACTAGTTTAGTGATCAAATTTGTAGGGTTTATAAAATATCAAAAAGGAGTAGCTAGAATGGTAGCTTATACAAACCACTACCATTTTTGAAAAATCATTTGGAAGACATTAGTATGCATGTTATGTTAGGATTTCCAAGAACTTGAAGAGGTTATGATTATATTTTTGTAGTTTATGACATATTTTATAGGATGAAAATTTTCATAGCATGTAAGAAGACAAGTGATTTCATACATATAGTTAACTTTTTTTCAAAGAAATTGTGAGATTGCATGAATTTCTAAGTAGTATACTTTTAGAAAAAAAGATATTAAGTTTGTTGAAAAATGTCAGAAAAAAAATATGGAAGAAGGTGAAGATAGAGTTCCAATTTATTTCATCATACCATACATAGATACATGGACAAGCAAAATATATGAAAATAATTTTAGGAAATTTGTTGAGATGTTTAGCATTAGAGAAGGTGAGAGTTGAAAATTGGTATTAGTGCAAGTTTACATATATAACAATTGAGTGAATAGGAGTATAATAAAAGAACTATTTGTGATAGTAAATGGAAGTAGTCTAATTAATGTTTCATACTTGAGATGAACTAGTAATGAATAGATAAGGAGAGGAAAGGAAAAGGAATTTGTAGAGAATTGAAAACAATACATGAGGAAGTATAAAATCAATTAAAATAATGAATTTCAAATGTAAGGATAATTTTGATGAGAAAAAAAGATATAACAAGTTTGTAATAGGAGATTAAGTGATGGTGTATGTCAAAAAAGAAATATTTTTAATTCAAACATACAAGAATTTGAAGATGATGAAATTTGGGATGAGTATGAAGTAGACTTTTCTAAAGGTTTGGATATAGCAATAGTGCTTAATATATTAGATATTTATTATTTATCATGAAGAAGAATTGGGAGACAATCGATACTCATAATTTAGGAAAAATAGAGACCACAACAACAAAAAGAGGAGATAGAATTGAAAAAGCACAAGAAACAAGTAATATGAAGAGTATTTGGTGGAATGGAAGGGATGGTTTATTGAAGACTTGTATTGGATTTACAAGGTTGAGGTGAACCATTTTGGTTTCCCTTTAGCCATCAGAAATGGAGGGACTTAATTTTCAAAATACCCTAAGTTTCTAATGCAAGAGCATTCAAGGTGCAAGAGTAATCTTGCTTCACTAAAAAAAAATCCATTTATGTTTATTTACATGTTTGTAATAATTTACTAGTCACAATATGGCAAATGCAACTTGTGGTTCTCACCACAAAGGGATATCAAATTTTCAGATTCAACCACATGCATATTATAAATCACTATTTGAAACATGCAACAATTTTATGAGCTTTGTAGAAACATTTGGCTATATTTCTATGCTCATCAATCCAAGAGAGGTTTTCTTATGAACCAAATTATGATATAATGCATATAATTTATCACTTTCATTCCATAAGCTTCCCAAATACGCATTACCATAATACGTGTTTCATTTAGCATCATGGTTTACATCACCTTTTCGCCAATGCAAATCATTCCTAAGGCTAAGAATCACTCATGATCATTAAAAGATAGTGAAATTTAGTTATAGACACAAAAAAGTGATTACAATATCTTTCTGGAAGCTCAATAATATATTGAGGAACATTGTCCATGTTTCTTTAAAGGTTGAGATCTCAAGTCATAAGCTCATTGTGGCATATTGTAATTTATGTTTATGAATCAGTAGGTATGTTTCCATTTTTTTTGTATCAATTAAGTTATGTTGTGTACATTTATGTATTGGCTTTGTGGTTGAATAATCCTTAATTGGACCCTTTGAATATATGTCTACATCACTAAATAAATAAAAATATATCATGAAACTAGAGATATCACAATGTTTCTCTTTATATTTCTTCCAACCAATGTGTCATATCTTCAAGTTGCTAACAAATATCGCAATGTTGTCTATTCTATTGGAAGGCTATTAGGTGGTTCCTACCTTGTTCACATGAGTTGCTAAAAATTCTAGCAATCTTGAGTGAAGGTGGGGAATAAGATGGTTCAATTGCACTACCCTCAAAATCACTATCATACACATGCTTGATTATTGGCATTATATGATTTAGGTATTTTTCCATAGATGTCCATCCATATAAAGAGAGAATTTTATAATAGTTTTGATCCACATGGTAATCACTAACACCATAAGGTGTAAAATCTAGAGGTCCCCAATCATCATAGAATAACAAGCTATCATTAAGTAGAAGGTGACATGTGATGCCATTTTTATCCCATGGACAATTTTTTATAGGGTAAAATTGTAGAGTTGTGTCACACTTTCAACCAACAAAATAGTTTCTAATCAAACAGTTTTGAGGGAAATTGTTTCATCCAAAATCACATAGCATATATGTGGAAAATACAATTTCAAGAAAAACGCTTTCGGTTGAAACTATAAAATATTTTTTCATTGAAAATTTGAATCATGGTTGAATTTATGTGCATGTTTTCACTAAAAACCCTCTCGATTGAAACTATCCATGTGGCTACATATGTGGTAGATTAACCCCTCTTTTGGGGAAAATTCATAAAAGCTTCAACTTCAACTTTGAATTTCTCCAACTAGCAACACTTTCATGAAAATTTGAAAATAATTTTTTGTAGAATTCAAAATCTAAATTCCAAAAAAAAATGATATATTGATTAGTTTTATTATGATTTTTTAAAAATTTATTGTAAGTAGGTTTCTATAATCAAACATGAGGCTGATTAGAAATTAAAAAATATATTAAAACATATTAATTTTTTTGAAAAATATATGATCCACTAGATGAGAGAATCCTCTCCAAAAGGGTATTTTTTAAAAGAATAATAAGAAAAAATAGACAAAATTTGGCATCCCATAAAACTACGACATTCTTGTCAAGTTTGACTTTAAAACATTATTACAATAAAAAATATTCAATGAAAATTAATTAATATTTTTTCATGCACTAAATATTGAAGTTAGCTATTTGGAGAAAAAAATCAAGGAAACAAATTGTTTTCTCTTTTTTTGTGACATCCCATCAACCTTACTTTGTTCTAAAATTTTCAACAATTCAAAATCTACTCTTAAATTTATTAAAAATATCAAAAAAGTTTAATGTTTTTTTAAATTACAATCATCAACTTCACTAAGAGTTCTAAATTTCATTAGTTTATATCATTTTGAATTTCAAGATATAAAGGCCACTTTTATGTGGTCAAAGTTGAATTTTTTTATTTTTGTTGGTCATTTCTTTAATAGAAGTGTAACACAAGTTTGTATTTTTACCTTGTAATAGAATTCTTAGAACCAACCATCATTTAGAAAAGGTTAATTGGTTGAGGGATGAAATATATATGACACTTCTTACCCTTATACCAAAATTTTATACACCAATATAAGATGGTGTGAACCTCATAACATAAAACTGTGGAAGCCCTAAACGAACATTGTTAGACAATTTTCCCAAGGTCATATTGAGCAATGTGTCCAATGTACATGGATGAGCTATGATGGGAAAAGTAATTATTTCTACACAACCTCTACCCACATTATCAAATCCTCCATCGATAATTTTGAATGACTATAATTTTGATGGATCTCCCTTTAGTTGTTTCAAGAAGGCCTTAATGCATATGTTCAATCTAGTTTCACTATTAACTAAACAATATTTTATATTCAATTTACAATACCCCACCATAATGTCTAGAGGTAAATCTTCATTAAAAATTGACTTGTATGGGAGCTCTTCATCATTGAATGAAATAGAATGAGGTTCCTTGTGACCAATAAATTTTATCAAGGAGGTTACTCATTGTGGGGTAGAATAAAGATTATTATGAATCTTCTCTAAAGCTTTTTTCATGAAATCCTTATATGAAGGTGATGGACATAAGACATCCCAAAGGAATCTTAGCTTGTGTATATTGAAGTTGTTGAAGGATATCAAAATTCCCTTTGTTAGTTTCATATGTAATTTTAGGTGAAGAAGGTAGATCAATTGTATGAAGTGGTAGAGTTGGTTATCACAATGGAACATCTTGGGCTCTAGCCAAACTTTGGTGTGTATTTCCAAATATATGATAACTTTGTAAGACATCTACAACATGAAAAGTAGGGATATCTTTAGAATATGAGGATGGTAGAGCATGAAATGTAGGATGTTTAGACACATAAGCGATTTGGGTAGTGTGTGAGCAAGCATTCAAAGATAATTAATGATAAGGTATCACTAGGACCATAGTATCCTCATGGGCACTAAGCCTAGAAAAATGAATAATAAAAAAAATGAACCAAATAATAATGAATTATAGCATAACTAAGATGATTCAAACTACTATAATTCTCTATCAATCAAATGAAGGCTAAACTCACTAATTAACAAGATACCATCATCTAAATATGCATACTTAGTAAGAAAGAAAGATTTAACATGTAAAGAAGCATTTGTATAACCATCAAAATCATCATGTAACAATCCTCACTAAGCATAATAATATCATGATGTAATGAACATGTAGGTAAATGAGACTCACAAACATCCTCATGAAGAGCTAAAGTTTAGTACCATCATAAAATATGATATCATTATGGGATATGCCATTAGATAAAAGAATGGAATAGTCACCCATAGAACCTTACATGAGATATAGGAGAATTATTGTCACAAGATGCATCATTTTTACAAGATGGGCTAAATCCATTAGGAAAGATATGGTATCATCATGACATGTAAAAGAAAGATCATCATAAGTTGCAATAATGTCATGAAGGGATAAAATAGGTATCACATCATTGATATTGATCATATAAGGTGTATCACAAGGTATAACCTCACTATGTGCATGCTCATCACTATCACAAGGCATAAGATAAATGGGTTCAACATGAAGCTTGTGGATAGATGAAATAAGGATATTCAAGAGGGATAAAAAACTATACAATAGAATAATACCTTCATAGATAATGCATCCCTACTCGTAGCATAAAAGGACATACGGATTGTGTGTCACAAATGAGAGGAACATCTCATATGTAAATCCATGATAAACAATGACACTTCAAGGGTGCTTAGGTAAGATGAATTAGATATGAGATAATGAAAGAATCAAGCCCTTTAAGGTCAAAAGGATGAAAATATATGTTAAATTTTACTTTACATAAATTAGTGAATAATTAATCTAACAATAATCAAAAAATAAAAACCCTAAAGGGGAATACAAGTTGGGTGGGGTGAGAAAAAGCAAGATCACACAATATATTAAAAACCTTAAGGCAAGAACCTAACCAGTGAAAAACAAAGTGTTTTGAACCCTAATCAAATTTGATGTAAAATAATACAATAAAAAATCAAATTTGAAATCCTAATAGAAGGTAGAAGAAACTCTAAGGAAAAACCCTAAGTTGTGTAGGAATGTAAGGCTCATGACAAATGTAAAGAAATAAAATCCCTTTTACATAAAATTAGGCTAATTAAATCAAATGCAAATAATAACTGAATACTTAACCTAGAAGAATTAATTAGGATTTGGATTTATCATTTCCACAAGTGTAAATAAATGTGGGAGTTGAATAAATACAAGTGGTAGTGCTTAGGTTTGACTTTGATGCAAAAATGTATGTCTAAAAGCCAAGGATCCATTGACTAGTGCTTCATAATTTTATCTATCTTGAGAATCCATCTACTATTGTTTGGGATCAAATTTGTGATTACAAAGGTGATCCTTGCACACATAGAACTTATCTACTACATGGAAGTGACCTTGTGACTCATGAAAATGATCTAAGATTCCATGATTTGCTATAACATGTTCATCTCACTTTCTTGATGTGTGAATGCTTGTAATGACCAACAACATTAAACACATTGGAGAATTTGTTAGATCACGAGGGTAAGATTATCCTTAGTTAAACCCCCAAATAGGCTAGCTTTTACTTTGAGTGAATATTCTAGACGACAAAGAAGTGTACAATAGACCTAGGATGATGTGTTATGAAGTAAAAAATACTAGATTTCTTTTATCCTCCAAAATATTAGACTTTAGATGTTTCTTCTAAGAATGTCCTATGATTTCTTATATGATGCATTTCCAATTAGGACTAGTCTTTAAAACTATTACCTTGGTCAATAATTTGTCACAATTTGTAGTTTACTCAACTCATAGTGACTAGAAAAAGGAGAGAAAAAATTGACTTTGAATTCTTTAATTGACTAAAAGTCTGTCTTTGGAACTTTCATCACAGTAGGGTAAGTGTATGGATCTGTGACACAATTTTGGCTCTTAAGATGCCAGTTTTTTTTTTGAAATCAGCAAAATCTGATTTGTACAAGAAAATGAAGATAGTTACGCTCAAAATTTCAAGGTATATAGCAAGGACAAAAGTTGAAGTTCTCTAAGTATAGTTTCTAAGCTACTAATTCTTTTTGAAAATAATGAAGATTAAGGGTCTAAAAAAGGGGGGGGGAATAGGTCCTGTTTTTATCAAAAAAACAACATAGCACCCAAGGGCTCCCCACTTTTTGATTAACTTTTTTCTAGAATTTCAAAAATCCCAATAGTGAGAAATTAGCTAACACCATGTATTTTATCCTCCTTCTTTTGGATAATTTTTTTAATGAATATAATAATATTTTATGAATTTTCAAAGTGGACACATCCGAAAAAGCTAAAATTTGAGTGTGCTCCCCCCTAATTTTTTTGAAAACTAATCAAAAATTGATTTATTTTCATCATGTGTAGAATGGAATCTAGTTTCAAAAAATGTAATTTGTTTCACATTTTGATGAACGAGTAAAAATCTATCCTAAAACTAGCACATGTTGGTTTTCGACCAAAAATGGAGGCATTTATAATAGAATCTATGGATCAAAACCTTAACTAAATCAAAATGAAAAAAGAATTATATATTTAGATAGCTAAGAGAGAGGTTGAAACTATCATGAATTTTTTATAAACTTGAATTGAAAGAGAT
>VDFB02000003.1:133218551-133239177 GCA_007258455.2 Sequoia sempervirens
CATTGAAAAGATGTTTTTCAGTAGTTCGATACTTATGATTTCTATGGAAGAAGTGCCTATAATCATCAAACACCTACTTTCCTAAACTTGTTGAACGACGAGATTTCATCTTTAGACCACAAATTGGACATGCAAATTTTCCCTTTGTTTGAAGACCTGCAAGATGATATATAATTGGATTAAATATGTCAATTTTTATAATTATATATAATGAATAGATTATTTTAAAAACATTCATGATATCTACTTCATCAAATTAAATATTGTTAAAGTGTAGTCGAACATTATAACATACCACAAAATGTGTTAGCCCTGGGGCATCATGAATTGTCCATACAAGCATTGCATGGAATTGAAATTGTCTTTGTCCTATTGGTCTGGAGACGTCATACATAGTGACACCATTCCATAACTTTAGTAACTCGTCGATAAGAGGTTCGATATATACATTCATATCTTTAACTTGGTACTTACCTAGTTGAATGAACATAAACATTACATAATTATTATAACCATTTTACTACAATATATATAAATTAATGTACATGACTATTGAATGAAAAAAATATGTCATTATGCAACAAATAAGACAAATGAGAGGCTACTACGCTAAAGAAAATTGATGTAAACAAATACCCGGAACAATCATTGACAACATTATGTGCTCCCTCTTTATTGACATCCATGGAGGAATGTTATTGTTGATAACAAAAATAGGCCACACTGAGTAAATAGATCTCAGCTCTCCAAATGGATTGACACCGTCTGCTCCCAATGAAAGCCCGAGATTACGAGGTTCTTCTTTAAAGTGTGGCCATTTTTCCTCCATTTCCCTAAATGTAGAACCATCTGCAAGCATTCAAAGAATGTCATCTCCACTTCTATTCCGCATGGTAATCCATCAATTGCGCTTAAGCTTTCGCGACCTAAAATAATCGCTGTAATAATGCGGGAACAAATGGGAATATAATGAAGAACCTTGTGAGGCACCTTTTTGTTAATACTTTTTCTTGATCTCGCTCGATATCTACCGATATGACATTCGCATTCTCGCTGTAAATTTCGTTATATTTATGATATATAATATGATCATTGGGACATGCATCTATTGCTTGATACTCCATCTCGTGATATCTTTCATAATGGCACATAAATCTTGCATAGTAAAATATTTCCATGGTGGTAACAAAAATTCACCAAATCAATCTACAACAAAAATAATTTTGTTCATATAAAGAATATTAATGGTACATATTTCATCCTTTATTTACTAGTGATGAACTAATGACAATTAAAATAGATGAAAAAGATGACATTTATGACATACCTTAACATCCATGAGATTGCTATGTTTGATAAAACATTCATAACCTTAAAGTTCAACAGCAACAATACAGCAGAGAAAAGAGTTGTTTCAGAGCCTTCATAAAGGGGCTCGTATGCCTTGTCAAGTACAGGTAAATCATGAACATCATCAAAGTCATCTTGATCATCATGATCAGCTCTGCCACTAAATGTGGTATGGATCAATGTATTCGTACCATCATCTTCAACGGTGTTTTCAAGCATGATCATCTTCTTCCATAGGATCATTAACTTCATCTTCATATTCACCCATGTTCATCCACTTGCAAAAACTACTCTCCCATGATAATCCATATCATCTCACTCTAGGCTTCCACCTTCATAATAATGATAGACACAAATAAACCATGATCATGATCAAGGATTATATATATATATATAAAATGTTAAAAACAATATAAACATTTACAAATTCAATCAATATAAACACATATAATGAAAAACTTACCAATGGATGATAATCATGCCCCCTTCAACGTGACCATGTTGCCTACAATGTTTCTCAGCTGTTGTGATTAAAATTTGTCTCGTCTTTAAGCCCTTGCAATTATTGCAAGGACAATAACATTTCCCATCACCCTTTTTTTTCAATCTAGCCCACAATCTATCAAGTGTCTCTTCATTTTGTTCTGGACTAATAGTATCTGACATGATTTTTCTTTGCCAAACTTAACTATTTCGATCTTCAAAAAATATCAAACTCATACTCCAATAATTTTTATTCATAGACAGGTAACATAGTCTAATAATTCTAATAATTTACACCAAAAAAATTTGGCATGCAACCACCCCTGCAAAAGAGAAGATAGTCTGAAATTAATGACCCCAAAAAACACTTTACAATGCTAATTCCAAAACTTATTAAATTCTAATTTTACTATGATTTCTAACTGTTAAGACTCCTAAAATCAAAATATTGAACTTGATCACAAAATTCCTACAACAATGGAGGTAGCGAGCTAGTAAGGGCAAGTGACCCATTCCTATGGAGCAATGAGTAGGAATCATCATTGCTAATGTCAATATGGATTTATCCTTTTAGTTAAAGATGCAATGTGTCACTTCTTATGACGAGCTTATCCCTAGGGCCCTCAACATTGAGAGAGCCCTAATAAAAAACAACACAAGCATTGGTAAGAGCATGATTAGGGTACAAACCCTAGGCCTCTGTAGAAACATAAACAATAACTATAGAGGATTAGTGAGGTTGCAATACCAGAAAGATTGAGACAATGTAGGTAATAACAAAATCTTGCAATCTAAAGATTGTAGCCAATAACAAGCACACTATGTAGCTTACTGACATTTGTAAATGCAATCTACGGTAAGAAGAATGACAGTCACTTGAGATGTGACAGTCAAAAACAGGCTAAGCAATGACAAGATAATAAAGCTCAAACCTTACATAGTAAAGTGGAGATTTTAACAGTGAGTTTCCTTACCCCCTTGCTGACCTTAAGGGTTTTTCAAATGCTTTTGGTAGTGTTAGACAAGGCAAATGCAATCAGGGAATGACTGTCCAAATGAAGTAACAGTGGTAATCATAGGTTCAATGTTTCTTCTTAGCCATTAATATTGTATAATGGAGGTAGTGGATTGCATGTTTGAGCAGTGTTTTGAGACTCATCAAAGATGGGAAAATAGTGAATAATACCTTGTGGACTGTGAAGTAGTGTCAATAAGGTTGAAGGATCTTAAGAACTACAATACCATGAAACAATGAGTCCCTGTAGTAAGTAGGCAGTCTATAGGGCATAGTTTGATTTTATAGAAGGATGCTCATGAAAGGAATCTTCAAGTGATAGTGAGTGAGCTATTTGAGATTGTGAGGGTGCAATACCTAGTCTTAAAGGAAGTTAGCAAAGCAGAAATGTGCAAGAAAATTGAATCGTACACAACAAACAATTCACAATGTTATCTTCCATAATGCCTTGAGTTTGAAGACAAAAATTTTATTGTATCTTCATGATGAAAGTGGTGAGCTTAATTGTCAATCACTAGCAACCATGATTTTAAAACATGCTATTGTGTTTATGGAGGCAACATTTTTAGCAAGGCAGTGAGTGGTGGTTTGGAACAATGGCAGGTATGAAGGACTTGCTTTATATGCATACTATGTAGTCTAGCTTAAGACAGCGTTCTTAGAAGAGATTGAAGGTGAATTATGGAACTCAAGGGTTACCATGAAAAGGATTAAAGCAAAGACTGAGATCTATTTAAAAGCCACGGTCATGAAGATATTAAAGATGTCACATGCAAAAACCTAGTAGCTAGAGTAATGAATACAGTGCCAAAGAGGATAGTGTGTTGGGCAGATTTAGGAGATCTCCACATTATCTAATTACAGGGAAATACATCATTTATTTATTTTTTAATTAAAAGAAATCATTCTAAACCCTATATAGGATACATTGATACTTCAAAAAGCCTCTGAAGGAATTTCCAGATTATGCAAATATATGTCAAGTAACATTCATAAGGTTTAGAAAATCTTGATCACTCTCTAGAATAGCCCATTAAACATGGTTTGTGCTTGAATGCACTACATAATTGATATAACACAACCACTCTGCATATCAACCAGAGTTATAGGCTCTTTATTGCAGCAAGAGGTAATCACTCTTCGATCATGTTATAATTACATCCTATCTTGTTAAACTTGAGACAACCTAAATGCACACAATGATGATTATTGACACCTACATTATACAACCTGAATTAACTACATTATATGAGTGCCTCCATTTCTATCACAACATAGCCACATTAAACTTGGGTCACACATGAATGCATCCTGTATTTGTTATAGCACAACTGTGCCACATGACCAATAGAGTTATGGATCACATAATTACAGTCACAAGAATCTGTTCCTCCGTTGTGATCTTATGGTGATTCCACACAACAAAATCTGGACATGAAATTCTCAAAACCCTTAACCTCTAAAAATGAAATCTGATGAGATGTTGCTTTAAAATATGATTTTCAAACCTGGAACTACAAATCTGACTTCACAACTGAATTCTGCAAAAAGACAATGACTACCCTCAACCTGGTGATATCTTCTTGAATTTTTTCTGATTTTTCCCAAGAAAATCATCCTTAGTTCTCCACAAACTGTCTCAAGTAGAGCAAAACACTGTCGCAATAAATCAGGCGCGAACTCACTTTTCTTTATGTTGGCCACATTTTGATTTTTTTTAATTTTTCATGTTTGTCGAACATTTGATGAAAATAATAGCCGACATTTCGACGAACGTCGGGGATAAACTTTCAAAAAAATTGGAAATTGCACATCAAATTTTACAAGCACTCGACGAACATCGAATTTTACATATTTTGTCGGACAGTTTCGTCGTATTTTGCAGTCAAATCTATTAGTGAAAGCATGTTAGAAATCAATTATCACCATACAATGTATCATCAAATCACAAAGTAAATCCACTGTCGCTCAAAATCAGTGATCAAAATATCCAAACCAAAGTACCAAAGTCTAACAGTGTGAAAGCATGCAAACATAAAACATAGGCATAAATGGAGGGGTACTACAGTTGAGTCCACGTTTGGGCATGCATGACTGACTAGATTCCTTGCATATGTAATTGCTCTATCACTCTTTTCATCATTTTCCCTAAATGGTGTCCTCTCAGTTAGTGGGAGTTGACCGCCCTGTTTAGATGGTAGTATAAATAAGGATTTCAATATTCTTCTTGGAAGTTTTTAGTTCTTGATTGTTGTTGTTGGATGATATTGATGATGTACTAAGCATTCTCCATTTTTCAATACAACCATGTTGCTACTCTGTTTACATATATTTTTTAATGAATGAGATGATATTCTAAGTTTCAAAATTTGATTTTGTATTAGTTTTAATGGATACTCATCCAAGGGGGCCCACTTGGTGAGTAATCTGTTCTTTAGAGTGATTGGTTTAGTCGTTATTTCTTGTTTTGTACTTAGTTCCAAATCTGGCATTGACTGTTCCTACAACCACTAGAATTCTATTCTATGACTGTTCCTACAGCTAAAGCAGAAAAAGCAGTTTCCTTTTTGTTTTCCTAGATCTTTATTCTTGTTATGCATTACAACTTAGCATAGTTGTTCATTGATGTTCAATCTTGTTTTATTTCTTTCCAATCAATTTACTTTCTAGTATTGTGTTTTCTTAGTTGTAGTGTAGACATGGCTACTTTGAGTTCCTAGTGCACATATAGTGCTGACCCATTTCAAGTTTACGTCCCTAGGTTGACAAGTTAAATGCACCTTCGTGATGATTGAATGGCTATTCAGGTTAGATGTTCAATCTCTGAATCACAGTTGTAATGGCTTAGTTATTGAATCATTGTTGAAGGCTAACACCCACAATGTCCATTATGTGGAAATTAAGGAAATTAAGGTAAAAGTTCCCTAATGTTGACTTTAGTGAGAGAAAATTGTGATGTAAATTCAAATTCTTAGAAGCCTCTAAGGATAGAATCCCTAGGGCAAGCAATAACACTTGAATCTTGTCAAAGGTATTTGCTTCCTAAAGGGTTTGAAATTTGATGGTCATGTTGACTGTTTGTTTTCCAATGCCTAAGATCCAAGCAAAGTGTTTTGATCCCAAGAACATGCACAACCCTATGGATCAAAAGGAAGTATGTGTTGAATCCCCCCTTGGATAAATCCAACTTCGCTTATTCTTGGTGAATGATTAAAAGCTTGACCACAATGGCTTCCCTCCACAACACTCACTTCTACGGGTCAGCCAAGCTTCAGTACCCATGAAACTCCCATGGAATAATTCTCATTTCTAACAAGAACTGCAAAAATGTGGGTCAGCTTCATAGGTTTGACCTCTTGCACCAACAAATAGATTAAGGATTTGGGCCTTCTAAACAAAAGGTTCTAGTATAGGCATTCTGTTCATGGGGGATCATCCATATGACAAGAGACCATTGCTTCCCTTCTTGTCAGAACAATGCTCATGATCCTTGAACTTTCCTCAAGTACCCACACTTATATCCCGGGTGGAAGTCGCTTGGCTTTAGTGTGTTCCCGGTTGGGTCATTCCCTAGGGTGATTACATTTTCCCACTGAACATGCCCTCTAAGGATAAACAAAAGTGAGCAAGTACATTCGTAGTTCAATCAATCTTTGTTGATAAACAAAGAGAGAACACACACGATATACTCCACTCACACTTGCAAGATTTTGTTCAATTTTAAGAATCCCAATTGAAGTGTGGAGGCGATCACTTAGACAACTTAATATCACAAAAGCCTTTTGATTCTCAAGATCGTCGTGAGGCATGAGAGAAGCACATATGTCTTTTAGATGATATTACTTTGGATAAGAGATTACAAAACATATATAAATGCACATGTTCATTTGAATCCTTCAAGCAAGATTTGGATTATCTTTTAAGCACCAAAAGGAAATGCGAGATTTGTTTGTTGAATTGTTAAGCCTTAAAAAAAATATAGTATGTTTCCTAAGGTTCTTTTTAATCCCTTTGTCTTGGGTGATCCCACAATAGTGGTTTACAATTTTTGGCCAAACTAGAAACTGAAATAATTTTTTTAACTATATCTTCACTTTCGGGCACCTATAGCGGCTAAACCGTGAGGAATTTGAAGATGATGCAAACTAGAGTTTCGTGACTTTTTTTCCCTAGATTCTAAATATATTTTTTTCAAAATTTTTGGAATCAAATTGAACTTATTTTTCCATCTCCCTTGAAAACTAGTTTTTTCATAAAAATAACATTTTTAAAAAGTGACTCTCACCATATAACACAATTTTTTTTCCATGAAGGATAAAATTATAATTCTTTCAAATTTAGATTTGCAACATGGATATCTAGTGCTTCCACTTGGTTAGATAGTTTTTTTATTTAATATTTTTTCTTTAATCAAGTTTCGAAGTCAAACCAATTACAATTTAGACATAGCGCGACTGTATAATGCGTAACTTTTTTTGTATGTATTAAAATTCAATTCTTTTTTTGTTGGATCAGGGACTTCAATATCTGGTGCACTCATTTTTTATTTTTATTTTTGATAATCTGCTATTTTTCCACATGTACAGAATAAAGAGTTTTATTTTTAATGAAAAACCTATGTTTAATAAAACCAAAACATATTAAAATTATTTTCGTTGGATAGCTCATTCCTAGGACTACTTGATTCTAGTTGGGTATGTGAAGTATCCACCATTTTCATCTTCAACCTGAGCTTCAAAGTGCAAGAAAATTGATTTTTTTTGTGAACAAGGTCAAAAATTAGGGAAAGGGGGGTTTTCCCGAACCAAGGGGGTTCGAGCGAGCCCCCAGGGGTTTGAGTAAGCCCCCAGGGGTTCAAGTGAACCAGGGTTCATTCGAACCCCCTTCCATAAAGGGGTTTCCATTTTTTTTTTTTGGTTGATTGGTTCGTACATGCATTAAATGGGTTCGCTCAAACCCTGGTTCAAGCAAACCATCTTTTGGTTCGTTCAAACCAACTACTTTGTTTGAACCCCCAAAATGAAATTTTTTGGCATGGGGTCATTTTTTACAATTTTTCCTTCCTCATTCGAATTGTAAACCACTTTTGTGGGTTTACCCTCTTGTTCTTTTTAAGCCCAAACAAAAATTAGTGTGTCCTAAAAAGAATGAAGATGAAAAAGTCCTTAGAAAAGGGATTATAATTTCTCCCCAAAGTGTTTAGAAACACTTGATACAATGAGATGATGATTCCATAGAGAAGTCTTCATCTTCATTTCCTCCCTTCCTTTTTGATCAAGCCAACCTACGAAAATTGGTTAAAACTACATAAACAAAAGCCAAAAACTAGTTAGTGGTCAAAAGCAACCAAAATAAAAATAGCACATGTTGAAATTGATTTGAAAACTGCCCTTTACTCATCTCCAACAGCACAATCTATAGGGGCAGTGTAGTTTGAAGAGGTTAGTGTGTTGTATGGCAATGTTGGAATTGATAGCGACACTCTATGGAAAATCTAGTGAGCATGATTGCAGCACTATTTCCACCAACAGTGGAGTTTGGAGTTTAGATAACTGGTCGATAGGGAAATGGAAGAGCATTGCACTTTGAAATTTAAATATTTGGGTGGGAATGGCTCGATTTTGTGGTTTGGTGTTTGATAGCGATGCTAAATGGTACCGTTGGACTGATAGAAGTGCAGTTCTTCTCTCAGCGGTGCTATTTTCTTGTAGACACAAAAATAATGGAATTTTGAATAAAAACATGTTAGATTCTTCAAGTTGGCCCTCCTTCTAGCACCAAAAATGTGAATGGTGATCCTTTACCTACACAAACACCAAAAAAAAACACAATATTAGCTCAATATGCAAGTTAGAAATATCATTCCCCATGGAATTCATTTGAAATGCACAAAACAAGAAATAGAATGAAGAACACAAATAAAAGCTTTTAAATCCTATTAATGCAAACAAACTCTCAATCCCATGGGGGAATTGGGTCTATTTGATGTGGAAAATGGCCCTTTCCCAATCCCTTGTAAGCTTGAATGATGATTTGATGAAGATTTGATGTTTCCTTGGTGAAATTCCTTCAAAACCTAGCTATGAAAATGTGAAAATGGATGAACAAAGGATGAGAAAATTCAAAATCTCAAGATAATGGCTTTGCATAAAGTTGTGGATCCAAAATCCAAATGAGAGCCTCTTATTTATAGATGAGAAAGATGGAGGATGAGGAAAAAAGGATGAATGTGGGACAAAAGAGAAACCAATAGCATAAAACCACTTTTCAACATGTGAGTGGACAAAGGTGGAGCACATTTTGGTCATTGTGCAATTAAATGCAATTAGGTGGAATTTCAAAATTGATGAAATGACAAGTTGGAGCAAGGAGAAAATGAAGTTAATTCCACTTGCCTCAAGGCAAAGGACATGTAAGAAACTTAAATGCCTTATTGGATGTACAATCCTTTTGGAGAGATTTTTCAATCTTGGAGAATATTCCCTTTTTGATGCCTTTTTGAAAGTAATTGAGGATTTATTAATTAATTAAATTGATTTTTAAGAACAAGTTGCAAAAGCTAGAGGATTTGATGGATTGGGATTAGCATTAATCAGGATTTGATTAATTTAAGAGGGAGATTAGCTGATTTGACCATTTTGACTTAGAATTTTGGATTAATTTAAATCAAAATGAGAGGAAAATGATTTAAGACTTAATTAAATAATATTTGATTTATTTAATTAAAAGGGATGATGTTAGATTAAATCAAATAAAGATTAATTTATTTAATTTAATAGATATGACTTTAGAGATTAATTAAACAAAATGAATTATTTAATTAAATGAGGGATGACAAGATTAATTAAATAAAATGATTTATTTAATTAATAGGATATGATGACTTAATTAGATAAAATTGATTTATTTAATTAAGAGAATGGTGTTAGTAAAATGAGGATTAGGTGTATAGGATCAATCAGTACATTTTTTGTGTCTACAATTTCCTATAATTTTTATGTTGGTTTCTTATAGAACAGGTCATGTCCTTCGAATTAATTTTTTTAGATTGTGATTGACTTGAGAATAGTCAAAATTTAGTCCATTATTGATCTTGTCTTATTTAATTTTCTTAGGAATGATAAACTCGACAAGCTTAGAACCCTAATAGTTCAAATGAAAAGGGGTTTGACCTCTAATAATTTGGCCATTTTTAATTGTAATAGTAAAAAATATATATTTTGTTCCTTTTTTTGATAGTTATGTTATCTTTAATGTGGTGAATTACATGTAAGATGGTCTGAATTGCATGTAAGATGCTTCAAATTGCATAGAAGTTAGAAAATAATACAACTTGTTCTTGAATTTCATTATCACATATCCCTAGATTTTGATCCATTCCATAAACACTTTGTTCTCATCTTAAGGTCAAAGATGTAAGTACAAATTTGATCTAGATCAAGTCTACAATTGCAAAGTTGACCCTCAAATTAGAGAAATTAGATTTCCACAATCCATATTCAATGAATACTTTTTTTTGGATTTCACTGTGTGTAGCTTATTTGCATCAAGGTTTCAGATCACACTCCATGATCCATCATCAGGATGAAAAGAGTGTTGTAGGAGAAAAATGGATGATTGCAGACCAATACTAGATAAAAAGAGAAGGGGAAGGAGCTTATTGTGCATAAGAATTCCAAAATCAATAATTAAAATTCAAATTTTCTCACTCCTTTTGCTAGTCACTATGAGTTGAGTAAACTAAAAATTGTAAAAAATTATTGACTAGGGTAACATTTTGAAAAACTAGTCCTAATTGGAAATGCATCATATAAGACATCATAGGACATTCTTACAAAAATAAAATTGAGGTCTAATATTTTGGAGGTTAAAAGAAATCTAGTAGCTATTACTTCATAACACATCATCCTAGGTCTATTGTATAATTCTTTGTTGTCTATAATATTCACTCAAAGTCAAAGCTAGCTCATTTGGGGGTTTAACTAATGATAATCTGACCCTTGCGATCTAAAATTTTTTCCAATGTGTTTGTAAATGTCGTTAGTCGTTACAAGCATTCACACATCATGAAAGTGAGGTGAACATGTTTTAGAAAATTGTGGAGTCCTAAATCATTTTCATGAGTCACAAGGTCACTTCCATGTAGTAGATAAATTCTATGTGTGTAAGGACCACATTTGCAATCACAAATTTTATCCCAAACAATAGTAGATCGATTCTCAAGATAGATAAAATTATAAAGCATTGGTCAATGGATCGTTGACTTTTAGACACACATCTTTGCATCAAAGTCAAAGCTAAGCATTAGCACATGTATTTATTCAACTCCCATAGTTATTTACATTGTGGCAATGATAAACCCAACTCCTAATTAATTCTTCTAGGTTAAGTATTCACTTATTGTTTGCATTTGATTTAATTATCCTAAAAAATATGTAAAAAGGGATTTTATTTCTTTACATTTTTCATGAACCTTACATTCCTACACAACTTAAGGTTTTTCCTTAGATTTTCTTTAGCCTTCTATTAGGATTTCAAATTTAATTTTTCATTGCATTATTTTACATCAAATTTGATTAGGGTTCAAAACAGTATGGTTCATTAGTTAGGTTCTTGCCTTAAGGTTTTTAATATATTGTGTGATCTTACTTTTTCTCACCCCACCCAACTTGTAGTCCCCTAGGATTTGTATTTGTTGATGTGTTTTAGATTAATTATTCACTAATTTATGTGAAGTCAAATTTAACATATATTTTCATCCTTTTGACCTTAGGGCTTGATTCTTTCATTATCTCATACCTAATTTATCTTACCTACCTGCCCTTGAAGTGGCATTGTTTATCATGGATTTACATATGATATGTTCCTCTCAATTGTGACACATGATTCATAGATTTCTTAGGGAGGGTGGGATTGTGCCTGTGAGGTTGTTTTCCCAAAGACGAAGAATTATGAGTTGAGAAAGCATACTCAATTCAATAGGAATACTACCATGGAGTTTGTTTTCTCCCAATTCCAATTTAGTTAAAGAGGATAGGTTTCCTACGGAGGGTGGGATTGTGCCTATGAGGTTTTTTCCCGAATGATAAAGTGTATTGAGTTGAGTAGTCATACCCAATTCAATAGGAATACTACCATGGAGTCTATTGTATACCAACTCCAAGTCAGTTAAAGAGGATATGTTTCCTAGTGAGGGTGGGATTGTGTCTGTGAGGCTATTTCCCCAAAGATAAAGTATTTTGAGTTAAGTACACATACCCAATTCAATAGGAATACTACCATGGAGTATGTTGTCTTATAATTCCAACTTAGTTAAAAAAGATAGGTTTCCTATGGAGTGGGGGATTGTGCATGTCAATTTATTTTCTCCTAAAACAAGGATTTCTAACTGTGAAAGAAGGTCAATCTAAGAAGGGATAATGTTACTCAAAAGGTTATAGGATAGTATGAGAACTTGCAAAGAGCTGCAAGATGATGGAGTGGTAGGAATGGAGCCTTCCAATTGGTTTAGAGACAATCTAAGTACTGTAAAGCGAGACAACCTCCCTAGTTGAGGAGGAATTTTCCCATGGAAGTTGTTATTCTTGAGAGCAAGTACTCTAAGAAAAGAGATATTGGAAAGGAAGGGAGAGATTGGTCTGAGTAAAGACATACCAGTAAGATTCAAAGAAAGCACATGCTGATGGTGAGAATAAAAGATAATCCCGGTCTAGTTACAGAAGGAATGACGAGGAGACCAATCAAGCAAGGAATTGTGAGGGTCACGAGAGAGGGAATGCTTAAAGGTCACCATAGCTTCTTGTTCTTGTTAAGAAGAAGAAGAGGAATAACAAGGTAGTGTAGAGAGAAACAAGAGGAGGGAAGAAACTACGAATCCCATCTTCATCTCTATCCAACTAAAAAAAAAGTAAATGGTGTGTACTCTAAAATTTGATTGCTATAAAGCTACAAAATTTGATTGTTATAATGTTTAGTGATCAAACATCTTTGGTAAATGGTGGAGAAGAAAAATAGGAGGGAAGTGGGTTTATTCATGTCAATTTTAAATCATTTCAGTTAAATTAATTTCTATGTATTATTGAGTAGGCGGATAAAGTCTCTTTCTTTTCGCAGACAAAGTCTCTTGTTCTCACACGCACAAGAAAAAGTGGGGAAATGAGTTCACAAAAGATAGTGGCATATTCATTCCATTCATATTTAAATTTAAAAACTAGCTATTACACTTTATTTGTGCAATGGGGTACATCAAAAAATTGAATGGCAATATTTTAATTTGTGTAGACATTTTGGTTGAAATAGAAAATAGTGTAGATAATTTTAAAAGACAACAAATGAAATAAAGCAATTGTAAATGTAAATGAAATAGAACAATATGTATATAACTTATTGTATACATCTATTTATTAAATATAATATTATAAGTGGCTCACCACTTTTTGCTTAAAAAAAATGTATATAACTTATTAAAACAAATGGCTGATATATTTAAATATACTAATATATTAAAACTACCTTAAAAAAATGCATTTAATAAAAAGAAACATAATTTTTACATACACAATAAAAAAATTGTTTATAATCACAATCATAATCAACATCTTTCATTTAATACATCTAACCTAACCTTATTATTTGAAAAGAAAAGAAAAGGTTAGGTTAGACGCATTAAATGAGAGATGTTGATTATGATTATGATTATAATTTTTTTTTATTGTGTATGTAAAAATTATGTTTCTTTTTATTGAATGTATATTTTATTTGAAGGTAGTTTTGATTGTATATAACTTATGTTTTGTATGGGTGGACTTTGTTATATCTCCCTATCTCTCCTTCTCCTTCTCCCTCTCCCTCTCCCTCTCCCTCTCCCTCTCCCTCTCCCTCTCCCTCTCCCTCTCCCTCTCCCTCTCCCTCTCCCTATATACCCATATGGATAGAGGTAGAGATATTATCCATCTGTGTCTCCTTCTCTCTATCCATCCATCCATGTCTCCTTATATCTCTATCTTTGTATCACTATCTCTCTCTCTCTCTCTAGACATGTCTCGGTCTCTCTATCCATCCATCCATGTCTCTTTCTACACATATATTTCACACTTTTTTGCATAATATGGTTTTTGAAGAATAACATATATCTTGAAGATACTTAAGTTACCAATTAAGGAATTTGTTGGACCTTCAAATGCAGTAACTTTGAGGAGTTCACCACTTGCATCTTTCAAGTCCATTTTGAACATGTAGCTAAAGTCACATCCAAGGAGATCTGTAGAACACTTTGGGCAACAGAAAGCAGTAGGGGAAGTTTGCAAAACCTTTTTCTTACACTTTTTATTTTCCACCAATAGAGGGCGTGAAAGGCAATAGAAGTTGTCAAGGTGCAGTTTTGAAATGGAGGCCTTTATCAGGAAGATATGAGATATTGACTGGACTTGTAAAATTTATGGGAGAAAGGTGTTTTTCTGACAAGGAACTAAAGGGCTTGGCAATTTTTGTAGTGGCATACCATGTTTGTAAGCTTGAGGTCTTTGCTAAATTTGGGTTCATAAGAACTTTCGTTGGGAAAATAGTATCAAGACCTTTCCTAGACCACGAGGTAATACGTCTCGATTTAATCAAAATAACATAAGGGTTTGGCTATACAGGCATATCAGAAATATGTATCCCATCAATATAGCAATGATGACTCCATTAACAACAATTTTCCACTTGGAGATTGATCAAGCTCCATACCTATAGAACAAAGTGATGCATGGTTTATTGGTTACTCAGTTGTGGCCCCTTGAAAACCATGAGTGAATACACAGTCCTTATCTTTTACAATAAAACTATTCAAGATAAAAATCACATGAGATTTATACCCAATGTTCAACTCTTAGCTCTCAACCCTATTATGTTACTTGGAAGACATTTTATGGAGGAAACTACGAAGTGGGATGGTACATCTAGTCTTAGAAATTGGAGTATGTATTGAATATAAACTTGGGTTTTTTTATTTTGTATTTAATTTGATGTTAAAATAAATAGATATCTAGTTATGACATGTTTATGATATGTTGTTGCATTAATTTAAAGACTAACTTTTTATAAATCAAAGTATGTAACTTTTTAATAATATTTTACTTTCAAAATAATAAAATATTTAAAATACTGATAAGTAGGAGGTATTTTTCCACATGTCAAATTGTGATATTGCTATGAGGATTCAACCATGTAGTTTTCTGAGTCAAATTTATTGACCCATGGATCAATGAGTTTGACTAGTAAAACTACACAATCCATAACAATATCACTATTTAAAATATTCTCATTCATTGCGTCGATAGATATTCATTGCTACGGCATTTTGTACGTGTACAAGAAATGTAATAATTTTAGGCCACTCATTGCAATCGTGAATGCATATTCTTTTTTAATCCATTTGGTGTAATTATCAAAATGAAATAGGACTTTGTGATTATAATAAATATTCAACAATAAATACTTTAACTAAAAATGCCAAGGATTCAAATAAAGAATAATTCATTTTCTCACTTTTAATTGACACGAACTGTGAGATGCCTTGAAAATTTCATGTTTATCCAAAAATAAGTGGGTGCCGCTTACCAATTTGGGTAGCCAATTTATGCTTACACCTGGGGCTTCAAGTAGCCCTGGAGACCTAGCCAGCGGTGAACCTCAGGAAATCCAACCAAATTTGAATATGATTTTTTAATTTGTTTTTATGTATAGGTTGGAGAAATATTTGGCGAAGTGGGTGTCTTCCAATAGTAAAAGAAAATTAAGACATTTTATCATTTGATTTTTAACTGAGTTTCTTCGAATATTTGATGTATAAATATAGGCTTCACCATTGACACCATGAAATACAATGTAGAAAATGTATTTAGGTTGTTTAGGAGCCTAAAGGAAAATATTTCTTATTAGCGTAGCAGTTTGATTTCATGACTATTTCCTCCTTGGATAAATGCACTTGCAGTGCATTTGTAGTTAATGAATAATATGTATCAAACATTTTCTCTTACAATTTTGTATCAGACCATGTAAACTACTGAACCTAGGTGTTTGAAGACAAAAGGCGGATGAAAATTGTTTGTTTTGGAATACCCACGGTGTTGTTTTTGTCTACCTTGTATAAATTTAGAATGTATATCTGGCTTCCAAATAGGAATTTCTAGGAGGCGTGTTCTTGTTGTGGCTTTCAACAAAGACCCTACGTAACTCTTTTTAGAATTACAGAGAAGGGTCGCAAAAAAATTCCTCAATTTCACCACAAACTAATGGCCAGGATGATAACCGATTTGAACTATATCATGTAGGAGACACTTCAAGCGTGAAGTCAAAGTCATACTATATGGTACACAACGAGCCCAATTTCCATAATAAGATTAATTGAGTGTTTATGGATACACAACATTACTTCTAATATTCATGAGTGTCATCATATGTATTAATTTTTAAATAAACCCTGTAAAAGGAGAATAGAAGCAAAGCAACTTTGTAGGCAGTAGAAGATTTGGTAACTTTTGTTCATTCCAATGTTCATAACTAAAGTTGAGCCTACATGCTAAAGATAATTTCAGTGTGAACGAAAAGTAGCTTAAATCAAATAAAATAAATTAATTTGATATAGTTATGAGCCATGAACATTAATGCTTCATGTGACAAGATATCCCACTTCAAGTTGACTATTTCAACATTTCAATGAAAACTTGTACAGGTAACTGTGCAGTATTTTTTAATATAAATATAATATTATCAAACTATTTTTAACAAATTTGTGATAAGAAATGTAGTAGACGTTTTAGGTTGAGAAATACTCTTAAAATATTTGCATAGTTATTTTGTTTTTAAAATTTGAAAAAAAATTAATATCAACTATCTATTTTGTAATTTGATATAGAATATTTGTATATAATTTACTGTTTTATGTTGATAAATTTAAGGAATAATTCATACATATTGTTTGTGGGCAGCACATATTTTTATTGGGAGATTATCTGAATCCTATAGAGAATAAAAGGATTTTTTCTTTCTTTAAACATCTAGTGTTTATTGTTTTTGTTTTATTTATTCAATATAGTAACATTATTTTCTAAAGAAAATTTTAGTTTTGGCTATGGTAATTGAACATAATTGTTATGGATTTCAGATTTTGCAGATCTACTGTTACTTTCTTTTATGTAGTTTAGGTGTATATTGGTGTAGCAGATCTTATCAATTACCAACGCACAATTCAGTAGAATTAAGAGGGCAATCATGCACTCTTTGTTTTTATTGGTTAATTTTGCTTTACAATCCTTCTTACATATGAGGAGGGAAAATGTTTAGACCAGAGACATTTAAATTTAGTTAAGTAATTTTTAATTGATTTGTAAAGTTAAATATGTTGTAAATTATTAAAATAAATTGAATAAACCCCTCCAGAAATTATAAATATCTAGTATGAATATATTATATAATAAAATGATCATTTGAAATCCACACCAAATTAATCTAAAACAATTAATCTCTCTTTCCTCTTATACTAAAATTATAGCTTGCATGCCACAAGAATAGAAAATTCAAAGCACAACAGTTTATGAAAAAAATTCTTAAATTACCTGTTAAATATATTCATCTTCATGTTTGCACGTGGATTTAATGGATTTGAATATAAACCCTAACTAAATTTCAGTCAAACTTGAGGTTTTTACGTTGAAAATTATTAGATAAAAGTGTCTAAATTACCACATTCATTGCCTAGAGGTTAATTTTTTTTAGGTAAATCAAATACAAAACAAGCTGCAAATATCTTATCTACATTCCCGAGAGCGAGAGAGATAGTGACACGTGTCCTTCATAGGATTTTCTATTAGCAACTCGTATTTTATTGCCAAAATAATATTAGCCACCGATCTTTTGATCCAACGGTGCAAGCGATATTTTAAAAGAATTTCTAGTTACTATCTTCAAGATTTAGTTGTATGTAGTATACAGTCAGACATTAAATCAAGCATAACAAACCTAATTTTCTCGATCAACGGCTTACTCACGTCCGCAGACGATTAAGTTGATTTTGACCATTCACATTTCCATACCGGTTTTCTTGAGAGTGATTTCTGTTTGTTTTACCAGCTCCCCTATTTTCAGATTGGATACGCCTTCAACGTAAATAAAAGAAAAGCTGCCGAAAGTTAGTCTGCTAATTCTTGTTTTCCAAGCACAATGTTAGAAAATAATTATTAATAATTATTAAGTTGTGATTATTAATTTGAATGAGAGTGTTTTCAAATGTGGTGGATAGTTTTAGGTATTTATGAAGTATTTTAAATAGTTAGAATATTTTTTATGTTTTGATTAAATTATAATGTTAGTATAAATTATAAATTATAAATTAAAAAAATATATTTTAGATTATAAATGGATTTTTTTCGATTAAGAATTTGAATTTTGTTAATGCAAATAATAAATAAAATATATTTTAGATTTAAAATTGTAATTAAAATATGTTCTTATTATAATTTATTTATGATTATTAATTAGTGATTGTATTATTTAAATATGTACTAGGCATGTCAATGTGAGTTATACGAACATCTATTATTGAAAATGAATTAAGTGTGAGGTATTTTGATTTTTTATGGTGTAATTAAAGTCTTGAAGGATACATAATTTTACATAAGGTGATACAAACATGTGTAAATCATGAGTGGACTAGATGTGATAGCAAATGTCTTCAAGTGAGACAATCTCCTAGACCTTTCTTATATCTTATTTTCACATAAAAAGATTGATCTCATCATATCATTGCTTTAGGATTAAGAAACTTAGTTGTATGTTTGTTGTCAAATATTTTGTGATACATTATATTTCTAACTAATTGCATTGTTATGATCTTCCATGTGCAATTTATCCCTTCTTGTTAGGAAGTTTAAGTCTATTTCAAGTTTCAACTAATTCTTTCTAAGTAGCTTGTAATAAGCCTCAACTTTATGTATATAGTTTCATGTATTTTGTTATGTAGTAGTTCCTAACTGATTCATCATGAAATGTAGTATGACAAATGTCACCCATCCATGGGATTGCTCATTGTAACATTCACTATAGAAAGATTAGATCATTCTATTATAAATATTTTGCAATAGCTAGGGAAAATATCTATAATAAATGTATTTTTAAAAATAAATATAAAAGGATATCAAGTTCTTTATCAATTCTCTTTTTTGAAATAAGTAACTAAGGGTTTTGAGTTTCTTCACACACATTTGTTGTGTTGAATTATTATGTGCTAGTCATATTCCCAGAATAATGTAAATATTTTAATAATGGGGAATGAAAATTCTATAAAGGATTATTTAGTGGGATATGAATTTCTTGAACTAGATTTGTAGGTTTCATCATTATAAGACAATGATAAGTGTTTATAAATCACCAATCTGATATTTTTGATAAGAAGGATTAATGGTAGTTAGAAATTGACTCTATATTTCCTCCAATAGACACCAATCAATATGCAATAAATTCCTTCCAACTTGTTTGATTTTAGAAATGAAAAATACATTAAAGAATAATTTATCTCTGTAATTATATTAGATTCATACCAAAATGTTAAAGGTACGTGTAATAGATTAATTAATCTTCATAATATTACAAATCCTTGCACATTTTGTAAGAATCTCCATACTTCTTTTACACTATAATAAATGTTTTAAAACTCATTTGAATCTAATGTGCTTGATAGTAGGAGAGACTCTTATTTCTCTAATTCATTGACCAACCATTTATTAAACATAGAAATTCACAAATCCTTAGAGATTATTGAAAGTAAGTTGGAGAACCAATAAAATGGATGGATTTTGATCAAAGTCAATGGATCCTGATACTGGATAAAATGAACTAAGATTTCTCATTTTTGTACAACACCTCAACATGAAAATTTGAATGTTTCATATTTTACTGTATAATTAACAATTGATAGGAAGGGGTTTAACTTGGGTCCATAATTAGATTTCAATTTGGGAGTATAGTAGTCTGTGATTGACATTTGTGGATTCATCCTAATTCAAGGAAAGAGAATCCTATTTATTGGTTTCAAGTATCGACTCTGTAGATGGAGAAGGAAATAATGATTGTCAGTTAGGGCGTAAAGCTCGAAATGGTTACAAGCGGAGAAGAACCCATGCTAGGTAAGTGCATGGATCTGTGACACAATTTTGGTGTCAAATTGCAAAAAAACTTGTAATAGGCCATATTGCACTCACCAAATAGGCTTGGTAATACTGAACCTATTTGGCAGGCGCCAAATTTGGCACTCGCCAAATGGATTCAATTTTGTAATGAATGAAATTGTGAACTCTTCCTTTTTGCAATGGCTTTTGGAAAGCATTTTTTTAAACTATTTCATTTTCTCTTTCTCTGCTAGGGAAACTATATACATGAAATACAAATTTAAGTATAAGATATTTACTTTCTTATACTTTAAGCTATATTTCATGTATATAGTTTCAGGACGTTTGAAAGTGGTTTCAGATCTCTGGGAGTTATAATTCAAATTTTAGTTTTTGGAAGATCTTAAAAATTTCAAACTTAGTCAAATTTCAGTAATCAACAATTCAAATTTTAGTAATTAGGAGGTCAAATTTTAATAGTCAGCAAGTTGTATCATCTTTCAATCACTCTCTCCTCTCTACTCTCTATCTCTCCACTCCCTCTCTCTCTCTCTCCCTTCACCCCTCTTTCCCCTCTCTCTCTCTCACACACTCATCTATCTCCTCCCTACATCTTCCTTCCTCCCTCCCCTCT
>VDFB02000003.1:133239277-133261971 GCA_007258455.2 Sequoia sempervirens
AACTTATTGTATACATCTATTTATTAAATATAATATTATAAGTGGCTCACCACTTTTTGCTTAAAAAAAATGTATATAACTTATTAAAACAAATGGCTGATATATTTAAATATACTAATATATTAAAACTACCTTAAAAAAATGCATTTAATAAAAAGAAACATAATTTTTACATACACAATAAAAAAATTGTTTATAATCACAATCATAATCAACATCTTTCATTTAATACATCTAACCTAACCTTATTATTTGAAAAGAAAAGAAAAGGTTAGGTTAGACGCATTAAATGAGAGATGTTGATTATGATTATGATTATAATTTTTTTTTATTGTGTATGTAAAAATTATGTTTCTTTTTATTGAATGTATATTTTATTTGAAGGTAGTTTTGATTGTATATAACTTATGTTTTGTATGGGTGGACTTTGTTATATCTCCCTATCTCTCCTTCTCCTTCTCCCTCTCCCTCTCCCTCTCCCTCTCCCTATATACCCATATGGATAGAGGTAGAGATATTATCCATCTGTGTCTCGGTCTCTCTATCCATCCATCCATGTCTCTTTCTACACATATATTTCACACTTTTTTGCATAATATGGTTTTTGAAGAATAACATATATCTTGAA
Organism: Sequoia sempervirens; assembly: GCA_007258455.2. Taxonomy (NCBI): domain Eukaryota; kingdom Viridiplantae; phylum Streptophyta; class Pinopsida; order Cupressales; family Cupressaceae; genus Sequoia; species Sequoia sempervirens. The sequence continues at coordinate 133,239,906 of VDFB02000003.1, forward strand.
GATACTTAAGTTACCAATTAAGGAATTTGTTGGACCTTCAAATGCAGTAACTTTGAGGAGTTCACCACTTGCATCTTTCAAGTCCATTTTGAACATGTAGCTAAAGTCACATCCAAGGAGATCTGTAGAACACTTTGGGCAACAGAAAGCAGTAGGGGAAGTTTGCAAAACCTTTTTCTTACACTTTTTATTTTCCACCAATAGAGGGCGTGAAAGGCAATAGAAGTTGTCAAGGTGCAGTTTTGAAATGGAGGCCTTTATCAGGAAGATATGAGATATTGACTGGACTTGTAAAATTTATGGGAGAAAGGTGTTTTTCTGACAAGGAACTAAAGGGCTTGGCAATTTTTGTAGTGGCATACCATGTTTGTAAGCTTGAGGTCTTTGCTAAATTTGGGTTCATAAGAACTTTCGTTGGGAAAATAGTATCAAGACCTTTCCTAGACCACGAGGTAATACGTCTCGATTTAATCAAAATAACATAAGGGTTTGGCTATACAGGCATATCAGAAATATGTATCCCATCAATATAGCAATGATGACTCCATTAACAACAATTTTCCACTTGGAGATTGATCAAGCTCCATACCTATAGAACAAAGTGATGCATGGTTTATTGGTTACTCAGTTGTGGCCCCTTGAAAACCATGAGTGAATACACAGTCCTTATCTTTTACAATAAAACTATTCAAGATAAAAATCACATGAGATTTATACCCAATGTTCAACTCTTAGCTCTCAACCCTATTATGTTACTTGGAAGACATTTTATGGAGGAAACTACGAAGTGGGATGGTACATCTAGTCTTAGAAATTGGAGTATGTATTGAATATAAACTTGGGTTTTTTTATTTTGTATTTAATTTGATGTTAAAATAAATAGATATCTAGTTATGACATGTTTATGATATGTTGTTGCATTAATTTAAAGACTAACTTTTTATAAATCAAAGTATGTAACTTTTTAATAATATTTTACTTTCAAAATAATAAAATATTTAAAATACTGATAAGTAGGAGGTATTTTTCCACATGTCAAATTGTGATATTGCTATGAGGATTCAACCATGTAGTTTTCTGAGTCAAATTTATTGACCCATGGATCAATGAGTTTGACTAGTAAAACTACACAATCCATAACAATATCACTATTTAAAATATTCTCATTCATTGCGTCGATAGATATTCATTGCTACGGCATTTTGTACGTGTACAAGAAATGTAATAATTTTAGGCCACTCATTGCAATCGTGAATGCATATTCTTTTTTAATCCATTTGGTGTAATTATCAAAATGAAATAGGACTTTGTGATTATAATAAATATTCAACAATAAATACTTTAACTAAAAATGCCAAGGATTCAAATAAAGAATAATTCATTTTCTCACTTTTAATTGACACGAACTGTGAGATGCCTTGAAAATTTCATGTTTATCCAAAAATAAGTGGGTGCCGCTTACCAATTTGGGTAGCCAATTTATGCTTACACCTGGGGCTTCAAGTAGCCCTGGAGACCTAGCCAGCGGTGAACCTCAGGAAATCCAACCAAATTTGAATATGATTTTTTAATTTGTTTTTATGTATAGGTTGGAGAAATATTTGGCGAAGTGGGTGTCTTCCAATAGTAAAAGAAAATTAAGACATTTTATCATTTGATTTTTAACTGAGTTTCTTCGAATATTTGATGTATAAATATAGGCTTCACCATTGACACCATGAAATACAATGTAGAAAATGTATTTAGGTTGTTTAGGAGCCTAAAGGAAAATATTTCTTATTAGCGTAGCAGTTTGATTTCATGACTATTTCCTCCTTGGATAAATGCACTTGCAGTGCATTTGTAGTTAATGAATAATATGTATCAAACATTTTCTCTTACAATTTTGTATCAGACCATGTAAACTACTGAACCTAGGTGTTTGAAGACAAAAGGCGGATGAAAATTGTTTGTTTTGGAATACCCACGGTGTTGTTTTTGTCTACCTTGTATAAATTTAGAATGTATATCTGGCTTCCAAATAGGAATTTCTAGGAGGCGTGTTCTTGTTGTGGCTTTCAACAAAGACCCTACGTAACTCTTTTTAGAATTACAGAGAAGGGTCGCAAAAAAATTCCTCAATTTCACCACAAACTAATGGCCAGGATGATAACCGATTTGAACTATATCATGTAGGAGACACTTCAAGCGTGAAGTCAAAGTCATACTATATGGTACACAACGAGCCCAATTTCCATAATAAGATTAATTGAGTGTTTATGGATACACAACATTACTTCTAATATTCATGAGTGTCATCATATGTATTAATTTTTAAATAAACCCTGTAAAAGGAGAATAGAAGCAAAGCAACTTTGTAGGCAGTAGAAGATTTGGTAACTTTTGTTCATTCCAATGTTCATAACTAAAGTTGAGCCTACATGCTAAAGATAATTTCAGTGTGAACGAAAAGTAGCTTAAATCAAATAAAACTAGTAATCGCACCTTGGGGTGCAATAGGTACGCCGAAGAAAAAGCAGTGGGAAGACAAGAAAACATACAGTTCTGCCATCGATGGTGTGCTTGCCTTGGAGAACCCTGTCAAGAATAGAGGGGTCGGAAAAAATGACAAATCTGAACTATCTGGCGCGGCCCCTCATGCGATCCTTCATTATCATAGTCTGCATAACCTCGCCATAGTTGGAAAATACTCTGCCAGCCTCTCTTCGCTCGTCTCCCATGATATCCCTCCAATGAAGAGCTTGCGCTAATAGGAATTCATTTCTACTTCACGAAATCTGCAAACGCCTGCCCCCCTATGTAAAATAGCAACCCTGACTAATGTAGATGAAGAGACCTAACCTCTGCTTCTCATCCACGGTTAATATGGGTTGCTCGGGGGACAAGTCTGAACCGTCGATTCGACTATATTGCTTTGGCCCATTTCAGAATTTGCTTCTCCAACCGCATTGAAACCCTATCCGAACTTCTGAAGAGGAAGAGTTTGGAGGAGCGGAAAGCAAGAGCGGCAAAAAAATTTGCTTCTCCAACAGCATTGAGAACCCTATCCGAACCGAGAAGAGGAAGAGTTTGGAGGAGGAAAGCAAAGCTGACAAAAATGGCGAAAAATATGCGAAGAGGTTGGAAAGGTCAAATATATTGCTTTGGCCATTTCAGAATTTGCTTCTCCAACAGCATTGAAACCCTATCGAACCACGAGAGAGGAAGAGTTTGGAGGCCGGAAAACAAGCGGCAAAAATAGTGAAAAATATGCGAAGAGGTTGGAAGATCAAATATATTGCTTTGGCCCATTTCAGAATTTGCTTCTCCAACCGCATTGAAACCCTATCCGAACTTCTGAAGAGGAAGAGTTTGGAGGAGCAGAAAGCAAGAGCGGCAAAAAATGGTGAAAAATATGCCGAAGAGGTTGGAAGGTCAAATATGGAATTTGTAGCTTTAAATCAAAATATTATTTATTATATAAATTAAAATTAAATTCAAAATATGATATTGTACAATTATTTAAAATTTAATAAGGAAATTATTTTAAATCTTTTAAGAATGAAAGACTTAAAAAGGCGGAAGTGAAAAACAGCGAAGAAAAAGTGAACAGAGGTGACGATTATTTACTTTGTTTACAGCGTCTCGTAAATGGATTGCCGTACCAATGAACTATCAAGCTATTTACTCATTTTGCAGTCTTTTTTAACTACGTACACCAGAATGCATAGAACCACGTGAATGCGGTGAGCGTAAAAAGTAGAAAAACGGTGGGAAAATGCGTTACACTGAGTATTTTGAAGCCATTTTTTCCACATTCGTGTAGAATAATAAATTTTATGTATTAACTATTATATTATTATATATTTATTTTTATATTATTATATTATTATATTTATGTTAGTATTATATTATATTTATTACTTATGTTTTAACTATTGTATTAATTATTATATTGTTATATAATATAACATTATATATTAAAAATAAAATTATTTATTATATATTTTTGATAATTGTTGTAATCATATTTTGTATGCACATTTATTAAAACAGAAACAAATAAACTTACTGGAAAACTATTGAATATTGTATTTATTATTATTCTTTATTATTTTAAAATGTATATCAATAATATAAAATTATTTTACTTAGACTTAAATAATAAGTAAAACTATATAATCACATTATCAATAAATTAATTAAAAATTCTCATTATTGCGTGAAAACTCCTTTTATATCATTTTATAATTAATAAAATAATAAAATAATTATAAACTAAATATAAGTCTTGTGCCCTTTACTTTATCAAAAATAATTATAAATTAAATATAAGTCCTACACCTTTTAGTTTATCAACTTGATTAATCACCATTAATCCCACATAATTTTTTACCACGTGGAAAATGTAAAAGCATATACCAGTTCTAAACTATGATTTTTTTTATAAATTAATTTAATTTGATTTCCAACCATTTTTCTCTAATTCTCTTGAGGTTTCTTTGCTGTGCAAATTTTATGACTACAAGTTGGTCTAGAGAGAACTGCCCTCTACCACATTAGCTTCTTTGGCTTACATTAGGTTCTAAGCACCACATAGTCTTCAAGGAATGTCCTTAAAGCCTTGGCTAAAATGTAGTTTCTAAAAATACATCTCCTATTATATAATTAACTAATATCCTCAATTATCATTATTATTTTCTTTAAAATTTACTTTAACTATTCCATTTTTAGATTTCTCCAATAAAATATATTTTGAAATACAGTTTTCTAAACCCTTCTTATTTTATACTTAGTAAGCTCTTAACTTATTTTATTATATTGTTTAATGATGAATTTTCTGTGGAGAGATCTTCAAGAGTATTTGAAAAATATCGTCATCACATTCATCTATAACTTGCCCTTAACCCGATTCTAATTTTTTTTATTATGAATGCAGTGTCAACATGAATCTTATCGAGCTATGAAGGAAATTAGAAATTCTCTCTTTGAAACCTGATGTGAGTGTCATAGAAGATGGTATAGAAATGGAAGAAAACAACAATTAAATAACAGGAGGAATAGGCAATGCAAATAAGTTCCACTAGTTTTGTTTTTATTGTGCAATTATGTAGTCAATTTATCTATCTAATAAATCTATGATATGCAAATTTGGTGACACCTATTTTGTAAAATTAAATAAATTAGATATTTGCGGGCTGTATTTTTAATTTGTAGATTTTTTATATGAACATATTGCAATAACAAATTGAAATATTTTGATTGAAATGAATAATTCTTGTGAACTGTTCAACCTTAAAATAATTTATTTATTAAAAAATATATACAAATTGAAATGTTTTGATTGAAGTGAGTAATTTTTCTGAACTGTTCGATCTCAAATAACTGTACCTGTATAGATTGGTAAGAGATTTTATTACAAGCTTGGTAAAAGGATGAACACCCAAATGAGGGTCAAATATGAACAATATATAAGACAATTGAAAATAAAGCTTCATTTAGACTTCCATAAGACGGGTGTCATGCGAAACCAGAGTCTAGCTTGTGCTGAGATATAAAATTAAAAAGTTTAAATCTACATTCTTTTAAAATTAATGTCAAACAATCTGTGATTTAAAACAGAATAAAATAATATAAATATGCCTGCAGTAAAGTTGCCTAGTCTGTAACGAACTACAAACAAAAATCCATAAACCCAAGCTCTATGTATTTTTTTGGTACGAATAGCTCTTGGATTGAAAGAACAGAAACTCTGCAGTATATCATATGTAACAAATAGCAGCATACCAAACAGCCTGACTAATTTCGTGTACATATCCATTATAAATTTCAAAGCCTCAACAGTCACAGGTTCCAAAACCCATGGATTAATCTTTTTTTAAAAATATAATAAAATAATTAATTATTAAGAACCATACAGGAGAATATGTGACCAATAATAGTAAAATAATAGTAAAGAGCATAGACGAATGGATTCAAACAAAGCGTTAGAGTTCAAGTTTCAAAGTATTTAAAAGGAGAGGATAAGAATGCTCAAGGGTCTCTGCCGTTTGACCTTTTTTAAGAACCTGACGAGCTCTTACCTATATAGCATCTTTTCACTTCCTGAGAAATATTCAGTTGAGGCGAGGCTCCAACTGTGATTGTTAGGGTAAAATTTTGACTCTAGTGATTTCAGAGCTGACCGCCATGGTCGGATGGGATATCAGAGAAGGATAAGATATGCATGGAATTATTGCAATCTCAGGGAAATAGGTAAAGCGCAAGCAAGTGGCTGAGTTGATTGCGCTTAAATCACCTTCTCCGTTGGCACGAGGATAAAATTCATTCTCTTAACAATGTGCCACTCTCTCAAATGAGTGGGCAGTCACATTCAAGTGCCTGCAATGGCCCATTCGCTTTGGTTTTGAACTTCGTGCCCGGGATATTTTTTGCACTGGCAACGGCAGGGATTGAGGTGACAGTCTTGGCAGGCAGCCGCTGCTTTGCAGAGGCTCTCTCCACTCCTCAGCCTACACATGCCTGGTCGCTGCGGTCAGTGGGCAGACGAAGGCTGCAAACTCCTCTCGCGGGTATTTTGACAGACTCGTATTAAATGCAAAACGTAATCGAAGACAATGAAAACCGATGTAAAATGATGGACGGCTTTGGAAACCAATAGCGGCGGGAAAACGTGCTGACAGCGTGAAAATCCGTGCAGGCGTGAATGAAAAAGCAGTCAAGGCGTGAAAAGTGGCGAGAAAGTAGAAAGAATGGCGAAAATGATGAACGGCTGAGATTAGTTTCATCGCAGGCGATTGCCTGTCGAGCAATCTACACCATAGGATTGAAAAATGGCTTCAAAATACTCAGTGTAGGACGCCTTCGGCGTAATTAAATTAACTTGATATAGTTGTGAGCCATGAACATTAATGCTTCATGTGACAAGATATCCCACTTCAAGTTGACTATTTCAACATTTCAATGAAACTCGTACAGGTAACTGTGCAGTATTTTTAATATAAATATAATATTATCAAAATTTTGAACAAATTTGTGATAAGAAATGTAGTAGACGTTTTAGGTTGAAATACTCTTAAAATATTTGCATAGTTATTTTGTTTTCAAAATTTGAAAAAAATTAATATCAATTATCTATTTTGTAATTTGATATAGAATATTTGTATATAATTTACTGCTTTACGTTGATAAATTTAAGGAATAATTCATATGCATTGTTTGTGGGCACATATTTTAATTGGGAGATTATCTGACTATATTGTTTAGCCCTGTAGAAAATAAATGGGTCTTTTCTTTCTCGATCCGTAAACATCTGGCGTTTATTGTTGTGGTTTTATTTATTCTATAAAGTAACATTCTTCCGGAAAATCTTGGTTTTGGCTATGGTACTTGAACGTAATTGATATGGATTTCAGATTTTGCAGATCTACTGTTACTTTCTTTTCTGTATTTTAGGTGTATATTGGTGTAGCAGATCTTTGACACTCAATTACCAACACACAGTTCAGTAGAATTAAGAAGGTAATCCTGCACTCTTTGTTTTTATTGGCTATTTTGCTTTACAATCCTTCTTAAAAATGAGGAGGGGAAAAAGTTTACACCAAGGCATTTAAATTTAGTTAAGTAATAATTTTAATTGATTTATAAAGTTAAATGTGTTGTAAATTATTAAAATAAATCGAATGAACCCTCCAAAAATTATAAATATCTAGTATAAATATATTATATATAATAACATGACTAAACTAATTTATTTGAAATCCCACCAAATTAATCTAAAACAAATAACCTCTATTTCCTCTTCTACTAAAATTAAACTTAACTGCCAAAAGAATAGAAAGTTCAAAGCACAACGGCTTATGCCAAAAATTCTAAATTACGAGTTAAATATATTCATCTTCATGTTTGCACGTGGATTTAATGGCTTTGAATATAAACCCTAACTAAATTTCAGTCAAACTTGAAGAGAGGATTTTACGTTGAAAATTACTAGATAAAAGAGCCTAAATTACCACATTCATTACCTAGAGGTTAATTTGTTTAGGTAAATGAAATATCTTATCTACATTCCCGAGAGCGAGAGAGATAGTGACACGTGTCCTTCATAAGATTTTCTATTAGCAACTCGTATTTTATTGCGAAAATAATATTAGCCGCCGATCTTTTGATCCAACGGTGCAAGCGATATTTTAAAAGAATTTCTAGTTACTATCTTCAAGATTTAGTTGTATGTAGTATACAGTCAGACATTAAATCAAGCATAATAAACCTAATTTTTCGATCAACGGTTTACTCACGTCCGCAGACGATTAAGTTGATTTTGGCCATTCAAATTTCCTTACCGGTTTTCTTGAGAGTGATTTCTGTTTGTTTTACCAGCTCCCCTATTTTCCTAGCCTACCCTCCGTGTGTTAATAACTGCATGGGTGTAGATATATTTGGGTGTATTCGTCAAAAGGTCGAGATATTTTTGCGAGCCAAAATAAACTGACGTAAATAATGACAAAAAAACCATGAAAACCGATAGACAGAAGGGGTGTTGTGAATCATCTCCAGGATGCCTTTAGCCGTAGATGTAAATAATCAACTTGCTTTATTTGAGATTGGATAGGCCTTCAACGTAAATAAACTAGTGATTGCACTCCTTGTGTGCAATTGGGTACACTAAATTTTTGGCTGCAATAGATAATAATTTATGATTTTTATGAAAAAGTAGGAATGGAAATAATTTGATGCAACTGATTAAAAGAAGACATTTGAAAAAAGAAATGGAATTGATTTTACATAAAGGATCAAATTTAGTCATCATTACATTCATAATTTGTATCATAACTTGGTGCATATTTGTATCATATTAGTTGTAACACAAGACTTTGTTTGTAACGTATTAAAACAAGACATTGGAAAAATGAAATGGAATTGATTTTACATAAAGGATCAAATTTAGTCATCATTACATTGAAATTAGAACCATACACATGTTGTACGTATTTTGTAACAAACACAGTAGCTATATATATGGTTGATTTATTTATATAATGGAAACGAAAAAACATATTTTGGAATGTTTGGTGGCTAAGTAACTTTAATTTGAAAAATCTTTGGTTTGTTGGGATGTGTAGGTGGAAGCTTTGGAACGGTAACTATCAATACTCCATCTTGGCAGCTGGCAGAAGTGGCCTCTATATTGCAGTTGTCAGGCAAGGTAAATTTACATATAAATTTTCTGACCATGAGCTCCATACGGATGAATTTTGCATTGTCCTCCTTTATCCTTGTTCGTTCTCCACTTATTGTCATTATATTATCATCCTCTAGATGAATCTGCATGTGGTGAAAGAAAAAGCATCAAATTTGTTACTGCAAAAGTTGGCAATGTGTTTTCAATCTGTTTCATTCCCGAATTGTAGAGAAAATGAGGATTTGATAGCTTTACAAGGGAAATACCTTTATGTCATTGTTTTTAAGGCCTGGCATGTCTATTATGAAGACATAAGAGTTGGGAAACTCTTTGATATGAACAGGTGTGGAAGTCATGGCCTTGCTTTGTAGATTATTTTTATTTGTTGAGTGGGGACTCCTAGAAGTTGGTGATTTGTTCTCATGGTACTACATATTCGTTAAATTTCATAAGCATTTCCATCAATAATTTTGAAATAATAAACTAACTATAAATGCAAAGGAGGGCATGTTACAGTTATGATGTTAAATATATTGAAAGAAAAAAAAATTGTTCTATAGTAAAATCTAATCAAAGAATATTAGAAGACCCTTTTTCCAAAAAAAGTAAGAGTTAAATAATTTAGATACATACTACTAAAATTCCATTAAACACGTCTTTTGTTTCATAAATATATAAATATACTTTGTGTTGTTGGCATCATATAATTTAGAATCACGCATCATTAATAAATTTTAGCTTTTTTTTCAAGACAAATAAAAGCTTGAAGATAGTAAGAGTAGTAGTTTAGTAAATAACAAAGTGGCATACCTGTAGTAGTTGAGATTCCCTTTAATTGTATTAGTTGTTTGAATTTGACATGGCTTGCAAATGAATCTCTTCGTTTATTTTGCGAGCAACATATGGGCTTTGTTGAATGCGTGCATATCGTTGGAATGAGAAGGTTGGGTGGATGCGAAGGCTTTGTAGATCAAGAACTCTGGAAATAGCTGTAAATGTCAGTCCTTGTCAATCTATGTTGCCAATGTCCACTGTGGCCCTTGGAAGCGTAAGTCCTTGTGATTTATGTATTGTCAATGCCCAAGCCATTTTAAGAGGAATTTGACGGCGAAGTCCTCGGCTGAGTGGTGTTATTGGGACATATGTCAGATTGATATGGTCCCAAGGTGGTCCAAGGTAATTTTTGAAATGAACAACAACAAATAATGGTAGTTGAGGTGGTTTTTCACCTTCACTGTATACAATAGCTTTTACCTGACCAAGTGCACCATTCACAAGTCCCGTGTCAACCCAAATATTTGAACATAACATGACCTCTTGGCCAATAGATAAGAAAGTTTGAGCTTGAAGTTGTTCTTCATCAGGATTTATGTATGTTGACCCTGTTAGTTGCTCTACAATGGAAAGTGCAACAGGTGTTGCCAAAGACAACATACGTTTGTTGTGTAGTGAGACTAATTCATTTGTTGCAAAAAGATGCATGGTAGAAAAGAAAGCAGAATTCTCTGTAGAATTGAGCGAGGAACTTGATCGTGACATTAGAATTTTCCAATCTTCTTCTGTAGGATGTGCATTATGTAGATTATGGAGAAGTGTACGAAATGCAATTTGGGAAGGATCAGTGCCAAGTTGTCAAAATATTGTTGTCAAAGTTACCACTGTTGTGAAGCTGTGCCATAGAGTGCCACCATAGGAGGTAGAAGCGTACATGGGGATATCTTTAACTGGTGGTAGTTGGCCCAAGTCACCAAAGAGTATGATTGAGCGCCCTCCAAAGGGCAAGTGGTTGTGGCTGGGGAATGCCTCTCGTAGTCGCATGTCAATTCGTTCTAGCAACTTGGGACCAATGAAGCTCATCTCATGAATTAAAATGTACCTTATAAAGTACATACTCTCTTGGAAGGTTGCAAGTGTTTTCCCATGTAGGGGGGCCATTTATTTGATTGGAATACGAAGAGCAAAATGGATTGTTGATGCTTGAATATTGAATGTTGCAACACCTGTAGGTGCAAGAAGTAGTAATGGTGTTTGGTGAATTGGAGCTGAGCTCATGAGGGCATGCCTTTTTTGTTTAATGAGATGTGACTTTCTAGTTCCTGCAGTTCCTTGAACAATTAGCTTGAGTGGTGGTTACAATGGAAGTGTGCTTAAGTGGGAGCAAATTATATCAAATGCTTTTTGTTGCTGAGTAGAGAAAGTAGTATGGTGCTGTTCATGGAGAGCATGGTGCACTTGAAAGGTTGGTCTATTAGATTCTATGAAAGTAGTAGCAAAATGTATTTGTATTGGGGTCAAGTTGGATTGTTGCCAGTCATGGTGAATGTCAATTTCACGGCGACCAAGCATGTTTAGTGCATCAAATTGTATTGGAAGGTTTGGGTGCAAACTTGAGAGAACCTGCCACTCTTCTAGGCTGTGGCCCTGTAAGGAATGGTCAACGCTTGAGTTGCTACTTACATTTGATGCTTCTGTTGGAGTTGGAAGTGTGCGATGTACATGCCATGCCCTATACGTAGAAGAAAACCTCTCCCATTACGATATAATTTGATGTTTAGAGGACCCAAAATCAATGTCAATGTTGCGAAAGGGGTGGTATAAAATAAGTTCACTCCAAAAAAATTCATGAAAGGTTTTGTCATCTCTTGCAGGGATGGTAGTGAACCTAGGGGAGACGCAAACAATTGCTTTATGAGGGCGTTTCTTCCATTGTTCATTTTTTTGGGAGGCTCTAAAGGTCCATTTTTGGGTTAGTTCAATGAGTGGCATTGCTTCTAGTTGAATTGGGTGGGCCATGTATGCATCAATGTACGTAGGTGCTATGGTTACTAATGTAGGTGAAATTGAGACACGTTGAAATTTATGGTGGTTAACATTTAAAGACACAAATGTTCTACTAGATATGGAGAGGGGTAATTTTAGTAAAAGGTGGAAAGTTTCTTGGGCACTAATATCACGATCCACTAGGCTATCAGTAAGAAATTTATGAAAAGTAATTGGGGCTAGCAATTCTGACTCTAAGTTTGTGGAGATGCAAGATAGAATGGTATGGTATGATTCTGATTTGTGCTCAGCTTTTGCAGCATATTTTGCAATATATTTGAGGACAATAGCAATTGATAATATAGGTTGGCAGTCTACATTAGCTCTCCAGATAGATAGAATAGAGGGGTTGTGAAGGTTCAACCGATCATCATTACGAGCCGGTGTATGCTTAGGATGACCGGTCTCATCATTTGAAAGAGCTGAGTTATCTTGCATGGACCATGGTGCTTTGTAGCGACATACAATAGCAGGCCCTTTCTTTCAAGGGCATGTTAGCAAATTACACTTTGTGTATCGTTCAACACGATTGACTAATTCACAATAGTCTGTTGAGGGGTCACATGACAATATCCTTCTTGTGTCTAGCAAGCATGGATCATCAAGAATAGAGCGTTGAATTGTTTGGCCTCTTAATTGGAGGCTACGTGGATTCCAAGCGGAGACATATCTATCTATGTAATCAAGTGCATTTTGTATAGATTGAATGTTATCCCATTCTAATCTGCCAATATCAGGAGCTTCTGTAAGCCATAGAAAACCATGAATGTGTGCGGATCCTCTGTGTTGCCATTCATACCTATGAGAAGATGATATTTAGAAAACTATTAATTTAAGAGTCTATTTTTAGAAGTGAAGTCATGAGTTATAGTAAACAATTAAAGTATGTGTGTATTTTGAAGATTGAGAAAGAAAGGGTTTACCTATATCAATATTCAATTGCACCAAGAAGTTTTTCCAAAACCTCTTCCCGAAATGCAGTAAACCTATGGTGCATGTAGACAGCTGTCAGGTGTGGATTTTGTACAATGTTATGGATCCTCCATTTAGAAGCCATGGAAGGATTTGTAGGAGGCTTGGTTGGCATTATGGCATGCAAGTCTGGCCATCGAGTATCTGCAGCACTCAGTGTGAAGAAGAGTGACAGGCAACCAATTTGAATGATCATGTCTGAAAGTTCCCCTCGATGTTGGCTCCAAAATGGACGTGTTCCATGAATGGTTGAACTAAAGCGCATGAGTTGATTTGCAAGTTTGTCATCTGGCATGTCCTTTAATCGTTGGCGCAAGTTGTAGATTGTTGATGGAAGGCGACCTTCAAGATTTTTGTTGACAAATACAGAGGAGGTTTCTTGGCTATGGTGGCACATAATGATATTTAGAATGAAGTACCTAAACTGAGGGTGTTGACCAAACCGCTAATCATGGTATCTTATAAGGTGGACAGCATATTCATGTAGTTTAATTTCTTTGATACGTTATTGCTTGAATGCAGCTTTTCCATTTGGAAACAATGTGGGGAATGCCATAGCAAATAATCCTTCAGTGGTGTATTCATTTATAGGAGTTGGAGAAATGGGCGGCCATGCAATGGTTGGTGTTGGTCGTCCTACACCTAGATGTAGCAAAGAGCGCACCTCTTCGACCTTTGTATGTGCATGTGGGAGATTCGCCACAAAGGATGTTGTCAGCAACAAACTGTGTTCAATAGGGTCATATTCAGTGTTGCTTGTTTCATTGAAGTTTGCATTTGTGGTAGTAGCATTTGAAGATGTTGCAAAAAGAAGGTTTGAGACATCAGTAGAACACTCTGGCAAATTTGATAATGCAAGCTCATCTATTTGGACATCCTTGTAGTATGGGTCATTGCATATCTTATATTTAAGTGCCTCGTGGACATGACCTCTACTCACAAGGAAGCTATATGGTTGTTGGTCGATATTTTCCCTATTTACTATTAGAATATCAAGGTCAATAATATGCCTAGGCAAATAGGATGCAATTGAAAATATATCTTGTGGAAAGCTAATATTGTGGCCACAGTATTTTAGTTGCCCTCCCCTTGCATAGGTAACTTGAAGTATTGGGCTAACTCTTGCTATTAGCATTTCCTCAATTTGGGATAGAATTTGTAAACATACAGGTTGCTCACCAGGGTCCATGTTGTTCCACTTTGAGAACCGATGGTCAGTCTTTTCGGATATGCATCTAGAACAAGTTGTGAGTCCATTTGTTATGCCTTGTTTTGATTCCTGGATATCTCTCCATGCAAACCATACAAGTTGATATATTTGACAGGCTATCTAACTTTGATCGGAAGTTATTTCTAGCAGAGAAATACTCCTCGGAGAAAAGTGGCAATGGGTGCATTTCAATATCTGGGGAAGGATGAACTATATTTTGTGGGGTTGGTGCAATACTTTGTAGGATGGGTACAGTCAGAGGTGTAGAGAATGTAGATGTTGAGGCTCTAGAAACATGAGTTTGATTGACCTCACGTCTTCGTTTGTTAATATCATCTTTCTTTGCATGGTATTGTTTTCGTTTCAGTGCATTTTGGCGAGAGCGTATTTGTTGCAATCTTTCATTTTCTGCCTCCATAATAGCAAATGTTGATGGTAAAATGAATGAAATAGAATTGTGAGAGATAATAAGTAGAATATAAAGGATACATATATACAAATTTGTACATAGAAAATTTAATGTACATAAAGCTGTTAAAAAATATGGACAGTGTTAATATAAATATGTTCTCTTCATTTAAATTTGAGAAAGACCATGATCAATGCGACAAGGAAGGAAAATGTAGGAAAATATTTGTATTTGTGTGACTATGCAATGCTTTTGATAACAAAATAAAACACTTTTTCATTTGCTGATAAACTTTACATAAATGGGTACGTAGTGTTTACAATATTGCTAAGAAGAGAGAAGTGCAACATTTAAATTTGCTTAATTGCAGTAATAACAATGCTTTGTGTTTCCTGTCCACCAAAGGGAATCACTTGGATGCTCAAATCAATGTAAAATTGGCTACCAATAATATGGTCCAAAATGTCTTTAGCAGTATTTGGTTCAGCAAGTAGTAGCTGAAAATCCTCTGCGGTAACACCAATTAATGAATTTGTTGGACCTTCAAATGCAGTAACTTTAAGGAGTTCACCACTTGCATCTTTCAAGTCCATTTTGAGCATGTAGCTAAAGTCACATTTAAGGAGATCTTTACAACACTTTGGGCAACGAAATGTAGTAGGGGAAGTTTGCAAAACCTTTTTTTTACACTTTTTATTGTCCACCAATAGAGGACATGAAAGGTAATAGAAGGTGTCAAGGTCTAGATTTGAAATGGAGGCCTTTATGCATACTTTTTTCTTTTCAAGCATGTTTTTATCTTTTAGAGATGAGATATTGACTGGATTGGAAAACTGTATGGGAGAAAGTTGTTTTTTTGACAAGGAAGTAAAGGGCTTGGCAATATCTGTAGTGGCATACCATGTTTGTAAGGCCGAGGTCTCTGCCAAATTTGGGTTAATTTGAACTTTAGTTGGGAATATAGTGTCAAGACCTCTCTGACACCATGTGGTAATACGTCCCGATTTAATCAAAATTACATAAGGATTTGGTTGTACAGGCATATCAGAAATTTGTATCCCATCAATATAGCAATGATGACCCCAAAGTGTAACATCTATGGTACAAGCTGACATATCAACAATTGTAGCAGTGCATTTAATTGTCTCTGTACCATCTCTTTTATGAATAGTTGATGTAGGGGAGTTAGCTACAAGTATTCCAATGACATCGACAAGAGAATTGATAAGAAACGAGGACAATGATTGGATACTTTTAAAGTGGAAAGTATGTGTAGGTATTGTAGAGTTCAACAATGTGGATGCAATGACAGTTGATGAGCTATGCAAAATTATTTCATATGGATGTGTGGAGCTACTATATTTTGTGTTTACAACTTTGATGCATCCATTGGAGATGACATAAAGATTATCAGAGTTAATAGCATGGTAAAAGTCTCCAACTTGTTTGTTGAAACAAGAAATATGAATTTCGGAGCCTGCCATGTCTAAGAAATAAATAAAAAAACTTTTCCATCATTTCTAGGATTTTTATATTCGTGAATTGACGATTTCATCAAGGCTCGACCCTCAATGGTCCAATACTTATGGTTGGGGGTTAACATTTTTATGGGAATTGGATTAAAAGGGGATATACTCTTCTGACTTTGAGGCTTAACATCTTCTTCAAATGAATCATTTGTAGATTGAGAGGATCCCACTGGGGCTAGACTGCTACTTGATGGGAGGGAGCTTCTAGATTGCAGCAAAGGAGTTGGAGTACCAACAATTGGTGCGTTCTTTGAAATTAATTCAAAGTTTTCAATAATGATAGCCCTGCAATTTTTGAAAGTGAAACATTTAGTAAGAGAATGCAGGGGGAAAATGTAAAGAAGGAAAATTTTATGGGAGTATGTTGACGTACGTAAACTTGTGGAACATCTTCAAGTTATATTGTTTAAGTAGGACAATAGAACCTTTTACTAGAGCCTCCTCCAACACAAGATCGTTGAATTGGGTAGGAAGTAAAGCATGATGGGTATGCAAACCATCTGAAAGTTCAACATGGTATTTGAGAAGGTTAGACTGAGCCTGTTGAATGGAGTTGATGGATGCAACTTGCAAAATAGGGGTCAAACCAGAGATGCTTGCAAGAATATCTGCAATGGCATTTGTAGTTAATGTTGCCGTCATTTTTTTCGTACTTAGTGTACTAAATGCGCCTGCCAGTATTTTGAAATATGATAATTAGGTTTTTGAAAATTTGAATTTTGTTAGCCATAAGTTATCTTCTTTTGTAGAACTACAAAAAAAATTCAACTTATTATGAAGGGAAATTTTTCAATAAATTTGTATTGTAAAGAAATGTAAATAAATAAAAGAGAGTCATAGTAAATGTATAATTGTAGAAAATATGGTAAGGAAACTTGCAATACTGATGACTAATAAATGCAGTTTCTATTAAGTAGGTAGACAAAATTGTAGGAAGACAAAGTTTTAAAAGGTGCATGTAGAGTATGCAATACAATTTAAAAATGAAAATGTTCAAAGATATTGAGTTTCAAACATACCTATAGATAGCACCTCTATATGTAGTAGTCACAAGGATTGGAAGATTTGAAATATAATTGTTCCTGTGGATATAAGGAGTACAAAATGTGGTGAGCATAAGCAAAGTGGATAACGAAGAACTTGAGAAAATCAGTCCAAAATAAGTGCCATTTTGTATGCAAATAAAAATGATATTCTAAAATTGCAAAGGCTTCAAGTTTGGAGTAAATAAGTAGTGTAATTTTTTTTATATGAAATTGGAATACAAAGTTAATATATTTGATAAACATTTGAAATCTTCAAAGGAAAACATAGTTTGTTTATATCTTGTTTTGTACTTTATAGTAACAATTATGGGTAGACAATTTAAGAATGTTACAAATGTGGTATTTATGTCATACACCGTAATAAAATGTAATAAATTGTAAATGCCAAACCATGAGAGAAAACAATGACTACTATTGCATATGTATTACATTATGTACAAAAAATAATTTATTTATGGTTATTAGATGACATAGATTCTATTAAATATAGTATATCATATATTGAAGTAAAAATTAATAAAGTGTACATGCCAAATCATGAGAGATAAGTATGAATACTATTGCATATGTACTACATCATGTACAAAAAATGATGTATCTATGGTTATTAGATGACATAGATTCTATTAAATATTGTATCTGATTTACATAGTAAACAAACTTTCAAGAACTTAAGGAATGTATTTTTACTACGAAGAACACAACCTTGTTCATTTCACTAGGAAAGTAAGGCCTATTGTAGGAGCTTCATGCAAAAAGGTAGGACGCTAGTCATAGTTTTGAATACTTGTACGTGCATTACAAAAGTGATCTATATACATATTTGAAGAGTGCAAGTTTTTCATGCACAATCTATATAGTCTTGGAAGGCACGTTTTATGTACGGAGCACCGCCCATTTCGTAAACCTCATCAGCATGCATCTCTCTCAAAAAAGTACAAAATGATGCAAGTTTGTCACACATTTCATGGAACTCTTGAAGTGTCGCTTCCATTGCTTGAACTTCGAAGGCATTGACAGTATGTACATTTTTGACAATTGTTTGAATTGTGTTCAAATTGTCAAAACAATTGACGTGGATTTCATTAGATAGATCCACAACATTTGTTGAAGATCCATCCCAATTGGTTGAAAGAGGTGAACCAATTGGAATTTCAGGGGAGCTGTCACTATCTGATATTTCAATTATATCGGTATGCTGACTGGGGAGTGCCATTCCTGGATGTAGTAAATTCTAAAAAACCACTTAATGTTAACTAATGTCATTATGTTAAATACAATAATGGATTACATTTGCATAAAAATGTACAAATTCAATTCATAATATATAGAATATGTGTAGAAAATGTACATTTATAGTTTAAAAAAGAGCTATCAAAAAAAGAAGATATAAATTAAATAAATAAAAAGGACAAAAGATATAAAATTAAGCATTATATATCTTTATAGAAAACTATTTATTATTATTAAAATGAAAATTAACTAAAAATATATATTTAAATTAAAATACCAAACCTATTCTTAGTGCAATGGGTACGCCAAAGAGGTGTTATGTTTCCAATAGAGAGAAAGGGAGAGAAGAGGGAGATAGGGAGAAATGGAGGGGGTCAGAGAGAGAGAGAGAGAGAGAGAGGGAGGGACAAAGATGGAGATGGAGATGTTGGAGAGGGTATGGAGATAAACAATATATTACCTAAGTTTTCTTATCCAATTCATATTTTAAATAGGAACTAGTTAGTAGGAAACTTTTTTGGTTTCATTTCTATGATATTTTTTATTTAGATGTAGACAATAGAGAATGTTTAAATATGTAATTATAAATTTTCTAAATTAAAAAGACACAACAATTCTTATTGTTTTGATCTTTGAACCCATCATTTAAATATAAACTTGAATTATTTGGTTTGTCAAAAAAAAATCAAAAGCAATATCTTGCATGCATATAAAGGATAAAAGTGTAATTGCAAAAAAATATCATTTCAACAACGTTTATTTTTATATCATTTTTAAAAACACACAAATAGATTGAGCATAGAGTAATTAATCTTCATCAATCTTGATGCAAGTATAGAAAATGTCATTCTCATTTTCAATAGTGCACCTTCTAATTAACTATTGTTAAAATTAAACTTTATAGACTATAAACAATATATTGTCCAAATTTTCTTATCCAATTTGTATTTTAAAATCAAAAGTAAATCTTCTCTATTCTAATATCTCAATTTTACTATTGCTCTAACTAATTTGTAAGAGCTATACTTGTATTTATCATTGATGGTCACTGATACTTTTGTAGTTATACAGCTGTGTTTGTCTGTTCTTCACCAGGTGCTCTATGTTTTTGCCAGTCTTTGACTCTATCAGTCTTCTCTAATGTTTTGTTTTGCTTAATACAAAAATATAAAAAACTGGAAAGAAAAGTAGTTTGAATGCTTATGTTGCTACTTTTGTCATCTAAAGCCCAAATTAAGAAAGAACGGGAGCACTCACTAGTGTTCCAAGAATCAACTAAAAAACATATATCTTTCTTATTTATTTATTGTGTACATTTGACTACTAACCTGGTTAATATTTTTGAGATGCTTGAATTGAGCCCTATCTCTGTATTTCCCTATTCATGGCACTGGTGAACTATTTTTCATGGTACAATACTGTCTTGGTGGATAAAATATTCAACAAATACACAAGAATACAGTCATAGAAACCAAATTATGAAGAAATCCCTATGAATGGAAATATTCTACATTTTCAATTCTTTATTTTCCCTTTTGAAACTTTTGATACCATCCATTGGACACTTCACACCTCAATTCATAGCCTAGCCTTCTTATTTAAAAAACTTCTTCTAATTGCTTACACCTACAATTTCTGAGATTAGGCATTTGTAACCACTTGTCTTCATCAACCCTGTAATGTCTCAATTCAAGTTTGCTTTATTAACTCAAAGCTTGTCTCATTCTTTTTATTAATACTGTGGCGTCATCTAGCGATTTGGCTTTCCTGTGTTACCATAACCAAGTACAGTTAGAGTATACACTGTATGTCCTGTAGGAGGATATGCAGCTCACTCACAGGATTCACCAAATTCCTCTAAAAAAAAGTGTTCAGTGAATTTAAACAGATAATTTTAAATTAGCTGAAAATGACCTATAAAATTTACACAGGTTGATTTTTTTTCAAACCTAGTCAAATGCTCTAAAATCTAGTTGAAGACCATAGAATGAAATCATATAAAATTCATTATTATTATTTGAGGTTTTCCTTTCCTCTTCAATGGACAGTTTGTCTAGCCTTGTTCTTCTACATCATGTAAATCTGTTTGTTGCAATTAAAAGTCTCATATTCATTGTTGAAAGTTTGGAACTGCGACATGGAGTCCATTATACCTTTGTTACAAACCTCCAGGATCACATCAACTAGAGAAAAGGCCCTTCTAAGTGATTTCTTTATGTTTCCCAATATCTCTGTTACAATAGATCTAAGTGTTTTAGCTGCAAAATAACTGGGCAAAATCAAGGAAGCCTGCATAAAACATCGAAAATGCTTCTAGCCGAGTCAAGCTAAAGCCTTTTGTGTGTACCATAGAGCTACACACTCATTATGAAGCCAGTCCTCAGCAATTTCAAAGCATGTACTCAGGGCAGGTATTATTAAAGACATGCCAGGTGTTGTAATAAACACCAACTCACTACAATTACGATGCAAGTTGCATTTAAACGTTACAATCAGACTAATACGGGCACTGGTGAACTATTTTTCATGGTATGGTAGTGGGTGGAGTATTCAGGGTCATAACCAATCTATTCTTGAAGAAGTGAAGAAAGATTATGATGCATGGCTTTCATGGCAGATTCTAAAGAGAAGTAGCTATTTTGGTATTATTCTGAGGGATGAGAATAGGAGGAGTAATTCATGAAGTGGACTTGAGAAGAAACTTAGAGAGGCTGAGGAGATTAAGAGAGTAATTAGTGCACAGTATTGATATTAATAATACAAGTAGGATAAATTGTGAATTTGAATCTCAAACTCAACCACAGTTTATCAGTAAAAACCAAACAATTTTTGCTATACAGCATACCTATATTACAAATGATCTATCCACCATCATAGCTATGACAAAAGAC
Organism: Sequoia sempervirens; assembly: GCA_007258455.2. Classification (NCBI taxonomy): domain Eukaryota; kingdom Viridiplantae; phylum Streptophyta; class Pinopsida; order Cupressales; family Cupressaceae; genus Sequoia; species Sequoia sempervirens. The sequence continues at coordinate 133,261,176 of VDFB02000003.1, forward strand.
ATTCTTTAAAATAGGAAATTTGAACAAAAAGATAAATATCCATGCAACCTGAGTAAAACGCTTATGTTTTCATGGGGAAAGTATATTAAGAATAGAAAATAAACATACCAGATTTATTGTTCACTGCTATAGGATTTCCAGTGCATGCTTTCACAATCCTTCTTTTTAGCAAACTCTGTAGAAAGTTGTTCTCCATAAATGTAGCTGGTGGTAGTTTAATTCATACACTTACAAGTTCTATTTATGGTTCATTTATGGGGTAAAAATATCTCATTCAATCGATTCAACGATTTCGCTGTGAAAATGGTGAAAATAGGAGTAAAAATATCCTAAACCTAATGCTGTAAATGCAGTTATGATTCATTACTTGGGGACAACATTGTGACAGAGGGAAATCTAAATAAATCTATTGCCATAGAAGACATATAATCTCTCGCCATTCAAAATATTCAATCAACTTGGCATGAAGACAACTAAAAAGGCATTCTTTGAATCTGTATTCTGCACTTAATGTCTACTGAACTTATTAGTAAGCTTATCCATGGAATCTACCATCCTTAGAAGACACGTTAGGTATGATTCATAGGTGTAGTAAAACTTGATTCCACATAACCAGCTGGAGGTTGATGTTAGGTATGATTTTTTCGGATGGCAATCAATGCAAAACATGAATTTTCAGATAACAGTGAAAACGTATAGATCATTCTTGTTCATTCATTTCGGATGGCAATCAATGCAAAGGACGAGAAGAAGGAATTGCCATCGAGATGCAAATAACGGTGATGAAAAATAGCGA
>VDFB02000003.1:133262071-133295940 GCA_007258455.2 Sequoia sempervirens
AAAAAAAGTGATTGTAATCATATCATGACAACCATATTTCTGATAATATGTAAAAATTGAATGATTATTATATGTTAATGAATGAATGTGAATATGTTAATTAATGAATGTTATATGTTAATGAATGAATGTTATATGTTATTAATGAATGAATCAATGATTAATGTTATATGATTGGGTATGGGGAATTGAGAGTGATGTGAGGGGGGCAGGGAGGGCCAAATGAGCTTCCACCGTCACATGGTTGGCCTTGTTAAGTAGAGAATATTAAACTATACTCAAAACAAAGAGAAGCTCAATAATGTAATGCACTTTTCAATATAAGAAATGCATCATTTGAAGCATCAAACCAATATGCAATCTGTATGTATGATCAGTCGTCAGTCTCCGCAATGGTACATTTCGACGAATATATAATTTTTTTTTTTTTAAATTTGCTTCTTCGTCGCAATTTTGACGATAACCACCGACGAATGAACATAAAGGCTTGACGAAGTTGCTATAGCTGTGATGACAATTTCCTCGTAACTCCCTACCCATTTCGTCACCCTTCCAACGATATTTCGGCTTTGCTACCAAACTACTCCCTGCCAATTTCGTCGAACTTTTGACAAATTTTTAGTCTTCTTCTGACGCTACTCCTTGCTAATTTCGTCGCAACATCGACGAACTTTTCACGTTGTTTCGACACTGCTTCTTGCTAATTTCATCGCACTTTTGATGAACTTTTGGTGTTCTTTCTATGCTACTACTCTACTATTTCATCGCTATTTCGACGAATGTTCCATGTTGTTTCCACGCTATTGCTTGCCCATTTCGTCGAACCGACGACGAACTTCTAGTGTAATTCATCGGTGGATAAACAAAGGTTTCGTCGATATTCCAACAAAATCTTGAGGTATTTCACGATGTTTCCGACCGACGATTCTTCGCCGTTATTTTGACGTTTAATTTGCCGTCGGCATTGCGACGAAAAAACAGCGACGGAAAGATTTTCGCCATTGCGTCGATCTTCCGACAGAGATTTGTCGAACGACCGACGAACGCCCGTCGGAAAATGGTGTCAAATCCAGTAGTGTTTGATATAGCATAGATGTTTTCCTTCAGATGTTATTGCTATATATATGTTTATTATGGACTAACTATTATTTAATTTGTCAGTCTAATGTGACGTGTATTGGTGTGGAGAACGGAGTTGCATCACTCGCTTGCGAGTGCCCTGTGATGTCTGTGATTTTTTCCGCATGGTGTTCCTGTACAATGGATTTTATATATATGCATGTTATTTGTTGATTGCAGGATTGCAGGTACATGACACCGACTCCACCTGGTTACTCAGGTCTGATCATGTCAAGACTCAATGGAAATGTTGATTGGGAGGTAGTAGCATGGTTCATCCTAGTCTAGTCTTAAACTCAGTCATAGTACATCGTCAGTTTTAGTTCGGAGTCATAGACAGTCTTGTTTGTCCCTGATTGGATGAATTGCTTGAAAGGAAAATTTTATCATTTTTATGATAGTTTGTTATGCTTTAATCATTTTAAATAACTTTATCGTTAGTTTTTGTGTCGGCCGCGGGTAGCCCCACAGAGCTTTAGCTCTTAATAATTTTTATCAAAAATTACTATTATAATACAAACACAACAATATATTATATAAAATAATAATTCATACGACGATTTTCACTTACGATAAAGTTTTTATCATTTTTATGATATTTTGTTATGCTTTTATCGTCAATTTTTGTGTTGGCTAAGGTTGTGTACATGGTATTAGCATGGTGTTTAGACACCTGATTTTGTGAACATACTCATTGATGTTCATTATGAAAAGTGTAGAATTATATGTTGTATGTTTGTACACCTTGTCTACTTTAGTCAGTGAAACTTAGTATTCCTTTGTTATGTTTAGGGGAGTGGCTCTATGTGAGGGCCGACACACAAAGTGGTGTCAGGGTAACTTACAAAGAGTTAGTAAGTCAGTGATAACTAAACAACACAGTAGTTAGAATTAAAATCCTTAATAAGATGATTATGCCTCACTTATGGACTCTTGAGCTAGTTCAGTCTTGAGTATAAGATGAGAAGGCCTAGAATGGCAAATCGATATCTTGTTACTTTAAAAGATATTCGATTCTGCAATAGCTTGCAAATGGGGCTGGGTTTCGTAAGAGGTTACCAGGGTAACCCAAGTTGGGGGCCGGAACCTAGGAAGAAACACCAGGGTAACCTTTGCAACATTGTGATGACACTCCACCTAAAATAGCAGTCTACCTTGTGTACTTAGCACATTTGATTGTTTTAAATCTGGAAGCAATGTAACCATCAATTAGTTATGTACTTGTGTCTAGGGTGAATAGGTTATGTCTAGGTAACCATATTACTATCTCCTAGCATGGGGGGTGGACCTACGGGTACCACATGGTTGGGTGGAATGTGCACCTTACTCCGTTGGGTCCCCAGTTTATGATCATGGCGACGAGAGCTTCATGGATGGAGAGCTCGTACTTGGATATAGATGTACTTTCTTTATTGCATTATTGTAAATCTTGTATTTGAAACATCCCTCAATTGTTTATGAGGTGAACATTTGTAAAATGTAATTGTAACTATTATTGATCTACCTCATCAGATGAATGAGTATTGTAATATTATTTCAAATACAATGTAAGAATCATATTTGTACTTTATACTATCTTGAATGGAATTCAAATGATATGCAATGTTTACTTTTAAGTTTATGTTAATTAAATATGTGCAACGCTAAATACTAAAGTCGTCTATGGAACCTCAAGTAGTGTAACGTTTTGTAACTTAGTGAATGTATGCAACTAATTAAGTTAATATTAATAATTTTAAAAAAAAATTATTTCACTTTTATACACAATTGCAACATTCCTTAGGTTATAAGACGGGGCATTACAGATTGGTATCAGAGCCAAGATTTCTAACACCGGATGCTCTAGGTAATTGTGAGCCCATTAGGTTGACCTGGTACGTAGTGTCACTATTTGTTAGCCTTGGTTGATTAGTATCTAAGACTCGTTATTGTTATGTGTAGGAACATGCCTAGACGGGGTGGTAGAGGTCATGGTAGAGGTCGAGGTGGAGGCCAAGGGCCAATCCCTCAGGTTACTCCCCCTTTGAGCCCTCATCAGAGTGATCAGGTAGAGCAGTTAGATCAGAGGAATGAGGGACAGAATCTTGAACAGTCAGGAGTAGAGGGTTCACAAATACGTCCTTTATTAGAGGAGGTCCTAGCTCAATTTGGACCTAGACAGGAAGTTGAGCAGGAGGTAGTTAGAGAGCGTGATAGATCTCCAAGGAGAGTAGATGATACAATGCATCAAGATGCTATTACTATAGGACACATGCGGGATTTATTGAGGGCACACCCTCCTACTTTTGATGGTACAAGACGTGGATTGGAGGCAGAGACTTGGCTATTGGACTTGGGTAGATGCTTTGCCATGCACCCATACGGTAGCAATACCCGAGCAAGATGCACTATCATGCATCTGAGAGGATTCGCCTCTACTTGGTGGCACCTAGAGGAGCAGAAGTTCCACTTAGATATTGGGTCAGTGTCTTGGGAGATGTTCCTAGAGAGGTTTAGAGCATGGTTCCTATCAGAACACTGGAGGCAACGACGGGTTGATGAGTTTCATGATCTACGTCAATTGGCTCTATTTGTTGAGCAATATGAACATAGATTCTATGAACTCAAGCAATATGTAGGTATTGGCGATGATGAGTCTATGCTGGTACAACACTTCATCAGGGGTTTGAACACCTGCATTAGTGGTGGAGTCAGAGTCTTTGAGCCAAATATTATGGAAGTTGCTATGGAGAAGGCTCGAATAGTGGAAGAGAACCTTGTTATTTCGTTAGGTGGTCACACAGGAGTACAGATTGGCAGTGCTCCTGCAACAGGTTTTAGTCCATGGGGTGGACAGGCATAGACAGGGGGTTCCTCTGGGAACCAAAAGACACCCTCTCAGGGTGGGTAGCAGTAGCAACAACGTACACCTCAAAAGAATAATCCACAACCACAACAAGGTAATAGTCCGCATACAGGAAAGAACCACAACTGGTGGCGCAACAAGCACAATAGAAAGGATCAGCCTACACAGAGTGCTCAATCTATAGTTAGTAGAGGTAGTTTCCAGTAATCCAATGCACCTTCGGGTGGCAAAGGATTCGGTAGAGGCACAGGTTGTTACTCGTGCGGTCAGCAGAGACACATTGCTAGGTAGTGTCCGATGAGAGGTTCTACTAGATTTAGGCCTCGACCTACAATTTCAAAGCCTACAGTGGGTGATGCAGGACAATCACATACAGTATATGTTGTGGTTAATGACCTCCAAGCTGATCACCAGAACACAATGGTCGAGACTTCAGGTAAGTTACATGGTGTTAGTGTTTCCATTATTTTTCATTCTGGAGCTACCGACTCCTTTATTTCACCGACCATCATTGAGTGATGTGGTCTTGTGGTGGTAAAGCAAGGCGGTAAGTGGTAGGTAGAATTCGCCTCTGGGGTGAAAGTAGCAGTAGAGAACCTTGTACATAATTGTGAACTTAAAATTGGTATGTTAACTACCTTAGTAGATCTACATGTTACACCTTTAGGATCGTATGACATAGTTTTAGGTATGGATTTGTTAGCATCTCATCATGTTGTGATTGACTGTCAACTTAAGACAGTTAGTTGCATTAATGATTTAGGTGCGAAAGTGGAAATCATAGGTGTTCAAAGACCTATCTCTTTGCGGATGATATCTGCTATGCAATTAAATAGACGTCTTTGTCAGGGTTGTCAACTGTTTGCAACAATAGTTACTGATTTGGAAGAAGGTGAGAGTCGAGAGGTATCTCTTGATGATCATCTATTCTTAGGGAATTTGCAGACATGTTTCTTGATGATATACCTAGAATGCCACTGAAGAGAGATATTGATTTTAGAGTTGACTTAGTTCCTGGAGCAAAGCCTATATCTCGAGCTCCATATAGAATGATGACTCAGGAGTTAGAGGAACTTCGTATTTAGTTAGAGGAATTATTAGAAAAGTGTTTCATTTGTCTAAGTGTTTTCCCTTGGGGAGCACCTGTCATCTTCGTAAAGAAGGATGGGTCACTTAGACTGTGCATTGACTATCGTCAATTGAACAAGGTTATGATTAAGAATTGTTATCCTTTGCCTAGAATCGATGATCTTTTCGATCAAATCAAGGGAGCTAATGTGTTCTCTAAAATTGATTTGAAATTTGGTTATCATCAAATGTGAATTGCTGAAGTAGACATTCATAAAACTGCATTTCATACTCATTATGGGCACTATGAATTCACAGTAGTACCATTTGGGTTAACAAATGCACCATCAGTATTTATGAGTCTAATGAATGGTGTATTTCGTACATACCTTGATCGCTTTGTCCTTGTATTTCTCAATGATATTTTGATGTATTCAAGAAACATGAACATGAAGAACACTTGAGATAGGTATTGCAATGTTAAGGGAAAATCAATTGTATGTGAACCTGAAGAAGTGTGATTTCTTTCAAACTGAGATAAAATATCTTGGACATGTGATTTCTAGAAAAGGTATTGTTGTGGATCCTTCAAAGATTCAAGCTATTGTAGATTGGCCCGTGCCTACTAATGTAGGTGAAGTTCATAGTTTTATGGGTCTAGCTGGTTATTATAGGTGGTTTGTTGAGGGATTTTCTAAAATTGGTCATCCTAGTACTTCTCTTTAGAGAAAACGGAAGAAGTTTGTTTGGATAGAGCAGTGTCAGTTGGCCTTTCAGACACTTAAAGAAAAGTTGACTAATGCGCCTATATTGATTGTTCCTGATCCTACTAAGGCTTTTGTAGTTTGCACTGATGCATCCTTAGAGGGTTTGGGAGCAGTTCTAATGCAAGATGGGCATGTCATTGCTTATGAGTCTTGCAAACTCAAGGATCACGAATTAAACTATCCCACTCATGATTTAGAACTTGCTGTGGTAGTGCATGAATTAGTTTGATGGAGGCATTTCTTATTAGGTCATCGTTTTGAACTTCATACTGATCACTGTAATCTACAATACATTTTTACGCAACCTAACTTGAATGCTAGACAAAGACGGTGGATGGAGTTCTTGTGTGAGTACGATTTTGAAGTGAGATATGTTCAAGGAAAAGAGAACGTAGTGGCTGATACTCTTAGTCATCATCGACATGAGATCTCTGCTACTACTCTTGAAGTAGATTTGAGAGGTCAAATATTAGCAGCACTTCCTATTGATAGATTGTATCAGGAAGTGAGGTTGGAGACTGAATCTAGTAGACCTTTAGAAGGTCGATTTGCAGGGTATATCCTTGAACCAGATGGTATATTATGGCATCTAGGTCGTATCTATGTACCACATTTTGAGGGTCTTCATACATTGATTATGACTGAAGATCATCGAGCTCCGTACTTAGCTCATCCAGGTGTTAAGAAAATGCATGCGGATCTTCAGAAATTATATTTCTGGCCTGGTATGTAACGTGATATTGCTGACTATGTATCGAGATGTCTTGAATGCCAGCGAGTCAAAGCTAAGCATCAACATCCCATTGGATTATTGCAGCCACATCTCATTCCTGAATGGAAATGAGATATTATATCTATTGAATTTATTGTTGGGTTACCTACGTCGTCACGTCGACATGATGCTATTATGGTAACTGTTGACCGATTGACTAAGGTAGCTCATTTTTCACCAGTACGATCATCATATAATGCTTCATTTGTAGCTAGGATATTCATGGAGGACATAGTTAGATTGCATGGGATTCCTCATAGGATTATTTTTGATAGAGATCATGTATTTACTTCAGCCCTATGGACTTCATTACAACATGCTCTAGGTACACAGTTGAACTTTAGTTCAGCGTATCATCCTCAAACCGATGGACAAATGGAGAGAGTTAATCAAATATTAGAGGATATGCTTAGAATGTACGTAATGGACCAACAATCACATTGGGAGGATTATCTGTACTTAGTAGAATTTACTTACAATAACAGATTTTAGAGTTCCATAGGTATGCCACCATTTCAGGCATTATATAGTCGTCCTTGTTGAACTCCATTAAGTTGGGACCGACTAGAGGATAGAGTGTTACTTGGTCCTAAGATGCTTCGAGACATGGAGCAATAGGTTGACCGTATTAGGGAACATTTGATAGCAGCACAAGATAGGCAAAAGAAGTATGTCGATGTGCATAGAATTGACCGACAGTTTGCAGTTGGTGATAGAGTGTTTCTTCGAGTGCGACCGCGAAAGAGTCCAATCCGATATGGGAAAGGCTCTAAGCTTGTGCCTCATTTCATTGGACCATTTGAGATCCTAGAGAGGATTGGTCATGTGGCGTATCAACTCGCCTTACCACCCAGTTTGTCATGTATTCATGATATTTTTCATGTATTAGTTCTTAGACCATATCATCCCGACATTTCTCATGTACTTGATTGGAATGCGTTACAGGTAGAGGATGGGCAGCTGGCTTTGGAGCCCGTGGCCATTCTACAATGTTGAACGCTCGGTCTCAGGGGTTGAGACATTGATCAGGTGAGGGTCCAATGGGATCCTAGCCATGAGGCTTCTGCTACTTGGGAGGATGCGACACGCATGAGGGAACTTTATCCCTATCTGTTCGCAGGCTTTCAGGAGCAAGCCTGATCCTAGGGGGGAGGATGTAGTACCCCTTCATTTATGCTTATGTTTTCTATTTGCATGTTTTCACACTGTTATACTTTGGTACTTTGGTTTGAATATTTTGATCGCTAATTTTGAGCGACAGTGGATTCACTTTGTGATTTGATCATACATTGTATGGTGATAATTTATTTCTTACATGCTTTGATATAGCATAGATGTTTTCCTTCAGATGTTATTGCTATATATATGTTTATGATGGACTAACTGTTATTTAATTTCTTAGTCTGATGTGACATGTATTGGTGTGGAGAATGGAGTTGCATCACTCGCTTGCGAGTGCCCTGTGATGTCCCTGATTTTCTCCGCATGGTGTGCCTGTACAATGAATTTTATATATATGCATGTTATTTGTTGATTGCAGGATTGCAGGTACATGATGCCGACTCCACCTGGTTACTTAGGTCTGAGCGTGTCAAGACTCAACGTATATGTTGATTGGGAGGTAGTAGCATGGTTCATCCTAGTCTAGTTTTAAACCCAGTCATAGTACATCGTCAGTTTTAGTTCGGAGTCATAGATGGTCTTGTTTGTCCCTGATTGGATCAATTGCTTGAAAGCAAAATTTTATTATTTTTATGATAGTTCATTATGCTTTAATATACTATTTATTTAAATTAATTTTTAAATGATAAAGAAATAAGTTTTATGTTTTATTTAATTAACTAATTAGTTTGTTTGGTTAAATAATTTGATCATTGAGATTAAATTCATTTAATTAAATTAATTAATTAATTAAATTAAAGTTGCTTTAATTATGTGAATAAATCTTAATTTTAAAATTAATTATTATTTGGGAAATGTCATTTTCAATTGTAAATAAATTTTGTATTTTTGAAAATTGGAAATTTTAAATAAATTAAAGGCATGGAAATCTTCAAAAAGAGGAAATGAAAGATTGCCAGGAAGTTGTTGGAAGATGTTTGTTTCTTCTTGACATGTGTGCCAGTTGGAATTTATTGCTTTTGGTTGAGGAAATTCTTGGATGATATCTGGGATTTGGGGGAATACAGAGGGGAATCTTTTTCTTCATAGAGATTAAAAAAATTGGGTGCTATTAAAATTTCTTTCAAAGAATTTTGTGATTTCCCTTTTTGGTATTGTTGTATATTTGTGGAAGTTCTTTGGTTTGGCATATTGGGAATTGGTGTTCGGGAAAGGTTTTGGAAGCTACAGGCAATAGAGGCTTTCATCACCAAACAAATTTTTGAAGCTAAGGGAACAGGTATTTCCCTTGTGTTTTAATTTGTTGTTTTTGAAAAAGAATGTCTGAGAAAAGAAAATTTCATTTTATTAAAATCCTTGTACTTCTCAAAAAAAAAAATGGTTTCTATATTTTTGTTTTGTAAGGATCTGTTGGTTTCTGAAAACTTCCTTCTCTAAAAATAATATATTTGAGTTAAATTAGTGAAGGGAAATCATTTAAATGGGTAAATGAATTTGGAAGCCTCTGGGTGAATTAGTGTTGATTGGAAATATTTGTGCGTATTTTCTAGTAAAACCCAATAGAAATTTTTACAATATCCCCATTGAAACCCTGTTGTTGAAAATTTAATTCCCAAATAACTCTGTAGGAATTTCTAAAATTCCCCATTTGAAAACTCTGTAGAATTTATATTCATATATAAATTGGAATGTGAAAATCTTATTTTTTTTATAAGAATATTGAAAGGTTATGTACAAGCGAATTTGAGGTTTTTATTTAAAAAAGAGAATAAATGAAAATCGTCATACAAATTTTTATTTTATATAATATATTGTTGTGTTTTTATTATAATAGAAAATTTTGATAAAAATTATTCAGAGCCAAAGCTCTGTGGGGCTACCCACGGCCGACCCCGCAAGGGACGGTGACGAGGGCCCAGCCCAGCGCTGCCCTTGCAGGCAGCGCTCGGCTTAGCCACTGCGGTCGAGCCCTATGGGGAGGGCTGCGATGGCAGCCCCACTCACGACTGAGCTCTGTGGGAAAGCTGCGATGGCGGCCCTACCCACAGCATAGCCTACGGGCGGCTGGGGGTTTTAAACCCTAACATATATAACTTTGTTTTATATGAAATTTTAATATGTGTTATTTTATTAATATAATACTCAACATTTAAAATTATATTTTGTATAATTATTATATATTTATTTTTATATGTAATACATATTATATATATATAATATGTATATAATATTTATAATTATATTAATTTCATGTTAAGAAAATTTTGAAATAAAAACATATATTTGTGTTATAAATGAGTTATTTAAAAAGTAGTTTATTAAATGGTTAGATATAGACATTTAATAAACAAATTATTATAACAAATTATTTGTACTTAGATTAATCTATTATTTTGAGATTATGTAGATTTTATTTTTATATATGGTTATGAAATTGGGCAAACTATAGATCTGATTTTTCGTATTGCATCGAAGATGAATTAAATCTTAGATGAATAATTTTGGTACTTCAAATTATTGCTTGAACTAGATTTAGTAAATCCGAATGTAGACTCTTTATTTTTCAATTTGCTTTAAATCGTGTTTCTTATTGGTCAATTTGGGAATGTCTTAAATGTACAAGTCTTCTAGACAAGTTGAATTTTTGTGTTGGCTAAGGTTGTGTACATGGTATTAGCATGGTGTTTAGACACCTGATTTTGTGAACATAGTCATTGATGTTCGTTATGAAAAGTGTAGAATTATATGTTGTATGTTTGTACACCTTGTCTACTTTAGTCAGTGAAACTTAGTATTCCTTTGTTATGTTTAGGGGAGTGGCTCTATGTGAGGGCCGATGCACAAAGTGGTGTCAGGGTAACTTACAAAGAGTTAGTAAGTTAGTGATAACTAAACAACACAGTAGTTAGAATTAAAATCCTTAATAAGATGATTATGCCTCACTTATGGACTCTTGAGCTAGTTCAATCTTGAGTATAAGATGAGAAGGTCTAGAATGGAAAATCGATATCTGGTTACTTTAAAAGATATTTGATTCTACAATAGCTTGCAAATGGGGCCAGGTTTTGTAAGAGGTTACCAGGGTAACCCAAGTTGGGGGCTGAAACCTAGGATGAAACACCAAGGTAACCTTTGCAACATTGTGATGACACTCCACCTAAAATAACAGTCTACCTTGTGTACTTAGCACATTTCATTGTTTTAAATCTGGAAGCAATGTAACCATCAGTTAGTTATGTACTTGTGTCTAGGGTGAATAGGTTATGTCTAGGTAACCATATTACTATCTCCTAGCACGGGGGGTGGACCTACGGGTACCACATGGTTGGGTGGAACGTGCACCTTACTCCGTTGGGTCCCCAGTTTATGATCATGGCAACAAGAGCTTCATGGATGGAGAGCTCGTACTTGGATATAGATGTACTTTCTTTATTGCATTATTGTAAATCTTGTATTTGAAACATCCCTCAATTGTTTATGAGGTGAACATTTGTAAAATGTAATTGTAACTATTATTGATCTACCTCATCAGATGAATGAGTATTGTAATATTATTTCAAATACAATGTAAGAATCATATTTGTACTTTATACTATCTTGAATGGAATTCAAATGATATGCAATGTTTACTTTTAATTTTATGTTAATTAAATATGTGCAACACTAAATACTAAAGTCATCTACGGAACCTCAAGTAGTGTATCGTCGTGTAACTTAGTGAATGTATGCAACTAATTAAGTTAATATTAATACTTAAAAAAAAAAATTATTTCACTTTTATACACAATTGCAACATTCCTTAGGTTATAAGACGGGGCATTACATCAATAGTGCAATAACATCCACGATTGCTCAATGCCATAAATACAAGGTGGTTACAATTGACTGTCATGGGAAATTCGTTGTCATTGTCCTTTAGTTGACTCCTTTGAATGATTCTCCTGCACGACCATCTGTCAGTTTCCTTTCTCAACTTAGCATCCACAACTTGTGTTCTGCATAGCAATGCCAGTACGCATAATAATTGTACATCTATAATCACCTTAAAGAACATTCAGCAATCATATGCAAAATCAATATAGATAATCCACATAATATGCTAATATTATTAAAACTTCACAGAGATGGGGTTAAACCCAATGTTAATGGTTTGAGGGAAACATTATGCAAATATTAACATTAAACTATTGAATTTCATGACACTACCAGTAGTTGGACTATAAATTCTACCCAAAATTTGACCAAAAACTAGGCTTATCATCCCCCAACCTAACATCTTGCTTGTCCTCCAATAGTGGAAGGGTTGTTCTTTTGTTTGGTCAAATCTTTGAAGTTTGCAACCGCCAGCTGGGCAACATTTGTCTCAAAAGAGCATGAGTCTAGATCCCAATGAAATCCTCCCAATCTGTAAAATTTGTTCCATCTTTTCCTTTCTATGCAGTGATATCATATTGGTAGAATCTATAGTTTGGTATTGGCCACATGAGAATAGGTGGCTGGAAAGTCAACTGAAGCCAAAATCTCCCCTTTGTTCTACCAATCTGGATATACCTATCAATTCGCTTCAATGTTGTAGCATAATTGTGAATAGAATGGGGCTCAACTTGTTTTAGCTCATCTGTTAAACTATTCCATCATTGGGATAGGTATCCTATTACTAGCTCCTCTTTTGTTTCTACTTGACCTCATATTTAGTGTAGACAGCTTCAATCCAGGGCATGATTCTGTTAGCATAGCTTGGTCTGAGAAGTATCCTGAGCCATTCTCTTGGAATATCCTGTGGGTTGATAGACTCAACCCTAATGGCTAAGGGGATGTTAGATTCCATTTTCTTATAAGCATTGTTCTGCTCACCCCAATTAATCTCATTTTGTACCCAAGACATAAATTTTGTCAATTGAATATCCCCAACATATAGCAACGGGTTCCAATCATGATCCTTTGTGACAAAATAACTGTACAAATTATAGAATTCATATAACAATTTTTTCATTTCAAGGGAAGAAATTCTATAGGCATTGAAGAATTTGGTAGGTTAAAAAAATTGACAACTTGAAAGAGAGATATTTCTCTCTCAAGTGCAAGGCATAAACCCTTAGAGGAGCTCTACATTCTAGAATTTGTGGCACTAAGGTCACAATGTTATCTACTTTCTTCTTCAAAGTAGAAATCTCCTCATTTTTCTCCTCAATAACCTCATCCCTCTCTTGGATTTCCTTTTTTAGTCTCTTCCTCTCATGTTTCCATTCCTCCTCCCTCCTTTCTATTTATTTCCATAGATTTAAAATTGTTGCATGAGTTGTAAAATTAGAAGGGTTATGAATTCCTACCGGTGTTTTTTGTTCATGGATGCTCCCCATATGGTACTATCTACATGAACTCGGGCTGTCTAGTTGTTTGTGGCTATGGGGGTACTATTTATTTTCCCACTTCTTGCTGTAGGACCTCTTGTTCCAGTTCCTAGTTTTGTTCTTTCTCTTTTTGTGCTTCTTGATGTAGCTATAGGAACTCCTACTCTTGTTCTTGGTTCTACTAAAGCAACCCTTGCTTGTCCTCAAACTCCTTTGCAATATTGGCAAGGTCTACTAGTGTTACTTTTGTTGATCTCTCAAATATATCCTCTTCTTTTTCTTCAACATGATCTTCTTCCATTGGAGCTTCAATGTCCCCATGTGGTGTCTCATCATGCCTAGGGCTTTCCTGTGAAGGCATACAAAAAGCTAGCCCAACTGGTTTTGACTTCCTAGGGGTGCTCTTACATTTTCCCTTGGCTACAGGATGAATAGGATCATCCTTTCTCTTCCTAGCACTCAACACCTCTTTCTCTATAGCCTATTTTTGGGCTTTTTCTTTTTCTTTTATTTTTTTAGCCTCTTTCCTCTGTGCCCTAGTGGTTCTTATTAGGGTTTGTAGGGGGACCTCATCACCAGAATTAGATGAAGAGCTTTCTTTTTCTGAATGCTTTGTTTCAGAGGAACTAATATTTATGGCTTCTTTTGCTACTGCAAGAGGATTCATACTAGAACTAGCACCAAAAGTTGAAGCACCAGGAGTGGCTTTAGCTATGTTTAATATTTTTCTAACCCTACAGCATTGGGGTAAAACCCTAGGTTGTAGTTTCTTAGGTCTAAATTGATCAATATTTAAAAATTCTTCCCAGGAAATCTCAGATACACTATGCAAATATTTCTTAACCAACAATTTTATCAAGCAATGGTGGGAGACAAAAGTGTCCCTACCTTTTTGTGTTTCGGCTACCATGATGTCTAGAGAGAATACTATATAGAACATTGGCCATGTTCATCCTCCTTTTGTGCCTCATGTGGCTCAAGAGATTGAAATGTATCGAATGGAAGTTTGACAAATGTCCCTCACAGGTGATATACCTTATAATGTAGACAGTTGCCTACTTCCATGGTTCAGGTAGAGACATTCTTTCTACACCTGCTTGTCAATGCTAATTAGTGGATCACCATGTACTGTAAATTCTGCTTTGGTTGATCTAACATCCCTAGAGGAAAGGTAATGCTCGCCATTAGTAGGTAACCCTGAAACTTTTGTAATTCTCTCCTCGGTTGCCAAAACTTCTAACCCTTTTGCTGTGGCTTTGCCTTCAGAGAATGTTTGAGTGAATTTGAGTGCAATTCCCTCATCAAAGCCATCCAGTTTCATGAAATAATCAAACCATCCACAACGTTGAAATTCTACTAGGCATTGTGCATCCTGTAACAAAATGTCATGAACCGAGGGCTCATTCTGAATTAAGCCACCTCCTATTGTCTGAAATCACTATCACTTTGCAAAATTCATTTCCTATGCTATTCTTGTCTAAAAGCCAACACCTTTTTGCTAAATTTACATTGCCAGTGTCAACTAAATTTCCCCTTTTTTTCTTTCTCTTTTCACCATTTACTACTTATAACTCAAGACTATGATAGGGAAATTAAGGCAAGGAAAAGGAGTGATAAATGAGAGCAAAGATGGAAAGAATTGATGGCTCAGTTAACATCACTTCACACATGTGAGCCATATTTTCAAATCAATTTATTTAAATTTTTTGATGTAGCCAAATTATGATATGTCACATGGGTAGTATATTTGCGTTTTTATTCCCCCCAACCTAAATTTGGACATGTGTCCACATATGCGAGAAGGGAGTGGTGATTTGGCAAGAATTAATGACATATTATGCAATCACCTATAGTAACATGCCATGATTAAATAAATGCACTTAAAAGGTAATTAAGAGATGAGAATTACCGTGTACATACCTAAGCGTGCGAAGGATGTGTTGCAAAGATCTTAGAGATAAAGTATTGTTTCACCTTTTCTTAGAAATATTTGAGCAATAAATGAAGATGAGGTGGAATGAGGGGATGTGGAATGGAGTGATGGAAGAGAGAGAAAGGTGATACAGATGGATGGATGGGTCGATGGGTGAATAAATGGATTTCCACTAAAGTGGAAATCTTTATTATGTAAAGTACGTACCTTAATTTAGCTGAAAGGTGGGACACTAGGTCCATCACTTTCAAGTGGAGGAAGCTCATGTGCTAAATGTTGGGTGAATTGCTACAGGAACTCTTGCTCAATTTTTGCATGGTCAACTTGGATTCCTTTATGAGAAATATAGTGGCCAAGAACTACACCCTCCTACATCATCATGAAGCACTTTTCACTATTCAAGGTTAGGTTTTGGTCGTCACACCTATGTAGGACCTTTCTGAGATTCTCCAATGCTTCATTAAAATCAGCACCATAGGTAGTAAATTCATCCATATAGATCTCCATGCAATCAAGGGATATGTCTAAAAATATGCCAATGATTGCTCTTTGGAAAGTTGCAAGTGCATTGCATAGGAAAAAAAGGAAGTACTAAATAGGAATACATTCCCCATGGGTGAGTGAAGGTTGTCGTATCCTAGTTCTCATGTGCAATTTTAATCTGGTTCTAGCCACTGAATCTGTCTAGGAAGGTGAAGTATCATTTTCCTGAAGGTGAAGGAAAGTGATCCTTCTTGGTGGTAGCATTAAGTTCTCTATAATAAACACAAACTCTCCATGTCTCTCCTTTCTTTGGCACAATCACTAATGGAGACACCCACTGTCTATCTGAAATAAAATAGATAAATCCATCATCTAACAATTTCTCCAGTTTTGTTTCAACAATTTCTCTCAATGCAGGATTGATTCTTTATTGAGGCTGCCTTACTGGTTGACAATCTTCCCTGATGTAGATCCCATGAGTGCAAAGCTTAGGTTCCAATCCTTTCATATCATGATATTCCAATGCAAATGCATTTTGATGAGAGTTTTGTAAGTCTACCAATTGCAATTGTTGTTCTTCACTTAACTTGTTGTTAATATTCAAACATCTTCCTTCAGAAACTTGTACTTGAATAATCAATCCTATCATAGTTGCTCTATTAACACATGGTATCTTGAGTTCATATGGTAACATGGTATGGAACATGCCTGTTACTATGAGAATTTTCTCTATAGACATAATGGTTGCAAGAAGAGTGGCTATAGGAATTTCATCCATAGACAGAGTGGCTTCAAGAAGATCATCTATAGGAAGAATATCTACAAGAACAGTGGTTGCAGGAAGATCAGGAAAAAGTTTCCTAACTGAAGTAGAAGATGATGCTTCCTCCACTTCATAGCGATTCTGAATCATACTAGATGACACTTAATCTTCATCGTGAAGTTGTAAGAGAGAGCTTCTTCCTACCATCATGAGATGTTCCACTGAGTTAACTCCCTCAGTTTCTTCACCAACATGTGGCCATACAAAATCCTCTTCATTATGGGCTAGTTGAGAAAGAGGATAAAGAACAAGATTTTAAGTATACCTACCATTAGAAATAGTCATGTCACCTAACCGAAACCCAATGTAAGTGTCTATTGTTGCTAACCATGGCCTTCCAAGAATGATAGGATATCCTCCGAGGGTGGCCTTAGGATTTTGAGGTATAGTAAGCTGAATAGGATTATTAAGATATTCCTCTTCCTCTTCCACAAGTAGCTCAATGATGATGGGTGTGGAAGGAGTTGGGAAAGTGGTTCTTGAACAAAAATGGATTTCACTTAGACTCACAACATGTGCAAGGAATTGATTTGGGTCGACAAAGTATGCAGGGTGCTGTTGTGGTTTATTATTTGGATTGGGTGTGGGAAAAGCTGGTAGCTAAGTAGGTTTGGGTACATTGGAGCTTGAATTAGTAGGTGGAGGAATTACAGTAGTTTTTTGGGGTTGAGAAGATAGTTACATGCAACTGGTTGTCTGGTTTGGCCCAAAAAAAGATAGTGGATCTGGTGGCATACCTTGTCTTGGAGCCCCTAGCTTCCTTTTTACAACAAGGTAGACTTGACCTCCCTCGATCTGAATTGGTTTGAACTCAGGTGGAATCTAGCTATCAATCTTAGCTAGCATCTACAACCCCTCTTCTTTTGTCTAAAATGAGGGAAATATTCTATCAACATTGCCTCTACCTCTTCATGCTTCTCTTTGGTCTAAAGTGTATCCAGCTGAGTAGCTAGATTGTTCTTGAAATCTGTCAACAAATTAGTAATCTCCATCTTTGAAACTCCACTAGTAGATGACTTGCCCACATAAGATTGGTAAGCTCTCCCTTCCTTTGAAGCTACTCTGGAATAGTTATGACATATTTTCTTGATATCTTCCCAAGAAACCTGAGTGATATCCCTTCCTTCCATCAAGTCCAAAGCACCAGTGCAACTCTAATTGATTCCTTTCAAGAAAAGAAACTTTTGTGATTCATCATTGAGTGTATGGTGTGGATATTTCTATAGGAAAAATAGAAACCTTGAAATGTAATCTTCCAATCTCTCATCTTCCTTCTGTTGCATCCTAAAGATATCACCTACTCTCATATCACTGTCCATACAATATTCCTTGTATTTTTCAAGGAAATTTCTTTTCATGTCCTCCCAAGTCTCCAAAGTGTCTCTTCCTAGGGTCATAAACCATATGAGTGTAGTTTCTTTTAAAGTGGTAGGGAATAACTCAAGCCTAAGGGCATCAATGGTATAGTCATAACTCTTGCAGAGTATTTCAAACTCAAACAAGGAGATATCACCCATGTCTTCTTGATGGATTCCTAAGGCAAAGGGTTATCAATCTGGTTTCGATCTTCAGTGGAGGCTTCAGGACTAGTCAGATCAGGATATGCCTCAAAAAGGGGAATGGTTCTTCTTCTTCTTCATTTATGGGTAGATTTGGAAGCTCAACTAATTGAAATGGATTAGGATCATAAGCATATCTTCTTCTTCTTCTATGCATGCGGTATCAACTCAACATTAGATAACTCACACAAAGAATGAGCAAAAGAATAGCAGATAATTACTTGTCTAAGCAAGGAGTATTCTAAGAGAAACTCAAGAGAAATGCTATAGTAGATAAATTATTAATGACTCCAAAGAACTTCCTAGCTTGACTCCATCCCCAACAATGGCGCCAAAAAATTCAGCCTTCAACAATGATTCAATATCTAAGCCTTTACAGCCATGATTCAAAGATTGGACATCTAACCTGAATAGCCATTCAATCATCATGAAGATGCATTTAAATTTTCAACCCAAGGACATAAACTTGAAATGGGCTAGCACTGTATGTGCACTAGGAACTCAAAGTAGCCATGTCTACACTACAACTAAGAAAACACAATACTAGAAAGTAAATTGTTTAGAAAGAACTAAAACAAGATTGAACATCAAAGAACAACTATGCTAAGTTGTAATGCATAACAAGAATAAAGATTTGGGCTAACAAATAGGAAACTACTCTGTTTGCTTTGGCTGTAGGGATAGTCACATAATATAATTCTAGTGTCTGCAGGAACAGTCGATGCTAGATTCAGAACTAAGTACATAACAAGAAATAATGACTAAACTAATCACTCTAAAGAATGGATTACTCACCAAGTGGGCCCCCTTGGATGAGTATCCACTAATATTAATACAAAATCAAATGCTTAAACTCATAATATCATTTAATTCATTAAAAATATATGTAAATAGAGTAGCAACATGGTTGTATTGAATAATGGAGAATGCTTAGTACACCATTAATATCATCCAACAACAACAATCAATAACTAAGAACTTTTAAGAAGAAGATTCAAATTCTTGTTTATACTACCATCTAAATGGGGTGGTCAACTCCCACTAACAGAGAGGATGCCATTTAAGTAAAATGAGGAAAATAGTGGTAGATCAGTTACATTTGTAGGGAATTCAATTAGTCATGCATGCCCAAACATGGACTCAATGCTGCAATAATGTCCGTGATTGCTCAATGCCATAAATACAAGGCAGTTACAATTGACTGTCATGGGAAATCCATTTTCGTCACCCTTTAGTTGACTCCTTTGAACGATTCCCCTGCATGGCCATCTATTTGCTTCCTTTCTCAACTTAACATCCACAACTTGTGTTCCACATAACAATGTCAATATGCATAATAATTGCACATCTATAATCACCTTAAAGAACATTCATCAATAATAGGAAAAATCAATATAGATAATCCACATAATATGCCAATGTTATTAAAGCTTCACAGAGATGGGGTTAAACCCAATGTTAATGGTTTGAGGGAAACATTATGCAAATATTAAAATTAAACTACTGAAGTTCATGACACTACCAGCAAATGGACTATAAGTTCTACCCAAAATTTAACCAAAAACTAGGCTCATCAGTGGGATGAGAGGAAATTGAGACATTAGACATTTAGTTTGAAAAACTAATCAAAAACTTGTTTGTGATAAAAAGAACTCATTAAGAAAAGGTAAGAAATAATTGAACCCCACACATGTGCTCTTTCAAATGATTTTTCGAGAGATCAAAATCTGAAAACCAAAGACCAAAGGTCTTAGTCAAAAAGCTCACAAGAAAAGGTTTTCTATGCTTTATGAATTTAGAGAAATATTGGCCTTCAACTTTTACAAATGTGCATCAAGGAATAATCCAAATTTGTATTCATTTTACTATTGTCAAAATTCAAGTCTCTTTCAAAGGTTTGAGTATCTCACATAGGAAGTATTGGCATGTTCTTCAACACCTTGGTCTAGTAAACAAATTCTCTCTAAGTCTTTAGGATCAAAATCAAAACATTCTCATCCATCTTCAAACATCAAAATCAAAATCACCTCACAAACAACTCTTGGAAACCTTGAAAAAATCCTTTATGCTAAACTTTGGGAAAATCCATTGAAATCCAAATCCAAATCATCTTGTTTGACTAGGTGTGTGTAGATGAATCCTTCTTTACACACTTAGCCAAATTATCATCTTGTGAACAAGTCTACTCTAGGACAACATCCAACCTCTTAGAGTTTATGAGTTCATTATCCAAACCAAATCCAATCAAAATAAAAATTAAATCAACTCAGTCCAATATCAAATCAAACATCAATCCAAAAAATTTTGAAGTTTAGTATCCTCTTCAAGGCTTACTAAAAGTTCAATCATCCACCAATCATCCATATTTCATTATCACCATCATCATCCCTTTGATCCTCAATATATTAGACTTTCTTTTTTGTACCTAAAGTTTAGATCCATCTAAGGAATTAGAGATCCATCTCTTAAATTCTTGAAATTGATCCCTATTTTATGGTTCAAACTAGATCTCAACACAAGAAGAATATGGAAATGAAAAAAGAAACATCAACTTCGAGTGACTTGAGTCAAACCACTTCTAAAATCAATCTCATTGGATCGAGCAATCCCACACTCAATCTTCCTCCACTTCCACAAGATCATCAAGGGGAAGGTCAAGTAGAAGACATCACCAACAATGTCTTAGGGATGACATAAGATGAAATTATTGAAATGGTCCAAAATCCTAATACTAATAAAATTTTCAATACCATGATGAGGCTCAATCCCTCCCAGTACATGCTTGAATTAGAAAAAGAAGGGGATAAAATACCTTCCAATTATGATGTAAGCACTATTGTGGAAAAGCCTCTTGGGATTATGCCTCCAATCTCATCCACACTCCCAAGATCATCCACACTTCCATTTCAAAGAATCACTCAAAGCATCCCACAAATCACATCATCCATCACTCCAACTCAACTAGTTGTCGACAAGGGAAGCTCATTGCTTTATGCACTACAAACACACCCCCTTGTGAACAACCAATATTTAGATGCGAATATTATCTTGGGTCAATCTATCCCATTGAATCCACTACACCCACATGTTCCACTTAAATTTCAAGACCCCAATGACCCATCATCATCCTTTCACACAATGCCAACATATCCTCTCAACACACAAACCTCTCTCCCTATGACTTCACAAGGAGAAGGTAGGCTATTTGGACAAGGGGGCATCTTTGACCCCTCATCATCATTAGTTTTTGAAGGAAACATGACACCCATTTTCCACCACTTCTGCCTTTTCCATTAACATCCATGACACCCCTCGGTTTAGGGCTACCTCCTTTACCACCACTCAATCAACAAAATCAAAATAACCCCCTAATCATCAATCAAAACATCATACCCAATCCTCAGATCTTTCCATCAATATCACAACAACAAATTGAAACCATCCAGGAAACACTCAATCACCACACCATCCATAAATGTGGTCCCTCAAGGACCAATCATATCAATTGCACCATCCACTACCCAAATCCCCACCATCAATAAAATGACACCTCTCATCACAACAACAAACACCATTCCAAATCTTCCACCACCATCGCCACCGAGACCAAATATGGCCAATCAATATAGCGTCACATTACAAGCAGGACAATAGGACTATTAAAAGGCATATCAACAATTTCAAGCACAACAAGCCCAAAACACACAACCTACACAAGCAACTACTCAACAAGTGTAAGTAGCTCAAGCCACACAACAAGCACAAGTAGCTCAAGCCGCACAACAAGTGCAACAAGCACAACAAGCATAGTAGGTTGCTCAAGCCCAAGCCTTATTACAACAAAAACAAGTCACCCAAGCTACCCAAGTTGTGCAAGTTGCTCAAGTTGCTCAAGTCACATAGGTTGCACAAGATACCCAACAAGAACAAGCTCAGGCTCAAGCACAAGTGCAAGCTCAATCCCAATATCAAGCTTAGCAAGCACAAGCGCAAGCTTAATACTAGGCACAACTACAAGCAACCCAAAAACAAGCATATCAACAAGCCCTGCAATAGTACCAAGCACAACAAGAAGTAGCATTACTAGCCCAAGAACAAGCATTGTTGGAACATCAATAGAAATACCAACAACAACCATTGTTGGCATAGCAACAACAAGACCAACAACAAGTGTTGTTGGTGCAACAATAGCAAGACCAACAAAAAGTGTTGTTGGTGCAACAACAAATGTAGGCATATCAACAAGCCTTGAATATCACAACAAAGCTTGCAATAAACTCCCACCAACATACCCAACACTCCACCCATCACTCAAAAAAATCCACCACTGGGTATGTGCAAGATCATAATGGAAAAAATGGGCCCTTAAGTGGCAAAAGAATCAGAAAAATCAGATTTAGGCAACTTGACATAAAAATTTGAATAAGTTATCTATATTATTTCAAAAATATATAAGAATAGAATCTATAGGAAATTGAATGTAGTTTCTAAACTACTAGGTTTGTTTAAAAAAATAAGAAATCTATTTGGTGAAAATTTGAAATTTCAATTAAGTAGTACTTAAATTTCAAGGAAAAAATATGAAGTAGGTGTCTATCTGACCACCCTAACCATAATAAAATGATAATATTTTTTTATAAGATTTTAGATATAAGTAGAGGAATCATGTCCCGATGTGATGCATATTTTTGTAATTTTTTTCTAAGTAAATAATTAATTATGATTTTTTTATTACAATTTTTAAAACATATAAAAAGCTTGTATGTCTGACCACCTTAACTTGGTCAAAACTTCATGAAATTCAATTTTTCTTTTTTTAATCCTATAGTATGTGAAGCATAGAATGTGACAGATGTTTTGGATTCAAAAAATGTGATATCGTTTGAAATCTATAGATGTTTTTCAATAAGTCTATCAATAAGGACTTTAGTCATAATTTGAATAAAAATGAATAATAATTACTTATTAGATTCAAAGTAAAGCATAATTTATATTGGTGGAAAGATGAGAATTTTCTTTAAAAACCTTTTTTCGTTTCATCAATTTTGGGTAAAAAAAAGTCATCAGCCATATACCCATCATATTGCCACTTTTTGGCTCATCGTGTCTTGCACATACCCCACTTAAAAACACATTCACTCCACCCCCCAATCCACAAAATGATGTAACAACACAAATCAAGTTTCTCTTGCAACAAGTGCTAGATCTTTAGTCAGGGAAAACCACAAAGACACCAAGCAACTTGTGTCCCTATCCGTTCGATGGGATCCTTCCAATGGTACCATTCCCAAAATCCCTAAATTCGACAAATATCATGGGATGGGAAACCCTGAAGATCACATCAGGGAATCCCAAGTACATTGCATGGAGGTCATATATGATGATACATATCTGATGCGGCTATTTCCTCAAAGTTTGGCTAGTCCTACCATGAAGTGGTTTTGTTGCCTTCCTCCTGGCATCAAAAAATTCTATGAGATTATAGACGCATTCATAAAAAATTGCATATTCAATATCATTATGGATGTTAGTTTAGAGGAACTATTTTCTCTTAAACAAGCTAAGGGGGAATCATTCACTTCGTTCTTACAACTATGGCGATCCAAGGCCAACATGAGCAAATGTGCCATGCCTAAAGAACAACAAGTTTGCACCATCATTGCACATCTTGAGAAAACCTTGGCATTCCATCTTAATATGGAATGTATCACCACGTATGACCATTTGATCCCCAAGGTGCTCAACATCAAACATGCCCTTATTGCACAAGGGGGGACACCCACATATCTAGAACATCAAGACAACTTCCCTTCCACTAGCTATAATGAGAAATCTCACACATGGGTGAAGAAATAGGAACGTCACCAATGATGATGTGGTGGATGTCAAGGTCATAATCAATGCTTCGAAACAAAACATCCAAACCTGCCAGCAACTACAAAACAATAATTGAAACAACACACAAACTAACGTAGTATCACAAAAACCACCCATCAATCAAATTAGCAACCTGAACAATCAAGGCGGACCACCCCTGTGAGAAAAAATTCCCCAACTGAAAGTACACAACCCTTCAGGAACCTATTGAATTTGTCATGAAGAAATTGATAAATGAAAATCTCATCAAAATTCCCACTTATGAGAACTATTAGGAACCCTAATTTAAACCACCACGGTACAATGAAAACCACCTTTGTGATTTTCACAAAATCAAGGAGCACACAACAACCAATTGTATGAGGTTGAAAAATATGATCCAAGACCTCATCAATGTCAAGGTCATAAATGTTGAGCAACCAGTTGGAAATCAAGACCTAAAAATATACACGAATCTGATGTCGGATCATAACCAAGGGAACAACCATGGAAAGACCAAGTATGCTAATGTGAACCATGTGTATGATCACATTGTCACATCCAAAGATGAAATGGTCATTGTTATCAATATTAAGGGACCCAAAGTTGATTGTGGAGTCACCACACATGGTGGAAAGATCACCATTTCTAGACCATAATAGCCACCTAGGGCATCCACCTCCAATCCAAAATTTGTTCCTAATGGCTACAGTGTCCTATACCAACTAAAAAGAACCCCCGTTTAGATATCCCTCATGGAGTTACTGAAGATATCACCCTCACATAAAAAAATCCTAGAGGAAGCATTGGCTTCATCCACCATCTTCATGGATTTGGATGTTGACTAGTTCTAGACTATGGTCGGAAATATCACCACTCCAAGTCTCCTAACATTCTCTGATCAAGACTTCCCCACCCAACCATCTCACAATCTTCCACTCCACCTTGAAGTCCTAGTTCATAAAAACAAAGTTAAAAGGGTCTTGGTAGATGGGGGTTGCAGGTCTAAATATATGTTCCCTCAAACTAATAAAGAATCTAGGATTCTTAGAGGATTCCATTGAAAAGGGTAAGGGCATCACAATCAGAGCATATGATGATAAGGAATCAGTGTCTCAAGGAACTATCCAACTCCCTATTCAAGTAGGGCCAGCCATTATGGAAACCACATGCCAAGTCCTTGACCCTGATTTTCCTTATAACATCCTCCTACGGCATCTATGGATCCATGGGATGCAAGATGTTGCTTCAACCTTCCATCAGTGCATCAAATTTCCATATCAAGTCATGGTCCATGGTGATCTCGAACCCTTCACCTACTACAAAAGCCTGGAAGAAAAATACTATAAAATCCCCCAAGTCACAAAAAAAAGATGAAGGCCCTACCACTCCATCTGTAGACCCAGCTACATTAGCCTCCACTTCTGAGAAAAAGACACCCGCCATCCTTGATATATCTGAAATCAAGGTCATTATCCAAGACAATGGGTGTGGGGATTATAGAAAGAAGAAAAGTGCTTTCATCATAGGAGAGATACCTCAATCCCCTAGGACTCATGGGAAACCCCAACCAGCTGAAACATCATCCCATACCTTTAAAGCACACCCTTCAAGATTGAAAAGTTGGGGGGATCTAAGTTAGAAAATAGTAGATGAGAGAGACATATCCAGACTTCTATATCAAGATGAAAGGCCCATTCCTAATATTCTAATGGATGAGAGCAACAAATTTCTACAAATGATGCTTGGCATGGGCTATGACAGAAACAAGAAACTTGGGTAGAATAACAACGACCTGTTTGAACCCCTTGTTGTTGAGAAGTGAATAAGAAATCTTGGTCTCAGATGTACTCCTCTGAGGGTGACCATACTTGGTAAAGGTGGCTCGGTTAGAAAGGTCAAAACTCCCCCTTAGCAATCAACATCCACCCTTCAATTACCAATATCCACAGGTTGAATCATAGACAACTTTACCTTTGACATAACTAATGTGTGTAGTAGTGATGAGGATCTCATAATAGAATTTCCCATACATTTCAAAGATTCCTCCTTACTCATGATTAGTACCTTCTCTTTTGAGTCAGACCAACAAACCCATGAAATAAACCTAGTCTATCCTCAACTCATTGATTACAACCAATGAGGTCCACCAATTTTGGACACTTTCAAAAATGATGAGGTGCTTGCAGAATTCATGGGATTGCAGGATACAGTACCATACAATTATCACAAGGTCAGGTTTGACATCATACTAGACACATAGGATTACTACGAGGAAACAATTGAATCCTTCAATCACAAAAGTGAAAATCTAAGAATAATCTCTAGGTCTTTAAGAGAAAACCACACTGTGGCACTCTCTAACCTAAAAATAGTAAAAATAAAGGACATATCCAATGGTGAAAACCTCTCTAAGGTGCTAGAGGATGAAGGATTCAATATTCCTCTTAGTACAATTCATCACGAGAAATCAACACTCCTAGCAGCGAAGTGTAATCTAGTCATTTGGGAATAGAGGAACTACCACACATAATAGAAGAACAGGAACTTCTAGCTGTGTTCCTAAAAGAAAGAAAGATAAAATTTGCATGGACCTATCCCAAAATTCTTGGGCTTGATCTAGAGGTTGTGGTTCAACACTTAGTTGTATACCCCGGAGCGAAGCCAGTGAGACAAAAGCTAAGGAAAATGCATCCCCATATAGCATTGTTGGTCAAAATGGAATTGCAAAAGCTCCTAGATGTTGGGTTCATACGTCTAATCGATTATCTAGAGTGGGTCCCAAACCTTGTACCTATTTCAAAGCCCACTAGGGGAATCCACATCTGCACGAACTTCAGAGACCTTAACAAAGCATGTCCCAAGGATGACTTTCCACTTCCGAACATTGATATGATTGTGGATATAATAGTAGGACATGCCATGCTATCGTTGATGGATGGATTCTCAGGCTACAACTAGATCATGATAACAAAAGATGACCAACATAAAATGGCCTTCACTTGCCCATGGGGGACATATTGCAAGAATATTATGTTGTTTAGGTTAAAGAATGCAAGATCCACCTATCAGAGGGCCATTACCCTAATATTTCATGACATGATTCATAAGACTATGGAAGTTTATGTGAATGATATATTGGCTAA
This sequence comes from Sequoia sempervirens, assembly GCA_007258455.2. NCBI lineage: Eukaryota > Viridiplantae > Streptophyta > Pinopsida > Cupressales > Cupressaceae > Sequoia > Sequoia sempervirens. The sequence goes on from VDFB02000003.1 coordinate 133,288,916, forward strand.
ATCCAAGAAAATACGAGATTGCATAACCACATTGGGCTCCATCTTAGATAGGTGAGAGGAATACAAAGTTAGACTCAATCCAAAGAAGTGTTTCTTTGGGGTACAGTCAGGGAATCTCCTCGAGTATATCATTTCAATGAGAGGGATTGAGATAGATCCTACTAAGGTAAGGAAATTCTTGAAATGGAGGCATCGAAGACATTGAAACAACTGATGGGCCTACAAGGAATACTCCAATATATCTACTGATTCATAGCACAACTAGCAAAAAAGGCTATCCCCTATTCTCACCTACTCCACAAGGGGATAGCATAGAAGTGGGATGAGAAGTGTAATCAGGTCTTCAATAAGATCAAGGAGTATTTACTCACACTACTAGTTCTTATGCCGCCAATTCTAGGAAAACCTTTGATCTTATACATATCAGCAATAGTGGTAGCTCTCGTTGCTCTCCTAGCATAGCATGACAAAAATGGTAAAGAGAGAGCTATCTATTATATCAACAGAACTATGGTGGGCCATGAACTAAACTATACATCCATTTAGAAAGCCTATCTAGCAGTTGTATTTGCTGCACAAAAGTTTAGACATTACATGCTAGCCCATCAGATAAAGCTCATCACAAAGATAGACCCACTCAAGTACCTACTTTCTAAAGCAACGCTTATAGGGAGGATAGCTAAGTGGGCTATGATTCTCACAAAGCATGAAATTGAGTATGTAGAATGCAAGGCCATCAAAGGACAAGCAATTGTAGATCAGTTGGAAGAAGCACAAATATATGCAAAAAATTCGCTTGTATCAGAATTCCCCGATGAATCAATCTTCAACCTAAGTGTAGCGGATCACTGGAAAATGTATTTTGATTGATTCTACATGAAACATGGGTTAGGAGTAGGAATCTTCTTCATCACCCCACAAGGGTATTACATTCCAAAATCATACAAGCAGTCATTCCCTTGGACAAATAACATTGCAGAATATGAAGCTCTTGTAATAGGGCTAAGAATTGTAGTGTAATGGTAGATAATGGCACTTAAAGTCTATGGGGATTCACAACTAATAATCAATTGGTTCAATAATGAGTATCAAACAAAGGATGAAAAGCTAACTCCATACAAGAAATTGGTGGAAAGTCTCAAGGAGTCCTTCATTAATATCACATTTGAGTAGCTACCAAGATAAAACAATAGAGCAATAGATGCAATGGATACAATCGGATCACTCCTAGATGTCCCACACAACGTCCCAAAGCAAGAAGTCTTTGTAGAGCATATTCTTATGCCTGCATTCGAGGTACCGAAGTCTGAATTTATGTGCAAAATCATTGGTCCTCATGATCCCTGGTACCATGATATATACACTTACTTGAGAATAGGAGTTCTCCCTGCCAACATAACCCCGAACTTCAAGAGAACCTTTATCAAAAATTCATCCCATTTTGTGATTCTAGGAGATACCCTATACTATAGAAGCATTGAAGGGACCCTTTTACATTGCTTAAACATTGAGGAGGAATTGACTACCTTAACCAAGGTACATAACGACATTTGTGGTTCATACTTCAGTGCAATGACCTTGGCCAAGAAACTATTGAGGATAGGGTACTATTGGCCCACAATGGAAAGAGAAGCCCATGACTATTTCAGAAGGTGTTTGTAGTGTCAGGAGTATGGGTACCTCATCCATGCACCTGCTCAAGAGCTCCACTTGATTATTACACCTTGGCCCTTTTAATAGTGGGGGCTCAATCTCATTAGAAAAATCACCCCCACCTCATCTAGTGGACATAAGTTCATCATCACTTCCACTAAATACTTCACAAAGTGGGTAGAAGCTATTCCCATGACCTATATCATAGGAAAGTAGATATCCAAGTTCATCCTAAACTATTTCATTTACCGTTACGGTGTCCCTCAAGCCCTTATCTCATATAATGAGACACCTTTCAAGAATCAGGATGTTCGTGACCTATGCCACAAGTTTAATACCCAACATCGCTTTTCTACCCCATACTATCCCAAGGAAACAACCAAGCTGAGGCTACAAATAAAAACATCCTGAAAATCCTCAAGAAAATGACCAATGAATTTGGTCGTGATTGGAACCTCCAATTGAATCCTAGGTGCCCTATTGGCCTATTGAACAAGTATCCACACACCAACAGGTGCCACCCCCTTCTCCTTGGTATACGGATCAGATGCCATAGTCCCCATCAAGATCAAGCTCTCGTCACTGAGAATATCACTATAGAACCTCATAACAAATGAAGAATATTGGGTCTCAAGATTAAATGAGCTGGAATTATTGGATGAGTGGCGTATAGATGCCTTAAACCATTTGCAAGTGTATCAGAATGAACTCAAGTGGAGTTATAACAAGAAGATCAGGAGTTGGAAATTCCAAGTTGGAGAACTTGTGCTAAAGGAGAATAAGAAGAATGCCCCAAGTCTAGAAAACTAGGGCACATTTGAACCCAATTGTTTGGGACCCTTTGTCATCATAGCAAGCTACAAGTCAGGGGCATATCAGTTATCAACATTAGAAGGTGAGCCTCTGTAGGATCCCATGAATAGCTCCCATCTCAAAAAAATTTATGCCTAATCTTTCAAGGTATAAAACCAAAAATATAAAAAAATCAAAATACATAAAAATCAGAAAAAAAGATTGAAAAAAGTAAAGAAAAAAATCATCCTCTAGTGAAAACCCCTTCGGTGGCACTTTGAGCAAGTACCTTGGTGAAAACTTGGAAAATAGGAACCTTGTGTCAATAAGAACTTTCAACCCACCAGGATCTGCATGGCTTGTTCTACATCATCCATCCATCATGCTTCCATCATGCATCGTATTTCATATCTCTATCCATCATCCATTCACATCCGCACCATAGCTTGGTCCTATGTTTGTATCATGATCCCTCCTAGTACTACTCGGCCCATTCTCAAGGTCAGTTTGTCTTGCCTTTATCGAAGTAGTCTATTGCATCATGCTGGGGAAATGTTCTCATCAGATCAGATTCATGTATACTCTAGAAGTCTTCCCAAAATCAAAAAATTCAAAAAAATCAGAAAATAAAATAAATTCAAAAACATTCGTAAATTCAAAAAATCCAAAAACATTCATAACATATCAAAAATCCAAAAACAAGTCAAACATTTTGTCAAAAAAGTCAAAAAATAGTCATCTTGTCGAACTATGCCATCTCTGAGCTTTGAATATAGGCAAGGTTGATCTTTAATCATCCCTCGAGACACTTAGGTTAGTCCTTTAGGAGTCCATCATAATAAACTGGCAATCCATTTGTTCATATCTCATCAATAATCGAGTTTGTGTCATTTGAACTATGTGGTCTCTACATGTATAACGTAGGAAAGGCTAATCTAGTTGATCAGTCCTTGAGGCCCCTAGGATAGGTCTTTAGGTTAGTCTCTTGGTCAAAATCTCATAAAACCCCAAAACATTTGGAAAATTTAAACATTTGAGAAATATTTAAAATACCAAAAAAAATAGCTTCATAACATTTCAAAACACCAAAAACATTCAAAAAACCCAAAAATTCATCCATTCTCATCTCGCTTTCACCTGCAATAAACATTGCTCATAATAAATCATCATCACCCTCAACCTTTGGTAAAACAATAAAAAACAAGTCTAGTAGGTCACAAAGTGAAAACTCAAATGTCAAGGTCTCATGTCTAGGATAGTAAATAAACAAGTTGGTCAACTCTTGGTACTAATAGCTCATCATCCAGTTTGTCCCAAATCATCTTATAACATCATGTCCTAGGATGCATCCTTCCTACAATGGACATCAACATTAGGCATCACCATAGTTTAGTCTTGGCTAGCAGTATGAAGAACATTAGCTTGTTTGTTTGTTTGTTTGATCTTTGGCTTTTAACTTATCTTATTGCGCTAATTCCAATGACCTCTTGATGATGTCCAAAAACAAAGGGATTTAGAGAGAAAGGAATGGGGCAATGATTATTATCTTTTTTATCTACTGTACTTGTTGGATATTCTTGTAACATAACCTTGGTCATGCGTGATTTGTTTGGTTTGTAGGGAGGGTATTTTAAGTGTCATGTTGACCACATAGAAAGGCTTTCCTTTCTATGTTCTGGTTTGAGATGTTTGAAATATTTGAACTGCATTCTAAATAGGTTTCTATATGTCAGGTGTGAACAGAAATACTCTTATCTGATTGTTGAGTCAAATTCAATCACACTACGTGCAGTGCCATCCTAGTTCTTTATACCTTGATGCATTGTGCCTACGTGTGTTATCAAACATAAGGTAAGTAGGACATTTTAAAATCCAAATTCCTGATAAGCAATACATCATCATCATTCATCGTTATCTCTAATAAAGTCTCATGGATTGTGAACTTGTTGGATCCTCTTTTTATCATCTCATAATTTCTTCTATCCTCTTATCATGCTAACATAATATCATGTCCATCAGCATCCAAAAACCATTAGCATACATACATCTCATAATCATGGTATCTCACATCATCCATCTCACATGTATTGCATCATCATTTAAGATGTTTAGAATAATATAGTTTTTCTATTCTCAGCATCTTAGTTCATCTCATTTGCATCATCATCATAACCATCTATATGTCCATCTTGAACCTCTTTGTCGTGAGATCAACCCTCAAATCAAACTTTTCGGTCAATCTCTTGAGGGGGAAATGTACCAGTATACTTCTTTCCACTGGAGAACCCAAAAAAATCATAAATTTTTTGAATTGTGATCTTAGCAAGTTTATTCTTTGAACCAATGCAGTAGGTTCATTGCTTCAAAGAGGGGAAAAATGTGTTGTGCCCTTAGCACACACGCCCCGTTCGGAATGGGGACCCTCTTCTCTTTTGTCCTATCGGGCTGTTCTTTGCCACCTCATTTTGCGTGCCCCTATTTTGGCATCCCAGATGGTTAGTGTACCTTGGAGTCCCATCTTAAACTGACAATGTTTTGTCCACTACACTTGAGTTAAGCCCTGGGGCTTTTCGGGCTTTCTTTGGCAGTTTCCTTCTGCCAATGGCTTTGGGCCCTCTAGGTTTCCGTCATTGGGTTTCCTCTGGGGGTTCTACATTCCCCAAATGATGGAAGGCTACCACCTTCTCAAACCCTGGGTCTCAGATTATTAGTTGCTGCCGGGTTTTAATATGTGCAAAGTTTTAGACTGCATTTGTGCCCTCCAGGTCCGTTCGGCCAGGCCGTCATTCCCGGAACTCCCTTTGCCTTTCGCCATTTCCAGCAACGAAACCACACCAAAACTCTACCTTCTGGAGTCCGAGCCCCTTCTTTCCATCGGTCTTAAAAGGAAAAATCTTTAGCGGCCATTTCACCACATCCTTCCGAGCCTCGAACCCAAAACCTCCCACCACCATCCGCTATTTTCAACTTCACCAACCAACGGGTCAGCCGTACAGGTATTAAATGAGGCCATTAATTGCAATGGGGGGTATAAATATTAGGTCCCAACCTGTCATTTTCACTTGTCAAGATTGCAGAGGAGGTCAGAGCACTTGTCAAAATAAATCAACCGTTCACCACTCGTAGCCCGCTTGTCCAAGGTCATCGTTGGACCTTTCGTCATTGATCCCACCTCATCTTTTGTTAGGCTTTCAAGGTAGGTCCTCTGTTTGTTACGCAAAAAATATTTTCATCATTTTACATTTAAAGTAACAAACAAAATAAGCTAAAAAATGAATCCAATTGATAAAGCACACCGGATGCCACAAAACCCACGTCTTGAAATCTTGATAAACCCTCGAATTGACCTCCTAAGATTGATCCATAAATGAACTTCTCTGCTGCCATTCATCGCACCGAGGTATTCATGCCATCTGGGCCCAGGTTTTCCCATAGCCATCGAGAAATCACAAAAATGAATAACCTTTTGAAATAGTGGATTTCCCTCTTGGGCCTAACACCTCGAGCATCCATCATTTGATTGCCATTTGAATGTTTGAAACTTTGTAGACCGGCCTCCATTTCCTCTTCCCAGGCCTAAACCCCTAAAATTTCGTGTTCGAAATTCTGTGAAGTTTTTGTCGTTCCCAAATGGCAGAGTGATCTCATCTGCCTAACCCTCGGAGCCCACCTTGCATCTCCTCATCCGGTGTTGAACATTCAAAATCAACTGTCATGACCCTGGGTACTAGTCCGCAGACTTCCATCTCAGCTTTGACCTTTTAGAACGGCCATTTAACAATGACCTTCCACCTCCTGGGCCCCGAGCCTTCGATCGCCATGAAGAATTGATCATCTATCTTGAACATCCTCTCCCTCGCCAAAGTCCGGCATCCGAGATTTTGTCCCGCCTTCGTTGGTTCAAAGGGGGAAAGCACGCCCGCCTTTCAAACCTCTAGACTCCGCCCTCCTGTTCACCATGAAAAACTTCACATGGAAATCAGACGTCCAAGCTTGATGTCAGGTCCGGTCTGCCGGACCGCTCCGTCTGATTTTCTGTACCCAGATTTTTGTTCCAAAATGGCATGACATCAATGACTTTCTACCACTTCAGACCCAAACCACCAGCCTTCCTTTAGCCTTCTGGGTCTCAAACCCTGGAGTTTCGTCCCCAGAACTCCATCTCCCCTAGGTCGTTGGAGACAACAAACTGCAGACAGCTTTTCAAGCCTAAACTTCTGGGAGCCTCAAAAGTGACCTTAACAACCTCAAATTTGAAAAATAACCTAGACCCACGTGCTCAAATTTGGCCCTCTTTGACATAAGCCCCTCAAACCATCAAAATGTGAAAACAGGAGAAACTGCTAGGATAGCCCCAGCCTATTTGCCCCTTTCAAAACAACATTCCTGCTAGGGAGTTTCACCCCCATGGGCCCGAATCATCTAAAATCCCTTAAGAAAAGTGATTAACGGAATCTAAAAGGAAAATATTTAAATTTATTAGTCATATGATGTCCACTTTGATTTAGTTCACATGATTTTGGGCTAATGATAATGTTTTTAAAAGGTTGTACTCATTGTGTCCATGCTAGTAGGCTATA
>VDFB02000003.1:133296040-133352780 GCA_007258455.2 Sequoia sempervirens
GGATAATGGAAAGCTATAAATTGAAATTACCCAAAACCTCACGTCTACTCTACTCATCATTTACACAATAATGACAAATCTGTAAATTGAAATTTTGTGTCCTTCGAGACTTTAATTACACAATAAAAACAAGAGAATTGTTGCATGTCGGTTGATTTTATGGGCACAAAAATGATATATACAATTCTAAAATAAATATTTCGATCTAATAGCAACCATATGACAAGGTTTCACCACTAGTCATAATGATAAATTCAAAAATACTAAGATATAATGGGACTAATCTTTTATGTGAAATTGAGATTGCTCCATTTGATATTTCATTTTGGACTATTGGACAAGAAAGTAAGGTAATGAGAAAGCTATAAATTGAAATGACCCAAAACCTCACGTCTACTCTACTCATGATTTACACATGTTTTTATCACCCTATATAAAATTTTGTGTCCTTCAAGACTTTAATTACACCATAGTAAAGCAAAATATCTTGCACTTCATTTGCAATTTATAGATTTTTGTACTACTCTCATTGACATACCTAATATATATTTAACTAATATAATCACTAATTAATAATCATAAATAAATTATAAGAAGAATATATCTAAAATGCATCTTATTTATTATTTTCTTTATTAAAATTAAAATTCTTAATTCAAAAAGAACCAATTTATAATCTTTTTTTTTTAATTTATAGTTTATAATAACATTATATATATATATATATATTCTAATGATTTAAAATACTTCATAAATATCTAATCACAACTTAAATTCTATTTACTTGTCATAATTATTGTCTAATCTTATTCTCAGAAAACAAGAGTTAGTAGGCTAACTTTCTGCAACTTTTCTTTTAATAACATCCTACTACATGCTAAAAAATTATATTAAACAGGAAAAAAAATATGCATACCTTGTTTCTTTCTATGATATCTTTCCAAATTTACTTCACACGACTCTTGTTCTCTTTCTTTTGAATACTTTCGTTGAGTCTTATTTTATCTTTTTCTTGCTCTCCCATTTTCATCTTCAAGTAAAAGATGACTTGATAAATCCTCTACCAAAATTTTTCTTCTCCAAAATCTGCCTTGATGGATAACAATGTGTATTAATCTTGCAATGTTAATATGAAAAAATGAAAAAATAAGTTCATATTTATATGCATATGAAATAAAAAATTAATAATAACTTGGTTGGCTAGGTCTTCGCATGAAGGTCGACCGTAAAAAATAATTTTAACTATTCACCTTCATTTGAACCCCTCCACATCCATTCTTTTAATATTACTTTAAAGAGTTTGAGCGAACACCCCTTTGTTCAAACCCCCATTTGCTTGAGCCTCCTTATTTTTCCCTTGCTCCCCTCCATCTACAATTTTATACAATTTTTTGGGTTTTGAGGCTCAGGTTAATGATCAAAATAGAATCAACTTGAGAAACCCAACTAGAGTATTATAGTCTTCGAAACAAGCTCTCCATCAAGTATAGTTTTAATATATTTTGGTTTTATTATACTTTTTTTAGTTTAATTAAACATGGGTTTTTCACCAAAAATTAAGCTTTATGTTCTGCACATGTGGAAAAATAATGGATTAGAAAAAAAATTCTGAAAAATATCTATGCTCTTGGTATTGATGTCCTTGATCCAACAAAAAAATGAATTTCAATACATCAAAAAAAGTTATGCGCTTTATAAATGGTACAACTATGTCTAAATTGTAATTGGTTTGACTTCAAAACTTAACTAAGAAAAATATTCAATAAAACACTATGAAACCAAATGCATGCTCTAGATATCGTAGTTATTAAATCTAAATTCGAAAAAATTAGAATTTTATCATTAATAGAAAAAGTTATGTGCTTTATAGTACACAACACTCTTTAAAGATGATGTTTACTATTAAAAACTAGTTATTGAAGGAGATGGAAAAAGAAATTCAATTTGATTCCAAAATTTAAAAAAATTATTTAGAATCTACCAAAAAAATGTCAAAAATCACTAGTTTGCATCATCTTCAAATTCCTCACGATTTAGCAGCTATATGAGTCGGAAAGTGAAGATTTAGTTCAAAATGTTCATTCCAATGTCAAGTTTGGCCAAAAAGTGTAATCCACTATTGTGGAATCACCCAGGGCTAATTATTTTATTAAAGTTTGGGTACCACCAAGTTATCATTGAGTATTAGATGTGCGAAATAATACCTTCAAATCCAAATGGATAGCCTTGATCTTTGGCTTGACCAATATACTTGCCACCTTGATTTGGGTGATGAATAATGCACTTAGGCCTCTCACTATTTTCTTTATTATTTTTTATTTAAATGAAATACTCATATTAAGGAATACATAAGAGTAACATCTACATCATGTTGAATAGATACTTTCAACTCGACAACATGGGCACTATGATAAAATTTTAGAAAAGAATTCCTTTGGATATGGAAATAATTTAATACCTTAGATACATTATGCACAAGGATGGTGTTTACTTGGACCCTAAAAAGATAGAGGTAATTATAGATTGGCCACCTCATAAAATATCATAGAACATTATAGACTTTTAGGATCGTCCAAAATTTATTAGAGGTTTATGTTGGGATTCTCACACTTGGCATAACCTATGAACCAAGCATTTAGGTGGCAGTGAAATAAAAATTCCCTTGGATAGAGAGACTATAACAATCATTCACATAATTGAAGTAGAGTCTTTATTGGCCACCTCATAAAATATCATAGAACATTATAGACTTTTAGGATCGTCCAAAATTTATTAGAGGTTTATGTTGGGATTCTCACACTTGGCATAACCTATGAACCAAGCATTTAGGTGGCAGTGAAATAAAAATTCCCTTGGATAGAGAGACTATAACAATCATTCACATAATTGAAGTAGAGTCTTTATTTAGGACCTACACTAGTTCTTGATTTGAAATAATCCTTTAAAATTGGGGTTGATGCCTCCATTGGAGTATTTTTTACCGAATCTGGTCATGTAATTATGTAACATGTAGTGAGATTTTATCTAATGCTATGTAAACAACCTAGATGTATGACAAGGAGTTATATCCATCGTTCAAGCCTATAAATAATGGAATTAATATATCTTGGGGAAAGAGATTGTTATTCACAAAGACCATAATCCTATTAAACTTATACAAATATAAGATATTTTTAGAATTCTCAACATTAGAACAAATAAAGTTCCAAAACGAGGGAGTGTAATTGGTGAATGTCAGGGACCAAAACCTATCTAGCCAATAGAGTGGAAATTACAAGAAGAATTAACTATACATTTTTTATCACTTTACTATAGATTCAAGGGTATTGTGTGTATGATGCCAATACTATACATTAACTATGTTACAAAATTATACAATCCTTAGAGTGTTATATTAACATGGAATGAATAGTTACCCATGACTAGCCATATCACATGATTGTTTGTCATGTCTTCAAACCTTATTTCAAAACCATTAAATCAAATCTTCATGGATTGGACAAAGGAGAGGATCTTTCCCTACCAAAATCCTCTAAGGTGTTTATTAACATTGGTTTTTTTGTAAATTTAGATTGCAAAAAGTGGGGTGAAGAAGTTCTAGGTGACCAAAAGTGTATAAGTTGAATGCATAAGCATAGTCCAAATTGATGCATGTGGATTGATTCTATAGGCACAAAAATGATATATATATAGTTCTAGAATAAATATTCTGGCCTAATAGCAATCATATGATAAGGTCTCACTATTAGTCATAATGATAAATTCAAAAAAATAATGTATCACAAAATATTTGATGCAATGTATCACAAAATATTTGACAACAAACATACAACTAAGTCCCTTAATCCTAAAGCTAAGATATGATGGGACCAATCTTTTTATGTGAAATTGAGATATAAGAAAGATCTAGGAGATTGCCTCACTCAAAGATATTTGCTATCTCATTTTGGACAAGAAAGTAGGGAAATGAGAAAGTTATAAATTGAAATGGCCCAAAATCCCATCTACTCCACTCATAATTTACACATTTTTGTATCACCCTATATAAAATTATGTGTCCTTCAAGACTTTAATTACATCCTAAAACTTCAACACATGTCACACTTCATTTACAATTTATAGATGTTTGTATTACTCTCATTGACATACCTAGTACATAATTAAATAATAATATCACTAATTAACAATCATAAATAAATTATAATAAATAAAAAAATTTAATTACAATTTTAAATCTAAAATACATTTTATTTATTATTTTCTTTATTAAAATTCAAATTCTTAATTAAAAAAAAATCAATTTATAATCTAAAATATTTTTTTTTAATTTTAATTTTTAATTTATACTAACATTATAAATTAATTAAAAACACAAAAATATACGAATCATTTAGAATACTTCATAAATACCTAAAGCTACCCATTACATTTGAAAACACTCTAAATAAAATTAGTAATCACAACTTAGATTTTATTTACTTGTTAATAATTATTGTGTGGTAAACAATAGTTACCAGGCTAACTTTCACAACTTTTATTTTATTTTTAAATAAAAATCCATGAAATAAATATGTCTCTAATTAGAACTAATAATCACAACTTAAATTATATCTGAAAACAATAGTTAACAGACTAACTTTCAACAACTTTTATTTTACTTTTAAATTTAAATATCAATGAAACAAATATATCTCTATATATTGTAAACTAATTTTTGTGATCTAAAATTGACCTGAATTAAGCGAAAGATGAAGATGTTTTTGTCTATTGTAAGCCAAAAATTTAACATGGGTGGCTCATAATTAAACTATTTTTTTTTTTTTTAACTTTATCCAAAGGAGCTATGTAAATCCATGCGATTTCCATATCCACTCATAGACTTTATCGGACTAGTCAAGAATACATAAAAAATAAAATTGAAGAGATTTAAAATTGATGTGAATGAAGATGTTCTCTATGAATGAAGCAGAAGTTGAAGATGTTTCTATCTATTGTAAAAAAAAGACGTGAATGAATGAATGAAATTCAAACTCACGTAATTTAAGATGAGGATGTTTCTGTCTATTGTAAACCGACTTCCCACTTTTTCTTCTTGACCATTTTCCAATGAAGCTCAATAAACTGATTTTACACACTTCATCTGATTTAGATCTAACATTTTTCTTTCCTCTACATTCACATCACTTCAATCTTTTAATCAACATTCACAACTTAAATTCGCACTACTCTAATAATATTTGCATGTAGGAACTTTGCATCACATATCACATGTCAATGTCATACATCAAAACACCAAAAGGATCTAACATATATATCTACTTCAAGCATAACATTAATTAAGTTGTCCTAATTATATCTAACACCCAAAATATCACTTGTTAGCTCCAAAAATTTCATACATATATCGCGCTAAGATTCAATCCTCAAAATAACTTTAAGATAGGTCAGTGTGGACCTATATTAGATCCCTCATAAGACCGCAACACTTATTTAACCTTCCCATACCTTCAAAATTTTGAGGTCGGCATGACATAAGACCTAATAACAAAATCCTACAATTGTGTATCCACATATGGATGCACAGGCCTCAAAATTCAATACCAATTGGAATTCACATACAACTGTCATCTATCAACTTATCCTCAAAAGAAAAAATCCAAAAAATTAACTGTGAAGAAGTGCAAACTCTCCCACACAAATGTACTATACAGAGAATAATTGTAATTTTCCTAACCAACTTTTGTTACTCATGTCTTTCGATCCAATAGCCAAAACATGATGAAAACTTAGAATCAAATACATCTAACATCCAAAAAAATAATGTTAGAAGTGTAGAGTGAAACCTTCATTTGTGGACCGGTGTAGACCTAAAACTGAAGCATAGTTAAACAAAGTTAATAGAATTAACATTTAGTCAATTTCTTATTACAAACAAATTTTCTGGACTAAATAACTTTACAAAAATGTCTTCTATAAACACTTGAAAGGTTGTTAAATCCAACCACAATGATTCATATGATGATCTTCATATTTGGATACAAAGTTGACATCAATGACAACACTATAATGCTCATGTTGCCAACAGTATCATCAATGAAAAATATCTCATTCTTTCAACAATCTCCCCCTTTGTCATTGATGGCAACATGCCAAAAACCTCCAAAACATTCTCCCCCTTTGAAATCAAGGGAAAAGGGTGCCTATACAACCATTTTGTCTTTTGTTGGAACTCCCCCTAAGAAATGTAAGCATATATACAAACAAAAATGATTGGATTGACTCCCCTTGAGTCATGTCCTGGAGCAAAAAACCAAAAATTGTATTGGAAAACTGTTCTACATAGTCCACATATATTAAAAGAATCTAAATAAAAATATTGAAATGCATGAAAAAGTGAGAAATATGTCAATCAGAGGAGGTTGACGCTTGCAAATTTTGTACATGGGCCTGCCATTCTTTCCTACCTTCTTCCCAATCCTTCTTTGATCTAATCAATCTACACTGAGTTTCAAGTTCCATTAATAGCTTTTCTCCTTCTTTTGGAGTGTCAAGTACTAGATTCATTTGCTTAGCTTTTTCGACACTTAAAAGGTATTTTGAAACAAGCAAGAGTTTGGGATAGGCCATGTCCCTTATTTCTTCAAACTGTAGAATGATGTTCTCTTTTTGGGCTTGCAGTTGAAAGAATTTCTTATCTAGATCTTCAATGCTATATATTCCTTGTATCTCTAGTTAGGTCGAGTATCAGATCATAGGAACTTGAGGCAGTGTTTATTTGAGACTCAATGGAGTCCATCTCCTTCCTAATTCTCTGTGTGGCTCTGGGCCACATTATGCCATAGTGATAAAGAAACCTTGCCTCATCAACACATCTGTGTGCACCCTTCATCAATTTTGAAAACTTTTTATGTGCAAGAGCACATTTCTCAGTAACTTCCAACATTTTCTTATCAATAATTCTCTTCTCAACCTATTTCTCTACTTCATTTTTAAGTTTGAAGGTATACACCTTAAAATAATCAATTAATAGTTTTAGATTTTGCATACTAGATAGTGACATGTATCTATGTTTGCACCAAGTATGGTCTCTTGTAATGCTTTCACTTCTTCCTCGATCATTTATCCACTTCTTTGGTGTGTCTTAATGATTTATTTTCTTGTGGATGCATGAAATACATCTCCTAGTTGTAGGTTGTGGAGGGGAGAGATCTTATCAAAATCCATATTACCCTGTTGCATCGGAAATTGTAGCAATTGTGATGACAAAACAAGTTGGAACTTGGGTTGCATACTTAATAGATTCTTTAAGGAATCTTCGGTGGAGCCGAAAGATTCACCAGAAGTCTTTGTAATTTCTACAACCTTTCCCTTTATGTCCTTTTCCTCATTATTTTTGGAGCTTGTAGGTTTCTCTTCTTCTATTGTGCATCTTCGTATGCATCATTATCTTCATCTTTCTTTAGTGACAACTTTAAGAAACCCCCCTCAAAAAAAGATATAAAATCCTAGTGAATCTTTCAATCAAAAAAATATATTAATTTCTATTGGCGAATCTTTCCTTTTTTTCATAAAAATATTAATTTTATTGGTGATTTTTCTACATCACTAAAATTTTATAGAAAATTTTGGTGAATCTTGAAAATAATGATAAAATACATTAATTATGATGGAGAATCCATACAATCTAAAAATAATTCTCATGGAAAAGTAGGGGCTCTAGAGTGGAAATTATTGATGGTTTTAAGGGGTAGACTATAATAGTTACTTGCCACCATTGTTTTAAAATATAATATAATGGCCCTCATTATATTCTACAAGGTAAAATGTACCCACAATCTGTAATGCTCATGAGGCTCAAAGTTTCTTTTAGATCATTGATCTAATGACCCTCATACTTTGTGAGGTAAAATGAACCCACAATCTATAATGCTCATGAGATCCAAAATTGTGGGCCCCATGAGCATTATAGATCGTGGGTACATTTTACCTCATGGAACACAAAAAGGGCCATTCTAGATTATATTATAAATCAATGGTGGAAACTAAAGATTATAAATATGGTCCTAAAGCAACTAATAATTATGATATACTACTGGAGAATTAATATAGAATTCTAATATAATGTATAAAATTTAGGCAAATCTAATCTAATCATGTACCAAATATTGTGGAAATTTTTTGAGTTAATTTCTTTTTTAAATAAATTATTTGGTGATTTAAATAAGAATATAATATTTTTTTGTAAAAATGTGGCAATTCAAGTCACATTATAGCTCGAACTATTAGCCAATTTCAAGGATTCCCAAATTTCAACTATTAGCCAATTGGGGAATATTAGGCACTAAAAAAGTCATTGTCTTTCTTTTCTTGCTCTTTTTCCTTCTCTACATCAATATTTTCACTGTCATCATCCTCATTTTCTTCCTCTATAGGATTTTCTGTGTTAACCGAAGGAGTAGTTCCTTTTGGTACTAGAGGAATAGTATTCTCCTCAACATCTTTTTCAGCTTCCAAAGGTGTGTTGTCTTGTGCAGCTTCTTCATTTACATCATGCTCATGTTAAACATCATCTATCTGCACATCTTCTTCAATATTCAATTCTAAAGAAGGGGTTTCCTCATTCACTTCTTCATTTGAACTGGTGTCATTCCTAGTTTCTATGTTATTTCCTTTTCTTTTTTAATACTTTCCTTTCTAAGTATCTCAAGATCATTTTAATCTTTACCCATAAGGGTTGTCACAATTTTCTTAGTTCTTAGTTCCTTGTTGAATATAGTAGCTAAATTATCTCTTTCATCCTCGAAGAGAGGAGAACTTATTCTTTCCAATGCTTTCGTTAGCTTTGATTCTTTATTTATAACTTCTTTCCTTCTTTCTAACAAAATATTACATAGGTCTTTATGTATTTATTTCTTAATGTTTCTCATGTCTACCTCAAGGATAACAATATACTTGATGATAGCCTCAACAATGGTTGCCTTATCCACCTCATTTACTTCTTTGTATAGGGTTATAGTTTCTCCTAACATCCCATTTTGTAGAATAATATTGAACAGTGCCTCTAGCTTGATAGGAAAATAAGGTCCTACTAATTTTGATTGTCCTTGTTATCTTCTTTCACTTGGAGTCTTCTTGGTTTTTGTACTCTTCTTCTTTTTTTGAGTAGCCTTCTTGGTGGCTCCTTTTTTCTTTGAATCCTCATGTCACTACAAATCTCTTCTTTTCTTCCTCAAATTCTTCTTCTCTATTGGTGTTAATAATATGAAATCTTATTCTTTCCACATTGGCTTCACCTTGTGAAGCATCACTTCTCTTGCAAACCAATCGGGGTACTTATTCTTCCTCCTCTTCTTCTACATTTATAGTTCTAAACCTTTCTCTTGTGTTTTTCGTCACTCTTCTAGGGACGACAGGTGGTGCAATAGTGGTGGTTATCTTCTTCTCAACTCTTGTAGCTTGCACTACCAAAGGGGATTTCTCCCTTACCAGAGGACTAGCAGTTGTTTTCCTTTTATTTCTTGCAAAGGGAATAATCCCAAAGGACTTATAAATAGAGGAATGAGTGGTAGTTGTCCTACCTAGAATCTTCTTAAATTGGATCCTCCTATACCACTTGATTCTTTAGCTTTCTCTCTTAAATGTTGCATTTGTTCCTTTAATATGCCCATTTCCTCTGCAATCTCTTCAACCATCTTCCTAACCTTCTTAATTGCTAGTTTCTTCTACTTCACGTATACCTCCATAGATTTCTTTGCATATGTTCCATACCTTTCTTTTGATGTATCCTTAGGACCCTTCAACGAGACATCAACTAAACCAACATCTTCCTCAATTACTTCATATCCCAATTCAGGGATCCACATAGACCTTGGTTCTACAGCTTCCATGATGTGTTGGTCTATTGAAACCAAAAATGTGATCATTCTCATATCTCTTTACCAGATTCCTTGGGATTCTATTTCTAGTTTGCATCTTCTTTTGGAAACCTTAAAAGAAGGTTTAAGAGCCTTATCCTAAGCATTTATGTCACCAAGACTCCTCATAAAGTTTGTAATTTTATGGGCAACTGGTCTTCCTTTGAACTAGGTTATACCTTTTATTTTGGGAAGCTCCTTCAAGAAATAAAATAAAAAGCATACAACCAAAGTACCATATTTAAATGCATATTTCTTCTCTTTGGTCTAACTCAAGTTTTCTATTAATTGTTGCCTTAGCAACTGACAAATATCATAGTCCATTCCTTTTTCAACCATCTCTTATGCCACATTAATTATAGTGGCAACACTAAATTTTCTATTTTTTATAAAATAGATCTTGTAACCAATTACCATTGCAACATACCTCATAATTGGGTTTCTAATTGTGTTAATAGTTAGAGCTCTCATGTCATAGGTTGCACCTATAAGTTCCATAACCATTTCATTCTTAACAGATTTCAACATGGGAATAGGTCTAGTGGAGAATAAACTTGTAACATCTCTTATTACATCCTTTGTTATCATATTGGGCATGTCGGTCTAAACAAATTTATCGTGAATTTTGTTGAGTTCCATTCTAACCCACTTGTCCTCATGGCAGAAGATCAAAAACTATTGTCATACATTTAGTTTCTTTGTGTGATAGGTCAAATCTAGGTGGTAGAAAATGAGCAGCAAACAAAGTAATGCAAATAACACTAAAAACAACCTACACCTCAAGATTAGCCTAGTTGGATTCAACACAAAATAAAGAAGACAAATGGAACTTTTTACCTTGTGTCGAATCAATCCTTTGGTTGGCCCTTCGATCTTCGGTGTTGTGTGCTCCTTGGATGGTAAGAGATGCAAGCTAGATGGTGATATGAAGGTCGATGCAAGTGAGTGCAAGCATGAAAATGGCTAAGTATGGATTCTAGGAAAATTTTGCAAGAGTTTGGCTACAATGCATGATCTCTCTCAAAATGAGAGAAATGAGGGGGTATTTATAGAGATTTTGGAAATCTCTAGGGAAATGGACAGTCAAGATTGAGCCACCAAGATCAAGATGTAGGGCTAAGGTGAGTTGAGAGAACTCACAAGCCCTCACATATTGACATGTGGCATGTGATATGGCTTAAAAGGGGTGATGTGTGCATGAGGTGGAAGGATAGTACATGACATGGAGGGAGTATAAAGTACCTTGGGATTGGGACAAGATCTCCTCATAAAGGAGGTACTTGTCCCCATGTGGGTGAGAGGACATGTGGGGAATTAAAAATTCCTCAAATATTCTCATGGGGATGAGAGAAGGAATTTAAAATTCCTTTAAATGCATTGGGGATTAAATTTGAATTAAAAATTCACATGGGGAATGGAGATGCCTTGTTCAAAAAGAGAAATATTTTAATAGGGTTGACTTAGGACAAATGACATGGAGTGATTAAGGTTGTGCAAGTACTTGATTAGAATAATTAATGAAGATTAGAGGCAAGTTAGATTTCACATGTGACTTGATGTGACAAGTCAAAGATCACATGGGGAAGAGTAAAATGAATTTAATATTCCTTGGAAGGATAAAATGAATTAAAAATTCCTTGAGAGGTTGATTAGGCTAGTTAATGAAGGATTAGAGGGTAAGGTGGCTAAGAGAGATTAGAGGCCAACTTGCAAAAGTTGGAGGATGTGACACATCCTAATCAAGGATTAGGCTTGTGCACATCCCTAATGATGAGATTAGGAGAATAATTAAGATTAGACAAAAAATGATGGGGGATCTGACATATGAGGAATTAAATAAATGTGATATTTATTTAATTCACTTGATAAAAGGGGAAGGAATTTAATTATTTAACTAGATACCTTAGGGATTAGAAGAACTTTAGAGGGATTAATTAAATAATAGTGATATTACTTAATTAATGCGGATAAAGGGGATTTTTAGATGAAAAGGGATAAATTTGGATAAACTAAGTGTCCAAATTTAGGTGTCTACATTTTTCCCCTCTTTGAGATGGTGTTGCGAAGTAGCATCATTTCAAAGAATATTAAAACATAGTACCTAGAAGAAGATGGTTAGATTGGAAAAGATGCCCCAGTCATTCAAAGGAGTGACTAGGAAGGGAAAAGGTGATGAAAATTAGGGATGAAGGGATGAAGGATGCCCCCTCAAGAGGACATACGGGTTCAAGAGAACACAGGTGTTCTCTCGAAATGGATGAGATGATGCAAGGGTAGATGAAGAAGATGATGCAAAGACAACAGGAGATTGGGAGGGGAGACTGATGAAGGATGAACGGATGGGGGGATTTTGATAGATGAGAGGATGGAGATGAAATGCAATCCAAATGCAATTTTTCATCTTCAGAGCACTAATTTTTGCTATAGCAGAAGACACAATATACCAAGGTATAAATGACCGAGGTAGATTAGTGTCTAATGCATGAAACAAACAAAACAAACAAGAAGGCTATCCCAACACCCCAAAGTCATGATGACCTTGGTCGGGCTAGGTATTGGGATAACCACAAGCACATAAGGATGCCCCGGCGTAAAACAAGACCTCAGGGATCTTGGTGGGTACTACGTGGGACAACCAAGAAGATAAAAAAAAGATCAAGATACACCCCTATGTTGACTAGTCAAAGCACACCATGATATGCTGGATCAAGGCGACCATGACAAGTGATGATAGGGAGCTCAAATGATAAACAAAAGCCAAAAGCATCAAAATATCACAATCAATTTCAAATTTACTTTGCCATAGGATCACGAGGATGGATGGGACTAATGAGGTCTATTAGGAAGGATGCATCTTGTTGAGACCAATGATGGATACTAAATTGAAAGATCGATATGACGCAGGATATTTAGAACCGATTGGATTTGATGATGCAAGTGAATCTCATTTGTTAAGATCCAGCTAGATAAGGGCATAGATTGATGACATGACACAAGAGACATGACACAAGATAAGAGACTGACACATCCTAGCAACCTAGGGGGGGTGATCAAGGATTAGCCTTGCCTATGTGGAAGTGCAGAGCCCTCGTAGTTCGATAAGAGGCTGACGACAGACCATGGATAAAAGCGGGAAGAGGACAATGGAGACCTTGATAATGGATGATGATAGGATGGAGAACATGAAAAAAGTGGACACTATAGATTGATGATGGATAGAACCCCAGGGGCGGATCAAATGACCGACCTTGCCTATGTGAAAGTGCAGGGGCAACGTAGTTCAATGAAAGGAAAATGACAAGTGATGGATAAAGGATGATGAGATAACCCTAGATAAGGGGATAAAATGATTGGACTGACACGATAGACCTATTGGATTGAATTGGAGGATGGTGGTGATCACAAAGCTCAAGGATGGGATAGTTATTCAAATCATCAAAAGATGAATTGGGAGGATGATATGATGGAGAGATGAATGATGAGAAAGGATAGGAGATGGAAAATATGTGCAAAAGAAGCAGAAGTGATGACGATAAGATAAATGACATTGGATTGCGTGGGGAAAAGCCTATAACTAGATACTAATGATAAGGGATTATGAGATGGGATGAGGGTAGAGGATGGGGGGAGGAAAAGGATTGTTTGGGTGGATTGGATAGAGGGATAAGGATTTGGATGAGGAAAAGGTGACTAGATGGATAGATGAAAATGGATGCCATGATGGAAGGATAGGAAGATAGGGATGGGAAGATGGATATAAGGATTGTGTGGAGGGATAAAAGATAAGGATGGGGAGATGGATATATCAATAAGGAGATAAGGATAGGGAAATGGAAGGGATTGTTCTAATGGAATGAATGATGTCTCCAAGGACTGTATCACAAAGGAAGATAGATGCCCCCACTCTAGATATGTCATGTATAATGAGGCATGAGAGATGGGAAAATGAAGGAGATAACTGGAGGAGGATAGGATGAGTGATTAAGGGATATGATAGAGCATGTGTGAAGGGAATGTATACCAAGAGGTGTCTAAAGCATGCATAGATAGGTGCCCCTATTTTTATTTTTTTTATCAAGATCATAAGAAGGATGGAGGGATAGGATAAATGAGATATGCCAAGTAGGATGTGTAAGATAGGTAGGATGGAGGGATAGGATAAATGAGATATGCCAAGTAGGATGTGTAAGATAGGTAGGATGGAGGGATAGGATAAATGAGATATGCCAAGTAGGATGTGTAAGATAGGTAGGATGGAGGGGATGAATGAAGAGGACGTATAGCAAGAAGATGGGTGCATAGCTAGAAGCATAGCAGGAAGCATAGTGGATGGAGGGAATGCATAGCAGGAAACTATCCCCAAGTGCGGATGGGGATTTACGCATGACACCTGTTTTCCAAGTTTTCATCATGGTACTTATCCAAGGTGCTTGTTTGCCAATTTTTCACCATTGGATGGATTATTTCTCTTTACTATTTTATTATTTATTTATTTATTTATTTTTTTTTGGGTTTCTGACTTTTTTAGATTTTTTGACTTTTTGGATTTCTTGACTTTTTTGGATTTTTTAACTTTTTGGATAGCATGTGGAAGGAGATGGATAAGGATAGGGAGGTGAATAAGTGGATTTAGAAGACATGTGATAAGGATATGGATGGACTCGAGCATCAAGTTCCATACGAGGTATTAAGAGCTCATGTTCGAACCGACTGTTGGATGTTGGTACAACCTTATTAGGAGAAATGGATTATGCAAAAGGGTGAATTAGAGGGATTTGATGGGGGAGATATGTGGGGTAATGGATGGGATGCTGAAAAGGAGATGGATAGAATGATGGGGTGGATGTGTGATGGGGTGGTAAGTTCAGGACCAACATTGGCACATATGGTGATTGATGTGAAAAGATAAGAGGATTAATGGATGGAGAATGTGGGGATAATGGAGGAGACGGAATAGTGAATTTCAGGACATAGGGACCCAAAACAGACTTAGGAGATGAAAGGGGTGTATGATTAACTTTTGGATTAGCAACTTTGGATGTTCTCACATATTTGTCATTTGAAGGCATTGCATCTTGATTCTTTGGGATCCACATTGTTTTGATCTTTTCTTTGTTGGGCCTTTGTGGCCTACGAATTTGATTTGGATTTAGATTTTTCTTCTCTTCACCATGTCTTTTAGAGGGGACATGGGGAGCTTTAGATGCATGTAGATGTTCGGATTTATGTATTTTTATGTTAGTATCCAAAGTGTGTTTAGTAGCAATGGGATGGGTGTGAGGAGATGGACGATGTGGAGCGATGGAGGTAGGATGATGAGGATTATGTGTAGATGGAGGACATGTAGGTATGTGCCTTTGTTGATCTTGATTATGGGATATGCAAGAGGGATGTTTATGATGGATGACATGGATAGGTGTTGGATGGATGAAATGATGAGATGGAGGAGGTGATCTTGGGATATACAGACCCAAGATGGATGGAGTAGATGAAGGATGGGAGATGGTGGATGGGGGGATGTAAGAACTCAAAATGGATGGAGCAGATGAAGGAGGAATATGGATGGTTGTTTTGAGGTGATATGATGGAGGAGGGATGAAAGCATATGATCTAGTGGAGCGATGGAAAGAGCCGATATTTCTTTTGCAAAAGGCTCGTTGAGGACATCTAGAGGTTGTACCAACATCTTTAGATTGTGAGTCTAGGGAAATAGGTCCAAGACCTTGCATGCAGATTTGTTCTTTGACTTGGATGGGCTCTAAAATACCTTGCTCATGAAGGCCAAGACCTTTTCCTTGATAGTTCATTTTCTTGAGCATGCGATCCATGATAGGATTTGTGTTATTCTGAAAACATGATGCGAGTCCATTATTAGGTGGATGATGATGGGTGGTAAATACACTATGCTTTTCTTCTGCAAGGAGGCCACCATGGAAGAATGTGTGAGTACCAAGGGGATATGCAAGCAATGTGGGGATAGTAGTTTTAGGCGATGATGGGGTAGTAGCATTTGGATGGGTGGTATCAGGAGAGGGATTAGGGGATATGATAGGATCTGGATTTGTGGTAGTGGGCTCATGTGATGGAGATGGAGATGGAGATGGAGATGGAGATGGAGCGGTGGAATCTTGAATGACAAGGGGATCATGGAATGGAATGGATGGGGAACTGTGATCTTGAGGTCGACTAGATGGGATGGTAGGATCTTGATATGGAGAAGGGGAAATGTTGGCATGCTTTGGATCAGGCTCTTGGCATGATTCACCATGTGCGGGAGGCATGATAATGGAGTCTTGGTGGGACTCTTCAGGTGGGGAAGATGGAGGGATGGAGGATTCAAAACATTCATGGGAATGGATTTTAGTGACACTAGGAGTGGGAGAAGTGGATTGGGTTTGGGTGTTGTCGATGGGTTTGACAACTCTCGGAGTAGGAGGTGGGTGTTCAATGGACTTGATAGATGTGATGGTAGGATATGGTGGCTCAGTGGATTCAGAGGATGTGATGGTTTCAATGGTCTGAGTGGTGGTAGGGGTGGTATCATCAATGATAGGTGTTGGGTGCAGAAGGGTCTTGTCACTAATGACCGTGGATGATGGATTGGGATGGCATGATTCCACGACTTCAAGGTGTGGAGTGGGATATGTCTTCTTTGTTATAAGTCCTTGGAGAACTTATGAAATGAGAGACTTGCATACTCTAGGTTTGGATGGTGAGGTAGGAGTGGATGAAGTATTATGGGTTGGTGGGGGATTAGGACTAGAGATTGGTGGACTAGGATTAGATAGGGGAATGGGATTGGATGTAGGACTGGGAATAGATGGGGGATTAGGTGAAGGGTTAAGATAGGGGTATTGGCATGGTGAATTAGGACACGAGGATACAGGTGGTGGATTGCAGTAAAGGTATGGGGATGGTGGATGGAGATAGGGAACTACAGATGTCAAATTAGGATAAGGATAGGTTGGTGTGGATGTTGGATTAGAATAGGAAGGTGCAAATGTAGGATTAGGGTGAGCAGATTGGTGTGGAAGATTAAGGTAGTGGGTATATGCAGATGAAGGATTCAGATAGGAGGATGTGGATGGGGGATTAGGATAGTGGTATTGTGATGGCAGACTAGGATAAGAGGATGATATAGATGAAGGATATGATGGATATGATAGGTATCCCTTGTCATAGGTAGCATAGGGAGCATGATCAGGCATGGATGAAGACATAACAGGATAACTCGAAGGGATGATTGGATTTTGGAAAGCAGGTGGAGAAAACTTACTAGCAATGATGGTGTCAAGGGGATCTATGTCACATTCTTCTTGATTGACAAGACTTTCATTATCATTGTCGATGTAATTAGGGTTTCCCTTGAACACTATTGATGGAGGATAAGGATTCATGATGGTGAAAGGATAAAGAGGATGGATAAATATTTTGGATGGAAATGGACTAAAGCTCAAATCAGGATTTACGTCAAGCTCAGATCAGGATTGGACTAAAGCTCAGATTAGGATTTAGGTTAAGCTCAAATAAGGATTGGATTAAAGCTCAGATTAGGATGATTGGATGATGCAATGGGATTGATTCTGATGATTGGATTTGATTATCAAAGGATGATTATGAAACCAAATCTGCTTCGAGATGGAAGTAGATTGATTGGGTCGAAGGTGATTGGATAAAGATGTGATTGAATTAGATTGGATAAGATTGATTGATGGATTGGATAGGATGACGAGAGGGACTCCAAACTCCATTCAGAGACTACCCTAGGTGACTTAGGATACTGATTGATCGGATTAAAGGATAAATGGATGATTACGACACTAAATCCACTTTGAGATTGAAAATGGATTGATTGGGCCGATGATGATGATTAACTTAGGACAGATGAGAATCCTAAGAGGATGTTAATGATGATGATCAAATCAGACACTTAGGTCAATTTGGATAATAACCCGAGACGAAGTTCAGGGGATTTGGATGGGGAAAATGATTTGATTGGAGAAATGGATGATAAAAATGGATGAAAAAATACTCAAACAAGTAAACAATTGATCGGAATAGATGAACGACTACTCAGAATGAGTAAATGAATACTCACAACAAATGAATGATTCTTGAAGTGAGAAGATGAAGGTTTCGAATAGCTGAAAGATTACTCAGAATGAGTAAATGATTGATCAGGATTGTTGAATGAGAGTTCAAAATGATAGGAAGGAGGTTTGAAACGTTTACTCAGAATCAGGAAACAGATGATCAGAATGATAGAACGAGAGTTCGAAATGATAGATGAAGGTGTGAAATGGGTGAACGTTTACTCAGAACAAGTAAACGGATGATTGAAATGATAAAACGAGAGTTCAAAATGATGAAAGGATGTGTTAAAAGGATAAACATTTACTCAGAATGAGTAAATAGATGATCAGAATGATAGAACGAGAGTTTGAAATGATGAAAGGATGCGTTAAATGGATGAACATTTATTCGAAACAAGTAAACGGATGATCGGAATGGAAGAACGAGAGTTTTGAATGATGAAAGGATGTGAAATGGATGAATGTTTACCCAAAACGAGTAAACAGATGATCAGAATGATAGAACGAGAGTTTGAAATGATGAAAGGATGTGTTAAATGGATGAATGTTTACTCAGAATGAGTAAACGAATGGTCAGAATGATAGAACGAGAGTTCAGAATGATGAAAGGATGTGTTAAATGGATGAATGTTTACTTGGAACGAGTAAACGGATGATTGGAATGGAAGAACAACTACTTGAAACGAGTAAATGACTGCCCACAATGAATGAATGATTCTTGAAGCAAGAAGATGAAGGCTCAGAATGAATGATAGATTACTCAGAATGAGTAGATGATCGATTGGGACTGTTGAGGAGGGAAGGTATGGCTCTGGAGGAGGGCGGGTATGGTTGTTTGGAGGGGATGTCTAGAGGGGATGCCCTGGTCTCGTAAGGGAAGGTTTATGATGGAAGATTGAGAGAGAATGGTAGGGTACGCCCCACTTGAGGAGGTGGATGGCAAAGAAAAAGGTGCCCCGGGAAACTTCTCAAAAATATGAAGTGCTATATGTCGTTGGAAAGAGCATGAAAATTTGAGAAGATTGGCGCTTGAACAGAGGAAATTGGGTTTACAATGCAGAAATGGCGGGGCATATATGGCTGTCTGTCAGGGCATATCTACCTATCTATTAGGTCAGGTCCACCCCTGTAGTAGGTCAGGTCCACCCATGCAGAAGGTCAAGTCCACCCAAGGAGAAGGTCAAGTCTGCCCAAGGAGCACAAGTTGGTCAAATTTGGTCAAAATGGGCTTGAAAAGGACTGGTTAATAGGTCAAGTCTGCCCCTATAGAGGGAAAGTCCGCCCAAGGAAAAAAAGTTGCTCAAAAGTATGAAGTGTTATATGTCATTGGAAAGAGCACGAAAAATCGAGAAGATTGGTGCTTGAACGGAGGAAAACGGGTAAATAGTGTGGAAATGGCGGGGCATATATGGTTGTATGCCAGGTTAGGTCTGCCCAAGGAGCAAAAGTTGGTCAAATCTAACTGAGTAGAGGTTAGGTCCACCCCTGCATGGGTTAGGTCCACCCAAGGATGGGTCAGGTCCGCCCAAGGAGAAAAATTTGGTCAATTTTGAGTAAAACAGGCCTGAAAGGGGTTGGTCAACAGGTCAAGTCCACCCAAGGATGGGTCAGGTCCGCCCAAGGAGAAAAAGTTAGTCAATTTTGATCAAAATAGGCCTAAAACAGGTCAAGTCTGCCCAAGGAGAAGGTCAGGTCCACCCAAGGAGAACAAGTTGGTCAAAAATGGCCAAAACAAGCTCCAAAAGGGCTGCTAATAGGGTAGGTCTGCCCAAGGAGAAAAAGTTGGTCAAAAATGGCCAAAACAAGCTCCAAAAAGACTGTTAATAGGGTAGGTCCACCCCTGGATGAGGGCAAGTCTGCCCAAGGAGCAAAGGTTGGTAAAAAATCCACCAAAATAGGCTCCAAAGGACTGATTTTTAGGTTAGGTCTGCCCCTGGGTGAGGGAAAGTCTGCCCAAGGAGCACAACTGATCAAATTAGGTCAAAACTGACTCCAAAAGGACTGATTTGAAGGTCAATTCCACCCCTACATGAGAGTAAGTCCACCCAAGGAGCAAAAACTGACCAAACTAGGTCAAAAATGGGCTTCAAAGGACCAGTTTTTAGGGCAAGTCCGCCCCTGGATGAGGGCAGGTCTCCCCAAGGAGCAAAAACTAATGAACTTAGGTAAAAATCAGGGTCCAAAGGACCAATTTTTAGGGTAGGTCCACCCCTGGATGAGGGCAAGTCTGCCCAAGGAGCGTTTAACTTGACTTTTGACAAAAAAAACCAAGGAAAAGGACTGAAAACACAATAGTCATTAATCAAAAGGCTATGGAAAAGTGAAGGAAATCAGACAACCACTGGTTTCGTATAAAAAAGACAAATCAGACAATCATAAGTCTAAGTCTAGTAGAGGGTTATAGTCAACAAAGTCCTCTAATCTAGGATGAACATGGTTACTAGGAAGTCCTTGATATACACCCAATACGTGAGACCCAAACCATGAACACCAACCCGTTACAAGCGTGAGTCAGGAATCTAAAAGGCTTGGACCAACTCTTCACATCATCCTGATGCTTCACCAATTACAACGTGGTTGGATTGAGGTACAACTTTCACTCTCCCCCCTTTATATACCCCTCTGATACTCGTGGTTGGAATCGTCCCTTGGGGTGATGAAATCCCCAAGCAGGTCTCACTAAGAAAGATAAAATGGGTAGACTCAAAAGATGGGGTAAGCTACGATTTCTCGTCACCCAGGATCGCCGAATGGCACAAGGGGATTGGATACATCAAATAGCTCACCCAAAACACATCATACAAGGTTGATTGACACCTCTTAATTAAACTATGTTCCTAATTAGGGGTTAAGAACCCTTAAAATAGCCAAAAATTGCTAGAAAAATTGAAATTTTACCTTTTGAAAAAAGTTGTCTAGGGAAAATATGGCTATTTTTGAGGGAAAATCTGGCTATCTGAGGAAAATCCGGCTGTCTGTTAGGTCGGGTCTTCCTGTGTGTTAGGCCGGGTCCACCCCTCCGTGAAAAAGTTCCAAAAAATAATTTCTGCAGTCTGGGGAGGGTAGGTCCGCCCTTAGAGAGGGTTAGGTCTGCCTGTGGAGGTCAAGTCCACCTGTCTATTAGGTCGGGTCCACCCCTCTATGAAATTTTTTCCAAAAACCACTTTCTGCAATCTGGGGAGGGTAGGTATGCCCCTGGAGAGGGTCAGGTCTGCTTGTGGAGGTTGGGTCTGCCTCTTTGTTAGGTCGGGTCTACCCCTTTGTAACCTGTACCTGCAAAAAGTCAAAAAATAGAAAATGTAAAAGTAAGAGACCCATTTGTGGGTCCCACCGGGCATGCCAGAAATGTGATAGGTCGAATTGAGGTGGTAGAAAATGAGCAGCAAACAAAGTAATGCAAATAACACTAAAAACAACCTACACCTCAAGATTAGCCTAGTTGGATTCAACACAAAATAAAGAAGACAAATAGAATTTTTTACCTTGCGTCGAATCGATCCTTTGGTTGGCCCTTCGATCTTTGGTGTTGTGTGCTCCTTGGATGGCAAGAGATGCAAGCTAGATGGTGATATGAAGGTGGATGCAAGTGAGTGCAAGCATGAAAATGGCTAAGTATGGATTCTAGGAAAATTTTGCAAGAATTTGGCTACAATGCATGATCTCTTTCAAAATAAGAGAAATGAGGGGGTATTTATAGAGATTTTGGAAATCTCTAGGGAAATGGATAGTCAAGATTGAGCCACCAAGATCAAGATGTAGGGCTAAGGTGAGTTGAGAGAACTTACAAGCCCTCACATCTTGACATGTGGCATGTGATATGGCTTAAAAGGGGTGATTTGTGCATGAAGTGGAAGGATAGTACATGACATGGAGGGAGTACAAAGTACCTTGGGATTGGGACAAGATCTCCTCATAAAGGAGGTACTTGTCCCCATGTGGGTGAGAGGACATGTGGAGAATTAAAAATTCCTCAAATATTCTCATAGGGATGAGAGAAGGAATTTAAAATTCCTTTAAATGCATTGGGGGATTAAATTTGAATTAAAAATTCACATGGGGGAATGGAGATGCCTTGTTCAAAAAGAGAAATATTTTAATAGGGTTGACTTAGGACAAATGACATGGAGTGATTAAGGTTGTGCAAGTACTTGATTAGAATAATTAATGAAGATTAGAGGCAAGTTAGATTTCACATGTGACTTGATGTGACAAGTCAAAGATCACATGGGGAAGAGTAAAATGAATTTAATATTCCATGGAAGGATAAAAGGAATTAAAAATTCTTTGAAAGGTTGATTAGGCTAGTTATTGAAGGATTAGAGAAGGGTTAGGTGGCTAAGAGAGATTAGAGGCCAACTTGCAAAAGTTGGAGGATGTGACACATCCTAATCAAGGATTAGGCATGTGCACATCCCTAATGATGAGATTAGGAGAATAATTAAGATTAGACAAAAAATGATGGGGGATGTGACATATGAGGAATTAAATAAATGTGATATTTATTTAATTCATTTGATAAAAGGGGAGGGTATTTAATTATTTAACTAGATACCTTAGGGATTAGAACTTTAGAGGGATTAATTAAATAATAGTGATATTACTTAATTAATGATGATAAGGGGATGTTTAGATGAAAAGGGATAAATTTTGATAAATTAAGTGTCCAAATTTAGGTGTGTACACTTTGCAGCTAGGGTTTTGTATTCATGCTTTAGGGAACATTTATCTCTAATTAACTCATTTTTCCACAAATCTCCTAGCTTACTATGATCATATTCATCCATTTTTCCATGAATATAGATCCTAATATCCTCAATAGGAAAAACCCCATAAGGAACATGAGAAAATACACCTAATGAGTCGCCTTATATGGATTTTGCGGGATATTTCTTAAAATTAGGTTGTGGTTTCTCTGTTACCTCAATAACCCTTGATGTAGCCATTACAAAATAGATTCAAATTGCTTTCAAATAAGGTTTTTTGAAAACTAAGGTAAACAAGATTTGTAAATACCTTTTGTTTCGCTTTCCGAATTAGGGTTTCGATGCACTAAAACCCAAATCACCTTGATCACTTTGAGTTCACACCTTCACTGCTTTGCTTCTTCTTGAATGCTTTTTTGAAATTTTCCTTAGTGAAATCACTAAAAAATCCTTTGATCTGACCTAATTTTGTATTAAATTCTTAAAATAATAAAGTTTCCAACCCTTCATGTGTATGCACAGTCAACTTCTAAAGCTCTCCAAAATTTTGCACCATATTTTCTTTCACAATCTTCATCGATAGATTAAGCATGTTGATCTTCATCATATATCTTTGTGTTGAGGCATCAACACTTGTTCTTTGGTGGGGGACAAAAGATTTCCATTAAAGCTCCCCCTAAACCATAGCTCTTAACTTAGTTTTTGAAGGAAACATCTGCACTGGAGGATGGTACAAATTCTTCCTTGACTTCTATCTCTTCCTTCTTTCTCCAAATATTTTCCATTTCCTTCTTTTTTTCTATAGGATCCACCTTTTTTATTGGTTCATTCCTCTTTACCAAATTATCCTTTCTCATATTTATGATTCTAAAAAACTTTGCAATTTGTCCAGGCTTGTTGTAAATGTACCATGTGACATTCTTCTAACCAATATTCCTTCCATTCATTCTAGATCTGCATTGATTAACTTTATGCCCAAATCCATAGATGTACATAGCAGTAGCTATTGAAAGATTGAATCATTCTACCATTGTTATAGGCATTCATCATTTGACTTTTGCATTCACTAACTCTATGACCATTTTTTTTGCATGTAAAGCATTGACTATAAAAGGATGGAGCATTTTGATTCATTTTGCTTCTACATTCCATTACCTTATGGGTGTTGGCAAGAAGTTGAGTCCACTTTTTGGCCAAAATGTGGAAGTGTTTCCCCTAATTTTCAGAAATTTTCACATTTGACTATAAAATTTGAAACACTTAGAGATGAAATCTTAAAAAAGGTCACTAATCATAAAATGTGGTACTCAGAGTCTAGTTTCCAAATATGTAATTTATTTTAATACCCATGTGATACAAATTGATTTTCAATAGGCATTTCTAAAAACCACTATTTAAAAGTCACTTTTTTTTACTATACCATGCACGTGTACGTCATCCATATTTTGACCTAAATAATCATATTTTTCTAAATCCTTTTTGAAAAATATTTGTAACTCACTTAAACACGCTTTCCATATTTTTTTGTATTTTTTTATTGAATATTTTCTTTTTTGTTAATTTTTTATCGGCCATATTTGTTGTTTTGAAAAATCGACGTGTACATCACGCATAAGATGACCTAAACATATCATTTTTTGATTTTTTTTTCAAATTGAAAAGAATTGTCTAAAGTACGCTTTTGTAAAATTTGTTTTTCAAAAAATTATTTTAATAAAAAGATAAAAATACTAAAAAACCCTAATAATTCAAGTTTATTAACCTGTTTCATCAGAAATTAATTGAAAATGGAAAAAACAATCCAACTATATATATATATATATATATATATATATATAT
This sequence comes from Sequoia sempervirens, assembly GCA_007258455.2. NCBI lineage: Eukaryota > Viridiplantae > Streptophyta > Pinopsida > Cupressales > Cupressaceae > Sequoia > Sequoia sempervirens. The sequence continues at coordinate 133,320,590 of VDFB02000003.1, forward strand.
ATATATATATATATATATATATATATAATCTACACAATCTCATCTAAAATGGGTTTTAATTTTATAAAATAATTCTAAGAAAAAACTCGTCCACCATATTGACATAGTTTTTTCTCTCAATATTGTCATGACCTTGTACTTGTAGGTCTAAGGCTAAGGGTTGGGTTACCATGCATTTTCTAAGCCTAAATCCAAATGAGAACCATGGATTATGATTTTCAACCCTTTTAGAATGAGTACCCACTTTAAAATGGGTACCTAAATTCTAAAAAATTAATGACTACCTATTTTAAAGCTCAAAAATGACACTTCCACTAGAAGTGGACTCAACTTTTTGCACTTACCCTTATGTCCAAATCTATTACAAGAATAACAAGAACCATTAAAGTATGGGCACCTTTGTGCATTTGGTTGTCTAATTGGTAGTTTTCTAGATTCATTACTTTGATTCTATATTTGCTTGCCATTGTTCTTCTTATCTTCAATATTATTTTTCAATGTTTGATGACTAATTTGATTTTGAACTTTCTCCTATCTCAAATCCTAATCCACCTTTGTCTTTAGAGCCTTTTTTATTTGCAATCATCTCATCAAGCTTTGTAGCACTCATTTTGAATTTTTCTTCATGACTCCTTGCTTTCTCCAAATATGATCTCAAATTAACCACTTCTTGTTTAAGCCTTATACATTCCTCTAATTTTATTTTCACCATTACATTCAAACATTCTTCAATTCTTTTCTTTTCTTCATATTGCACTTTCAAACTAGCGATAGATTCTTTTGCTTGCTTTAATTTCTCACTAAATTTTTTATTACTTTCTTTGAACTTCTTGATTTTCTCTCTCAATTTTTTGATGCATTCATTTGCTTCTTTGATATTTTCCTTCAGATCTCTATTTTCATATTCACTCTTTTCAAGATCTTCAAGGAAAACTTTGAGCTCTCCATATTTGTCAAATATGCAATCTTCTTCTATCATTCTGATAGTAGGAATCTCTTCTGGAAGAGTAGGAAATTTTCTATCAGTCATGTGTTCAACCTCCAAGATCTTCCCCAAGTAGTTAAGCTCCTTCCAAAGAACCAAACTATGATACCAATTGTTGAACATCTAGAATACTGAGAGCGGGGGTGAATCAATATTCTCTTAAACCATTCAAACATTAAACATCTAATCACCAAAGCATATTCAATTAGAATAAAGAACTTAGAAAGCATGAAATATTAACAAAACCACATAACACATGAACACTAAGATTTTTATGTGGAAAACCCAAAATGGAAAAACCACGGTGAGGGTTAGCTCACAATATATTATAACTGGTTATAGTATATTTACATAAGTGTTCACTGCAGGTGGACTCACTGTCCAAGTGGACTCACTACTCACAAAGAAAAAGATAGGAGAGATTTTGGCTCATAGCATATTTTGAACTATTACAATATTTGGATCAATCATATGCATGAAATATAGTTCCAATGAAGCTTAGTAAACTGATTTTACACACTTCATTTGATTTAGATCTAACACTCTACTTTCCTTTGCATTAGCATCACTTCATTCTTCTACTCAACATTCACAACTTAAATTCACACTACTCTGATAATATTCACATGTAGGATCTTCACATCACATATCACATGTTCATGTCATACATGAAAATTCCAAAATGATCTAACATATATATATTCTTTAAGCATAACATCAATCAGGTTGGCTTAATTAGATGTAACACCCAAAATATCACTTCTTAGCTACAAAAATTTCATAAATATCTCGTGCCAAGATTGAATCCTCAAAATAAATTTTAAATAGGTTAGTGTGGATCCAATATATTAGATCCCTCATAAGACTCCAAAATACAAGTGCTCAATATATAAGAGAATACAATGCATAAATCAAATATTTCTAAAATAACTACCAAAGGCTAAATGTGTGGCATGGAAAGTGCAAAAAAAAAAGATGCATTATAGTAAGTTTCCAATTTTCACCACATAACACACTGCAAAATCTACACTTTCCAAAATAACTGCACCTTGAAAAATCACATTCCATGAAAAATCAACATGGAAATAGAAAAATCATTTATGCACAACTCCACTTGTAAAATAAACTTTCCAACTTGACTCCTCATCGAAATAAAAAAACTGTAAGTTGTAGCTCACAAGACAATGTGAGAAAATTAGCAACATTCAATATTTAGAAGAAACAAAGCTATGGAAAAATCAAAGATTGAAACCCCTTTTTCCCAACAAAAACTTCCAATAATAGAACTAGTCTAGGATTACAAATAACCTCTTCTAAGATACATCACATAACTCCTAAGGCTAAACCACCTAGTAGCATATTCTTTCATCTACAAATTATCATCTTGGTATTCTTTTGATATTTTAATATTTTTCTTAAAACTTGTAAACATGGGTAAGGATTTAATGTGCCCCATAATCATTACATCATTAGTGTGATGCATGTGTACTGATGTTATGGACTACCTTAGTGTTGTGGGGAAGGTTTAAACTAGAGTAAACCCCTTGCAAATTCCACCAATTAACATTCAGCCACAAGGTTATCCTTTAGAAGGAGGAGGCATTGAAATCCATAGCTATAGAAGTATAATCCTGACTTCATTCCAAATTTAAAATATATATTTTTAGAAAATTCAAACAAGGTCCTCAAGATATGATTCTATTAAATAATCATCTGAAAAAATTTATAGTGTTGCTAACGATTCAATCTTCTTTTTACATAATCATAGTTTTATATATTGTTTGTCTACAAAAAATTCAATTTATTATCACACTGAGCTAGCTATGGAATTTTGAGATAATCACTTAGCCTCTTTAGGAAAATAAATATGCAGTGCTGAATTTTGTGAGTCATTTAGATGCTCTTGGTAATGCCTACACTCTTGCTCCAACTAAGAGTTCAGTTTAGATTTCCAAGCATCTTCATATGTTGGACTTGAGGAATGTCATTGCAAATCAATTGCCTTTTCTTGAGAGTACCCACTATTATGTTTAGACAAAGAAATTTCTTGTGACTTTATATGTCCCATGTGTACAGTTTCCACTCTTGAGATAGTACTCAACATCATACTCTCTGAGGGACCTTTAGGAGAGGCTAAATCAAGTGACTTTTGAGATTTGAATCTGTATAGTTTTGAATATAATGAATTATTACTAGTCCTACTGAAAGAATACCAACATTCACTTTGAAGCAGGGTTACCCCAAGTTTTCGGGATGAGGACGACATGGGACGGCGGGACCAGTCCCCAAGTTTCCAATTTTTGAGGTCAAATTTAGGGACAACAAGGGACAACTATATAAAATATAGAAAAATTTAAAATATATAGGGAAACATTAAATATTCATATGAAAAAAAGGATAAAGCATGCATATATACATTATAGAAACTTAGCTTATAACATTTTTATTAATAATTCATTGTCAATATAGTTTTTTTTTCAATTACAATATGAAAATCAAAATAAAAATAACATGGTACACTACTGCCATCCCCCTGGTTGTTTCCGGGACGGAGATGGGGGGGTTTAGACCCAGGGATGTGTCCCCAGGTAACACTGCTTTGAAAAGTTAAAAGGTCTTTATCACATTTTTTGTCATTTGGTTGAGTTGAAGTTATCATGCATTTTCCTTTTTCTGATGTGCTTCAAACTTCACTGCTAGGCCAGATGCAACAAGTTGATGCTCTGTGGCAGCACTAGTTGCTATCAACCTACAATTTTTTGTTTCATAGTTACCACAACTAGATATGTTCAATCTCCTCTGTTTTGAGATAGAGGAAAGATTATTAGATGTCGTAATGATTAGGATTTGAATCGAGTGTCATCGGTCAATGTTAGGGACCAAGAGGTCTAGTCAATAGAGTGGAATTTACAAGAAAAATCAACTATGCATTTTTCTCATCTAAGTATAGATTCAAGGGTATTGTAGGTATATGATGTTAGTACTATACATTAACTATGTTATAAAAATTACATAATCCTTCAATTTTTATATTAACATGGCATCAATAATTACACATGATTAAGCATATCACATGATTGTTTGTCATATCTTCAAACCTTGTTTCAAAACCATTAATTTAAATCTTCATGGATTGGCCAAAGGGGAGGATCTTGCCCTACCAAAATCCTCTTAGGTGTTTATTAACATTGCTTGTTTTGTAAATTTAGATTCCAAAAAGTGGGGTGAAGAAGTTCTAGGTGACCAAAAGTGTATAAGTTGAATGCATAAGCATAGACCAAATTGATGTGTGTGGATTGATTCTATGGGCACAAAAATGATAATATAGTTCTAGAATAAATATTCTAGCCTAATAGAAATCATATGATAAGGTCTCACTATTAGTCATAATGATAAATTCAAAAATATAATGTATCACAAAATATTTGATACAATGTATCATAAAATATTTGACAACAAGTTACATACAACTAAGTCCCTTAATCCTAAAGCTAAGATATGATGGGACCAATCTTTTTATGTGAAATTGAGATATAAGAAAGATCTAGGAGATTTCCTCACTTGAAGATATTTGCTATCTCATTTTGGACCATTGGACAAGAAAGTAGGGCAATAAGAAAGCTATAAATTGAAATGGTTCAAAACCTCACATATACCCCACTCATGATTTACACATGTTTGTGTCACCCTATATAAAATTATGTTTCCTTCAAGACTTTAATTACATCCTTTAAAATCAAAACATGTCACACTTAATTCTTTTACAATTTACCGATGTTTGTATTACTCTCATTGACACACCTAGTACATATTTAAATGATACAATCATTAATTAATAATCATAAATAAATTATACTAAAAACATACTTTTAATTACAATTTTAAATCTAAAATACATTTTATTTATTATTTTCATTATTAAAATTCAAATTATTAATTAAAAAAAAATCAATTTATAATCTTTTTTTTTTTAATTTTAGTTTTTAATTTATACTAATATTATAACTTAATTAAAAACACAAAAAATATTCTAATCATTTACAATACTTCATAAATACCTAAAGTTACCCATCACAACGTAGGTTCTATTTACTTGTTAACAATTATTGTTTGAAAAATAATAGTTAGCAAGCTAACTTTTGTAATTTTTATTTCATTTTTAAATTTAAATATTCATAACATAAATATCTCTAATTAGAACTAATAATCACAACTTAAGTTGTATCTGAAAAATAATAGCTAACAGGCTCACTTTTAGCAACTTTTATTTTATTTTAAAATTTAAATATGAATGAAACAAATATGTCTATATATTGTAAACTAATTTCCCCACTTTTTCTTGTGTGTGTGAGAACTATTTATCATAGACTTTGTGTGCCAAAAAACAAGAGACTTAAAACTGATGTGATTTAAAATTTATTGAGTTAAGCAAAAGATAAGATGTTCCTATCTATTGTAAGCTGAATTCCCTATTTTTTCTTCTTCACCGTTTACCAGCATAGACTTTGTCCTGCAAGTGGCCAGAAAAATCAAGAGACTTTTGATCAGTACACATGGCTTCACAGCTTTATAATAAGACTTTGGAGAGCCTGTGGACAACACACAGAGTTGGATAGCTTTAGTTGTTTCTTAGTTCAATATAGATGAAGATCATGGGTTTCACAGTTTCTTCCCTCCTCCTCTTGTTTCTCTCTGCACTACCTTGTTATTCTTCCCATTCCTCTTCCTCTTCCTCTTCTTCTAAACAAGATCAAGAAGCTTTGTTGGCCTTTAAGCATTCCCTCTCCAATGGCCCTTACAATTCCTTGCTTGATTGGTCTCGTTGTCATTCCTTCTGCAATTGGACTGGGATTCTCTACTCTTCTTTCCATCAGCACGTGCTTTCTTTGAATCTTATTGGTATGTCTTTATTCAGACCAATCTCTCCTTTCCTCAAAAATATCTTCTTTCTTAGAGTACTTGCTCTTTGGAATGATAGCTTCCAAGGCCAAATTCCTCCTCAACTAGGGAGGTTGTCTCACCTTAGAATATTTAGATTGTCTAAAAATCAATTGGAAGGATCCATTCCAACCACACTAGCATCTTTTTGTTCTTTGCAAGTTATCAAACTACCTTATAACTTTTTGAGCAACACTATCCCTTTTAGATTGGCCTTCTTTCACAATTAGAAATTCTTGTTTTAGGAGAAAATCAATTGGCAGGCACAATCCCCCCTCCCTAGGAAACCTATTTTCTTTAACTGAACTACAATTGGTAGACAATAGACTCTATGGTAGTATTCCTATTGAATGGGGTATGCTTACTCAACTCTATGGACTTTATCTTTGGGAAAACAACCTCACAGGAACAATCCCACCCTCTCTAGGAAACCTATCCTCTTTAACAGAATTGGTTTTGTATGGAAACAAACTCCATGGTAGTATTCCCATTGAAATGGGTATGCTTACTCAACTTGAAACTCTTGATCTTTGGGGAAACAATCCCACCCTCCCTTGGAAACCTATCCTCTTTAACCACCTTGGCATTGTCAAGCAATAAACTCCATGGTAGTATTCCTCTTGAAATGGGTATGCTTACTCAACTCATAATTCTTTATCTTAATGAAAACATCCTCACAAGCGCAATCCCACCCTCCCTAGGAAACGTATCCTCTTTAAGTGAATTGTATTTGCAGGATAACATGCTCCATGGTAGTATTCCAATTGAACTGGGTATGCTTACTCGGCTCAAAAAACATTTCTCTTTCAAACAATAGGTTCATAGGAGTGATTCCATTTGAGTTTGCCTAACTTTTGAAGTTACAAAAATTCAATTTAAAGGAAAACCAACTCACTAGAGAAATCCTAAGCTCCCTCTCTAATTGTATCTAGGAAAAAATAATGTATATGGAGTTGTTTTGCAAATTTTGGGTCGCACAAAAAAGTTTCACTAAGTGAATAGATCTTTCAAGGCAGTTTTTAGATAGTCTTGATGATCTCCCACAACCAACACATATTGCTCTTAATTGCAATGTGCTAGTGAGGAAAATACCTCTCAATTCAAGGACATGTCAAACTTTGCAATAGGTGGACTTATCTCATGACATTCTAAGAGGAATTATATCATGTTTGGATTAGATATGGTGTATAATTTTTATCCATTTATAAGCAAACATAATTATTGATTTATATATGCTAAGAAGTAGAAATAAAAGATAAATAAAAGGAGTATGAGTTTTTTGTCTCAACATTATCTTCCTTCTTGTTTACAAAAGATTATTAATGTTGTAATACTTTTCAAATATGATTTCCAAGATTCTAGTAGCACATCTAATAATTGATTTGTCTATCAACCTAACTTGAACATAGCCTTGATGATTTTATGTAAAATGAATTGAATTCATATTCACCATGGCCTTAGAAGGTCCTATATTTATGAAATGTGTTTATTAAAATCATTAGATATGAATTGTACCATCCTTTTCATGCATATAGGTATTCTATCAAAAGAAATGGTTATAAATTTTGTATAAAGGGAATAGTGGTCATGTAAGATAAAAAAAATATGTTGTGTTCACTATCAATTATTATATTTTAAACTAATTGTTTGTTAGAAGAGGCTACCTATGAAGTATTTAATAATATATTCATAACACTTTGTTGTTGCAAATCACTGCTTTAATTGTTTTTATTTTATGGTTTACTCTACATAAGTAAAGATTTTAATTTTCTATTCAAATTTGATGACAACATGACCATGGCTGAGTAGGGTGCAAGAGAACATAAGTGCAATAGTGAAAAAGGGATACCAACACTTTGTGTCTAATACCACTTTTCTAATTGTTTTCTAATATCACATTTTATGAGCTTATACTTGATATCTTTATATACTTAAATTACTAATACAATCCATCAAAATTTATCCAACACTATTTTTGAAGTAAAATAATTTTCTTAAAATGAAACAATGAATGTGATCGATAGCTACACTAGTAATGCAAATTTTCTTAGGATACATGCAAACATTATTGTTCAATAAATAATGCATTCAAATTATATAAAAAAATGAATTTAAGATATATGACCTTTATAGCAAATTAATAATTAAGTTTAATTTTCATATTATCTAAAAATATTGGGAAAATGTTGCACTTGTACTTATTATTTCTATGTTTAAAAGATAAACAATCATTCGAGAAATCCATTGGAATCAAATGACTTAACACAATGTATGGGTTAGAGAGCTATACTTTTGTAGATATTTATTAGATCTTGATTATATTGGTGTGAATATGGTATTCTAACTATCTAGTTCACTAGTAGTTCATATTCAGATGTTAAGTTTACTTAAGTCCTAGGAATCCTTCTAGAAGTCTTAGTTGTCATTTAGATCTTATCTTATCTTTTGGCATTTGTTTTTTGAGTCCTAGGTCATTTAATATTTTTTGAGTTAGTTATCTCATGTTATAGGATTAAGACACGTGTCATGATCTTGTCTAATCTTATCTCTCATGTTGTCTATTTAAGCAAGGATCTTGTGCATTTGTATCATATCATATCAAGCAAGATATTATCTTGCCATGATCTCTTGTGGAAGGTTATCTTTTAATTTTGTAGGTGAATCTAGGGTGTGAGTTAATTTTAAGCTCGTACAAATTATATATTATTTCCCCATAACATACTATTCCTATCACAATGAGAGTCTAATGGAGCTCTAGAAAGATGGTTTATGCTATATAGGGACAATGTATTTCCCCAAGTTTACCATCATTGAAAATAGGATATCAAAATATTCAAGGAAAGGAATAGTGAAATTCTATTTCTTTTGAGAAAATATTATGTGATTATTTTATGAAGTTGTAATAAAATTTCAGCTTCCTAGCACCCTCTTCCATAAAGAATTTAGGAGTGTGGAAAACATTTATGGTTTAGGATAATCAATAATAGAAGGAACTTAGAAAATAATTCAAACTAAAATAAAAAAATTAGCAATCCATTTTTGACTTAAGAGTTTAAGAAATTTACAATAGGGAAAATTCACACAACTAGTTTTTATCACAAATATGAACTTAGCTCAAGTTTTTTTCTTGAGGTGTAAGTTTTCTCCTCTATAAAATACTTACATAAAAAAAAGTTTGACTCTACCAATCAATAAGAAATGTCAAGTTTGACCCCAAAAATCATTGGAAAACCTTTTAGGTCACTTCAAAATTTAAAAAAATTAGTACAAATCTATGATAAGATTTGAAATACATGCTATAAATTTTGCATTTTTAAAGGTAATTTTGGAAATCTTGCACCATAAAAAGTAAAATTACAAGATTTGAATTTTCTTTTATTGTGATTTCGTATTGTCTTCTTTAAATAATTTCTTATAGAATTTCTTGTTTTGTAGGTTTGATTCCTTGCAAACTCTTCAATTATGGATATTGTGTTATTTTTATTTTTATAATTTTATGAAAAAATAGGCTAAAAATAAATGCTCCTATGGCTAGTTAGGTTCATATTGATGCTATATATTTTGTATTAAATCACCAAGAGAAGCCTATTATTGTACAAGTTCTATTCCTATTGATCATTCAAAAAAAGTGTTCCTAATATTAAAGAATTGTAGTAAAAATATTTATGAATTCAATTACATATTGGAAATAATAACTATTTTGGAATTAATTTAGACATATATGTACTATTTTCTTGCTTGAAGATATTTACTTAACAATGTTGAGTAATTTTTATGGTGAAAGGCTTAATTAGACAAAGATTAATAGTTTGACAAGTTTTTTATCTATAATAAATGCACATGTAAATTATTTACTCCAAAAAATCAAGGAATATTATGACACATATCAGTCTTATTACAAAATATGTTTATATTATGTTCAGTCATGAAATTTAGTAGGATTTGTTAACCATCATCAATTATCTAGATTTTGTGGTAACTGTAGTTTCTATCTAATCAATGTTTTATGTGAATCTAAAGTGATAGAGAAGATATTAGTTTTCTTGCATCCCAAGGTTTTTTCATAAACAAGGTGTTAAAAGAGGTAAACAAGAGAAGTGACATGAGTGGAAATTGGTTTGGTTGATGATATTTCCAATCCTTCAAATATAATGTTTTTCCTATTTTGGAGAAAACCTATAAACTTATGACACTATAATATCATATTTGAAGGACTAATGGTTGCAAAATAGGGAATCAAAAAATAAAAGTGGGGTGTATTTTTACATTTAGGAGAAAAAACTTTAATTTAAGGCCTACACCTCTTTTCATCTTATAGATTACAAGATTTGTTGAGAGAAAGATATTTATCATTTTTTTATAGTAGTTATGGATAAAGTCCAATAAAAAGCAATATATTCATGCAACCCAAACTCTAAGAAAAATACTAAAAAAGTACATAGTATAAACAAATTTAGAAGACAAAATATGTGTCAAAATCATTTATAGTAGCATTATATTGGAACCAAAATTCAGCCCCAAAAATTTCATCAATTCTAGCCACCTCAGTATGACCACTCTATTTTACACCAAATGCATCCATCCTCATGACCATCATTTATGTATATATAAGCCTAAAATATTATAGCTATAGTTCCCCTAATTCATTCTAGTAAAAAGAATTATCTTTAAAAGATAATCCTTCCCATAGTCCTTGCCTTAAGTTCACCACTGGGAGCCCGTTTCGCCAAGAAAATTCCATTTCGAGGAGAGTTTCACTATAGTCTCCCTGAAAAATCAATAGAGAAGCCAACACAACATATCAGTTAGACCACCATGCTTCGAAGTGACATACTCAAATGTCTCTCTGACATCCTGAAGAGCAATATATTGAAGAGACCTAGATATCTCAGAGTGAGAAGTAATCTTGTATCTTTGACAAAATACATTACAACCAAACATTGATATTTATAATGGTGTTGAATCATTTGGCATCTGGGAAAAAGAAAAACATCTCTTAGAAATTAAGAGATTATTATAAAATAAATAGTGGACAACTAGTGAATTCAAGCAATCTCGAGGAGATATCAATGTATTAGAATAAGAAATGAAGAAGTCTCTTCAACACCACGAGAACATCTAAGAACAAAATGTCGAAGAGACAAAATTGCATTTAGAGGACATTGAAAAAAGTCTGTTTGATCCCTCGACAAAAGGAACATGGCCATAAGGAAATATTCTCAGGGAGACTATGGGACATCGAAGAGAGGTAACCACAGGTCTCTTTGACACCCCGAAATAAAAAATGAAAGGCAAGAGACATCAAATAGAGAAACTCGCATCGGGAAGACATCAAAGGGTTTTCCAAAAACATCGATAAACAAAAGAATATTGGTATGTCGAAGAGACATAGGTTCATCAAAGGGAAATCGATGCAAATTGAGGAGGATTGAACAACACATCTCACAAACCTTCAATAATAATTCAAAACAATCTTTGTATAACACATGCTATTAGTCATTCTATATCACATTGGAAACATTGTCATGGCAGCCCACAATTTATTGCAATGAACAATCATTAATAACTTCTACAAAAAAAATAATGAATCCAATCTCTCCAGTGCAATTAAAGAAAACATAGTTATAGACTTTTCCTCCAATTTTTATGAAGATGCAATGGTGAAAAAGAAAGTTATTTCATTTTCCCCAAAACTAGAAACCCTAGGTAGGGTTCAGACCTGCCTTCACAAAAATGGTCATAACTTATTCAAATCTTAATGAAATTTGATGAGACTTGAATAAAATGAAATTATATTCACATGGAAACAAAATAAAATTGGTTTTATATCCAAAATATAGAATTTACAATCTGTACCATACCAATTTTCAGACTGTAAATTCTGCACAATATTTTTAAAATAGGTCAGTCTCACCAAAATAGTCATAACTCCCACACAACTACATAAAATTCAATAAGAAAAAAATAATTGGAAACTAGAAATAGATATATTTCCATCCATATATTATAATACATTATTTTATTCCATACCAATCCGTACAAAGGATAGATTCAAACTGAAAACAATGTAAAAATCAGAAAACACACACAAAATTTGAGGTTGCAATTCATCAAACTTCAAAAATAATGTCTCCAACCCCCAATTCAAGTTTTGGAGGGTATCTTATACATTTCCAACCAAAACCAACTATTTTCAACCACCTTTTGATTATTTTAGTGACAAACCACCTCAATGGCACTTTTTCACAAGTTGCTTGACAACTTTCTTGAGCAACTTTTACATTTTTTACAATATGAAACAACCTTAAACACTATTTGACAAATGACTAAAATATGACTTCCTAAGACTCAAACACCTTTAAAATGGTTTGATAAGCCTTATTATAAGACCCTATACACAAAATAGAGCAACTATTTACAAATGGCCTCATGGAGGCAAGAAATCAAGCAAGTGCTCCTGCACCAAACTCCCGGGGGAAAAAGAATTCAAGCCCCTTTGAATTATCTTCTTCCTAGTCTTCCAATTACTTTGCAATTTTTCCTTTTTCTTTTCAAAAATATTTGGTCTTTTATTCCTTTTCTTCTTCTTATGCCTTCTTCTATCAATCATTCTTGCAACTTGGAAGTCCCAAAACTCTATCATATCATCATACACTTCACTTTGTCCTTCATAACCTGCACATGCATAATCCAAAGAAAAATTAGAAACAAAATATAGAGACCTTGAGGCCTCCTTCTTGTCTTCTTGTACTTCAAATTCCTCTTCACCCATGACTAACTTATCATTTCCCTCCATAAGCAATTCACTTGCAACCTCAATGTCCTTGTCTTCCTCTACCTTAATGAATTCCTCTTCCTCTTATTTGTTACCAACCTTACTATCCCATTCTTCTTCAATGGCTACAAACTTTTTCCACAAATCATCTTCCTCATCCACCGTTGCTTGTTCATTACCTTCTCCCATCAATGGTTCTTTTTGTTGAGATTATGGATGCACAGCCCCTGAAGCTCCGAAATCTTCAATGAAGGAATTTAGGCATGAAAGATAATCAACCACAAAGAGAAGTGTTGCAACAATGGAATGCCGATTAAAGATTCTATATTGATATGATGAAAATGATATGATATTGATATGTTACAAATGAACAAGATGCCTGATTATATAGGCAAGAAGGGAAACCTAAGATGCAAGAGATGTTGCCATGTGTCATGATCTAACAACATGTGACAACATGTGAACCCTATCTAGATGATTATTAAATGTTGAGATAAGTTCTATAAGGACAACTCATCTTCTAGAAGGAATCTTAACCCACCAAACAAGGAAGGGAATAATTCCCTATTTATTAAATGATTTATTTAAAAACTAACCTAGGACTAAATGAAATATGACCTAAGTTAACTTATGCTAGTGTAATAATTAATTAATTACAGTAACACCCCCCCATAAGTTCAACTTAGGGAGGAAAATGAAATGATTATGCAAAGATGATGATGGTTCCTAGCTACGAAGCCATGTTAGGTACCCATGTACATGAAGATGCAGAAAATCTCCCACAACCGAAGAAAAGGGGAAAACCCACTGGGAATAAAACCCCTCTCCAAAAAGGAGATGAAAAAGAAAAAATGTGAGAATGGGAAGGATGGAGGACTCCCAAAATACCCCCCAAGTACACCATCCATCACATGGATACAATAGAGAGAAACTATATAGCCCCCTCAGAAGATGTGATCACCTACAAGAATGGTAAGAGTATGAAGACAAAACAAGATCCAATGTTGACAAACAACTTGTCTCCCTTTCGGAAGAAACAAAACCAAGTGCAAGTGTAGATATGCTTCCCATTCTGGATAGGAATTGAAGGAAGGATGAATGTGGATGATGATGATGTATCTAAACTCTACTCAAATGTCTCCTTGCCTGATGATGAAGATGCCACAATAAATGAAGAGGGTGACAAACCAAGATGATGCAGAAACTGATGTTGAACAATATCCAAAGACAGTGAGACGGATATGATGGATGTGATGGATATGATGGAGAATTGATATCCCCCCTTGAATGAAGTGTCCTCAAAACCACTGAAGGAAGTATAAAGCAATGAGGGTGTCCAAACCATAAATCTCCCGCTAGGAAGAAGCAAATCCAATGGTGGATGTTGAAGAAACCTCAAATCCTGAAAGGAGATATAGGAAAGAAGTCTTGGATATGAAATCTTTGAAGAGAAACCAAGTGCCTCCAAGATAGTCTCTGGATTCCTAATCAAGGTCGAGACAAAGGAATGAGGAGACTCAAAACAACTCTCCAAAGAAAAATCTAAATAGAGGAGTGATATCCCCTCAAGAATGTCCTCCAAACCTGTAGGAGTAGCCAAGTTAATGATACCTAAAACAAGGCCATCCTCTGATGTCAAGTCTAAAAAACCAAAGGTGTCCTGATGAGTGATGATGGCGAAAGCCTCAATCAATGAATCTGGACAAAAATCACTGAATGTGAAGGGATACCAACTGTCTCTGATGAAGAAGAAGCATCGAAAGGAACCTTGTCAACCTCTTCAGAAAGATCAAGGTAATCAACTTCTTGCACAACAATAGTATCATGGGGTACTTGATATGAAGAATGACATTTTGAATCATGACCATCGGGGAATGGTGGAGTGTCTGAGTCTTTGTATAGGTCCCAAAGCTTAGTCCAAAGAATGTGAGGACAATCAACTTGCATTGAAATGATTTCAAAAAAAAGTGTATCTGCTGCAACTCCAAGCAAGTTCATGAATACCTTCACTCAGATGAGGAACTATACCAAATAGATGGGGCAACAAATCAAGTGAATGAAGATGGTGGCAGATCCCATCTCACCATTGCTGATAGTTTCCCTTATGCAACATAACCAAAGAAAGAGAGTAATATGCAAGCCCCATAATGAAATTTCTCCACAAAAAATAAAGACTTCCAAAGAGATGCAACTAAAAATATGCCTCCGGGATCAAGAAATTCTTCTTCAAGCTTCAGGATGTCTCAGGAATTAGGAAAATTCATCAAATTGCAAAAAACCAATAGAAGATACCTGGAGCTAAAACCAAAGAAATTGAGTGGAATGATGAAAAGAATCACTGAAATATCTCCCGAATGTTGCTAGAATCACCGAAATCCGACAACCTGATGTGAAGATATTGGCCATTGAGTCTAGAGTGGAGGGTTGAATTTAGTTGACTATAAAAATTTATAGCAGAAAATTCCTGCAAAATAGATGGCACCATAGGATAGTGCTCTGAATTCTCTTTTCGTCAATATCTCATTTGCAAATTTTTGATATCATGGCGTGAAGATATCACCTTCCAAAGAAAAACTGCAATGTGAATTCAACTAGCTAACTAGGCACAAAAATAAAGCACCTAGGGCTAAAAAAATAAGCCCTCGGTCATTGATATGACCGCGGGGCTGAGCACTGGCAAAAAAAAAGGTGTCGCTGGATGGGCGGTGGCGGAGCGGCTACAGGGTGGCGAGAGGTGGTGGCTCGGCCAGCGGAGGATACACTACCTAGAGAATAGTAGATCCCATGGTTTCTCACATGATCAGGGGTAACAGCGGCAGGGGGCTTCAACCTTCAGTGGGCGACAGGAATGGTCACCGGAACGGAGATTAGTGAGCACCGGTCGAGGGCCGGGAGATTTCAATGGGTGGGATGGTTGTCGAGTGATGTGGACGGTTGGTGGCTGGAGGCTGGTGGTTGGTGAATGAGGCAACGTATAGGGTGATTGCTAGTGACGTCGGTCGATGGGACAAGGCCGACAACTAGTCGGTCAATAGAATACCGACTAAAAATTTTGAATATTGCAATAAATTTGCAATTCAAAATGTCAAAAATATATTTAACCCTGCAAATAAAGATTTATATGCCGACCGAAAAACAAAACTACAACAATCAATGAAAAATATTTATGCCGACTGCTAATTTAATTGCAGGTCAATCTGCAGAGAGTGAAATTTTTGCAGGAACTATAGAGAAAAATGCCCTATAATAGCCATTTTTTTTTTTTTTCTAAAAAAATTTCCTTGATGGAGGACTGAAAGGGGGATTTTTTTTTTGCAAAATTGTACGGATTTGTACAAAAAAATGCAAACCCTAGATTGTACCTCAAAGGCTCCCAGTTGAAACTACTCTGATTTTGACAAATGAACAGGTGATCTATGAGTTTTGAGGCCTTCTGGACGCAATGGAGAGGTTGGAGAGAGCCTGATCTGCACTAGAAATCAGCTTGGCTCCTGGGTAGAACCAACTAGCTTGCAACATAAAACTCCAAGCCTGCAAGAATCTTGCACTCCAACTTCCTGGATCAAGGGTTGATGTTTCAATGGAATAGCTCTAATACCATGTTGAGATTATGGATGCACAACCCCTGAAGCTCCAGAATCTTCAATGAAGGACTTTAGCCATGAAAGATAATCAACCACACAGAGAAGTGTTGCAATAATGGAATGCTGATTAAAGATTTTATATTGATATGATGAAAATAATATGATATTGATATGTTACAAATGAACAAGATGCTTGATTATATAGGCAAGAAGGGAAACCTAAGATGCAAGAGATGTTGCCATTTTTCATGATCTAACAACATGTGACAATATGTGAACCCTATCTAGATGATTATTAAATGTTGAGATAAGTTCTAGAAGGAAAACTCATCTTCTAGAAGGAATCTTATCCCACCAAACAAGGAAGGGAATATTTCCCTATTTATTAAATGATTTATTTAAAGACTAGCCTAGGACTAAATGAAATATGACCTAAGTTAACTTATGCTAGTGTAATAATTAATTAATTACACTAACACTTTTGTCTTCACATCGGGTGCAACTGCTCTCATTTTCATTAGCCTTTGAATAGGCCACACTACCTTCTTCTTAACTTTCAAGTGCGAACTTGTTTCTTCTCTGATCCAATGTTCCATCTTCATCATAGAATCTACATAAAAATCATTGAACTCTGCTTCCCTTCTCCTCATCTCTTGCTTTAACTCAGCTATCTATTTGTCAATTATTTCTTGTCTCTTCCTTTCCTCCTCTTTCTACAAACATATTTCAATCTTCTCAATAAATACATCTCCACAAGCAAGTCTCTCCTTGCTTCCACTTCACTTTTCCCCACCTAGGCAATCAGGCTCTTTCCTCAACCTGCACAACATAACACATAACCACAACCACAACCAAAAACACAAACTCTTCCTCTACTCAGACCTTATTAGGCTCTGATACCAATTTGATGCAGAGCTAGGAGGATTCAACAACACATCTCACAAACCTTCAATAATAATTCAAAACAATCTTTGTATAATGTACATGCTATTAGTCATTCTATATCACATTGGAAATATTGTCATGGCAGCCCACATTTTATTGCAATGAATAGCCATTAATAACTTCTACAAAACAAATAATTAATCCAATCTCTCTGGTCAAATTGAATAAAACATAGTTATAGACTTTTCCTCCAATTATTATGAAGATCCAACGGTGGAAAAGAAATTTATTGCATTTTTCCCAAAACTGCATTTACCCTAGGTAGGGTTCAAACCTACCCTCACAAAAATGGTCATAACTTATTCAAATATTAATGAAATTTGATGAGACTTGAAGAAAATGAAATTCTATTCACATGTAAAAACAATCCAATTGGTTTTATATCCAAAATATATAATTTATAATTCGTACCATCCCAATTTTTAGACTGTAAATTCTGCACAATATTGTTAGAATAGGGCAGTCTCACCAAAATAGTCATAACTCCCACACAACTACATAAAATTCAATGAGAAAAAAAAAATGGGAACTATAAATAGATATATTTCCATCCATATATTATACTCCATTATTTGAGTCCATACTAGGCCATACAAAGCATAGCTTCAACCTGGAAATAATGTAAAAATCAGAAAATGCACACAAAATTTGAGGTTGCCATTCATAAAACTTCAAAAATAATGTCTCAAACCCCAAATTCAATTTTTGGAGGGTGTATTTATAAATTTCCAACCAAATCCAACTATTTTCAACCATGTTTGATTATTTTATTGACAAAACACCTTAATGACACTTTTTGACAAGTTGCTTGACAACTTTCTTGAGCAACTTTTACAATTTTTTACAATATGAAACAACCTTAAACACTATTTGACAAATGACTAAAATATGACTTCCTAAGACTCAGACACCTCTAAAATGGTTTGATAAACCTTATTATAAGACCCAATACACAAAATAGGGAAACTATTTACAAATGGCCTCATGGAGGCAAGAAATCAAACAAGTGCTCCTACACGAGAAATGGTCATAGGTCTCACTGAAATTATGATAATGAAAAGTAAAAAAAGGAAAAGAAGTAAATGATTGAGGTAGAGTTATTGGAGAGACTTCATCGTATCAAATAGAAACACTCAAATGTCTCTTTAACATTCTAGAAAGAAATCAAAGGAAAAAAACATATCAAAGAGAGAACATGATATTGGTGACAGTATGATCAAAGTCTCTTGAATGACATAGCAAAATGATTTCTCACCCGACTGACATGACTAGTGAGGCTCTTAGAGAGATAACTAACATTAATGCTACTATTGATTAGAAAGGTGGCACAAGTGTCATTTATGAACCAGAGTTGATGGGAGCATGCTCAATATTGATATCTTATGCTCCTAAGATCTTGAAATCATTGTGAATTGTAGCCAAAAATCAAGGAGGAAAAGTTGGGTGATAGTAAGCAATTCAAAAAATATGACATTAACTAAAGTATTTGATGCCCAACTAAAGATGTTTTATCAATTTTTTTTGTTCAGTAAAGTGCAGATAGGCTTTTAAACATAGAAAAAACACCAAGAAAGCTGAAAGTGAAAAGGTAGAAAATTGAGACTAGGCCATTGAATCAAGATCTAATAAAAAAATGTCTTGGTTCTATGTTGAAGTCTAGGATAACAACCTAATTGAACCCATCGTGTAAGAAATTGGAAGATAAACATATTTAAACCTTGGAGATGTGTGGACGCCACAGAGAGGCTATGACCTGTTTATATACCATTATAGGAAGAAGTATAAGCACAAACTTGTATCAAACCCATGGAACATGAACTTGAAAAAGCATGTAATGCCCAATGTATTTGTCAACGTGGAACTAGTTAAGGCGTTAGCTAAAAATTATAACCCTAAAACAAGGTCAATTCATTCTCATGACAACTTGCAGTTTATCCTAATAACAATAGATTACATTGCTATGGTCTTTCAACTAGACTCATCCATGAAAATAAAACTGATGATAAGGGATCTTTTGGAAGAGTATCAACCCATGGAAACAAGCTATAAGAGGTGGCGATTACCTTTGCATAGACCTAGGGATGCAAGAAACCATCTTAAAAGATTCTCCAGTGATGAGAAACCCCTTGTTTTCTGTGGATTTATTTGAAGAGTACTATTAGTATATCTATTATTCGGCTGGACGGGTCCTAGGAGTAGATTCCCCTACTACAATGGCCATAGCTAGCATGGTTTTAGTAGCATATGTATAGAGCCAAGATGCTAAGTCATATTATTATGTAGAATAGTTATCTGATGTTATTAATACCTCACTTTCCACTATCAAAAATAATAGTGATGCTATCAATTTCAAACAATACTCCTTGCTCATACATATGATACTATATGAGGGATAATAAATGGGAATGTGGGGAGAGTAATTAACTTGTCTATAAAAATTTCTTGGACATAATTGTGATTATAACTTGTCTCCAGAGATACAGAGATTTCTTAGACCAAAGGAGAAAAACCCTAAAGGAAAGATAAACCACAATTGGGGGGACTGAAATGTATTTGGATATTGCACTGTGATAAGATTATATGGATTTGAGGCACCTCCATTCTTGTTGCCTAAAACAATACCTGACAAGGTTCCATACTTGGAAATTGTGAGGCAATTGGCCTATTCAGACTATATGCACCTCAAGAGCTATGGAAGACAGTCCCTTATGCCTTCAACTTTGTGTTTCGGTGACTTTACCATCATTTCCAATAAAGGGTACAATTCAATTGGCAGTAAAATAGATTATTATGGCATGCCACTAGGAAGTAAGAGGGAGAAGTTTGACCCTGATAATTTTATTCATAATTCCAAAATGACGTAAAAAATAAAGAGATATGAGCATGAGTTTTTTATAGATGATGTTATTAGCAATTGTGATGAAACTCAAGCAACATTGAGAAAGGATGCATACAATAGGATAGTTATGGTAGAAGCATGGAGGAAGGGCCATAACCCATCATACATAGATGCCTTTCATAAAATATTAGATCACATGGACAAAATTGAGCAGTTTCCTTTGCTTGGAGAATAATTAATCAAGGATGTACCAATTATAGCTTTTGAGAAAAGGAGAGGTTCTTGTTCGAGAAGACAAGGTGATTTAAGTATATAACTCTTTAGTCACTCATCACCACAACACACTCCAAATGTCAGTTTCTCAGCTGACACTCCCATCATAATTGAAGATGATATTGAAGAAGAGAATGAGGTCACACAAATCATTGCTCCTATCATTCCCCACTATGAAATACCACGAGAAAGGAGTGTGATCACCTTTGAGGCCTCTAACAAACTATCTGATTATATAAGACATTATGCTGGTCAAGAGTTCATTACAGACGATGCATTTGTTGAAACTCTTGAATTTAAAACTTTCATTTATGAGTACAAGGGAATAATGATAAGAGAAAATATAAAATAGATTAGCCCTAAATGAGAAGTGGATTCTTTAAAAGATATTTAAGGTCAAGTTGATAAGGAAATGGACAACATCACCCCGAAAAGAGGAAGATTTTTGTTATAGGAAGTTGGAGTCATGCTTCTTCCAAGGTGAGAAATTAGCTCATCCATTGTCTTTGGCAGTTTCCTGAAGAGAAAAAAGATTTGTAATTAACATATGAGGTGAGTGATAAGATATATACTAGATTAGGGTATAATCTTGATAATACTTTGTAGATTTGGTCCCTTTACCCACCATGAAAGAGGCCTTCTCTTATTGATAATCTTGATCAAGTCTTTGGTCACCTTCTAGTAAAAAGAGTAGGGGATACAAACCCTATTGAGACTACTAAACTAAATGTAAATGTGGCCAAGTTTACCAAGGCTCAGATTGAGAAACTAGTCAGAGATAATAAGGGGTTGATCAATGAAAATGAAATATTGAAATGAGATGTGATCAATTACATAGATAAATTTCCTTCCTCTTTAGGTCTTTACTCACCACTAGTGGACTGTGAAAGGAAAGTGCTTGAAGCAATGTCTAAGACTACATATTGGAAACACAAATATGAAATAATCCAAAAAGAAAGGAATTAAAGAAAGAATTAAAAACTAATACGTTTGAGGTAGTATCAAAATTGATTTGCAAAATATTTTCCAAGATGTTTGAGAATGTCAACAAGGTCTGGATTATCCATAGTAAGACATTTGTAGCTTTCCAAGAGCATGGAAAATTAAGCAACAGAATGAAGGAAGTAGAGGCATAAATAAAATCCAAAGGGGTTGGTGGTGAATGTATACTTTAGGAGTACCAAGAGTTGGTGAAAATGAATGATCATTTTCATAATGTACTTAAACAGGAACTAAGTGACTTCAAATAGCCATTGAATATGGTCATTCCAAAATTCTTTGATGAAGGAGAATTGAAAGATCAAGATTTGTAGAAAGATGAGATCTATCAGTATCTACCAATGGCTCTAGATGAAGTCAATGATGAGGAGGAGGTACTCGAAAAAACACATGTACAATTGGGATGGATCTTTGATATTGAGTATGCAATGAAAGACATCATCAACAATGTAGACACTTATGCAAAGTCAATATATATTGAACATTTGTCAAAGATCAATTTTTTTATGGCACAAACCAAATGAGGAATACATGGTAATGAAGCTTTGCAGTATTTGGTGCAATATCATGGAATATGGACCTTGAATAGATCTTCAATGATCATGAGTTCCTGTCGGAGATTAACAGATCATGGTACATCTACCTGCGAACATCTAAAATATTTCATGTTTTATGTTTAATCATTTTTTTATGTTTTATTTATCAAACAATGTGAGTTTTGGTAAAAGGCCCAAAGCTTGTTGCTTCCTACATATAAAATGGGAAACTAAGTCCCAATGAACATATACAGAATAGGATTATCATTGCAATAGTAGTATTAGAAGCATATCAAGTTCACAGAAAGAAAGACTATCATATATAATGTTCATCATTTTTGAAGTAATGTGAAAAAATGGAGGAAGATACTTAATTAATGTCCCAAGACTGGTGTTGATTTTTTCTTGTTATTATTTGACTATCTAACTGTCTCCAATTTACTGCTTCCATATTATTTAAATTGATGTGTCAAAACTCAATTTATCCAAACACATTTGTTGTTTTGGTGTGGTTTCATTGATTGGTTTCTTTTAAATAATTAAATATCCTTTTAATAAGATCACAATAATTTGGGAGTTCTATTTGGATCGATAAGAAGATTCATATAATCATTAAAATTGGCATACTATCTCCAACTTGGTTTTATCTTGTTATTCAAGTCAGAAGTCCATTTTGAATTGTCAGAACATTTTTTTTTTCTATGTGATTTGGTTGACTAGTTCCATTAAAGGATTAAAATTCACTATCAATAGATCACAGTAACATGATAAGAACCACTTGGATCAATAAGAAGAGTCTAATAATTACATTCATGCATGTTTACACAAGGTGTAAACATTCACAAGTGCCAAACAATTTAAATTGTATCTAGTAAGTAGGTCACACATCATTCACCTCTTGACTCCATTAGCCCAATAGTAGTAGGCACTAATCTTTCGCATCTCATTTTAAATCTCATAAAATATCATTTATACCTTCACATTTAGATTTAAGCATTACGAGTAGGTGTAGTTAAAAATCCTTCATCTATTCCACACTTCATGCCATTGTGGGTAGATACTCAATACCTAATTAAGTCACACATCTTGCTCAAATATGCTTCTATCATTAAGGTCCACCTACCAAGGTTTAGCAAAGCTTGAAGTGCAAAGAGTCATCAACCATATATATTAACTTTGTTCATTAGTTCAAAAAAATTGTAAGTCTAATCATAGAGCCTGACATCCTCTTAGGATTTACAACCTACATTTTTGAGACCTAATAGGTTGGCGACTCTGCTGGGGATGCACACAAGGAAAGTATTTTAGCCTATCCAAGTTTAAGGTCAATCTAGGCCTCCCATCACAAAGTCATAGAAATCCATAATTTGTGTAAACACTCAAACACTTGATTGAATAAATGACTCCATTAGGATAAAACAAAGTTCATTCAAATATTAACATTCTTGCTTAGAAGAAGTAGGTGGCAACTCTATCAAAATTTTATGACTGATAACTCAATATCAAGTTAGTAGATTATACCATAGACACCAAAGAATCACAATTTCACCTAAAATGGATGGTAGATGATCCCCGTATAAAGGAAGTCCAAAGAAGAATGAAGATAGGTGGATAGATAAAAAGGGGTCTACTCCTCCAAAGGTTATGGCCAATAAAGGTGGAACAAAATCAACTCAACAGAATTTAAGTAACTGTAACAATCAATAGGACATAGTTGGGCAACCTCTCTTCACACATAACCGTTTTAGTCCCTTGGAGGGGCCATAATTTTAGAAAAATAGGGGGAATCTTTCGAAGGATCATAGTCTTCCTCACTTGAGGTGGATCCTCAATAGATGAGTGAATTCCACACAAATTTTAAAGTTGAAAGAGTATGAAGACAACATGAATACGACTACAGGATAAAACTGGAATATTGTGAAGAAACCCAACATAGAGTAGTAGAACAAACATAACCACTAAAAATAATGATGAACAAACCACCATGGCCTGAATGACCACCCAAGAATTGGAATGACATGTCAACAGAAAAATGGAAGAACTTAGGATGCAACAATTAATAAAAGAGATTAAAGAACTAACCCAACAACTGCTTCAAAAAAATATCCAGTCATTGAAAGGACCAAAGTATATACCTCCCCATAAGCAGGGAGGGAACATCTATCCAAAGGGATCATCTCAGAATATAGGTGTTCCAAGTAATTCAAAAATACCTTCCAATACAATTGGGAATCCAAGCCATACCAATTATGTGCAGTCAAATGTCCCACCACAAACCTCATAGTCATAGAGTACCAACACCATCTCACAATATTATCCACCTCTTGGCCAACAGTATGTCCCACCTCACCAGCATTACATAACTCATCCAAATGTCCATAGCAATATGTACTCCCACCAAAACATCCAATAGAATGTCCATCAACCTTAGTATGGGTTTCAATATTACCCCAACCAACCCAGCCAAAATTCTTATTCATGAGGGCTCCCAAATGTAAATGTGTATAGACAATTGGACTTGTCTAGACATCCACCATGCCAAAACCCAATTGGTAGTGATCTAAGGAATACAGTCCCTAAGTTCTTAGGTAACAATGCAATCACAACAGAGGAACACATAAGAAATTTTAATGCATTCATACAAGATCTTTGTATAGAATATGGAGAAGTTCTCATGAGGCTATTTATGATGTCCTTGACCGAAGAAGCAAAAGATTGGTTTAACACCCTACTTGACACCTCAATCACCTCCTCGGTAGATTTTAAGAATCAATTCATTGAACAATATGGAAATCATTGTGCCCTAGAGTTTTCCCTACACTAGTTAATGAGTATCCAAAAGTACCAAAACAAATCTATTTTTGATTTCAATCAGAGATTTTCTAAAATAAATAACAAAATACCACATGGGTCTAAACTAACTAACTCTTCTACCCTATCCATTTATTTAAAATATTTTGACCCAAAAACTAGATGTGAGCTCAGAAACAAATTCCCTCATACCCTAGCGAGCACCCAAAAAGCTACTATAATATTGAGAATAATAGAAAAGCTACAAGCATGACCACTAAAAGAGATAACATTAGAATCCCATAAAATACCAACAACTACCCAAATAGTCAAGAAAACCAATATAGGAATGAAATACCAAGATTACACGACATGCCATACAAAACCAACTAGAAAGATGGGAGGTCGATTGATAATTATCATAAACAGAACTATAAAGATACCCCAGATCCTTTGAAATAAACCATGGTGTCTGGAATGTGATAGGCCCCATGTACCGAAATAATACATAGTGGCTCAAACCTTAAAAGAAAGTGAATTGTCCCAAAGAACAAAATATAGATTATCTCACTATAAACATGTTGGGATGGGGCCCTCATAAAACTAATGATGGATACTCATCTTCTAAAGAAGGGTATGAGTATGATGTAAATAATCAGAGGTACAATGCTGATTTTGAGACAAGTGTTCTCTGATCCAGAAGAGGACAAAGAAGAAATTTCCTATACATATCATACAACACTGTAGTTCCAATTGAGAATACCAACAGAGAAAGAAAAGAGGGCCGAAACATAAAAAGTTGTGGTAGTAGCTAAAAGAAATGCTTAAAATTTGAGAGGTAGACCCTTAGATGTAGAAAAAGGGACACCCAGTAATGTGTTTATAAAAGAACAATAACACAAAGAAAATGACCCAAATAACCAGAAGAAAGAGGAGAAAGGAAAAATTCAAAAGGATGTACCAAAATAAAACACAAAAACTAAATCAGAAAAAATTAAGGATAATGCTAAAGCTCTAACTAAAGATAAGAAAGTTATCAAACTAGAAAGGACAGAGAAAAAAGTGACTGCCCCCTCTTTTGATATTTCCCAAGCATTAACCCAAATCAAGATGACGATGCCATTAATGGAGATGATGAAGATAGATGAATATAGGGATACTTCCCTCAAGTTAATTTCCAACACATCCCACAAACAACAAAATTAGAACAAGGACAAGAGTAGTAAGGTCAACAATGTGGAATGAGAAACCACAAAAACACTAGAGGTTTACTTGGGTGACACTCTTCCAAAGAATCCCTCTCAAGTGGATCCATTTTACACTACCCTATTGATCAATAAAAAAATGGTGAAAAACTACATGATTGACTTAGGGGCATCCATCAACATCGTCCCTATGGCTATCATGAAGGAACTAGACTTGTGGGTGAACACTACCTATGGAAAATGTTACACCATGGATAATAGGTTAGTTCTAGTGGTTGGAGTGATATGGGATGTGGAATTGAAACTATCATCATACCCTAAGGAAACATATATGATAGACATCACTGTGGTGGATACTCCTCCTTATTATGGATTTTTGTTATCTAGAAAATGGATTGCAACAGTAGGTGGAAATGTAGTTTGGGACTCCATTGAATTGTTCGATGCATTCTCAATCAAATATATTGAGAGGTCTAAAAACATAATGGCATATTTCTTGTGTAACATGGCTCTCAAACAAGATGATAATACATTATCTGGAATCATTGAGGTTGAATTCAAAACAAGACCTGCTATCCCAAATAATATATACAACTGGTAGGTGTTCAATGATGATAAAGATTTGATCAAATTCCTCCAATGTATTGATCAATATGAGTCTCAAGAGATAGACTTCAATGTGTTTGTAGAAAAGGTAGAATATGGAAAAGAAATAGTCTTTGGGAAGGAAGAGGTAAAACTCAAAACTAACAAGATCCCAAAAGTACTTGTGGTATTAGAAATAGTATTTGATGGATAAGACAAGTTCAATCTAAAGCCTACGTATATTAAACAGGATGATGTTGAAGAGATTTACCTAGGAATAAAAATTTCCCGCAAGAAAGTGCATATTGGCAAGAGGGTCAGTCCCCAAGTAAGAGAGATGCTCATAATTCTTCTTTGAAAGTATAAACATTTTTTTTCTGGTCATATGATGACCTCAAAGCATATAGAGAAGATCTCTTTCAGCATGAGATTCCATTAAAGTCTGATGCTAAACCTTTTAGGAAAAGTGAATGACCCATAAACCCTACTTTGGCACCAAAAATGTACTAAGAGCTTATGAAGTTAAGGGATGGATCCATCATTAAATGAATCAGGCACTCCTCTTAGGTATCTAACTTGGGCCCATGAGAAAGAAGAATGGAGATATAAGACTTTGTGTGGACTTTAGAAACCTAAATATGGAATCACTTATAGACAACTACCCTTTTCCAAACATGGAGGCAATGTTGTAGAGAGTGACTGGATGTGAGCTTCTATCCATGATGGACAGTTTCTCAAGATATAATTAGGAAAAATTCAAGGAGTCTGAGTAGTATAAAACTACTTTCACCACACCTTGGGGAACATATGTCTAGATGTAAGAATGCCTTTTGGCCTTACCAATGTTGGAGCCACATTCCAAAGGGCTATGGATGTGGCCTTTACAGATTTGATCAATGATATAATAGTGGTGTATCAGAATGATCTGATGGCATATTCTAAGAAAACCTAAGTTCATTATGCACAACTAGAGAAGATATTTATCAAGGAACTTGAATATGGCATCTTCCTAAACCCAAAAAAGTGTCATTTTGTTGTCACAGAGGGAAAATTATTAGGGCATGTTGTCTCAAAGGATGGAGTACAAATTGATCCAGAAAGGATGGAAGTTATTGAAAAAATCCCCATCCCTAAGAATGTGAAAGTTATTCAATCCTTCTTTGGAAAGATCAACTTTGTTTGGAGATTTATTTCAAACTTTCTAGAAATTGTGAAACCAATCTCCAAGATGCTAAAAAAGGGTGCACAAATTGATTGGACGAGGAAGATCATTGATGCATTTATTTCAATTAAAATATCTGTCAAAAAAGCACATGTGTTAAAGTCCCCATAATTTTACAAACCCTTCCAAATATTCTCCTTTGCATCATTCCACACCATAGCAACCATGATGTTACAAAAGAATAGTGATGGACATGAAAAACCTATTTTGTTCTTTACTAAGTCATTACAAGGAGCTGAATTGAAATATGACATCACCAAGAAGTAGGCTTATGCCTTAGTAAAAGTGGTTAATGCATTTAGGCCTTATCTAGTAGGGGGAAAAGCCATTGCTTATGTACCAAATGCTATAGTGAAAGATGTTTTCTCACAAACAGAGGTGATTGGAAGAAGGTGTCACTGGATTAACTGTATCTAAGAGTTCAATATCAACATCCAAATTACTAAACTGGTGAAAGGGAAGGGATTAGCAAAGTTGATGGTTGAATCAAACCTAGAAGCTACACATATTTACACCACTGAAGGAGAAGAAACTTGGGTATCAAGCATAGAAAATAAAAAATGGTACACAGACATTGCATAATACCTCAAACACCTGAAATGTCCAAAAGGGTTAAATGATAACCAGAGGAGAACACTAAAGCTTCATGCACCAAGGTATGTCTTTTTGAATGGATATTTGTATTGGATGAATAGAGATGGTGTGTTATTGGCCTAGGGTATTCAATGATGCATACAATTATGCAAGAAAATGTGAAGTATTCTAGAGATCTTTTGGTAAACTGCAATATCAAGGAGCATTACCATTAATAGCTCCATTCCATTAGTGTGGAATTGATTTCATAGGTGAGATCACTAATAAATATAGCGGTGGGTATAGATGAATCTTGGTAGCTACTAATTACTTCACAAAATGGATAGAAGCCATACCAACAAAGCGAGCTACTAGCAAGGTTGTAATAAATTTCTTGTTGGAAAAAATCATAACCATATATTTGGAGTACCTATAAGGATGATAACAAACAATGGTATGTGTTTTAAATTAGAGGAATTCAAAAGGTTTTGTGAATCATATGGTATAATAGTTTCATATGCTTCCCCATATCACCCCAAGCAAATGGACAAGTCGAGTTCAATAATAAAATTACTACATGAAGATAATCCAAAGGATGTTGGAAACTAATAAGAAGGCATGGGACTCTAAGTTGAGAATAGCAATCTGGGTAGACATGATCACAATAAAGAATGCTACTGGAAAGTCTCCTTTCAAGCTGGTATATGGGACCCAAGCTAGGATGTCTTTACAAAACCTTTTACTAGTATACAGGTTCATATTGTGGGAAGACTTATACATCTCAAAACCTATGGACAATAGAATGGAATAGTTAGAAAATTTGGATGAAGTTGGGAATCTAGCACAAGAGAATAATCAAAAGTTGCAATCATAGATGAAGTACTTGTCTGATAAGAAAGAAAATGAAAGAAAGTTCCAATAGGGGATATGGTTCTCATGTGGAATGCTAAGGGCCAGGAGAAAGGAAAGCATGGGAAATTTGAATCCTTATGGCTTGGACCATTTATCATCACTCACAAGTGGGGTGAAGACTCATACTATTTGCAAAACATGGTAGGAGAAAGCCAATAATTGCCAATGCAGCACAATTCTTGAAGCATTTATTTTCTTAAAAAGAAACTCTATTCCATGCACATTAGTTATAGGACCCCCTTTTCTTTTCTTTTTTACCACCTCGTCCATGGTTTGCATCCTAGAGTAGATCTCAATTCTTGCAATGACCTCACAGTCATTCATCCCTAGTTGGAGCCACTGTTGGAACCAAAATTCAACCCCAAAAATTTTACCAATTCTAGCCACCTTAGTATGACCACTCTATTTTACACTGTATGCATTCATCCTCATGACCATCATTTCTATATATATAAGCCTAAAATATTATAGCTATAGTTCCCCTAACCCATTCTGTTACGTCTCAAACTCTGATGCTTCTTGTTTTTGGCTTTGTGTGGATTTGATATATGATTGGATGTGTGTGTGTGGTAGGTTACATAATGAATACTATAGTATTTTTGGTGTGATGAAATATGAAATGTTATTTTAATTTAAGAAAAGTTGAATGCTTAGAAATACAATTTATTTCGAATATGATGAAAAATGGAAAATGCTATTTGAATTCATGAGTTTTGATATTTTGATTTACATCTTTATGTGGATACTAATCTATTGATGTGTGCCTGAGGGTATTGAGATGTAGGTCATTGAAGACCAAGGGTGTGGCTAAGGAGAGAAGGTTAGCTTCATGGAATGGTATAGTAGGAACGAAACTCTCGCATACACACACATGCACATAGTGTCATTTAAATGCATGTTGCATTAATTTAAATTTGATGCATAATTCTATGTTTTTCTTAGTGTTTATGTTAATTTATGAAGTGGAAATAATAGAAAGTAATCTAGTTTAAATAATTTTCTTATGAAAATAAGTGCACATGTTTTGTTGAGTAAAAATAATTTTACTAAAGTTGTTTATTAGTTGGTGAATTATTATTTATAGTAGAAATGTAATATATTATTTACAATATAGTGGTATTCATTTACTTAGTTAATTGGAAATAAATGAATATAGTGAAATTAAAAGTAATCTTCGGTAAAGAAAGGAAGCATTGGGAAAATAAATTTAATTGGAATTTCAAGATTAGGTTTGGGAAATATTTAAAAAAAGAGAAAGATGAATAACGCGAACACAACGGTTCTTGAATAATTTTCTTGATTTTTCTCTCCAATTGCAATTGAATGGCTGCCATTAGATGTTTTAATTTTCCATAGAATAGAAATAAGGAAATAAGAGGAGGAGTACAAGAAAAAGAAATGAAGGAAGACTATTCATAAAACAAATTGCAAGGAAGGAGAGCTACAAGAAAAGAAGTAAAAGAAGGGCATTTTTAGTTGGAGGCAAACTATCCAGGTATTTAAAATCTCTCTTATTAGTTTTTATTAAATTTTCATAATCTCATAAAAGAATTCCTATGTTGTTCAAGAATTTAATTCTTTTGAAAATAATTGTACAAAATCTTTGTAATTGTGTTTATGTACCAAAAATTTAATGGTACAATCTTTTTAAATCTCTTATGTGTTATTTATAATTTTTACAACCTCTCTATATTAAACACCTTATCTCCATATTATCTTTTCTTTTTGGATGAATTTTTGAATAAATCATATTCCAGATTGGGAAGATATAATATATATGTCTAAATATATATACATATATATATCTATACACATACAATAATTTTTGTATATATATATATATATATATATATATAGATATATCTAATGTGTATTTAAATTTGATATATCGAAGATGCTTTTTACAGTTTGTATGAACGTTGTTTGTTTTGAATTTAATTTAAAGGAAGTCAAAGTTTATGCAACAGGACGGGGGACTTGCCCCTGCCGCACCTTCCACATATGGGGAAGGGCTGCTCTATGGGGGAAACACTGTATATGTGTGTGTTTATTTGTATAATGCATTGTTAACACAACAAATTTCCTTCTTCCAGTTATATTTAATCTTGTTTAATGGCATATTCCTTTTATTGAGTATATTTGCATATATATATATATATATATATATATATATATATATATATAAAGAGAGAGAGAGAGAGAGAGAGGGAGAAATCTGTTGTGTTTGGTTTAAATGATAATAAATAGATTCATACTAATATTTTAGGTGGGCTTATATACAATTTTATATCTATATATATATATATAAGTGTATACATATATATGTATAAATATTTATATAATTATATTTGGATAATTTGTAGAAAGATAATTATATTTGATAGATTTCAAAGAAGGGCAAATATTCAAATGAATTTGAAGTGGTTAATCAAATAGGATATTTTATTGCAAATTATTGTATTACTTGTCAATTCCATTATGAATAATTTTTAATGATATTTATAATGGATGAAATTATAAAATGGAGAAAACAAAAGAAAATGTACATTTAATTGATTCATGAATTAGGTTAAATATTAAATGGGGTTAATTCACTACAATTTGTTTATGATTTTTATAGTGGATGTTTGAATAAATGTATTTGATTATTTGGTATGCTTATTGAAATTATTACTTTGCAATGGTTGTTAGTGATTCCAGGTTGTTTGTTCGAATATAATGTAATTGGTTATTTAAAATGTTCCTTGTACTAATATTTAAATGTGCATAAGTTATTTGTATGGGTTTAAGTATGAAAATGACAAGTAACTTATGTGGGTAAATTTTGTACTTAGTTAATTATGAAATCAGTTAAAATAGTTTCTTTTATTATCTTTTAATTTTTTCACAAATGAGTGCAATGATTAAATGTAACATGCCAATTTAAATGTATTTTTTTAAAATTATTACTTTCAAATGTATATGTTATATTTTAATTAAATTTATTTATTTTGAAGTAAACAAATGTATATGCTAGGAATCATAAATTAA
>VDFB02000003.1:133352880-133420958 GCA_007258455.2 Sequoia sempervirens
TGTTTTATGTAAAACTGAAAAGAACATGTGTTGTATTCACAAAGCTTACAAACAATCACAATTTTCTACAAGCCCAAACCATGACTCATAAAACTCTAAACTTAAAATTTTTCAAAAGTAAACTTAGGGGATAATAATAAGACTTAATTAACTGCAAATACTTAAGACAAGTGCAAGGAACCTCATATTTCAATTGCCACCAAAGCTAGTTTATTTTTCCTCCCTTTCCAATGATAACATAAAAATCTCAATCTTAGCCACCACATTCCAAAAAGGAAGGCAATGTGAACAAGCATAAATAGAAGCATTATGAACTAGAAGGGAGCTATTAAAAATACATGTTTTGTCCACAAAAGAAAGGATTTGTCCATCAAAATCTAGTATCCACTAATAGAGTCAAATTCTTAAAGTCCCTCAGCTATATGACTGCCCTTTTAGAGTTGTTAGTTACAACTCTCTTACAAATGGGCTTTGTAGAGAAGGAAATATTTTTGAAGCATAAGCTTTTTGGAATGAAATTGCTGATGGGGTTTGATGCCAGATATTGTTCCCTGTAACTTGATGATTAATGGGTATGCGAATTCAAG
This sequence comes from Sequoia sempervirens, assembly GCA_007258455.2. Lineage (NCBI taxonomy): Eukaryota > Viridiplantae > Streptophyta > Pinopsida > Cupressales > Cupressaceae > Sequoia > Sequoia sempervirens. Next base: position 133,353,468 of record VDFB02000003.1, read on the forward strand.
GAAGGTAAGATGCAGTAAAGACAAAGTATTATTTCCTATGGCTTTAAACTCAGTCTATGTATCTTGTTGAAGTTGATTAACATAGAATACAATGTATTAATAATCACCTACAATCGTAGTGACCTTGCAAGTAGAAGACAATTTCAACCTCTAGGAGTATTGTGAAAAGCTTTTGAGTCCAGGTCTCTAGTGGTGATAAGAAAGGTACAATGATAGTAGTAATAGTAAAGGCTATGATTTCACTAAAGACAATGACCTTGGTGTTCTAGAAAATAGTCTATGGAGTGCATTACACTGATCATAGCAAGTGATGAAAGACTAGATTTTAGGAAAGCAAGAGTACACGAAGAATTTCTAAGAGACTTCCCACCATGCGGACCCTTTAAGGGTATGTTCAGTGAATGAGGACATTTTAATAGTCTCTTCATCATAAAAACTACAAGGATAGGTGCATCAGCTGAAATTTAAGATAGTCATGAGGACAAAGGAAGAAGATCATATGTTTCATAGTGCATCTCAAACTAAATTAGGCAATGACAACATTGTTCCCAAAACATTAAAATTTTGAATATGCAAGACTGTTTCACTAGTTTCTACATTAGTTCCTGCAGAAGTGGTCATGAAGTCATAAAGGATGTAGTTCCTATGCCCACATCTAATTTTAGTTTTAGGATAGCTCAATGATAACCTTAGCATGGAGACAAGTGATCTACTAAGAACCAAGTGACAATCTATAAGAAAACTATCAGTTGATAGTGATTGATGGCATGGATTGTTGAAAGGATAAGTTCTAGAGACAATGAAAAGTGACCAGATAAGGACCAGTGATCTATGAGTAAGGTAAAGGGAGACAAACCTCTTATGTCAGGTATGAAAAAGACAAGAAGAAAATGATAGAAGACAATTACATGTTTCAAAAGGAGGCAGTCAAGATTAGAATGGTAGTCAAGATCATAGTGGACATTCAAGGCATGAAAAGGACAATCATGACTGTCCAGGACTATATTTAAAACCATACAGAGGCATAAAGGATAGTCTATGAAGGGAACCTCAGGTTGAAGGTCAATCTAAAAGGGCAGTACAATGAGAAGCATAAATGCAAGACATTGAATATGGCAGTGTCAAAAATGACAACAAATAGACAAGATCATTTGGGGGCTATGTTGACAGGATTCCTGGTGATACTTCTGTTATTATTTTTGTGGAGGATTTCTATCATAAATTCTTTAAGTCAATTCCTACCCAGATGAAGATTTAATGTCTAGCTTTAGTTCATTTTTGACAAATATTTAATACTCTGTGGTGAACAAAAGTATATGAAAAATAAGTTGAGCACTTGAAGAGCACAGAGATATAGGGAGAAAGGGTAGTATATTTCCAAGTAATAGAGATATGAAGAGCATGGAGGGAAGACCTAGGCATGCTCTAATGAATACCAACACAACAATTTGATGAAATACAAGTACACCATCAGTCAAGCACATTGTTATGAAAAAAAATTGAGATAACAAATGACAAAGAGAACAACCAAGGTAATGAAAAAGATTAGTAAGAGGACCATGGCTTATGTTTGTGAGGACATGGAGAAGGAAGACCTTAAGAGAGTGACACATGTGGCATAAGGCTTGTCCTAAAAGATCTCCCATGCCTTGTTAGAGCATTTATTCATTTTCAAATATTTTCCATGTGGTCTATGAAATAATTCAAGAGTAATTATGAGTTTTTGTAGAGGTAGAGGTCAGTTATGCTTTATCCAAAGCATCTAGGGAAGTTTGGTGAGTTGTGCAACAGATGGAGAAAATTAAGGGCAGTTTTGACCTAGTTTGGAGCACCTCCAAGCTTAACTAATCTAAAGACAACAAAATTATTTTGGAACACATCCTAGCATTGTAAGCCTAAGATTTGTACTTCTACAGATAATCCCAGCACATTAATAATATATTTATATACATGCATTTATATGTTAAAATAATACATACTTGATTTGTTCATGTGTACCACTAGAAGTTGCATTTGATATTGCCCATGCTGCTTCTTTCTTAATATCAAACTCAACAGTTTGAAGGAGTTGAACAAGTGGAGGAATGATGTTTGCATCGATCACAGCCTAAAAACCAAAATATTCATTAACAAATAACAAGCCTTAAATAATTTAGTTTCACACCATTCAACAAAGATGCTTCTCTAGTCTAGATAACAAATAGAAAGACCCGAATTTGTTCTTTGTTGCCTACGGTTATGATTGAAATGGTCGAACAAGCTTCCTTCTTGATGCTCTTCTTGTGATTATGGGTTAGAAGAGCTAATAGGAAAGGAAGTGCTTTATTGTTGATTATGTACTGAAATTAAATGAAACACCATAACATAAGTCAATGAAATAGTACAATGAAAACATCATACACTTGCAAAAAGAATAATTAATTATTGATACATGAAGATCTAAAGAAAATGTCAATATAAACTTATAATAGTTCCAATATCACTAGTTACAACACTAATGAGATGAGACCGGCTTTTGTAAAAAAGAACAAAATGGTTTGAAATTTGATGTCCAACATTCATTTTGAATTTGGGCTTCTTAGTGAAATAAGAAGAACCAAGAACCTTTAAAATGAAAGATCCTAAGATCCACAAATACATAAGAGCAAACTTATCTAAATAATAATGACAAAGATGTTGTATTCAAATGTAAAATATTTTTTCATAGGTTCTATTTAGTCATTCAATGATCAACTAAACAATCACTAGAAGTGGATGTTCTTGCACCCTCTCCAAAATTGGATGCCTTTGGGCTAAATAGCTTAATTTCATAAAAATGTTGGGCCTATACTATTTTGAGGACTCTCTAGGACTATAGATTTGTATAGCCATGAATACAAAGTAAGCCCATAGTATTCTCGAAATTACACAATCACTTCAATACCAGATTGTAAATTTTCTTGGTCATGATGTTTAATTTTTTACTTGAACATTACACTAAAACAATTGATCCTCAGATGTGTTTTAAAAATCACTACTACTTGCAAAACAAGAGGTTTTCACACCATAAAAATGAGTACAAATGCTTGTAGAAAAAAAATGTTAGTTTAGTTTTGCATCAATCGGCTACCTGGATGGTGATGGTAAGCCCTAGGATATTTGCATTGCATAAAGAAGATTAGCAAGAGGTAAAACCGTGAGAGAAAGGATACAAGGATAAGCAGGTATGTGAAGTTATTCCTCCAAAGCATTGATGAATAAACAACACCTAGACAAAAATAAAAAGAAATTATATCAATATTCTCTAGTAACCAAAATTAGACAATGAAATTGAGCAATACACTTACCGGGTTCTCGTCACAATTAAAACACAACATTATCTAAAATAGTAATTCCTAATTAATAACAAACTCAGAGAGGGGACTAATCCAAGGAAATGGAACGAGTGTTGCTAATTCAAGGTTGTAGTTTTATGTTTTGAAAGAAAGATTCCAAAAAAAAGTTCTTAAGATAAATTGGTAAGAGGGTATAAAAATAGTACACAAAGAAACAAAAGTAGAAAAAGTACACAAATTGACAACATTGAGCCTATCTTGATCTGCATTATACATAAAAATCACAATCAAATGAATCATCTAGAAAACCAAATGTTGGTGTGCATACATAAATCCAGAAGCCAAGGAACATGGGATGAAAGAAGTGGAAATTGTAATTACTCGAGCTACGAAAATTGACTTAGCTACTATTATAAGTTATTCTAAAATAGAAGAAAATAAAAAAAATGTCTCATGAGAAGATTTCAAGCAAAGGAGAACAATTTAAAGGTCAACTCTCAAGAAACGTAGAACAAAAAATACAACTGTAATGGAGTAAAGCATTTTGTAAAGTTGAAAACTAAATTTTGTATCTAGAGATGATGTGACATTGAAAACCTCCATCTCCCTAACATTTTCTGCTCAAAAACGTTTCGAAAATGGAAATTTCCTAGAAATTTACTAGATGCTTCAAGAAATATTTCCAATAGAGTTTTCTCTGGAAACTTCATTTGAGCGTTTCCTAAATGTTTCTAGTATAGACAAGCATTTTTACTCTCAACAAAACTCATTTTTGCAGGGTTTGCTACACTCTAACCAAAAAGAAGGAAAGAAAGTTTAATTTAAAAACTCAAAGCATTACAAACTCTATAAGTAGAAGAGAAAGGAAAAAGAAAATGAACCAGCATTTGAGAATCAAAAGGATGCTAGCTGAAATAGAATATTTATCACTTTTTTTTCAGCTCTTATCTCAAAGACAACTTAAAATAAAAGAATGAAAACTTTTAGCTTTGGAAAATTATGTTATGAAGAAAACTAAAGTTGAAATTACCAACAGAAAAGCAACTCAAAGTCCATAGAGGACTTAGAATAATAGAATATTGACTTGGGTGGTCCACAATTTGCTAATAATTTTTCCACTGACAATCACAGTCATACTTCACCAAGCTAGCCCCCAACCAACTTCAAGCCTGAGAGGGAAAGACCACATTAACATCTTGACTACAAAATTGAAAGTATATGTCTCAAATTGGAAGAATATTAAATATATATTTGATATTCTTCAGAAGCTTATTAATTCAAGGAGATATCTTTATATCTTGGGTATGTGCAAGATCATCATGCAAAAAATAGGCCCTTAAGTGGCAAAAAATTCAGAAAAATTAGTGTTAGGCAACTTGACATAAATATTTGAATAAGTTATCTATATTATTTCAAAAATATGTAAGAATAGAATTTGTAGAAAATTGAATGTAGTTTCTAAAATACTAGGTTTATTTAAAAATAAATAAAATCTATTTGGTGAAAATTTGAAATTTCAATGCAGTAGTACTTAAATTTCATGGAAAAATAAGAAGTAGGTGTCTCTGACCACCCTAACCATAATAAAATGATAATATTTTTTTGTAAGATTTTATGTATAAGTAGAGGACTCATGTCCCGATGTGATGCATATTTTTGTAATTTTTTGAGTGATTATTAATTATGAATTTTTATTACAACTTTTATAAAATATAAAAACTCGTTCACCACCCTTAACTTAGTCAAAACTTCATGAATTTATTTTTATTTTTAATCCTATAGTATGTGAAGCATGAATCGCATGTTTTGATTCAAAAATATGATACCGCTTTGAAAGTTATAGATGTTTTTCAATCAGCCTATCGATCGACTCTTTGTCATAATTCTAATAGAAAATGAATAATAATTATTTATTAAATTCAAATTAAATCATAATTTATATTTTTGGAAAGCTGAGAATCTCCTCTAAAAATCCTTTTCGTTTCATTAATTTTGGGTGAAAAAAATGTCGTCAACCACATACCCTACAAATATTGCCACTTTTTGGCGTACCATGATCCTGCACATACCCTCTTAAGAGAATTTATATATGAACTTCCAAAGAGATTATAGCAGCTCCCAATGATCACCATTGCAATAAATGTCATATTGAACATCAAGATCAGAACATTTAGAAACCTCTAAATTGACATCAATGTGCTTGGAATCTCAACTGTGGATGCCACTAAAGCATGTCAAACTCAAACAAAGGCAGCACAGGGAAGACATGCAAATTTTTTGACAATGGTAAGGATTTAATTAAATAGAGGAAACTAGAGGTTAGTTTGGAAGCTATTAATACTATGGCAACATAGTCCATAAATTATGTGTTATGATCTCTTGTTCTAGTCAAGGATTATTCTAATGATTTAAAATTTTGGAGATGAAATGGTAGACACAGCGGCCTATCTTATAGCACTCCAACAAGGAAACAAAATGTTATTTTTCTTTAGTAGTAGCATAACAAATAGTCTTTGAAAAATCTTGACTACTAGGTTCAAAATCCCTAGAAAGTTGTGGTTCCTTTAGGTGAAAAACTCCAGCTCACATTCTATTTTAGACTGTATATATATACTAATACAAACCTTTCTTTTTTGTGAACAAGTAACAAAAAGTACAATCATGATATTTGTGAAATAGCCTTGATTGCATCATCTATCTATTGCCTATTGGTAAGGCAGGACAATTGCCAAGACAATGACCTAGGCTTTGATCCTTGGGCTTACTCTATGTTAAGAGTCATTAATTTGGCTGCAATTTTGGTCCTGCTCATCACCAATCTAATTTAATGTTGCATTGTTAGAGGATCTTTACCATTAAGACCTCTCAATATGGGTATGGAAATTTTATGCAATGATAACATAGGGTATTTGAAGTTTAAACTTTTATTCTAACCCAAACCATAAAAGTTCCTTTGGATGTTGAATAAGTTCTAAGCTTAATACCTAATCACTTAGCCTAAAACTCATGATGGATTAAGTTCTAAAATTAGTCCCTAAAATTAAATAAAAGGTCATGAACTAAGGAGCTAAGTTTAGGTATGACTATTGTATCTCTAACCTCTCTTGTGAAAATATGTATCAATATGTAGTTTATATCTAGTGGGTTTTGTTCTAACTGTAATGCAGATTGATTTCCATGATAAAAAACAAGGTTTAAGCCTCATTGGGCATGATCCTCATGTTAAGGAAGCTGCAATAATGGGGGCCTAATCAGAAAAGGTTGTGTGCAAGTTCTAGCTACATTTTCAGGGAATAGACAAATTGGATGTAACTTTTTAATTGAACCATACTCTGCACTTGATAATGTATTCTCCAATACATAGAATAAGATGGATGATAGTAGATAGTTGCTACACACAAAAAAAATACTAATTCAATGATAAAAAAAATTAGTACACAATTATGCATTGGTCAATAAATAAAGAAAATATACATCCTAAGATCAAATTAGATGTGTGCCATGGTCACAACAGATGAATTGTGATTTTCTTATGCTGTAATGACTTTCAGACACTATGAGATCAAAGTTGCACCCATTTTCCCTATGTCCCGATTACAAGTACTCTTAGGGATGTCTTTGTACTAATTAAAAAGGTTTATCATTTCTCCCCCTCTGTTGTATCTTAGTCATTTGATTTGATTTAAAATAGTTTATATTAATTTATGAAATTCAAATTATTTTGTATGCTTTCTTGTTATTTTCTTGTGTTACCCTCTTTGTTATTGCTAGGCATTTGTTGTTGTTTTGCAAACATTCAACTTCTATACAAATTGTTATTTTTGTGCACCACATATGACAATGCAATTGTGTAGACCATATTGTGGTTGCACCAAAGTCCAACAAGTGTGATTTCAACCTATCTAGATTTCTAACCTAAGTAAAATTTCCATTTTTGAACCCTATTCTATCAGTAACAGATATTTCAAATTCTCATCCTAATGATGGATCAAGAGTGTGCTCCAAAATGTTGATTCAAAAATTGACACAATTTTCTACCAGAAGCTCTTTAGTTACCTATAATGGAGTATGAAAATACCATATCTTTGGTTTTGTTAGTAATTAATTTATCAGATTTTGCATTCCTTTTAGTAATTAAAGTTTCCTTCTTTTTAATAAACATAAAAATGCTAAATAAAGTAGCAACTACACTTTAGTTTTTTTAATTAGGCCAAATTGTTAGTCTAGCTAGAACATTAGTGTATTGTATAGGTCAATTTGATTTAGTACTTTGAGTAGTTTAATTTATACACTACAATACCAAGATAGGAAGATAGCTAAGAAAGCAACTCCAAAAAGATAATTTTTAGTTGAACTTTCTATAACAGATTTATATGCATGTAAAAGAAGCAAAGTGAAAGGAGTAGTGTTTTTAGCATAGAAAATAAAAATGGAGTTTAGAAATATATGGTGCATGTCATCCACAAATAATATAGAGTTAAAAATTAACATCCTAGACCAAATCTTTAGCACTAGTAAAATACTAATTCCATAAGCATGCACTGATAAAATATCCCTATGAATTCAGAGAAAACATTCTAGCAAAAATGGAGTTTTGGTTTTATTGAACAATAAAAATTACCATAATCCTTTCCATCAAAATAGCCACAAAAATACATATCTAAACAAAGGGCGGCAATGCAATGAAAAAGTGTTAGAAGAAAAAATGCATTCATAGTGGCTCACCTCGATTGACTGACCATGAAAAATGTCCTTTTGCACAACACTAGAGGTTCCTGCATGGAAATGAAATCAAGTCAAAATGAAGCAACATTTGTAGAAAAATGAATACCTTATCCAAATACAAAGGTCACATTCTTTTATTACTCTGGTCAACAATGTAAATAACAAATGGCATGAAAAGTTTCAAAGGAAATGTTTCTGTTGGCAATTCCAATAAGGAATTTTTCTCTCAAAGCAACTAGGAAAATTGAAATGCTTGCCAAAATTTTGTAGATTTACAATTAAGGTATCTAAAATACAAATTATGATGTTCATTAAATTTATTATTTAGCACTTGCAATTTATACAAGAAATTTCAATGAAACTAGCATCACATTTTATTTCATCAACTACATTGAACCCATATAGAAATGTGGCATTTGAAAGATCCTTCCAAGGATTCACTTGCAATAATTGTGCTTTTGTTCATCATATAGTAAAATACATCTTCATTTTTCATATAGATGTTGAATAAAATTTTAAAATACTTCACATAACAAAAGAAAAAGCAAAAAAGCAAATGTCATACAAGCTAAATTTGTATAGAGCAACAACGCTTGGATTTTTTAATCATTATGGACATCCATGCCAAAGAAACCTTGTGTTTTCTTAAATTCTTTTCACAAGATGAAAAATAGATATAAATGTTTAGATATAGTATCTAAGACTAACTGAAATGAATGCAAAAAATAATCATTTTGAGATTAACAGATTAGAATAAATGCTAGAATGGGAAGGATACGAGAGGATGCATCAGGTACTTCCATATTTTTCTATCATTGTTGACTGTAATCATGGATCCAATTGACCTCTTCTTGTACATGAACACTAACCAATGATACCTGCTGATGTCAAAAAAGAAGTATGCCAATGGAGGACAACTGATGCAAGGTCATATTCAGATGACACAAGAACAAAATATTCCCACGAATATGCTGACTATGCAGACCTATAATGGAGTTGAGTGTTATACGGACTGTATGACTAGTATGGAATTTTTCTATTGAATAAAATTTTCTCAAATAATAAGTGTTTTATATGAAAATAGAAGTTTTTGGGCCTTCTAGACTCAATCATGAGGTCCGTTTCACCCCAATGCGCACCTTGCAAATTATCAAGCTCAAATCACGCTCAAATATAAGAAGGGGTTTTGCAATTCTGAAGCTCTGATACCATGTTAGAGTCACTCAAGGACTAAAGCCTCCAAGATCATCTGAAAAAACCAAAAACAATCTTCTACAAGAGGGAAAAGCAAGAACATGAAATTGCAACAATGGATGCAAGATATGTGGCCAATATGCAATACTCAAGATTGCAGTGATATATTGAACTTACACGCTCAACTGAGATACCATGCACATATGAAGCCTTGCTTATATAAGCAAGGGTGATGGTGTACCAACATTAAATGGTTGCAATAATTAAATGACATGATCCAATATTAAAAAACCTAGGACACAAGCATTAAATAAAAACCAACTAGATAAGTGACAACTAATGCTTAACTAGAAAGATTCCCCCCTAATTAATGCTAACTAGAAAGATTCCCTCCTAGGACCTAAGTGGACTTAACAATGTAAATAGAGCCTAGATAAGACTAGATAGGAAAATACCTATTACACCAACATAGACAACCCAGATTTTGATCCAATCTGGCTTGCATTCAATGTCTAAATCTGGTCCTCTATGGGTTTGGCCAAGGCCCTGCCCACATTTTGTGGGTCCATCCCAGATGAATCTGAGGGGGATTTGGGTCGATTTTGTGAAAAACATGCAAATTTTTATTTTTTCAAAAAAATAAAATTAATTTTTCTAACTCAAAAGTGTCATTCACCCCCAAACCGTAAAATGATGCATGCCATGAAGGTTTGTGTGGCTTTTAAGGTTTTAATTTTGGTATTATTGTGAATATAAAATGATGTACGCCATGAAGGCTTGTGTGGTTTTGGAGGTCTTATTTGGAGTGCCCCTCAACCCTGCTGAGGTTGTTGCCCCAAAACGCCCCCTGGGGGAATTTCCCCCAAACTCCCATTAAATTCATTTGATTTTCCAAGTACTCTACAAGTCTAAGTTTCCAAATTTTCCTACAAGTCCATCTATAATATCATCATCCAATTGGACAATCTACCTTGATGTTACTCGATGCTTACCTACAAGGAGAAATGAAACAATGTAGTTGATTTTAATATATAATATATATCATGACATTCGAGTTTGACTAATTGACATTCTAATATTTTTTATTTTTATGATGATTTTGTTTATTATACAATATATGATGCTATGCGTGGTATTTTGAACTTAATTACTGTTGTAAATATGTATATATTTCTGATTTTTATATGTTTTTTGTAGGATGATCCCAACCCCCAAATAAATTTTAATGGCACCAATTCTAGAAAACACACATAAAAAGCAATATACATTTTATAAGGCAATATCCAATCAATGACTAAGATGCATGTTGTTTGAATCTATTGGCTAAGCTTAGAATATGTAATGTGGTATATGTCAATTAGCTTAAAATGTATGACTCTTTAGAACTCAAGAGGAGTTTCCAAGCATTCACCATGTAGATACCATGTTAGATCTTCAACCTCCTTTCACTGACATGTAGTTGAATGTCATAACCAGACCCACTAGATAAAACTGACCACTATTTACTTGGCCTGAAAGGCACATTATACAGCCAAGGCACTTTCCCCATCATCTATTACAGAAACTAGACACGATTTCATTTAAGTAGAAAGAAATTGGTGATTACAAAAACCATGATAAAAAACTGAAATTGCGATTCTAACTTGTACAACTTTCTTTGTGTGTCACATGTAGAGCTAGCAGATGTCATTGTTATTTTTTTCTATTGTAAATGTATAGCGCATGTCAAGTTTATATTTTTTATGTTGCACACATGCATTTCGCACATCATATTGCATAGAATTGTAAATTTATTAACATTTTGTAAACTACTAATTAATGTTCAAAGAAAACTGTACAACAAAATTTACTTGTGGTAAACTCTTGCATTCTACTTCCTCTCTCCATGAGCATGCTGATGTTATTGGAATCATCAAATATTTGAAGTTTTGTGACCAAATCAACTAACCCATTCATAAGGAAACTCTTGTAGCCTGCCCTAAAGTTGTGGTTACTACAATATGGCTAGTATATAATTATAAATTATTCTAGTGTCTACTCAGCAATGTCTGTTAATGAGACTTCATCATGCCATGGTTTTCATTCAATCTCCAAAGCATATCTACTCACGCCTTAACACCTTGGCTAGAATAGTACAAAGTTTTTTTTCCTTTTCATCTCAATTTCTTAACTTGGGCCTTAAATGCATCATTCATTTCATCAATAGAAGGTAAATGGGAATTCTTTTATATGTGATACAAAATGTATTGGAAGAATCTTCATCAAACTTAGACAAAATTCAGGTTATGATGAACTCTCATTTCCCAGATATTTTGTGTGCTTGCCTACCTTGTAGTCTCCAAGGTGTACAATTGTTTTGTACATAATTATCAGTTATGTATTGCACCATCACTGGTTGTATTGTACTTGAAGTTGCAGGATATTTTGTCTCCCTAGTCTGGGTACACATTCATGTAACATATAATCTTATATGGATAAGATATTCCTGGATACATAATGAATACCCATATATCCAATATATTTGGATAGGGCACCATATGCAAAACATTCAAAATTTTCCAAAAATAAATTACACACATATTAATAAAGACACAAACACAATATAATAAAATAAATATAAAAACCAAAATATATATTAATATAACTAAATATTTGTATAGTTATGTTCGATACTCTTAGATATCTAAACAATTGAATGTGTATACTTCTATAATTGTCATATCTAGCTCTATTCATATCAAGGGATCTTGAAAATTTTCCATATCTATATATCATATTTGTTTCCATGCAAGTCTGATTACACCCTCTCGGATTGCTTAAAAAATTGCCTTCAATGTACAAACAAAACAACAACACACCTCTATGACCATATGAACATTTTCAAGACAACTTGTTCCTAAAAATGGATCATATTGTGTGCACAGTAATAGGGATGTACAACACAAGGAACTTTCATGAGGTTAAAAATTCTACCAAATGCAAGTCCTCTTCTCTAGCTCATTTTGTGTCTGATTGTTTCCTCAGATTGTTGCATTATCCAATGATAACATAATGTGCTTCCTTTCAAAGCTATTTCTATCTACCTGTATTTCTTTATAATTTTTCAATCCCAAAAATAGAGAGATAGATTTCTCTCAATATGTTTTAGCTATGTAAATCCTTATGAGTCTATGACCATTCTCACTATTAAACTCTTTGAACACTTCACAGATAAGGGCAGAGAGAGAAAAGCATAGAAACAAGTAAAGCATATAAGATTTGAAAATAATTAACTTATGCTAGTGAATCAAAATTTGAGTTTTCCCATACATCATATAAATTTTATGTAATCCTTGTTCTCAGATATCACTGAAATGGTAGATTAGGTGTAGGTTTTTAGACTTGAAAATGCATGATAGGGGCAAGAATACAAAGAAAAGTGCATAGTTCAGACAAATTACAAGCTCTATCACAAAAATTTCTAAAATACCAAATACCTTTAAAAAAATAGCAAGGAAAATGAGACTCAAATAATCAAATCATAATTTCAATTAATTATTGTGGATAAAAATAGGTTTGGTGAACATAATAAACAATATTCCACTTCAAAAATCAAGATATGAGATACCTGTATCTCCTTCCTACAATTGCATGGCTTGAATGCATTGTGTAACTCCTAAAAAATACATCATGCTATTGTTGTTAGGCCAATATCAGAACTGGAACACCCAATCCTTTCCTTTTGCATCTTGAACTGCCCATGGCACCCCCTCTAGTTGTGATATTGGAGTAAAATATGCCTGTCCACATGAGCCTTGGTAAGAATAAATAAAATTTAGAACATCAGACTTGTATGCTTAAATATATCCCACCTATAGCTACTTGCAGTTTATGATGAGTTATAAGGCTTTAATGAAAAAATATTTTTCGTTTAAGGCTTCAAAACTAGAATTTTCTTTGCATGGTTTCTTAAGAGCTAATTTTCTCTTTAGATTTTTGGTGTACAGTTTGGAAAATTTGTTTCATTTCACATTGTGAGCTATTGCGCTCTAGTAGCTTAATACAATCCATGTAGTAGGAGCAGTTCCAGGTGATTGCATGGGTTTACAGGGGAACTTAATGAGTGATACCAATAGATAATCAAAGTGCATTTCATCTGCATATGAAATTTCTTCTTTAAACAACTGTTGAAACATCAATCATCATCTATTTGGATAAATGCAGACCCTCTGAGCGAGCAACAAAAAGATTTGAAACATAATTTTTTCTCAAATTTGAAATGTAGCCTAGTTATTTCCTTAATACTCTAGTTTACCCCATATCCTACGAGTATAGATTTAAGCTGAGAATGCCCCCCAAAAAATAAACAATAGATTTGTTTACAGTTCCTTAGCTAACCCTACTAAATTATGGATCAGTTATGAGTCCAAAAACAAAGGTAAAATTGCACGCCCAGGACAAAAGCATGAGTTGAGAGATTGCATTAAAAAACTTGGAGGTAAATAGTGATAAAATACCTTGACTAAAGTAAATTTCTTAGGTGTATCGAGATCCTCTTCCATTATTATATTGCAAAGATTCAGCCCAAATATCTTCAATCTGCAAAACCTTTAGCTACCATAGAGGCTTCTCAAAATATTCATCCATATAAGCAATGAGATGATCCCAGGATAATGAATTATTTTTTGGGTAACATCCTTCCTCAAAGGCATGGCATGTCTGTACTTCCTACCCATCACGTCCCTTAAAGAGGGAAATAAAAAGCTTGGGTTAAAAATATAGCCACAGACAAAATCGCATAGCCAATGCCATTTATTTAATGGATAACAACAGAATTGTTTTTGAATGAAATATAACATGTAGAAATTCCCAAAAAAAAATCTTGGAAACAATGGAAAGTGACTTACCTCAAGTATTCTACACAATTTCTGTTGTGTTGTTAATGATGCCATTGAGAAAAAATGGGCAGAGTTTGCATAAAAAATTATGAAACCCTGTCAAAGCAAAAAATTTAAAAAGAGAAACTAACCAAACCATTCTTCCTACTACAACTGCTTCAATATATTCACAATAAATGAAATTTTGATCTAGCCAATGCCATTTGTTGAACAGATAACAACATAATTGTTTTCAAATGAAATAAAATGCATCAAAAGTGACCCGTATCCATACAAATTTTCGCAAAAAAAATTACTGAAATGATGGCAAGTGACTTACCTTAACATTTTGTGTTGTGCTTTCGACGATGCGATTAAGAAAAAATGGGTAGAGTTTGTAGGAAAATATTATGAAACCCTACCACAGAAAGTCTCCTTATAACTGCTTCAATCTACTCACAATAAATGAAAAAATTACTAAAATGATGACAACTGACTTACCTAAACGTTCTGCACAAATTGTGTTGTGTTGTCAACGATGTCGTTGACAAAAAAATGAGCAGAGTTTGCAATAAAACCGTTACGAAACCTTACCAAAGCAGAAATATTATAAAAATGAGATGAACCAAAACCAATCTCCTTATAACTGCTTCAATCTACTCACAATAAATGAAAAATTTACTAAAACCATGACAACTCACTTACCTAAATGATTTGCACAAATTGTGTTGTGTTGTCAATGATGTCATTAACAAAAAAAGAGCAGAGTTTACAGTAAAACCATTACAAAACCCTGCCAAAGAAAAAATATTATATAAATGAGATGAACCAAAACAAATCTCCCACCTCTTGCTTCAATATATTCACAATAAATGAAATGTCAGATTTAAAAATATTGGTAATCATGATTTACCAGGAAACTCTGCAACCATAAACAATAGGTGTAATATTGTAGCTTCAGCCTTGAGCATCGAATAAATCTGAGTTGAAAATAGAAGCGCATGTCGAATGAGGGAGGGAAAATGAAAATGCATCTCAATGAGGGAGGGAGAAAAAATGAGGAAAAAGTTTTTTTTTATTGTCCTAATTTAAGACAATTGGAAAATTAAAAATATAATTTAAATATACAATATATATTAAATTAATGTCTTAAACCTCCCCTTTATATAGTAGTGAATAATACAAAGGACATGGACCTTTTGAAATGAGTAGAGTTCATGGTAAAGCACAAAGATATATTCACTCTCAAAATTAAGTGGTGTATTCAAGTGGAAAGTGACAATCATGCTAGATAAATAAAGGTCACTATCATAGAAGCAAATAAAGATTATAATAGTGAGAAACCTTCTTCAAGATCAGTGGAAAAGGGCATTGATAAAAGTGAATGCATTTCAAAAAAATAAAGGGAAGCATGAGGTTTTGGGATTCAAGATTTCCACTTGCAAACCCTACCTTTAGATTGTAACCTTGTTTAATCTCCTACCCTTTCTTGAATGATACTAGTGTTGCAACTCAGAAAACACTCCTCAATAAGCTCTGGCATTACAAAAATGGAAACCACCACTCTTTGCATTCAATGGTTGTTTCCTTTGTCAGACTTGCAATGTACTCTCAAATCGAATCTTTTTCTTGATATCTTCTATTATGGAAAACCTTAAAACGTGTGTGGGAGCTAAAATACCAAATTGTTGATTAAACTTTGAAACTTTCCTCCAACATGCAATCAGAATTTTTTATGCCAAAAATCAATTGCCTAAGATTCCCTCCAAATGCATACATGACCCGATTGACCAAGGCACCAAAAAAATATTTTAAAAAAAAAAATTCTACCAAAAATACCTATTGCTAAAATGCATTAAAAAAAACTATTGTGTGGAAGGCATGCAAAAATTAATCTTCATTTTTAGGGAAAAAAATTGCATCTATCTACATTTTCATTTTAATATAGGTTATGAAAATTAAGATAAGCATGATGTGCTACTAAAATTACTAGAGTTCAAACTTGTATAAAAAATAACATCTATAAAAATGATCAACACACAATTGATTTCATAGATTATAAAATAATTCTACTTTTAAAAAAATAATTAACAATATAAAGCCTAAAAGAGAAAAAAATTGCATACCAAAAGCGATCATTGTTATTTCTATTTCTCATTATTAAGATGGTCGAGTATATCAACAAGCAAAGATAGAAGTGAATCAATCTTCATTTTTATTGCAATTGGAATGTTTAAATCATATTTTATTAGTAAAATTGACTACAATTTCTCTTTGATACATTTGACATGCTAACACAATAGGAAAATCAAGCTGGCTTCAAATCATAGTTAAAAACATTAACAATTCATTAACATAATGAGTAATAAAAGTTAAAGAATGTAAATCCTTATAATTTTTTTTATAAAATATGTGAAGGCCTTAAGACTGCACCGAGAGGCAATGCCTTCCACACAATAGGTATTTTTGGTGCACCAAGCAATCTAGGTGGCCAAGTGGCCCGCTTAGTTAAGGGTCCCATGAGGGGGGCTTAAGTTCTATGGATTATGATCAAATTCGAAAGAAAAAATAATAGAGTAATAGAAATTTATTTCGTCATTAATTTAGCCATATATTTAGTCATTTATTTAATCAATTTTATTTGTCTGATATTAGTCATTTATTTAGTCATTTTTATTTGTCTAATATTAGTCATTTAGTTGTGATTTTACCCGATGACCAAATTAGTCACTTATAAATTACCAAATTAGTCATTTATTTTCTAAATACTACTAGTGTTAGTCACGTGACTAAAATTTTTAGTCACGTAGACATTTATTTGTCAAATTCTACTAGTGACATCATATTCCTGAACTTCTGTTATAGACTCATGCTCGACATGTTGAACACCCTCTAAATCCTGATATGCAATTGAAACATAAAAAGTTACATTAATTAATATACCAATTGAAATTAAATATATTTAAGAGAACATGAGAGTGGTCCTCTTTACCTGATGGGGCCACATCATGTTCCTGATCATGCTCAACATGTTGATCACGCTCTACATTCTCTAAAGTTGAAACACAAAAGGTTACATTAATTAATACACCAATTGCAATTAAATATGTTTAAAAAAACTTTAGAGTGGTCCTCTTTACCTAATGGGGCCACATCATGTTCTTGATCTTCTCTATCCTAATCATGCTCAACATGTTGATCATGCTCTACATGCTCTAAAGTATCAGGATGCACACCATGACCTTCATGTGCAGGTTGTGCTCCACCCTCACCAGGCTGCATTCCAATGTCATGTGCAGTATTATCATTACTTGAATGTTTAAAATAAATAGGCATGTAATTACTTTATGGTGGAAATTAATATTGAATAGATTGCACAAGTATTCAATTTTAAATAAACTTTATTGAGTTTATTTGTGTGCGTGTCAGATGTAGTGGAAGGTTGTGTTTGCCCAGTCAAGACTCTTAAGCATTCAACCATGACTCCATAGCCTTGCTGGAAGGAAATCTTCAGGTCATCTTCTGTGGGAACTCTATTGAATTTAGAGCCCTACATTTTTGCATAAGATCATAAATTTTCATTCTACGGTGTGATAAAACCAAAATTGTTTCCAATTTATTATTTGGATACTATATTTCTTTTATTGATACTTACAATTTGTGTGGCTAATTTCATATAACCACCAGAGCCAAGTTTGTGTTGCCCATGTTTTTCTAGTCTTCCCTTTGTTGCCTTCAATGTGTCAGGAAGCCTATAAAGATTTTGAAATACATTAGATTATGTAAAAATAAAGATTAATCAGTATATAATTACATTGTTGATAGTATCACATACCTTCCTTGGCCTGGTGTTGTCTTTCCTTTTTTCTTTTTAGCCTTCTCCTTTCCATCTGACACCAGGTCCTTCCACTCCTTTGAAATCATGGGGGGACACTCGTACTTTTTATTCTTCTCTAAATGTGACCTATATTGATCCCTCGCATACTTTAGATAGGTACCATCTTTCTTAAGGACCTTGGTTTAGTTGAATGTTTTATCACTGAACAACACAAATAAATAGTTAATGAGCTCATCTTTTAAATCTTGATTTTGGGCATTCCACCGTATACGTATGGTGGGCTCGAAGAGCTCCATTGTAATATCACTTAGATGTTTATAAAAACATCATTTCCTACAAAATGATCATCAGATCAATAGTCTAGAAAGAGCGATCAATAAGTAAATTTCAATTGGATTATATATAATAATAATTAAAACATTTTAAAGTACCTAGGACCTTCTCTATCTTTATGGGAATAAAATCCTCGGTCGCCACAAGTGTGATCGGCAATGTTCCTGTACTAGTAATATGGGAAGATCTAGGAAATGTTGCTAAAACATCACCAGTACTAGTGGCCTCTGCATCCCCAGGTACATGTCTTGATGCATGTTCTGGCATGTGTTCGCTACCAGAGGGTGCATTAACAAATGCCTGTATGGTACGTGTTTCTGACATTTTAGATGACAATATAGGCATGGATGATGGGGTTAGATGATGTGATGTATGCGTATGAAGATTAGGATGGACACTTGTACCAACCCCTACTCCTTAGGCAGCACTTGCAGTACCCTGATCATGGTCAAGAGCATCATGAGGAGGAAAATAACCTTGTAAAAACAACACATATTTTAGTTCATGACATCAAAGAGTACAAAATATAAAACCATGAATGAACTTGTGTTATAATTAAAGACCTCATGATAACTTACTTTCAATTTTTGTGATCTCTTAGTCAATATTTTAACCCTCTCTCTTATCTCATCTATTTGAGGCACTATGAATATCAACATAACGATTTATTCATTGCATTTTTTTTGGATTTTCCTTATCATATCAAGAGGGTTTGTTGAGTAAGCAATGTCATCATCACAAAATATTGACTACACCTCACTATGGATGCTCTCGTCTACTACGACTGCCTTTCCCCGATTAGTCGACTGTAACAAGAATATTAAAAATATTATCAAAATTAACCCAATAAACTTATGAAAAAATATAATAATAAAACATTTTTCTTGTATCTAATTTATACAATTACAATGAGGTAAACCTATCAGGTAGAAGCACCTAAAGATACATCACGATCTATGCTCTGGGTTAGAGCCTTCTCCGTATGATCAATGTCTTGCTATGACAAAAATTAAATATAAAAAAACATTACCAAAATGAAACCAATAGACTTACAAAAAAAAACATAAGAATAAAATGGTACATAGTACATACCACCCCCATAGGAGCTATGTTTGTAACTAAGTGATTCAAATTGTAATCGATTAGTAGCTCTTCTGTTGCAGTTATTGATTTTATCACACATACAAATACACATTTTCCCTCACGCACCTTGAATATGCAATTGGGTTGCTTATTTGTTGACCTAGGTCATGTACTATTTATAAACCCTACAATATTCTTTGATGCTTTTGGCCTTTTGTCAATGTACATAGCCACTCCTTTATTTTGATCCTTATCTTTTAGTTGTATATAATTTACTGACAGTGCATACCTATGCATACTTTGTGTATATCAAACCAGTTGCATCAAATATTTGTAACTGTAACAAGGTCTAAAATACTCCATCAATTCACTAACTTTTTCATAACAAACCTTTATGTCATCCATGCAAAATAGGCCCAAACCATGTAATGACGATGGTGCTATGCGATATATCCTCTTGTTGACACAAAAATTAGTGTTTATTAGAGGAAGTTCCTTGGGTACCCATTGTTTCCGTAGATGTTTGTACCTCAAGGGAACCTCGACTTCACCTATGCTCTCATCATCATAAGAACATGACCCCCCTTTAGCAAGAAAAAATTCCATGTATTTACAAAATTTTCTTCTAATCTTTTGACCTCTAGTTGATCTCCCTCTTTTAGACATACTACATGTCTCACTTTCCTCTTCTCTTCCTAGATTTCCCTCGGTCAAGGAAGAAAGATCTAAAAAATACCTATTTGGTGGTACCTGTACTCATAAGGATGTTGGATCAATTTCTTTCATGGTGATATGATCCCAAGGTGACATTATGATTAATCTATCATTTCATCGCTAGAATTTCACAGGTTATAAGTTAATCAAGTCTTGATAGATTACAATTTATTGTTACTACCATCCAAATGTGTCCATCACAAATCAAATCTACTTAATTTTTTAACTCGCAAACTTTTTAACAAGTGTTAAATGTGACTATGGTCCACCTGTTACAAAACCAAGGCCTCAAATGTATTCTCTAATTGTAATCAAAGGACTTTTGCTCTTCATTCAAATAAATAAACTTGAAGGGAAAAAAACACCAAGTGGTTTATTAGACACCTACATGACTAAAAATAGCAAAAAAATTACATTTAATTTCCATATGTCTAAGTGGTTAACGGGGAGGGAGTGTGTACTAGGCCTGGTTAAGTCATCATAAGTTTATGCTTTGGCAATAAATTTTTTTTAAGTCATCTTAAATCTTCCTATGTCTAATTGCTAGGAGACTTTTGGTATGTTTTAAGGTAGGATGATTGATGAAAGAGCCCAAAGAGCCTTTCTCCATGGTATCAAAGTACACATAGCAATGGTCTTCTCTTATACGGTTGGACATGATTTAAAGAACTTAGCTAGGAATTATTCATTTAACCTAAGGTTTTCTCATAATGCCATCATTGGAAAAGTATGATCAAATTCTTCTATTATGAAGAATTGGTCTATGTGCCTCTAGTAATCACTATAAATGTTTGTAAGGATAAAATGACTAATTGCATTAGGTAGGAGAGAATCAACTTTGAGTTCTTCAAAGATTATATTCCTCTATTCATAATTTTTAAGGGTTGTGTGTGGAGGAGGTTATCACTACCAAGAAGGGAGGAGACCTTTTCTTGTATTCTCTTATAATTTTCATTATTCTTATTTATTTTACACTTACATTTACAAATACACATACATATGCATTTACTGTTTTCATTTATTTCTCATGTAGTTTAATAGTTTGATTGATTTCATATTATATGTGTTGAAGACTTTATAATTTCAATTAATTAATTTATGGATATGTTGTATCTATAACACTACAAAACCATATGCTCTTTGCATTTACACTTGCATTTAGAAATACACATTTATATACATAGATATAGATTTCTTTAATGATATGTTACATTCATTGTTCTAGGAGAGCATCCAGTAATTGTATTTACATTTAAATTTAAAAATACATATACATACATACATACATACATATATGTGTGTGTGTGTGTGTTTGTGTGTGTGTATGTATATCATTTATATTTAGTGTTCAGAAACAACCCATTAAGTCTGCACATTGATAAAAATTCATAAAATAAGATCTCCCATACATGTTTTGTTGAAACCTAGGCTTGAACCTCTCATTTCACATGTTTTTCTTCAAAAAACTATTGAGGACAACAACTATACCTTCTTTATTTCTAATCCTACACCCTATTCATGCATCCTACAATTACAACAGTATCTAAGGGGCCTCTTACACAAGCTATAGTAATCACAAAAATTTTAAGAGCCCCTTTATATCATGTTTGGACTACAAAACCCTCAAAAATAGGGTAACTCAGATTATGATTTTTTGGTGAGTTGTATGAAAAAAATCGTTAGCATCAGCTCATTCTTGGAGTCTTTTGAAAGAGAAGTGAATCAAGTGGCAGTTAAGTACAAACCTTATAGTGTCAAGGTGAATGAGTTGATCAATTTTGATTGGCCAACTGATGAAGAGTAACAGAAATGGGTAAATGTATATTTAACTGAGGAAGAGTGAAAAGGAGTAGGCTGCTAACAGTTGACAAATCAGCTGTTGCAGTTATAATAGATTCTAGTTTTGTTTTTTTGGTGACAGTCTAGGTGTGGAATTCTTGAAGTTTTTTGTTGGTACATCAACCATTCTTAGCGGGTATGATGAACAAGAAGATTCTCTGGGGAGATTGTTGTTGTAACAAATTTTTGGAATATCACAAGGTGATCCAATTGGCTGGTGACACGTGTGCTTTCTAGTCTGATGCTTGTTTTCTCCTTCTTTTCTATGAGAAGTATTTAAAGGTTAGAAGTATAGGATATCAAGTTAGATATTTTTGGTCAAGTCTAGATGAAGTTGTAGAGAAAATTGTAAAGTCTGATGGTTTTAGGGAAAACGCAATTTAGGTTTTGAGTCATTCTATAGTAGGTTTTGAATTCATGGGGATTTGATGTTTTATGATAGTATTGGCATTTGAATTGATATGATTAATTCAAAATCATGTCTCTCCATTGTACAAGCATATCTAAATTTTGAATAAAATGATCAAGGGTTGTTTCATTCATCTCACTGTTGTGGTGTGTATGATTTTTTTTAAGGTTTAATTCAAGGAATGCTTGAATGGGATTGTAGGTGGGTATGTTTTGTATAAGGATTTGATAAGTAGTATTGGGTTAGAATACATATTGATGAGATTGTAAAGAAATGTTATCAAGGATCTTATATGTTACGTGTTAAATCTGTCATAAACCCTTAGATGCTTATAAATTTGACTCCTCCAATGGATATATGGTACTGATCTAAGTTGTACTTATTTGTATGGTTCAGTATTTGTTTTCCTTTACTTAGAGCTTGCTATAAATTGAAAATCAATGACTATATTATACTATGAATTGTTGTTGTATTTATCTCATGCTCCAAATAGTTGATATTATTGATAAATAACCAATTCTATTCAGTACTATCCTATTATGTTGAGCTATTAAATGAGATTATCCGTTGTTGTTAATATTGTTTATGATGATGGTGCAGAGGTTGTAAATGCATTAAGGGATCACCTTCCTAGGTCTTGTAGATCCCAAAGTGTAGGAGGTCTTTCAAATCCTCATCAGTTGGTCCAGGTCCTTCAAGCTGCCCTTTATTGGAATTGACAATTCCATAAGTAGATTATAAGATCGACCTACTTACTGTAAAACCAACCAACACCTTGCATATGTTTGTGGTGGAGGTATTAAAGAAGAATTGTATGCCTCTATTTCCATTCATTAGATCTACCTTAGCCTAGCATATACTTGGGCTAAGTCTACAATTGCTTCAGGCTCATATGATGAAGGCTATGTGTGATGAAATCCTAGACCTCAACCAAGATGGGGGTAGATTACGAGAGTTTTTCCAAGACTTGAGGCTGGTTGATAAAAATGTGAAAGGCTAAGCTATTTTTTTTTTTGTCTTATCTTATACCATTTTATGAGAATGGGGGTGCTAATGTATGAGAAGATATTTGGAAACTAGGCATGAAAATTGAAGGTTAAAGAGAATAGGGGTGCCAAACTTATAGTACTCATTGCCCCTTGGTCATCGATTTTCCTTGAGTGCCCTCAACCTCATCCTCGACGCTGATATTAACCTTGTTTTCACTCCTCCAAACTCTTCCTCGGTGCTGATATTGACCTTGTTTTCACTCCTACAAAATCTTTGTTGGTGCTGGTATTGACCTTGTTTTAACTTCAAACTCTTCCTTGGAGCTAGCATTGACCTTATTTTCACTACTCCAAACTCTTCCTTGGCATTGGCATTGACCTTGTTTTCAATACTCCAAACTCTTTCTCAGCGCTGGTATTGACATTTCACTTCTCAAATTTGACAAGCTACAACTTGGTTTCGTTAGGTTTTACAGTATGTTAATTAAGTTCAAAATTTTGGCACCATTTAGATAGGTTTTAATATTCTACAATATAGTTAAGTATATATTAGCTATACTTTACATAATAAATAATATAATTATTCAACTTATTATAATTATATATTATATTCTTTAACAAAATTATTAAATATGTATAAAATTATTATAATTAATAATTAATAATAAGTATATTTTTATATAATACAAAATATAATTAATATAATATATATTTAATATAATATTAATATATATTAATATGGGAGAGAGAAAATAAATTTTGATTGGTTGTTTCATGTCAACAATCCAAGGATGGCATGTGTCCTTGGGGAGTTATGCTCAAGGTAGCATGCAATTTAATTAAAGATATGATAATTCTCCTTTAAGGCCTCTTCAATGTACCCATTGCACACTTAAGGAGACAAAGATAAATATAGGGAAAAAAATATAGAGAGAGAGGGAGATAATGAAAAACATACAAATAGAAAGGGAGACAAAAAGATACAGGGGTAGAGAGATAAAGAGATAAGGATGAATAGATAGAGATATAGGGAGGGTGATTGATATATCTCCCTTTCGCTCTCTATGTCTCTATATCTCCACTATCTATGTCACTCCTCTTCCCCTCTATCTATTTAGATATCTCTCATGATCCCTCCATTCTCTCTCATTCACTCAATCTCTCCCTCCATCTCTCCTACTCTATATCTCTATCTCTATTTCTCTTTTTATCTCCCTCTCACTCCTCTCTCTATCTCTTTCTATATAGATTCCTTTCTCTCCCTCCCCCTCTCTATCTCTCACCATCTCTCCCTCCCTATCCCCCCTATCCATTGACTCTCTATCTCCACCTATCTTCCTTTCTCTTCCCATATATCTCCATCTCTCTTTCTCTTCCCATATATCTCTATCTCTCTCTCTTTCTCTCCCCATCTATCTCTATCTCCCCATATATTAACTAAGGCATGCAAGCATACACTAGTATATGTTGGTAAAAATATAATAGTGTTTTATTAAACTAAAAGTAACACTTATCTTTCTAATGTCAAGCCTTCTTATAAAAATAGTGTTTTATTAAACTATAAGTAGATTGTTGTCATCACTCTTCATTCAACATGAAATGCAAAATGTAGTAATTGTTTTGTTACTTTTGTCAAGTTTCATTAACTAAGCTATTTACTGGGTTCAATAAAGTTGTGTTATGACCCTTCATCTCTTTAAAATAATTAGACAATATTAGCGAGATCAGGAAGGGGAGAAAACTAAACTCCATTCTTTGTAGTTTTTACAGTGGAATACAAATCATATTTAATTTCAAGCCAATATACTTCTTTCATAAAGATATATGTTTGAAACAAGTGCTTCATAACCCATCTAATCAAATCATAATTAACCTATCAAAAAGGCAATAGGAATTTTCTAAAGAAAAGAACACTTGACCCAATCATAAGTGCATGGTCTTCGAAGAAAGGAGTGATCCACCTTAGCAATAAGAACTACCTAATTTAGAACTAGGTATGTGTAGGATCATGATAGTCCAAAAAGTGGCGACATGAAAAAAGTAGCATTTTGAACTCACCAAAAAATGTAAAAATCCTGAGTTGACTTTTTTTTTTGGGTTGGGTGTCAGTACATTGCTCCATAGGAGTGCCCAAGCCAAAGTACTACAAATCGGATATCCAATTCGTGTCTAATATCTAATTTGAAAAACATTTTAAATGTAATATTTTGTGCTATAAATTGATATCCGATTTTTGCACACATATATACCCAAGAGCAATTAGGAGGTGGAGGGTGGGAAAGAGAGGAGCAAGAGAGAGAGAGAGAGGGAAAGGGAGAGAGAGAGAGAGATAGAGAGGAAAGGAGGAGAGAGGAGAGCGAGAGGAGTGAGAGAAAGAGAGGGAGAGAGAGAATTCATGAGGGGGAAGGGAGAGAGATATAGAGAGAGAGGGGAAAGGGAGAGGGAAAATGAGAGAGAGGGGAAAGGAGATAGAGATATATAGAGAAAGAATTGAGGGAAGGAAGAGAGAGAGAGAATTAGGAAGGGAAGGGAGGGGAAGAGGTTGAGGGTAGAGGATAAAAAGGTTTAAGGGTTTATGGTTGAGGCAGGAGGGAGACTGAGAGAGAGAGGGAGGGAGGGGAGAGAGATAAAGTATGAGGGTTATGTAGAGGGTAGATGGTTTAAGGGTTAAGGGAGAGAGGAGGGAGTGAGGAGGAGAGAGACCTAAGAGAGGGAGAGGGGAGGGACCCAGTTACTTGAGAGAGAGAGAGATGGAGGGAGAGAGATAGGAGGAGGGCTTAGAGGCCCCATAGTTTTACAAGTGGAGGGAGAGAGATAGAGGGAGGGAGTGGCGGGAGAGAGAGAGAGAGAGAGAGACCTAAGAGAGGGAGAGATCTGATAGAGAGAGAGGAGGAGTGAGAGATAGAGGCTCTAATGGTTTAGGGCTAAGGCTCAGTTAAGGGTTAAGGGGTAGAGGGAGAGATAAAGGGAAAGGGAGGAGTGAGAGGGGGTAGGATATTGAACATACTTGTGAGAGAGAGAGGGATGGAGTGGGAGAGAGATAGAGGGAGGAGGGTTAAGGGTAGAGGGTAGATGGTTTAAGGGTTTAGGGTTAAGGGTGGAGGGGAGAGACATAGAGGGAGTGAGTGTGAGAGAAAGCCTAAGAGAGGGAGATAGGGTGGGAGGGAGAGACTTGAGATAGAGTGAGTGAGTGAGTGAGAGAGAGATCTCAAAGAGGGAGTGGTGCTAAGAGGGAGAGACTTGAGAGAGAGAGAGAGAGAGAGATGAAGGAGGGTTAAGGGTAGAGGGTTTAAGGGTTTAGGGTTTAGGATTTAGGGTTAACGGGAGAGAGATAGAGGGAGTGAGTGAGAGGGAGAGATACTCAAGAGAGGGGAGAGGCTAGGATGGAGATACTTGAGAGAGAGGAGGAGTGGAAGAGAGATAGAGGGAGTGTGTGGTTAAGGGGGTAGAGGTGATGGTTTAAGGTTGGCGGCTCATGGTTCTAAATAAGGGCAGAGGAAGAGAGATGAGGAGTGAGCTGAGAGAGAGACCTGAGAGAGGGAGAGGGGGTAGGAGGGAGAGACTTGAGATAGAGTGACTAGGTGAGTGAGTGAGAGAGACATGAGAGAGGGAGTGGTGCTAGGAGGAAGATACTTGATAGAGAGAGAGGGAGGGAGTGGAAGAGAGGTAGAGGGAGGAAGGGTTAAGGGTTTAGGGTTATGGGTAGAGGGGAGAGAGATAGAGGGATTCAATGAGAAAGAGAGGGAGGGAGTGGGAGAGAGATAGAGAGTAGAGGGTTAAGGGTAGAGGGTAGAAGGTAGAGGGTCAAGGGTAGAGGGGAGATAAGAGGAGGAGTGGGAGTGAGACTGAGAGAGGAGAGCAGTGGTGGGGAGGGGTGAGACGAGAGAGAGGGAGTAGGGAGGGAGGGAGAGGATTAGGTAGAGGGTTAAATTGTGATGGTAGAAGGTTTAAGGTTAAGGGTTTAGGGGTTTTAGGTTTAGGTAGAGGGAGAGAGATAGAGGAGTGAGAGAGAGACCTGAGAGAGGAAGAGGGGGTAGAGGGAGACTTGAGAGAGAGAGGTAGAGGGTTTAAGGGTTTGAAGCCGTATACATGTTAATGGTTTAGGGTTTAGGGTTATGGGTAGTGATGGAACTTAAAAGTTTTGTTCTTTGTGTTCTATTTTATCCTACCTTTTGACTCTGGTCATCTATGGTTTTTGGGAAAAGCCTAAGGTTGGGGTTTTTCCTTCATCTTCATGTAAAACCCTAGTGTTCATCTTACTTATTGGATGTGATCTATTTGGTTGTTACTTTTTGGGAAGGCTTTAAAACAACTTCAGCCCCATCGCTTTGTCTAGGCTAGCCTCCCTTTTGTTTTATCATTTTATTTCCTTCACCTGACTTTATTTTTTCTAAGTCTTTTGTTGGTCCTGTGTTCCCTCATTAAAACAACTTATGTCATTGTTTTTCATCAGCCTAGTGATGTCCCCTTATTCCTTTAGGGGAGAGGGCCTAGTAGTCGTGCAAGTAAACTTTCTTAGCATGTAGCAATTGATTGGAATATCGAAGAACCTTCATTTTTTTTTTGGGATGTAGATTGGTCTCTTATTTATCTATAACTAAGGTTTGGAGGTGCAACTCATCATGCAATTCGCCACATCGACAAAACTTTTGAGAAGTGTCTAAAATTTGAATTTTTAAAGGTTCAACCAAAACTTAATCATGGAACCCCTAATAGTTGAACAAAAAAAATATCATTTGTTGCTTGTAGAATATGATATTTTTATTCAAATTAAAATTAGTATACAACCTAAGTGGACCAAATACTTATTGATAACCATAAATCTTTGATATCTCTACCTTTTATATTCAACACATATGGACTAATAGTTGAAAACAAAAAATCTATTTGTTGTTATAAAAAAACACAATTATTTAAAATACAACTTATATTGAACAAAAATGGACCAATAGTTGAACACTAAAACTTTTTGAAAATACTTCACATTTAATGGGAAAATACATGTTATTTATTGTGCTCACCTTTTATATTTGTGATAGGACAAACTATTAATACAAAATTATCCAATTCTTTTATATTGCTACCCCAATTGTTGTACACATAAGAACAATATTTCTTCACTGTGATAACAATACTTGTTTAAATGAGTGTCTTATTTTATTAAATGAGAATTTTAGTTTTTAAATGATATACTTATAGCGGAGAGTTGTGATATTTTATTTGAAACAAAAAAATACTTATTTCACTTCTTCATGAATGTATTTATGTTTTTTTCATATAACAGTTAGAGGTTCTCATGTGTTCAAGTATGGGTCCATTTTTTATCAACATTTGGTTTTTTCTTTATTTACATTTGGACAGTTTATTTACAATATATAGTATAAATATGTGGTAAGACTGGGTATTATCATCACGATTGAGTGCATGACTATTGGACCCTGCACAACTACTGGGCCCTCTCCCCTAATAAATGTTTTTATTTTGCAGAGGGACAAGTTGGCATGACCGTAGATCAATCGTCATGTGATCTCAATCGTTCCTTGTCATCCCATGATGACCCCACCACACTATCATTGTTGATCACAATATCACAGGCGAGCACCATGTGTCTCATCCGGTGAAGTGAAGCCAAAGGAATGATAAATACCTTGATGCATCTTTAATACATTATGCCACATGTTACTAAAGTAGTTATAAGATGTGTGTGTTTTAAATCAACATAGATGTTATAATCTTGGTAGAAAGGTGCTTGATGGTTAATAACAAGGCTGGTGACTGTGTTGAATGAATAGGATTTCTGATGGTTGAGATCCATGGTTACCCACCATCGCATGATCAAAAGTTGCAAGGTCTTTATTGATTATGATATCACAGGTGGGCGCCACGTGGATCTCCTCGAAAACGAGTAGTATGGTGGGGCAATGGCTATCCAGCCTGCAAAAAGGCATGGGCATCCACATGGCTTATGCCTGCCGCACTTTTGTTAAGGAGAGAGATAGAGGGAGTGAGTGAGTGATCCATTTACATATTATTCTTTTATTCTTCCTTAGTTAAATATTTAGTTACCCATTTACCGTTAGTAGAAATGACCCAATAATTTAATAGAATGGACAATCAAATCATCTAGCAAATGTCTCATCAACTAGCAAAGCTCACTTGCGCGCTGCATGAATGACTCCAACCATATTTGATGCAGATTTAAATTTTAGCCATTAATCCTTTAGTTAGATCAAATCATCAAATGACCATCTTCAAAAAAAGTTGACACAATCACCAATGTGGCAATAAGGGTCCCACCATACCATACGTTGCTAAGGAATTCCACATGGTGATCGCCCGTGATATCACAATCAATAAAGATCTTGCAACTTTGGATCATGCATTGGTGAGAAACCGTAGATTTTGAGAATTTGTGATCTTGTTCCTTCAACACAGTTGCCAACCTTATTATTAACATTCAAGAATCTTTTTCATCAAGATTATAACATATTCGCTGATTTAAAACATGTGCACCTCAAGAACACTTTAGTAACCCGCCTTTTAATGTATTAAGGCCGGATTAATTTACCATAGTATTTCCTTCATTCCTTTAGCTTCATTAGATGAGACACATGGCACCCGCCCGTGATATCATGATCAGTAAAAACCTTGCAAATTTCAATCATGCGATGGTGGGAAATTGTTAAGATCTGATGGGAATCGATCAACAGTCAACCAAACTTATCACCTTCAGCCTCACTAGATAGGACACATGATGGCCGCTCGTGATATCTCGATCAACCAAAGCGGTCTCCCCAACACTCCATGTCTTCAATCTTGATTATCATTATGGCTAAAGGGGTCAGCAAGCATTCCTTTGAATACTCAAGTCTTACCGAGATACTCCCTTCAGTTTTCCTTTTGATCGCCAAGACACAGTGGTTTTCCTACCGATGGAACTTCATTCAGCATGAGCTTCCTATCTCTCTTTGACAGAGCTTGTCTTGTGGAAAATAAAACATATCACTGTGACTTTGGGGGTCGGTGGAACTCCAAGACTTCATATCGATGACAACAACAAAATCTTCTCTTGCCTTATCGATGAAACCGAATGAGTGCTTCGAGACATTACACCGATGACTCAAGTCTAGATGATGAATTTCATTATCGATGAGACTATGAATTTTGCTAAGTCCCCCTACCAATGTAATTCCACTATAGCGATATGGTGGGTCAGCAAGACTTCCTCAAACTCACCCTGATAACAATATACTACTGACAGGATCCACTTTTTCAGAAAACTTGTTGATAATATTGTAGATTTTTTGATGCTCCAGAATTGTACCACAATCAATAAGACACAAATAAGCTCATTATGACTTACACCATTGACCACTATTTTTCTGATAGGACCCCTATGTCACTCAGATTGCAAACTGCATCATGTCGATGTGTATTACCAAATGAAATAACATTGGTGAGGCTTTGTCGATGTCATGCCGATAGATTGCAAAGAGAAATATATTAGTATAGAATGCTTTATGGATTGGGAAGACCCTCACCATCTCTTTCCAATATGAATTATACATTAAAATACTCAAGGTTAGATGGATTCTATGGGACCAAATGATAAAATATGGAAAAATTTGTTATGCAAAACAAATTCATGTGCTTATGGTATGGGCATTTTTTGGGAACTAACGGGTATGTGCAGCCATGAAATTTTCAAAATTTTACAGTTCTAACACAACCCAAGGAAAATTATGACACCATGAAAGACCAGTCACACCAGGCAGGGTAGAAATGGAACACAAGGAGAAAAAATATAAATTTCCATCAAAGGGGAGAGAGATAGAGGGAGTGAGAGACCTAAGAGAGGGAGAGGGGGTAGGAGGGAGAGTCTTGAGAGAGAGAGAGAGAGAGAGGGAGGGAGTGGGAGAGAGATAGAGGGTAGAGAATTTAAGGATTTAAGGGTTAAGGGTAGAGGGCTAAGGGTAGAGTGGAGAGACTTAGGAGTGAGAGAGAGAGAGAGGGAGTGAGGGAGTATAGGGAGAGAGATAGAGGGTAAAGGGTCTAAGGGTTTATAGTTTAAGGGTTAAGGGTTTAAGGTTTAGGGGTTACGGTAGAGGGAGAGAGAGAGAGGAGTGAGAGAGAGAGACCTGAGAGAGGGAGAGGGGACAGGAGGAGAGACTGAGAGAGAGAGATGGTGGAGGGTAGAGGCGGAGGGTTTATGGTTTGGGGTTTAAGGATTAAGGGGCTTAGGTTATGGGTAGAGGGGAGAGAGATAGAGGGATTCAATGAGAGAGAGAGGGAGGAAATGGGAGAGAGATAGAGAGTATGTAGAGGGTTAAGGGTAGAGGGTAGAGGGTATAAGGGTTTAGGGTTTAGGGTTTAGGGTTAACGGGAGAGAGATAGAGGGAGTGAGTGAGAGAGAGACCTAAGAGAGGGAGAGGGGGTAGGATATTGAAGATACTTTAGAGAGAGAGAGGGAGGGAGTGGGAGAGAGATATAGGGAGGGAGGGTTAAGGGTAGAGGGTAGATGGTTTAAGGGTGGAGGGGAGAGAGATAGGAGGAGTGAGTGAGTGAGAGAAAGACCTAAGAGAGGGAGAGAATAAGTATTTGTATATATTAATAAATATATATAAGCTAGTAGCATTTGTATACAACATGAAAGACAAGATGAATCTACTTTTAGTTATAGAATTGCTGTTGTAAGCGATATATATTTAAAGAAGAAGAAAAATAGTTTCAAAGGTTAGTTTTCACGATTAAGTCTAGGTTGAGTTAGAGTGAGAATTATTGTTGAGATTGAATCATAGCCCTAATCTAACCTTAACCTTAAACCCAATTGAACCCTAACCCTATTTGTAATTGAACTTTAACTCTAACCCCAACCCTAACCCTATCATTGAACCCAAGCTTTATCCTAGAACCCCAACTCTAATTAAATGGTAAACCTAACCTAACCTTAACCCTAATGATAATCCCAACCCTAAGTCTATCTATAATTATAATCCCAACTTCTTCCTATTCTAACCCTAATTATAATCTTAATTATAATTCTAACCCTAAATCCATAATTCTAATGCTATTCATAATCCTTAGTTTAACACTAACCATAGTTCTCATGACAACCTTAACTCTAATTATAACCCTAATCAAACCCCAACCTTAACCTTAACCCTAACCTTGAGCTTAATTAAACCCTAACCTTAACCTTAAGCCTGAGCTTAATTAAATCAAGATCCTAGCTCTAACCCCAAACTCATATAGGTGAGATAATTATAATTTACCAAAACCCTAACCATAATTGAATTATAACCCTAATTGAAATATAATCCTACCTTTAATTGAACCCTAACCCTAATTGAATCATTATTTTAACCCTAAGCTTAATTGAACCCTATTTTTAACTCTAAGACTAATTAAACACTATTTCTAACCCTAACCCTAAGCCCATCTAAATCATAGCCCTAATTGAACCCTAACACCAATTGAATCATATTTAAACCCTAACCCTTAATGAGCACTAACCCTAATTAAACCCTAACACAATTGAACCATAATTCTAACCCTAATTTAATACTAACACTAACCCTAATCCTAATAACATATTATTAGGGTTATATTTATTAATGTCTTAATATTGGTTTATAAATTCCAACATTAATTATAAATATTTTAAAATAAATTAAGTATTTCAATCTAAAATTTTAATATTTGACATTACAAATAAAATTAAACTAAATTCTATTTATTAAAATCCATAAAATATTTATTATCTATTTAGTTTTACTAATTATCTAATACAATTAAATTGAATTAAATTAAATATTCATTTTATATTAATTAAACAATTATTAATTAGAATTTTAGAATAAATTAAGAAATAAGACCTATATAAAATCAACTTTTCTATTTTTTTTCTTTGTGTCCAAATCATTTCATTTTCTAAAATTATACTAAATTCTAGATATCATAATTAAACACAAAACTTTATTCTATTCTAAGGGTTTAAGGTTTATGGTTAAGGGTTTAGGGTTTAAGGGTAGAGGGGGGACACTTAGAGGGAGTGAGAGAGAGAGAGAGATAGATAAAGACCTAAGAGAGGGAGAGGGGGTAGGAGGGAGAGACTTGAGAGAGAGAGAGGGTAGAGGGTTTAAGGGTTTGGAGTTTAAGGGTCAAGGGTTTAGTGTTTAGGGTTATGGGTAGAGGGGAGAGAGATAGAGGGATTCAGTCAAAGAAAAAACCCCAACCTTAGGATTTTCCCAATACCATAAAAGACTAGTAATATAAGACAGGATAGGAAAGGAAAGATTCAAAAGATGCAACATACTATGTTAATATGTCCTTCAATCTTCTTAAGAAGATTCACAATCTGTTTATAAAGGAAGTGACTTCATAGATGTGTCAAGTTCAATTATGCATCTTTTAAACAATGAGGAAGCATTTCAAGTTGTTGTCAAGCCGCTCTCACCATAACCCTATTGGATAGTCACACATCACATAGGAAGGTGAGTTGTTAGGTCACCCACATATGTGACAGGTGGTTGTCCAATAAAGATAAAATGAGGAGACTATGTGTATTTATTACACACAAAAAAGAAGAGAAATGGTTGAATCAAGGTCATGATACAAGTACAAGGACAACACCTTTGCAAGAGATACAAGAGGCAAAGGGGATTGATATTATTCATTCATGGGTGTATTGGTGAAAGTGAATGCAATAGGTAAAGGTCATTGTCATTGATAAGGACAACCAACAATGCATGCTACAATGGTCTCATGAAGGACAAAAATAAAAACAAAATCTAAAGTTGCACAAGGCTCTATTCAAGGCCTTCACAATCAAACATTAGGTGAAAAAGTTTCCAGATAACATTCAATGCATGATGTTTTAAGGAAAGGCATAAAAGGAAAAGACATTGAAGAAAAATCAACTCTAGTTGACACCGATAATATGCCTATTGAAAACATGTCATTACAAGAGGTTTATGACAGCAATGGAACCCTCATATCATGTTATCGAGATACAATTTCTATTCTCATAACCTTTAATGTAGGGGTTTTGGTCATCATGATTGCATACAAGAAACAAAATGTTACAAATGGCAATTAAACAGTTATGATTTAGGAGAGGTCTCATTTTGGAAGCCAAGGCCATAGTACAAGTGTATATGAACAACTATGAGGTTATGCTACAAGACAGCCATGCAGGTTCATGTAGGACATCAAGCATTACAATGGTACAAGTGCACATGAAAAACAATCAACAATCAGCAACAAGTAGTAAAGGAAGCAAAGCATAGTTGTATTTTTACCTTTTCATACCATTGATCATCCATTCCAGCAATAGGCTATAATAGTGAAGGCATATACTTGCATAGGGGTGTTTTAATGAAGATATTCAGCATAAAAACCATCATAAATCATGGTGTTTCAAGGGAACAAAGCATAGTCATGAATAAGAGCAATACCATTAAAGGCTACAGGTTTGTCTTCATGCTATCTATGAATTTGAAAAAATAAATCTACACTGGGTGACAACATGACTATAGCCATGAAATGGATTGCAGTGAGATAAATAATATAAATGGTTGTTGCCACTATCTCATTTTCTCTTTGGATAGTCATCACTAAGTCCTAACAAGTGAATAGAAAAGGGATAGGTGTCAATAATATACCTTCATTTGACAAGTCCTAGACTTTTGGTGATCTCATTGACCCAATAAGGCATTGCTTAGAAATCATTTCATATCTTTTTGAAAAAATCAAAAGGAGGACTGATGTATCCAATTGTAAGAAGAGAGAAATGTCCAAGGGAGGGTTAGTACCATCATCTTAGGTACCACTGCTGCAAGATGATAAATGACAATCGTTGTGCTTGTATGCATGGAGGTCCTAAAGCATACTTTGGGTAAGGTGCATTCATGGCATCTTTTGGTGAAAGGTTTCCCAAGCATGAACAAAGATCCAATGTTCCATCAGGCTATGTTGGAATAATTATACACTAATCCCTCCCCTAGGGTGTTTCCTCGTATCAAAACCAATCCCTTCTTCCTATCATTTTTTGACAAGGGAAATTAATTAAAATGCTTAAATGGGATTATAGGTGGATATGTTTTGTATAAGGATTTGATAAGTAGTATTGGGTTAGAATACATATTGATGAGATTGCAATGCAATGTTATCAAGGATCGTATATGTTATGTGTTAAATCTGTCATAAACCCTTGAATACTTATGAATTTGACTCCACAATGGATATATGGCATTGATCTAAGTTGTATGATTCAGTATTTGTTTGTCTTTACCTAGAGCTTGCTAAAAATTGCAAATCAATGACCTATTTTATCTTGGGATTGTGTTGTAGTTATCTCATGCTCCAAATAGCTGATAATGTCAATGAATAGACAATTCTATTTCATATTATCCTATTATGTTGAGCTATTAAATGAGACTATATGTTATTGTTAATGTTGTTTATGATATTGGTGTAGAGGTTGTAAACACATTAAGGGATCTAATGAGCAACATATTGACTAGATTTGGATGTCTAGAAAGGATTGTGTCAGATAATGCAGTGTGTTTTAGATCTGAGGAATACATAGAGTTTTGTGAGAAGCATGGCATCCAAATTTCTTATTCATCACCATACCACCCACAGGGAGATGGAAAAGAAGATTCAAGCAATAAAAGCTTGATGAAGATTATTAAAAGAATCTTGGATCAGAATAAAAGGGCTTGGGATTCTAAGCTGAGATTAGTAGTCTGGGCAGATAGGGTAACTGTGACGAAGGAAATAGGTTGTGCCCCATTTGACTTGGTTTATGGGATAAATGCTAGGTTGCCCCAAAATAACTTGATGGAAATGTATAAGTTTATCCAGATGTATGATAATGAAATTGATGATGAGATGCAATTGAGAGTGGAAGCTCTTATAGAATTATATGAAACCAAGAGGGAATCCCAAAAGAGAAATGCAAAGTTGCAGTTTCAAGTAAAGAATCTATATGACAAGAGGGAAACTGCAAGGAGTTTCAAAGATGGAGATTTTGTTTTAATGTGGAATGCCTAACTGGAAGACAAAGGGAAACATGGGAAATTTGATGCAATCTGGTTGGGTCCTTTTTGATTAATGGTAAGTGGGGTGAAGATCCATACTTCCTCCAAGATATGATAGGGGATCTTCTGGAACTGTCAGTTCATGGATAGTTCTTGAAGCTATACTTCAATTGAAGTATTCTTTTCCATGAACAATAGTTTAGGTTTATATATTTTGTATACATTTTGTACATAGTTGGGGTTGTTTTGTCTGAACAGTCCCTTTTTGGTCATCTCTGCATCTTGGTCTGCTCTACTTAGGATTTTGGATTCTTGCTTCATTCCAGTGGAATGAACGTCCCCAACTAGAGCCACTGATGGAACTTTAATATTTTTCTCCTTGTTTTTCACTCATGCCTTGCCTTTTGTCTCTGGTCTTTCATGGTGTTCGAGTTTTCTAAGGGTTGGGGTTTTAGCTTTGTCTTCATGTAAAACCCTAATGTTTATTTCACACTTTGGTTGGGTTCTATTTCGCTATTACTTTTGATGGGGTTCTAAAACAACTTATGTCATATCGGTTCGTCTAGGCCTAGTCCCTTTGATTTTAATACTTTATTTCATCTGTAGGGTTTTATTTCCTAAGTCTCAGTTGGCCCTATGTTTCATCTTTTAAAAAACAACTTATGTCATTGTTTAGCGTTGGCCTAGTGATGTCCCCTTGTCCTTTTTAATGAATGTTTTATTTTGCAAAAGGGATCGAATTTGCACTATCGTTAATCAAATTTCCTTCAGATATCAATGGTTGCCCCCCATCGCGTGATCAGAAGCTGCAAGATTTTTACTGATTGCGATATCATAGGCGGGTGCCACGTGTCCTTCTGGGGGATGAAATTGCATGACCGCTAATCAAGTACCATTTGATCTTAGTCATTCCCCACCATCCCGCGATGGCCCCACCATAGTGCTTTGGTCGATAATGATATCACGGGTGGTCACCACAAGTCGCATCTGATGAAGCCAAAAGAATAAATTAAAAGGTGGTTTGCTAAAGTGCTCTTAAGATGCATGTGATTCAAATAAATGGATGTGTTATAATCGTGATGGAAAATCTGCTCGAGGGTTAATGATAGGGTCGATGACTATGTTGAAGGAATGAGATCGTTGATGCTCAATATCTATGGTTGCTAGCCATCGCGTGATCCAAAGTTGCAGGATTTTTACCAATTGTGATATCGTGAGAAACTACCACGTGGAACTCCTTTGCAGCATATGGTATGGTGGGCCCCTTATGGCCATGTTGGCGATTCTGTCAGCCTATTTTGAAGGTAGCTTTCGATGATTTGATCAAAATGAAGGATCAATGGCTCAAATTTAAATCTACATCAAATATGGTTGGAGCCATTTATGCAGCACGCGAGTGAGCTTTAATGGCAGATGAGACATTTACTGGCACAATTTGATCAAAATAAAATCAATTCTCCTACTTTATGTGTGCACAAAGCATTCAGGTATTTTGCAAAGCAGTTTCAGAGCCAAGAGCAAGGTTGTGAACATTGACAGCTGAAATTTGGGATTTCTATGAAAAGAGTCGTGAGTTAATTTCTATGTTTCCCGATCACTTTGTGCTTGAATTAAGGAAAATATTTGTTGTACTTATCATAGGGCTTGTTGATAAACATTTTAGGGCTATAGTTTATTATAATTGTGAGAAATTGAAATATTTTGTTCTATAATTTCATATCTCTAGTTAGTCCTAGCTATTTGAAGTGTGTAGTTATAAGAAGCCCTAGTTTGTCTGAGATGGCACCACCCAAGCAACATTCTAGCCATATTGACTATTTAAAAAGAAACCTGTATGATGATTTCCTAGATCAATTTCCCTTGTCAACGAATGATATAAAGAAGGGATTGGTTCTAATGCGAGGGAAAATCCTAGGGGAGGGGTTAGTATACAATTGTTCCAACATAGCCAATGCTAGGGTTCCTCTCACAATTTTGGAAATGTTCAGATTGTGGTATGGAGAGAGGAATTTGCCTCACCCTTTTTCAAATGGATGGATGTATGATATGGGGAAGTTGGTGGTACCGAAAGTTTTCCTTGATGTAGACCTGCTTAGGGCAGTAGCTACAAGATATGACCTTGTCACATGGGTAATTAGGGATAATGATGGAAAGGTTTTGTTAAGCATTAATAGAGATGATATTCAACAAATTTTTGACTTGAGTGAACTAAGTGAGGACTTGGTTCCTATCAACCTTGAGGAAATGAAGCAAGAATATGCAAAGTTGAAGTCTCTTTTCAGAGCTAAATTGCTTCCACCTCATCTGGCTAGCGTAGAAGGTTCAAGATTTCATATCAGCCCCAGTGACTAGGAACCTTTCATATTACATTGATTTGCAAATTATTTCTTGGCCACTTTTTATTCATTGTGTTAGATTTTGGGTTTCAGTCCTGGTGTGGTGATGCCCATTACATACATGTTCATGGGGGTGCAAATACAACACCCTAACTTCTCTGTCACATATGACTTTTCTTCTTTCTTGGTTGAGAGGATACATGAGGGGCTATCAAAGCTACAGAAACATGATACCAACACTCAATTCTTTTGGTATTCTATGTTGATGCATATGTTTTTATTCAAGAATGCTAACTTCTTCTCTGAAAAGATGAAATTAAGGCAATCGGTTGATGGAGAAAGATTGCCAACACAAATATGGGAAATATATTTATGTTGTAATAAGGAAAGCACTAGTTATGTGCAATTTGATAATTTTTTTGCTTCCAAATTGACGTCTATATTGATGGTGAATGTACCTAGGATTCCTAAGGGATTACATGATTTCCTCAGGCCAAAGGGGAGGAAGCCAAAATTAAAATTTAGCCATAATTGGGGTGACATTATCCCATACCCAATCAACACTGTTTTGAGGGTATATGGTTTTCAAGGAGCCCCTCATATACTACCATACAATGTGCCACCAAGAGTGGGGATTGCAGAAGTTATGTGGCCAATAGGTTGCATCCATGAGGACAACCTCATAGGGAGGGGTAAGGGAACATTTTTCCCTGATTTTACAGTGGTATTTGATTTTTCCTTTTCAAAAGGAGGTTGGGTGCACTATGAGAAATTCTTTGAGGATTATCATTTGAGATGTGGTCCAAAGTGGCAACATGATCCTGAGGGTTTCTTTACCCTTTTTAGACAAACAATAAAGGCTGGAAAGTTTGTGCATGAGTTCAACTTTCCTGGGGACCTAATCAGAAATGAGTTCAACCTAAATAAGCAGAAGTTGAACAAGGAGAAATGGATAGCTTATGATAAACTATTAGATATTATGCACAAAATAGATTTGAAATATGATCCACTATTGGAGTTCAGTCCACACCATAAGAAAAATAATTTTCTAATGGAGAACTTCAAAGAGATTATGGGCACTTTGAGAACCAAAAAAGTAAACTTAGAGTTGAATCTGGGTATACAAGAACAAGGTGTTAGACCATTTGAAACAAGGCCAACATACCAGCCTACAAAAAATTGGCATATTTATAGGAGAAAAAAGGATAGTAGTAGTGATGAGGAAGAAGTGGAAGGAAAGGGGAAGAAAATTATGAAGTTGCCTTCACAACTAGGTCCAAAATTCAAAGAGCCTGGGGTAATTAAGATCATTGATTTAGAGTCATCACCAGAAGATAGTCCCCCATCACCACCATTTGAGCCAAGCCTTAAAAGGAAAAGAACTAATCAACCACAAGAGAGTTTGATGGATGAAATTATTGTTACTGATCAGGACATGTAGGTTGGTATGCCTTCCCCTCCTAAGCCAACTGAATTGGTTTTATGTGATTTAGATATGAAAGGAAAAAGTGTACAAGATGCAAGAATGGAAGCATGCAAGGAGTTTCTAGATGACAATGCATTTGTAAAGACTCTTGTATTCTTGCAATTGGTATGGAGGATGAAGTTTGAAAAATATCAAAATAAATGTAAGGAGAGAAGAGAACTAAGACCTGACAAGTCAGACCAGGAGAATGATGAGGAAGTGAAAGTTGAATTAATGGAAGAATTTAAGATCACTCCCGAGGAAGGAAGAAAATTGGTGAGTCAAGCTGGTGTATTGATTCTGCCTGAATGGGACATTGCAGATGCAGTGGAATTTAATGCTATTATGAAGTCCACACATCCCTTGCAAGAATTTGAAGAACTTAAGGCAGCATTTTAAGATTCTACTTTTAGTGAAGAGTATGAAACCTTGAAAATTTGGGCATTGGCCCTGCAAGGGAGAAAGCCAAATAGCAAAGACATTAATCCAAATTTCAGAGGGGAATTAGTAATAAAGAGAGCTCCAGAGACCTCAACCACCAAGGCCACTAGTTTAATTGTGAGTGTGGCCAAATTGGCCCAAAAAGACTACTAAAAGGGGAGAGGCTAAAAAGAAAATCCTAATGGAGAAGTATAACCTTTTGATTGAAGAATACAACAAGATGCAATAGAGGAATGTTGAGTTGCAAATTGAGGTGGAAAGGTTCAAGTATAGATAGATTGGGGAGACATCAAGTGCTCCAGGAACTAGTACATTACCTTCCACAGCAAGGTCAATGCCTCTTGCTTCTCTAATTGTTTCCACACTAGGGTCTCCTAGTCAAAATCCTGCCTTCACCCCTTCTTTAGAGGAAATTGATGAAGAAACAGAGTGTTCTGTTGATCCTACAAAGAAATAGCTCTTGCAAAGAATTGATGAGTTATGCCATCTTTGAGGATAAGTGAGGAAGGATCTCTTTCAAAGAAAAAAGAGATTGTTACTACTATTTTAAGGCATTTAAATGAAAAGGTTGATAATAAATTTCTATCTATACATTCTTTATATTCTTTGCTATTAGATGCAATAAAGAATATTGATAGGTATTAGGAGGTAGTGATACCATTGATTGAAAATTGGATCCCTAGGGCTAGTGATCTAAATGTCATGTATAAGGCCTCAAGGTTTGATATAAACAATAGGCCCCAATCATTAAAGCCTACTCATGTGTTAGTAAAATCATTGCAAGGTTTTCAAACCTTACCAGAAGACTTGAGTAGGAAGATTAGGGAGTTGGTGAAGAATATCAATGATTGGGATAACACATTGTTACTTCATATAATTGATGAGTAGGGGAAAATCAAGTCATTCTAGCAGTGGCAGGGTCAGGTAGGTGAGGTCATCAATGATCAAATTAAATTAATTTGTGATGACTTAGATTATGACTTGTTGGTGAGTTGTATGGATAAAATCATTAGTACTAGCTCATTTTTGGAATCTTTTGAAAGAGATGCAAATCAGGTAGTAGTAAAATACACACCTTATAATGCCAAGGTGAATGAGGTAATTAATTTTGACTGGTCGAATGATGAAGAATATTAGAGGTGGGTAAATAAATTTTTGATTGAGGAATAAAATAATGAATTACTAACGGGTGGTAAATCTGATGCTGCAATTACAATGACCTCTGGTTTTGCTTTGATGGTGGTCTCGACATGGGTTTCTTGTGGTTTTTTGTTGTTGCCTCAATTTTCCTCAGCTAACATGATGAATGGGAATATTCTCTAGGGTGATGGCTATTGTAATGATTTTTTGAATATCACCAGATGCTTCATTTGGCTGGTGACATGTGTACTTTCTGGCCTGATGTTTGCTTTCTCCTTCATTTTCTATAAGAAGGATTTCAAGGCCAAAAGTGCAGGTTAGCAAGTTAGATAATTTTGGTCAACTCTAGGTGAAGTTACAAAGAAAATTGTAAAGTTTGATGGTTTTAAAGAGAAATACAATTTATGTTCTGAGTTATTCTATAATCAATTTTGAATTCATGGGGATTTAATCTTGTATAACTGTACTAGCATTTGAGTTGAAATGATAAATTCAAACTCATGTCTCTCCACTGTGCATGCATATCCGAATTTTGAATAAGATGACTAAGGGTTGTTTCATTCATCTCACTATTGTGGGGTGTATAATCCTTATTTTAGCTTTAATTGAAGGAATTAATTAAAATCCTTGAATGGGATTATAGGCGGATATGTTCTGTATAAGGATTTGATAAGTAGTATTGGGTGAGAATGCATAATGATGAAATTGTAATGCAATATTTTTAGGGATATTATAAGTTATATGTTATGTATTAATCTATCATAAACCTTTAGATGCTTATGAATTTAACTCTTGCAATGGATCTATGGCACTGATCTAAGTTGTACTTATTTTTGTAGTTAAATAATTTTTTGTCTTTTCCTAGAACTTGCTACAAATTGCAAATTAATGACTATATTTTACTATGGATTGTGTTGTAGTTATCTCATGCTCCACATAGTTGATATTATCGGTCAACAACCAATTTTATTCAATATTATCCTATTGTGTTGAGCTATTCAATGGGATTATTTGTTATGTGTTAATGTTGTTTATGATATTGGTGCAGAGATTGTAAACACATTAAGGGATCACCCTTCTGGGTCTTACAGAGCCCAAAGTGTAGGAGGATTTTTAAAGTCTTCATCAGTTGGTCCAGATCCTTCAAGCTGCCCTTGATTGGAATTGGCAATCCCATAGGGAACCTAGTTACAGTGTAAAAAATAAACCAACACCCTCTACCTTTAACCCTAAACCCTAAACCATTAACCCTTAAACTCTAAACCCTTAAACCCTCTACCATATATCTATCTCCCACTATAAACTCTAAACCTTTCCTTGTATTCTTTTATAATTTTCATTATTCTTATTTATTTTACACTTACATTTACAAATACACATACATATGCATTTACTATTTTCATTTATTTCTCATGTAGTTTAATAGTTTGATCAATTTCATACTATATGTGCTGAAGACTTTAGAATTTCAATTACATTAATTTATGGATATGTTGTATCTATAACACTGCAAAACCATATGCTTTTTTCATTTACACTTGCATTTAGAAAGACACATTTATATACATAGATATAGATTTCTTTAATGATATGTTGTATTTATTGTTCTAGGAGAGCATCCAGTAATAGCATTTACATTTACATTTAAAAATACATATACATATATACATACATACATATATATATATATATATGTGTGTGTGTGTGTATGTATATCATTTATATTCAGTGTTCAGAAACAACCCATTAGGTCTAC
This sequence comes from Sequoia sempervirens, assembly GCA_007258455.2. Taxonomy (NCBI): domain Eukaryota; kingdom Viridiplantae; phylum Streptophyta; class Pinopsida; order Cupressales; family Cupressaceae; genus Sequoia; species Sequoia sempervirens. Next base: position 133,396,943 of record VDFB02000003.1, read on the forward strand.
ACATGGATAAAAAATCATAAAATCAAATCTCCAATACATGTTTTGTTGAAACCTAGGCTTCAACCTCTCATTTCACATGCTTTTCTTCACAAAAATCTTGAGGACAACAGCTATACCTTCTTTATTTATCATCCTACACCATATTCATGCATCCTAAAATTAAAATAGTGTCCATGGGTCCTCTTACACAAGATACAATAATCACAAAAAGTGTAAGAGCCCCTTTATATCATGTTTGGACTACAAAACCATCAAAAGTAGGGTAATTGGGTTGTATGCAAATAAATGAAGCTTTCTAACTCAAATCAATGCCTTAAGCCCTCAAATTTGATTCAAATCAAAGCTAACACATATCTTAATGACCTAGAATTTATTTCACATCAAAATATGCCTGCATATGACCGCACAGTGCTACATGAAAGGAAAAATACATAAATTTTGAAGAAAAACACATATTTTTGAATGTCAAGAGCTTGTATTTTAAATCCTCAACCATCAACAACCATTACAATGATCACATTATTCCTTTTAAAGGAATTTACATGTCAACAACTGAACAACTACCTCTACAACTGACTTTTTAATCTTTTATGATCACATGAAACATAAAACACACTAATTTCAAGGTTGTTAACATCACTATTGAAATGTTTTAATTTTTTGACCTTTCAAACATTAAAAAGTACATCATTAAATTAATTATGTACTGGCATAAAAATTAAAAAAATCATGAATTAATTATGTAACAACATAAGTCAAATATAGTTCTATCAAGAAATTAATATCAAATAGATAATATAATCACATAACTCATACATTTCAATGTCATTGATCCTCTTCTTCATCCAACTCTTTGTTTGTATCATCCGATCCAGATTCGACATTGTAAGGATTGGTCATATCATCATCATCATCGATATTAGTTTTGATAATTTCATCATCCACATGGATATCATCTTCATGAACATTAACTCCTACATCATCATGATCTAGTTCCTCCTCTTCGACATCTTCGTCAAGGAAATCATCAACTAACTGATGATCTTGATCATGATCTACATCATCTTCTAGTTCTTTGGTATCTTCTTCTTCCACCACATTATACTTTACTATCATTTCTCTTGAATCATGTTTCTAACAAAAAATGACCAACCCGGTTTACCTAGAACCTTTAAGCAAAATACTTGCTCACATTGGCTTGGAAGAACATAGGGCTCATTTTCAGCTCGCTCAATCAACCTTGTATTAACCATGGTAAATCGATTATCATGTTCAATAAAAATTCTCTCATGATCATTTTCATTCAATTGTAGCCTGTACCATAGGCTGATGAACAAAATTAATCTGAAAGACTTAAAGTCACACTCAAGTATATCATCCAAAATCCCATAGTATCGATTTTCTAAGACTTCTAGATGTATGTCTCTTCTAGATGAAACATTAGTCACTTGAAAGACTACAGTTATACCAGAATCACAGATTTTTCTTCATGTCATCCAACATTTTGATTCAAAATTTATGACCATTGCACCACATAGCCTTGTGGTGTTTCACCTACAATATGTCAAACATGTAAAATTTATTGCAATATCATCAGTTGATAAACATATTTATTCTTGGCCGAATGTATGTAAAGAAAACACTCTCAACATATATATACATCAACATAATTGAAAATAATTAAATAATATGGGTGATTAATATATTTATACGTACTTGTTTATCTATTAAACCATATGCTAAATCAATTTCCCTTTGTGTAACATTGGAATCTCCATTACAATGATCTTATTTAACCAATGAAGCCACACCTTCCCATGTTAATGCGCGACCAGATTGTTTACATTGGTCAATCCATACCATCATCCAATCAATATTATTGGCGACGTACAAATGTAGTGCATCCCACTCTCGACCAATTGTATCAAAAAAAATTGAAATTCACAAATGACCTAAAATTAGTTAAATACCACAGTATATGACCTTAATTTATAATTGATGTATATTGAAGATTAAAAATTAAATAAGTATAGTATACATAAAAATGATATGTAAAATATATTCCAATTAATCTCCATGACCATCTTATAATTATCTCTCATTTTCACCAATCTCCCTTTCCCCATCAGGTACTCCCCTTCGAATTTGTTAATGGAGTTGGGATCCCAAATGCGATCTACATGGATCTTTTCTGCAAACTTAGGGAGATATTCACTAATGTATACCATGGTCTAGTATACCATATATCCCTCCACCATAGAACCCTCAGGATGTGCTCTTTGTCTAACCAAAGCCTTCAAAAATTTCAAGTGCCTCTCAACCATCCACATTGACCTTGTGTGTATAGGTCCTCATAATTCAATCTCTTCAACTTGGTGTATGAGGTAGTGTTCTTATGCATTGAAAAATGTCGAAGGTAGACACTTTTGAATTTCAAACATTAGACGAGGAATGTTTCTCTTCCAATAATTTATATTTTCTTTATGGATTTCTTTAGATGACATCCATCTACAAGTGATTCAAAGCACAAATATATTAACGAGATTTAATAAAAATATACATTATATTACATAACAAGTAAAACAAATGGAAATTATAAGATGTATACAATGAATTGAACAAATATCTCTACTTACCTCATGTATTTTCCAAGATCATATATAAATTTCTTGACATTATTGTCAAAGTTGTTTGGGAGAGATAGAGGTAGAACATACTGGAATAATTATAAAATGATCTTTTCATTATTTTTCTAAAAGTAGTAAACACAATACACTAAAAAGTACATGCATTATACAAGTGTATATAATATTCCAAAATAACTACCTTAATGAAGGTATGCCAATCACTCGTTTTCATCCCTGCACCTTTCTTTGTTATTATGTTGTTTATGTTCATAGCAAATCCTATGGGAAATTGAATTTTTCGTATGACTTCTTTTATAGCATTGTTTTTTTGCTCTGTTAATAACCAAGGAAGGGAACTTATATTAATTTGGTCTCCATTGCTATTTAATTGAATGACATTTTTTATTGCATGATTGGCTTCTTGAATGTCACTAAAAATTTTGACAATTTTTTTTTTTCATGCCTTCTAGAATCCAATATTTTCCATAACATTTCTGTTATATTCTTTCTAATATGCATTATATCAAACAAATGCAAAATTTGTAGCTGCTCATAGTAGGGCAACCTACTACATTGTCTGGGATAACTTTTCAGTCCCTTTGGAAGTCGGCCATTAATGCCTTGACAATTATTGTCAATTACAACATGAGTAAATACAACACAATATAAAAATATAAATTCAAAACATATCATATATGATAGATAAACAATTTTATCTAATGTATAACCTTGATGATTAATTCTATTATATTTCAACTTCCATAGGTGAGGTGTCATTCTTTGTGGCTTTGATGTAGTCTCCTCTATCCCACTGAAAAGATGTTTTTTAGTAGTTTGATACTTATGATTTCTATGGAGGAAGTGCCTATACTCATCGAACACCTTCTTTCCTAAACTTGTTTAATGACGAGATTTCATCTTCAGACCACAAATTGGACATGCAAATTTTACCTTTGTTTGAAGACCTATAAAATCATATATAATTGGATTAAATATGTTAATTTTTATAATTATATATAATGAATAGATTATTTTAAAAACATGCATGATATCTACTTCATCAAATTAAATATTGTTAAAGTGTAGTCGAATGTTATAACATACCACAAAAATGTGTTAGCCCTGGGGCATCATGAATTGTCCATACAAGCATTGCATGGAATTGAAATTGTCTTTGTCCTATTGGTCTAGAGATGTCATACATAGTGATGCCATTCCATAACTTTAGTAACTCGTCAATAAGAGGCTTGATATATACATTCATATCTTTAACTTGGTACTTACCTAGTGGAATGAACATAAACATTGCATAATTATTATAACTATTTTAATGCAATATATATAAATTAATGTACATGACTATTGAATAAAAAAATATAAGTCATTATGCAACAAATAAGACAAATGAGATGCTACTACATTAAAGAAAATTTATGTAAACAAATACCTAGAACAATCATTGACAACATTATGTTCTCCCTCTTTATTGATATCCATGGAGGAATGTTATTGTTGATAACAAAAACAAGCCACACCAAGTAAATAGATCTCAGCTCTCCAAATGGATTGACACTGTTCGCTCCCATTGAAAGCCTGAGATTACAAGGTTCTTCTTTAAAGTGTGATCATTTTTCCTCCATGTCCCTAAATGCATAACCATCTGCATGAATTTGAAGAATGTCATCTCCACTTCTATTCTATGCATAGTAATCCATAAATTGTGCTAAGCTTTCACACCTAAATAATCGTTGCATACATGGAATAATGAGAATATAATGAAGAACATTGTGAGGCACCTTTTTTGTTAGTTGATCCATTTGATATCTACTCATATGACATTCTAGGCATTCTATTGCAAATTCTTGTTGTTTATGATATATAATATGATCATTGGGACATGCATCTATTGCTTGATACTCCATTCCGATATCTTTCATAATGGCAGATAAATCTCGGTATGAGTGAGGTAAAATATTTGATGGTGGTAACAAAAATTCACCAATCAATCTACAACAAAAAATAATTTGTTAATATAAAGAATATTAATGTTACATATTTCATCATTTATTTAGTAGTGATGAATTAACAACAATTAAAATAGATGAAAACAGATGACATATATGACATACCTTAACATCCATGCGATTGTTATGTTTGATAAACCATTCATAACCTTCAAGTTCAACAACAACAATACAACAGAGAGAAGAGTAGTTTGTGAGTGTTCATAAAGGGGCTTGTATGCCTTCTCAATTATAGGTAAATCATGAACATCATTAAATTCATCTTGATCATCATGATCATCTCTACCACTAAATGTGTCATGGATCAATGTATTCATACCATCATCTTCAACTGTGTTTTTTGGTGCATAATCATCTTCCTCCATAGGATCATTAACTTCATCTTCGATATTCATAACTCCATGTTCATCTACTTACAAAACCAAATTCTTTGGGTCATGATTATCCATATCATCTGCCCTGGGGTTCCCTACCTTTATAATAATGATAGACACAAATAAACCATGATCATGATCAAGTGATTATATATATATAATGTTAAAATGATATAAACATTTACAAATTCAATCAATATTAACACATATAATGAACAACTTACCAATGGATGATAATCATGCCCCCCTTCAACGTGACCATGTTGCCTACAATTTTTCTCAGCTATTGTGATTAAAAGTAGTCTCGTCTTTAAGCCCTTGCAATTATTGCAAGGACAATAAAATTTCCCATCACCCTTTATTTTCAATCTAGCCCACAATCTATCAAGTGTCTCTTCATTTTGTTCTAGACTAATATTATTTGACATGATTTTTCTTTACCAAGCTTGACTATTTAGATCTTCAAAAAATATCAAACTCACACTCCAATAATTTTTATTCATAAATAGGTAACAAAATATAATAATTCTGATATTTTACAACCAAAAAAATTGGTATGCAACCACCCTTGCAAAAGAGAAGATAGTATGAAATTAATGACCCCAAAAAACACTTTAAAATGCTAATTACAAAACTTATTAAATTTTGATTTTACTATGATTTCTAACCGTTAAGACTCCTAAAATCAGAATATTGAACTTGATCACAAACTTCCCACAACGATGGAGGTAGCGAGCTAGTAAGAGAAAGTGACCCATTCCTAAGGAGCAACAAGTCAGAATCATCATTGCTAATGTCAATACAAATTTATCCTTTTAGTTAAAGATGCAATATGTCACTTCTTATGACAAGCTTATCCCTAGGGCCCTCAACATTGAGAGAGCCCTAATTGCACAAGGAAGCACGTACTAGTAGAATTTGGAAAATAAATGACTAGGTGACTAAAAAATTTAGTCACAACAGCTAAAAATGACAAAATTCTGCTTATTTTTTGCAACTTAGCTGTAAATGAGTAAATAAATTACTAGTTTGGTCATTGATTAAAATTATTTAGTCACACATAAAAATGACTAAATAGTTAGTCATTTATTTAGTCACAATCCATTTGAATAAATCATTTAAGGAATCAAGAATATAGCCCACCAAAATACTCTAAAAATTTAATAAACATACCCTAAAACTTTTGTCAAAATCTTATTTTCAGGCGTAGCCCACCAGAATGGAGTTTTCATTTTAATAAACATACTTTAAAACCTTCGTCAAAACATTATTTTCCAACATAGACTACCAAAATGGAGAAGTGTTTCCATAAAGAATAACAAAGAATGGTGAGGAGATGTGTGTGAAAGGAGGCATAGGATTCATTGCTCCTTATCTCATTCCTGCTCTACTCAACAAATCTTACATTGTTCCCGCTACTATTTGTAATCTAGGTATTTACTTGACATATATTTACATAATCTCAAATTCCTTCATAGGCCTTTGAAGTATCAATGTATCCTATATAAGGTTTAGAATGATTTCTTTTAATTAAATAAATAAATAAATGATGTATTTCCCTATAATTAGATAATGTGGAGATCTCCTAAATCTGCCCCAGCACACCATCCTCTTTGTCATTGTATTCATTACTCTAGCTACTAGGGTTTTTCATGTGACATCTTTAATATCTTCATGACCGTGGATTTTAAATAGATCTGTCTTTGCTTTAATCCTTTTCATGGTAACCCTTGAGTTCCATAATCCACATTCAATCTCTTCTAAGAATGGTGTCTTAACCTAGACTGCATAGTATACATATAAAGCAAGTCCTTCATACCTGCCATTGTTCCAAACCACCACTCACTTCCTTGCTTAAAATTTTTCCTCCATAAGCATAATAACATGTTCTAAAATCATGGTTGCCAGTGATTGACCATTAAGGTCACCACTTTCATCATGAAGATATAATGAGATTTTTGTCTTCAAACTCAAGGCATTATGAAAGATAATATTGTGAATTGTTTGTTGTGTATGATTTGATTTTCATGCACATTTACTACTTTGCTAACTTCCTTTAAGACTAGGTATTGCACCCTCAGCTGCAATCTCAAACAACTCACTCACTATCACTTGAAGATTCCTTTCATGAGAATCCTTCTATAAAATCAAACTATGCCCTATAGACTGCCTACTTACTATGGGGGACTCATTGTTTCATGGTATTGTAGTTCTTAAGATCGTTCAACCTTATTGACACTACTTCATAGTCCACAAGGTATTATTCACTATTCTCCCATCTTCGATGAGTCTTGAAACATTGTTCAAACATGCAATCCACTACCTCCATTATACATTAATGGCTAAGAAGAAATATTAAACCTATGATTACCACTGCTACTTCATTTGGACAGTCATTCCCTGATTGCATTTGCCTTGTCTAACACTACCAAAAGCATTTGAAAAACCCTTAAGGTCAGCAAGGTGGTAAGGAAACTCACTGTTAAAATCTCCACTTTACTATGTAAGGTTTGAGCTTTATTATTGTGTCACTGCTCAGCCTCTTTTTGACTATCACATCTCAAGTGACTATCATTCTTCTTACCATAGATTGCATTTACAAATGTCACTAAGCTACATAGTGTGCTTGTTATTGGCTACAATCTTTAGATTGCAAGATTTATTTATTACCTACAATGTCTCAATCTTTCTGGTATTGCAACCTCACTAATCTGCGATAGTTATTGTTTATGTTTCTATAGAGGCCTAGGGTTTGTACTCTTATCATACTCTTACCAATGCTTCTATTGGTATTAAAAAATAATGTTAAATCTTGGGTCAGAAAATTAGTTGTCTTGAAAAAGTTATGGTATGATCTTGGATTGTATCCTAGATTGTGTGGGAAGCTTGTGTTTGATCATTAAGGTATGTAAACCTGATCAGGGAAATGTATCTTATATATCATGGGTCTTGCTTTTATACTTTCTATAATGGTTATTAGAAGATCACATTATTATAGTTTTCGGTAACCCAAGATTGCATTCAAGTATGTAACAAACTTGGTTTGTAGTTTAATCTATACACTTTTAAGTAACATTCATAAGGTTTAGAAAATCTTGATCACTCTCTAGAATAGCCCATTAAACACGGGTTGTGCTTGAATTCACTATATAATTGATATAACACAACCACTCTGCATATCAACCAAAGTTATAAGCTCTTTGTTGTAGCAAAAGGTAATCACTCTTCAATCATGCTATAATTACATCCTAACCTATTAAACTTAAGACAACCTGAATGCACCCAATGATGATTGAAACTTACATTATACAACTTGAATTAACTACATTATATGAGTGCCTCCATTTCTATCACAACATAGCCACATTAAACTTGGGTCACACATGAATGCATCATGTATTTATTATAGTAAAATTGTGCCACATGACCAATAGAGTTATAGATCACATAATTACAGTCACAAGAATATGTTCCTTGGCTATGATCTTATGGTGATTCCACACAACAAAATATGGACATGAAATTCTGAAAACCCTAAACCTCTAAAAATGAAATCTGATGAGACGTTTCTTTAAAATATGATTTTCAAACCTGGAACTATAAATCTGACTTCACAACTGAATTCTACAAAAAGACAATGACTACCCTCAACCTGGGGATATCTTTTTGAATTTTTTTTAATTTTTCCCAAGAAAATCATCCTTAGTTCTCCACAAACTATCTCAAGTAGATAAAAACATTGTCACAATAAATCAGCGAACTCACTTTTCTTTATGTTGGCCACAATTTGATTTTTTTCTATTTTCATGTTTGTCGAAATTTTGATGAAACTGATAGTCAACATTTCGACGAACCCCAGGTTCGTCAAAATTTCAACAAACATTGGGGATAAACTTTCAAAAAATTGAAAATTAGACATCAAATTTTACAAGCACCCGATGATACATCAAATTATACATATTTCATAGGACATTTTCATCGAATTTTGCAATCAAATGAGTTAGTGATTCAACCAAGAAAAAAAATTGTAACCTTAGTTATGGTGTCGCAAACTAAATCAAATTTATCATTAGTTGCTTGTAGTGCCCTGATCTCTTCCTTCACATGATGTTTTTGCCTTTTTTGTCATCTGATTTCTTCCTTTACATGGGAAATTTTTAAATTTTTGATTTTGATTCAATAGTTGGTGTTTTAGTTGAAGTAGTTAACACCAACTTTAGTGCTGAATTTTGCTCGTTAATGTAATATGTTTGGGGTTCCTAGGGCGGTGCCAAGTGCATCTAATTAGGTGCCTATCATTGTTGTATAGTGACTATTTTCATTGTTTTGTATCACAGGATCTAGAGTGCTGGAAATAATTCCAACTCCTACCTTGTTTTTGGGATCACTGTTGTCTCGTGGCTCCTTCATCAACTCGGTGCAGTAGAGTAGTTTTACCGCAGTCCCACAAGGTGCTTCATCCTTCTTGGCAATAGTGCGATGAAAGCTGCTATGGCAGAACACTAGTCTTCCTTTATTCCTGGTGGTGTTGTGGTGACTCCTGCAAGCCTTCTACCATTAGCGTGTGGTAGTGCAGTGACCACCTTCATCAACTTGGTGCGATAGAGTGGTTTTTATCGTGGTCCCGCAAGTTGCTTCTTCCTTCTTGGCGATAGTGAAGTGAAAGCTTCTATGGTAGCATTTTTATTCATAGAGAATCCATGGAGAGAGGATGTGGATGGTGTAGAAATACTAAATCACTAAGAGGAAAGTGGGTGGAAATAGATGAGACAATGAAATCTATAGATACAATAGAGATAAGAAGAGAAAGCAACGTCAACTGGAAAGGAGGAAGTTGTTTATAAATTCACAAATGCTACAACATAGAGGAGATATCAATACATTAAATATATGACTAATGTGAGGTTTTGTGTTGGATAACATACTCATTGAAAGGGTGTGTGCAGGATCATGATGGGCCAAAAAGTGGCAATATGATAGGTATGTGTAGGGTATGTGGTTGATGATTTTTTTACCCAAAATTGATGAAACAAAAAGGGTTTTTAAAGGAGTTACTTAGCTTTCCACCAATATAAATTATGCTTTACTTTGAATTTAATAAATAATTATTATTCATTTTCTATTTGAATTATGACTAAAGTCTTGATTGATAGGCTAATTGAAAAACATCTATAGATTTCAAAATATGTCACATTTTTTGAATTTGAAACATGTGTCACATTCTATGCTTCACATACTATAGGATTAAAAAAAATGAATTTCATGAAGTTTTGACCAAGTTAAGGTGGTCAGACATACGAGTTTTTATATTTTTTAAAAGTCATAATAACAAATTCATAATTAATTATTTACTTGGAAAAAAATTACAAAAACATATGAATCACATTAGGACATGAGTCCTCTACTTATATCTAAAATATTATAAAAAAATATTATCATTTTATTGTGGTTAGGGTGGTTAAACAGATAGCTACTTATTTTTTCCCTAAAATTGAAGTACTACTACATCAAAATTTCAAATTTTCACCAAATAGATTTTAAAAAAAAAAAACCTAGTAGTTTAGAAACTACATTCAATTTGCTATAGATTTTATTCTTACATATTTTTGAAATAATATAGATAACTTATTCAAATTTTTATGTCAAGTTACATAACTCTGATTTTTCTAAATTTTTTGCCACTTAAGGGCCTTTTTTTTTCACGATGATCCTGCACATACCTGAAATGATATAATTGGTGTACTAAACATTATTTACTATATTGTGTATTATAGGGGTGAGACAAGGCCATGGAAACAAATCATGTCATATCAAATCTGGTACTCAAAGTTTGACTTAACTTAGGAAAAAATGATCTAATGAAATTTTGTGATACATCCATCTTTTTTCATAGTATTATTGAAATTTATAATGTATTATCCAATCTTGACATAAATTAATGCATGTTGATTATTTTAGATGGAGATTGGAGCAAATGCAAAGCCTGAGCATTCAACTAGCAAAGGAAGAAGATATGTATGTGGACGTGGACCTAAAACTACTAAATCACATAGACTACAGTGGGTGGAAGAGTATATGGCAATGGATACTACAAACATAACAAATGATTTCACTAAAGAATAGGAAGGTCAGGACTATAGTACATGGAATGAATACTTTGAGAAAATTGTTTTTTGTGGATTTTTTGTATGTCATGGAAAGAAACAATTCAAACAAGAAATTGTACAAAGATATTACATATTTGATAAGCTTCTAGTCGATAGTATGTCTCCTACAATCAATTAAAACCAAAGAATAATAAATGAGTGTGGACTGATGTTTTATAAACTATGTTGTCAAAATTTTGTTTTATTTAAATTATTGTATAAAAAAGGTAGTCTATAAAATAATGTTTCATTATTCAATTGATGTATATATGTTCACACAATTTATATTTTTTGTTTTAGCCATATTTGATTATATTTCTTTGAAATTGGTACATCTATGATTTATCCAATTGTTGCGAAACATTAAATAATGCTTGTGTTTGTATATAGGTAGAATATTTTGATGAAACACATTATACTATACCCAAGATCCAACTGGGTTATTAAGATTTAGACAGGATGATCCAAACCATCCTTTAAACCATACCAAGGCAAGAAGAGCGAGATTGAAGAGAACACTACCACCTGAGAAATTTAAAGAGCTGATGAGAGTCACATACACTGATGACATGCCACCTAGTCTTAATGATGATGATCATGATAGTAAAAATGTAGTGCATGAAGAAGGATTGAATGAAATGCTTATAGGTTTCTTTGGGGATGGAAACAATGATGACAATAATGATGATAGTAGGGGTAACTATCACCAACGTAGTGTTTATGATAATAACATCAAATACTCCATCAAGCAAGCAAGGAATACACCCATGTTCAAATCGGGTGCAAGTAGAACCTCAAAACTAGCATGCACATTAATATTATTAGAAATCAAGTCACTATTTGGTTGGTCAGACAAAGAATTCACTACCCTACTAAAGTGAGTTGAAATCTATTTCTTATTGTGCATTGTCAATTGGTGTACATAATTCGTAAATATTCAATTGATTTAATCTCTAGCAATCTTACAGGGCACTAAAAACTAAAATATTCCCTAAAGAGAATGTGTTGCCATCAACTTGTAGAGAGGCATGTTTGTTGTTGGTTGAGTTGGGGAGTGAATATAAGAAAATTCATTCATGTAAAAATGATTTCATTTTACACAGAGATGAATATCAAAACAAGGTAGAATGCCCTATATGCAAAGAGAAGATATATGGCACAAATGTACAAGGTCCTACAATTCCAAAGAAGCTTTTATGTCACATGCCAATTATACCTAGACTTCAACGAATGTTTCATTGCAATTCACTAGCACAATTGATGGACTGGAATGCAAAGAACAAGAGTAAAGATGGATTCATACAAATTTTGGCTAACTCCAAAGCAATGAAACACAGAGCAAAAATGGCCAACAAAATTCAAAGATGAGCCTCGTAGTATTAGGTTTGGTCTTGCAATTGATGGAGTGTGCCCATTCTCTTTTTTGAGCTCAAATTATAGTGTTTGGCTAGTCGGATTGATAGTATACAATATTACCCCATGGATGGGTGTTAGAAAGGAGCACCTTATGTTGAATCTCATTGTTCCAGGAAAACATCAAGTTAAAAACATGGATGTTTATCTTGCACCGTTTATTGATGAGATGCAACTGCTATAGAAAGGCACAAGAATGTATCACATATCACGTCCTCCATCAAATAATTCCTTCATGTTGTATGGTATGCTATGTTGGGCTATTCATGATTTCCCAGGACTTGGTGTTTGTTCTAGTAAAATAAAATATTTACGTATTTACACTCATAATTTATTTTCATCCCAACTTTCATACTTAGTTTTATACTATTTTTTTTATGTTATTAACATTACTTATTGAATTGCAGGGCTTCAAACAAAGGGGATATTTGCATGTCCAAGATGTGAAAAACAATTTCAAGGGTGGTATTCTAAAAATCTACATAAATTTATTTATGCAAACAATAGGGTTTTTCTACAACTAGATCATAGGTTTAGAAATCGCCTAAAGAATCAATTTGATGGAAAAGTTGAAAATAGAGGCCCTCCCATGATTATGGGTCTAGGTGATTGGCTTAAGAAGTATGAAGATGCTGAATTGAAAGTTTGGGAGGATTTTTTTGATCAGGGTGATTCAATTGAAGAACCAGAACACGTTGTAGTTAATATGCTAGAAGGAATGAAAAGGAAATCCATATTCTATGAGCTCCCTTATTGGAAGGATCTATTAATATCTCACCTATTAGATCCTATGTACATCTTCAAAAATGTACCAGATTCTATATTTTGACATATGTCAAGAAAACATGACACCTTGTCTTCGAGGAGAGATATTGCTCTTTTACGTGCCAAATTTGATAGAAAACATTTGTGTCCAAATAGGGAAAATGAAACATATGCAAAAGCTCCATGGATTTTGAAAAGAAAAAGAGCTAGACCAACTAAAAAATTTCATTTGTTTAATAAGGACACCTACTGGCTATGGGTCATCATTAGCTAAAGCTTTTACAGTTGATGGACATATCACAGGTTTTAGAGCACATGATTTTCATAATTTAATGAAGGTATTATATACCAAGATTTAACATTTACTGGTAACATTGATTAAGAACTAAATTTATTTTGATATTTTGTTGTGTGAGAAAAAATTACTAATGACCTTTTCATAAATGTGTTTGATAGCATATCATGCCATTGGCAATTATGGGGGATTCTTGTCTTACAATTGCTTAAGGAATGCTATAAGTCGATTGTCAGCATTTAAGAGGTATGTGGTTATATGAAATGTTCATGTGTGAGAGACATGGAGATATTATATTGCATTTTAATTTATTACTAAAGGTTCATACTAATTTACTATTCTTATATTAGGTGGGTGACCTGCAAGGAGATCCATGAATCTGAAGTGCCAAAGTGGAAAAAGGAAATTGCAGAAATTGTATGTGTATTTAAGAAGGAGCTCCCTACAAGTTTCATGGACCTTCAAGTCCATTTACTTATACACCAAGTCAATGACATTGAATTGGCAGGTATCGTATCAATGAGGTGGATGTTTTTCTTTGAGAGGTATATGAAAACTCTTAAAAGATATGTTCGAATAAAAGGCACATCCAAAGGGTTGCATGGCTGAAGGGTATGTATTGAATGAAGCATTTTTCTTCCTATGTGAATTCCTTGGTAAGGATTTTGAAGATGGCCCATGCATCTGGGATGAAGAACGAGCATCAAATATTATTGATGGAGAAAAACCACAATCTAATGGTGTTGAAGTAGAAATTAGTAAGCAAATTCATGATTAGTGTGGTTTTTTTTTCACGCAATCATTAATTTACTCTATAATTTATTTATCAAATTAACAACATGACATTTGGATTTTGAAATAAACATGTTGACATTTAATAGGTGTAGATGAAAGTTCTATTCTCAACAAGTTCATTATGTACCACATGTCACTTTATGAACAAATGGATTGATTTGTATTATAAAAAGAGAGATGTGTTAGAAGCAAGGAGACAGTTTAAGAGATCAAGCCCATGGAATACTCCACTTCCCACTCATCTACTTGGGGAATGGGGCAAATATTGCACACTAGAATGGGTTACTGAACAAATTCAAAATCAAATAGAAGATGCAAGTATAGATTCAAACATAACAAAAGATGAAATCAACATGTCTAGAGGATATGAAAGAAAGGTATAGTTGGAATTTTACAAAATGTTGTTTCCTTACAGTTTTGACAATATTAACTATTTTAATATTCAACATTATATTTTTTTCACTAAAATAAATGGTCTTTCACAGGAAAGGAAATATCCAACAATGTGGGCATATGGTCGACATTATCGTGTAGAAAGTGTAGATGCAAAGAGATGATCCTTCGATTGTGGCATTATGGTTCACTTCAAGCAATCTTGTCGATCAAGCTCAAAAGATAAAAATATAATTGAAGGGAATCTACAATATGTTGGGAAAATACAAGAAATTATTGAGTTGGATTACCACTCTTTTAAATGTTGTATTTTTAAGTGTAGATGGTATGAAGTATTTGAGAGGACACAAAGAAATGATACCCATAGTGGATTGTTTTCTATAGATTCCTCATCGTTCCTACCAGAGGATAAGGAGCCTTATGTTCTACCAATTCATTGTGAGAAAGTATTTATTTAACTCAAACAAGAAGTAGTAGTGATCATTAATCTATTAATTCATAGCTTATTGCAAATATATACACATGTGTTTATTAATCAATAAAATTGTTATAACATACATCTAATATATGTATGGCATTCATGTGCATGTATTTTTATATGAAGATATTTTGGACCAAAAATGGATATTTTTCATACATTATTGATCCAAGACTAAGGCATGTATTTGACGATGCAATAGTGGATACTAAGAAAAAAAATGATGGCCAATAAAATGAGAGAGAGGGATTAGAGAACATCGAAGAAATTGACATCCATGATAATGTTGAAGATGGGTATGTTTAGGCACAAGAAGACAAAAATCTAGAGTTAGATGATGTTATGGAAGACAACAATATGGATGGTATAGAAAATGATGATCCAAATGTACATCTAGCAACAATATGGATGGTCTATAGTAAAATTTCAATGACAATGAAGATGATGCAAGTCAAGATGAGGATGATGATAATATTAAATACTTGAAAGAACATATGAACATTGACAATGATACGTTGCATGAGATTGTAGTAGGCAATAATGTTAATGACCAAGACTTCTAAAATTTTTAAATTATTTGCAATCCATGTTTAAAAAATGATGATTCTTATGGCCTAAACTTTGAAATGCTTCAGTAATATTATGTTGTACTTGGACAATTGAAAACTTGTTTTATTCTCCTAGAAAGCTTTTTTATTTTCCATTATAATTCTAGACCAAACAAAATTTGCAGGGATGGCCTTTTACACCAATCTTAATTTGTATGAAGTTCACAAACTTATTGTCAAGTAGTAAATTCCTTTCATATATAGGAAATGTAAAGGCTTCATTTAAGAAAATATAAGTAGTCTCTTTCTAAGGGTAATCCACATGCAAAAAGTAAAAAAGCACATAAAAAAACAATTGTACAATAGAAAATCATATTCAATCAGTTATGTCTTATTTCACTTGCACACTTATCTAAAAGACATAGGGTATTCACCATACATTTCCCTTGACAAAGAAAACATTTTCTTTCATTTATTTTTACTATATATATCTCAAAAGTGAAATTGTTACATAATGATGCACTGAGAAAATAATATATACAAAAAAATGAAAAGAAAATGTTTGAAATTTAACATACAACCTGTTGTGTTGTGCTGAAAGGAATCAAGATTAACTGGGACAAGAAATAAAAATACAATTTTGATGATTGTACTTAAAAGTGAACAGGATATGAAAAGTATGGACAATGATGATGCTGAAATTGAAAAACATTGATTCTGATGACATTATTGTTTTATGTCATTAGAGATAAAGAGAACATATAAAGAGAACATAGAAAATGAAGATTTGAAACTAGTAAATTGAAAATGCAAACACTAAGATTTTTCCTTAAATAATAATTTGCATACTCACTTACAAAAAAGGGTGAAGCATTTTTTATTCAAACTCTATTTTCTTTAATAGACATAACAATATAAAAATATTTACAAGTACAATAATATATACACTATTTCATAGAAAATAGGGAATGTTTCATAGAATATAAAAGTACAAGAATATATACAAGAATATTTACAAGTACAAGAATATATACATTGTTTCATAGAATATATAGTGTTGTTTCATAGACTTCTAAATTTTTAGAGTTATTTGCAATTTGTTGGGTCTCAAAAACACAAGTTTTTACACCATAAGAGGGTGCCAATCTCTAAGAGGAATTTAATCCTTAATATGAACCAATTAAAGTAAATTATTTGAAAGGACTTTAACTCACACATAAATAGGATCCAATTAAGATGTTCTAGTCTCTATTCTAATGGATTGAAATGATGATGATATGATGATCAAAAATGGACCTCGGTTTCCCTATTTGTATAGAAAGCAACAAGCTTCAGGTCCATTCACAAAAGTTACATCGTTTCTTAACTAAAGCATAATTAACATAACATAGAAACTTAAAAAGAGTTTACTGTTGGATGCACGATAGTCCATTAATCATCAACAAGCTCCTGTGACCACCTAAGATCTGTTCAAGGCTCAAGCACCATGTTAATGCATCCACAACAACCAAACTCTGACTACCTCCTCATACAACTCGTGCAAGGAACAAATTAACCTTTGACATGTGATCAATGCATTTCTCATAGGCATAAATTTTTTCATTCTATAGAGTTTTTATTATTGCATCCTCCAATCCAACAATCCTCCTGAGTTGCTTATGTGTTTTCTTGTGTACCTCATCCTCATCATTGATGTCATCAAGGATGCCCAGCAAATATTTTGATATCTCATTTTTCCAAGTTTCCTGATCCTTCAAATCTGTTTCTTCAAAGAAATCTAGCATGGCCATACATAATGGCTGGTTGAAGTCATTCAATTCCTGTGTCAAGATATTTTGGAATTTTTCATGTGTGTTCATGAGGCTCTGACATTCTTGGAGCAAAGCATTATTATCTCCATATTTTTCCTTGATATGGGATTCCATTTCCTTCATCCTATCAAACAGTCTTCCATGCTCCACGAGGGCCTTGTATGTTCCACTGTGAGCACACCAGACACCATATGCATGTTGTCACATATCTTTGAATTTCATACAAATTATCCCTGATGCTACTTCAAAATTAGTAGCCTTAAAAAAAAAAATTATTTCTTCCTATTCATTTTGATCCTTTTCAAATTTATTCTTCCATTGAGTAGTCTTAGACATGGCCTCTAACAATTTTATTTCATGTTGAATTAAAGGAGAGTAAAGCCTTGGAGGAGTAGGTAACCTATCTTTGTAGTTGGTTAATTCTTGTTTCAACCTGTCATTTTCCTCTATCAGCCACTAGTTATCTCTTACTGGCTTTTGGATCTGGGCTTTGGTGAATTTGGCTACATTCACATTCAAGTCAACAATCTCCAAGGGATATTTCTCCCCTATTCTTTACACCAGGAGATGTCCAAAAATCTGATCATGGTCAATGAGAGAAGGCTTCTTGCATGGGAGGTAAAGAGCCCAAATTTGCAAAGTGGTATTATTAGGATTGTACCTTGACCCTATATAGACCCTGTTACCTACTTCATCTGTTATTTGCAAAGTTTTATTCTTTGTCTTCAAAAATTTTTCAAACACAATGGCTTAACTAATATCCCACCCAAGAAGGAGCATAACTCCAACTTCTTGCAATAATGCTCTTCCTCTCTCAATAGTCATGTTTCTCATTTCCCTATCAACTTCATGTTGCAAATATTTCAAGGCATAAGCCTCTTTCTTAGGGTTAATGTCCTTTAACCTTTCTCTTATTAGTCTTCCTTTATACTCATATATAAAGGACTTAAATTCAGGGGTCTGCACAAAAGTATCATCTGCAAAAAATTCTTGACTTGCACGATGCCTCACATCATCCGATAGATCATCAGAGGCTTCAAAGGTGATCACACTTCTTTCCAATGGCATATCATATTGGGGTATAACATGAGCATTAAACTACGAGACTTCTTCTTCCTCCTTAGTGTTATCTTCTTCCATGGATGAGGAACCAATTGAAAAGCTCACTTCAAGAGTAGGCTGAGGTGATAAGTGATCTAGTGGTGTGATATTTTCTACTTGCCTCCTAGGACCAATGCCCCTTCCTCTTTCAAATGCCACAAGTGGCATATCTCTTATCATTTCTTCTTCATGGAGGATTAACTGCTCAATCCTTTCTATGGGATCTTGTACCTTAGGGACAAAACCTATGTAGCCTGAGTTATTATTCACCTTCCAAGCCTCGACCATCATAACCCTACTATAGGCATTCATTTTCATTATTTTTTTTCTTCATAATTTTTTATGACATCTCCTAAAAGGAAACTATGCTCATACCCTTTCAATTTTTGAAAAATTTTGGCATCACAAATGAAGTGTTCAGGATCAAAATTTTCCCTTTTGTTGCCATCCGGAAAGACATAATAATCTAGTTTACCACTAACCAAGTCATAGCCTGAATAAGAGATAATAGTGAAATCTGCGAAGCATAAAGTGGAAGGCATGAAAGTTTTCCTTCCATAGCTCTTTAAATGTGTGAAAGTTGAAAATGACAATTGTCTTATGATATATAAATAAGCAACTCTGTTTCGCACGATCTTAGGAAAAAAGTAAGGTGTAGCTTCAAATCCATAAAACCTAGTAATAGTACAATCCCCAAACATGTACCAACTCCCCCAATTATGATTTATCCCTGCTTCATGACCCATATATTTTGGTCAAAGAAATATTAAGATCTCTGGGGAGAGGTTGTAGTCACATTTTTGGCCTATCATCTTGTATAGTGGTTTGATAAAATATTCCTCAAAATATAGGTAGTGGGACCTCCCACATCTGTTGTCCCACACAAATGTCCACATTTATATAGGTCTTGAATTTTCATCATCATCTAAGTCTTTTATTCTTAATTCCTTATCCCATAACCCACACTTCATATAATATCATGTGCATGAAAAGAGAATAGTGCTTGAAATTAATGGCTTCACTATTATTCTTGATGATATTGAGGGCATTATTAATGGCCTTCGTTAAATACTCTGCATAATCATAGGGTTGAGCATTATGGCTTTGGATGTTTATGGCCTAAACCATGGGAGAAATTGTCATGTTCTCAAGAACATCAATTCCTAGTACTTGACTAGCTGAGTAATAAGTGTATTGAAAGTATTCTTCAAACAAAGCCACAGAGAATGGGGGCTTATCTTCACTAGAGAACCTCATAGTTTGGTTACCCACACCTTTAACCCTATGTAGAGGAAATTTACACCTCTTGTAACTTGTGTCCATGGTTTGATATTCCTCCAACAAGTCTCTGATTCATAATTTTGTTTTCAGAGAAGTATCTAGCTGAAAAATCATGGAAATATAATTTGGCTTTATGACCATGAACAGTGAACCATCAGGCAAATGAATTGGTCTCATCTTCAGATTGTAATTTTTTTACAACACCTTAATTAACTCTACATTCACAAAGATGTTGGGTACTAAAGTTTACCCAAACTCAAATTCCACAGGTTTGACACTGGGATATGCCAAAATTTCTTCCTATAATGATAAATAAAGAGGTCGTAACCCCTACACGGAGTCCATACATCTCCCATATTTTTCTATTTATCTTCTAATGTCACACACGATGGGTTAAGTTGTGTTATCCTTCTAGATTTTGGCCCAGACTCAAGACACTAATTTATTAAGTCATGATTCAATTACCTAGCTTTTGTTTTATGTCTTTTTGCTTTCTATTTGCTTGGGGTTTTTTCCATCTCAACCCTACTCATGCAATGATTTCATCTACTTACTAAGAAAATACTTTGAGATGAGTCTAGACCACTTACTTGGATAAATGTTGTGAATTTCCAGATACCTAACACCATCCAACTTGGTTCTCCAAATCTTTCAATTACAATTCATAGTGATTTCAACTTCTTTGAGGTTGTATTTATCAAATTTCAAGACACTTCATCCAACCCTGGTTCATAAATGGTGCTTATGCCACCTTTATGATCAAGTTCTTCATTAATACTGGTAGTCTTGTTGATATTTTCATTAGTCACATCAATTGGGTTAATCATCATTTCATAACTATCGAAGAGACTTTTAATTAAAATGCTTGTTGTTTCTTCAATAAGTCGATATGGCAGCATTTTCCCCTTCCTTTCTACTATTTACCACACTACCACCTTGATCAAGGCTTCTTGTTGTGGGGTAGCAATGTATATTGCTCTACCACATATGTGGCTCACCTTCCTGATTGTATAGTGGTGTATGCTTTTGATCATTACTTGAAGAATTTCGATGAGACAATCTTATTTGTCTTATTGATATCTCAATGTCTCATCAACATTAGATATTATGTTCCTCCAATGTTGGTTGTCAATGTCGATTAGACAAGTCAATGTCTCTTGCTGATATGCCACTATCTCATTGAAAATTACTTTGTTATATCCAAGAGTTGCTTTTTTCCAAGCACTTGTAGATATACCTTATCCACGTGACATAAGTGATTATCTCCTCGATATACATGTATCTTGTTGACATTTCACTATTTTACATCATTGATGAGACATATAAATAAGTCTCTTCAACATAGGAGTGTCTCATCTACATTTCTAATTTGTGCTTTGTGCTAATGTCGGATAATTTGGAGGGACTCTCATCGACATGGTGTTGTCTTGGTGATATGCTATGAGCAATCATAGGAGTATTTCAAAGGAGGAATACACTTTGATGTTTTTATCAAGGGTTTTATTTAGAAGCTCATGTGAGGAATTTTATTAAATTTAAGTTATTATGATAGGAATTCTATGCATATGGTGGATGTAAGAAAAGAGTGAAAATGGAGGTATGAAAAAATAATTAGGATGGAATTTTGGCTACAACACAATCCATGTTTAGAAAAGGATGATTCTTATGGCCTAAAATTTGAAATGCTTCAATGATATTATTTGTGTTGATACAAATTACCTATTGCAATATCCTTAAATTGTTCAATCTTTGGTATGAATTGTTGGCAAAAAAAATTAGGATTACTTGGATGCTTCTTCAATTCATTTTGTATCAACATATGTTCATGAAGACACCAAATTTAATAGCTCAATTCGGTAGAGATTTTTTTATTTTCAAATGAAGAGTAAAGTGCAATTTTATTTTTGCTACATTACATTCATGTTCATAAACAAAATAAAAAGATTACATTACTAGATTGCACTTATGTAAACACATATAATATAAGAAATATTGTGCAATCCTTTCAAAAATATAGTTTTTATTGATAATGTAAATGTATGTTGTTCCACACAAGTGGTGGAACTGATGATTTGAATGCATATAATCGAAATACTATACATTTATAGATACAAAATAGAAAAATGCACATAAAGAGAAAGGGGACCATCATTGCCTCAATGACGAATCTTGATTGATTTGTTCTACATCATTTTCAGTCTTCCCACTTGTCTAAGCCTCCATGTTGATGTCTTCCTTGCTGCTCCTAGGTTCCCTACATTTGAGTGAGAAGAGTCTTGTTAGAGCAATGAAGGATCACCAATTAAAATATGTTCATACATCTATAAACATATAATTTGACAATCATGAGCATTCAAATAACTTGCATACCATAGATGTCCAGTAAAACAAGAAAGTTATCAAACATATCTATCGTATGCTTGGTTTTATCTAACATGTATTCTCATTGTGCAGGTATAGATAAAATTAGGTTTTTTTTTATCTAGTTACAACATGTGGGGTGAAATGTGGCTCCCACAAGGGCCAAGCCTAGCCTGATAGCCTATTGAATTCATTTAAGAAGGATAATCACAAGTAAACCATCCATGAAGCATTAAAGATCAATCTTTGCAAGGATAGTGGAGTATGTTGGTAAGGGATAATCTCCTTATTGATAAATATTTATCCTTATTAATAAGAACATTCCACTATCAACATAGCCATGATTCTAACAAAACTGATCATCAAGGATTCCAAGATAGTTTTCATTGACAATCTAGTTAAAAGTAAGTAGCCCCAAGCATCATAACAGTCACAAGAATTAAACATGATGGGAAGTCATGTAGATTAAAAGCTTACACAATAGTCATCACTTGCAAAGATAGACACAACATGTTTCCACATAAAAAATTAAATTGAATGCATGAAAGGTACAATGATGAAGTCCATAATAGTGGATGTTTTTGAAAGAAAAAAAATGGGTTTTACAAGGACCCGAAACCAAAAAGTTTACATACAAAAGATAAGATCGTCAAAGACACCATTATCAAAGAGGCTATAAAGAAAAGAAAAAATGATAGAGCCATAGCCACCAAAAATTCTAGCAAGGGCCACAAAAAAGACCCAAAAAAACCAGACAAAACATCAATAGTGACTAAACTTGGGACTTTAATGTTTTTGCAATCTCAACTTCCAAGTTGTTCATTTCCTGAACCCCCCTCTTTAAGATCTGGACCATCTAGGTAGTAGGAGGCACTTTCCTCTTAAGGTTGGCATGGGTCCTTTTCGATATACCTTGGTCCTCATTCTTGATTTTATCCTTGTACTCTTCCAGATCAACAACCAATGAACCCTATTGTGACTTTTCCAACTTTTTAGACATTGCATTAATGATAATGGCATTGTCCCTAACCATTTTATGGTTTTGTTCCACAACAATTTTCATGCTTTTTTTATTTTAACAATTTCAGCTTCCAGAATCTTATACTACACCCTGAATGTCATCTTCTCCCATTCCGGTATTATTCATTTTCCATTTTCCTGCTTCATTGTTAAGAGGGGAAAACTTCAATTCTACTTCCTCCAACTTTCTATTTAGAACCCTATTTATAAGATTAAGATCTTTAATTTCTTGATAGGCCCATTTCATAACCCTGTAAATGTCACCAACGCCACTTCTAGTAGAGGCAAGAATATCTCCAGACTGAACCCAGTCTAAAATGAGGTTAACATCATCCAGATTGGGGGGGTTAGGGAATCTTGTACCATCATCTATAAAAGAGGTAGGAGGGGTAGACACAGTGTTTCTACTAGCTTCAGGATTCTCAGTTTTGTCCTCTAGAGAGTTCACAGAGTAGGAAACCAACTTATTGGTAGGGGAACCCTTGAGAGTGGGATTATTTAAGGAAACTAGGAAGTCGGGGTAGATCTCAGGGTTAGCTTTAGCAAGCTGGGGTTTACTAAGCTAGGTTTTCTTACCAAACAAA